>JANHGO010000001.1:48268529-48302017 GCA_024606505.1 Aquila spilogaster
TTCTTAGACCAGGAGCTGCCAAAGAACAACACAGGCTTTGCATATAATTACTGTCAATTTTACTGTGCTCTGACACACTGAATAGAGTAGGGCAGAAAGAAATAAACTTCTGCCATGACAAAAGGTCTGTTGGGAGTATATACATGAAATTTTAATTTGAACGTGATGCATGGTAGATATTTGAAGATTTTAAAATATCTTTGCTCATAAATGTCATAAGAATTCTATGATCCTACTTTAATTATGTCTTTTATTACAACTGTTATAAATCTGTGCCTCTGCAGAATGTGTGCTGGCCTAAATGTGTCGCCTTTTTTCAGATTAGGCATCTGCAATAGGCCGCAGTTCCTATGAAAATCTCTGCTTAAGCAGAGTGTCTGTTTTGCGCATTGAGTGAAGTATTGCATCCTTAGCATGCATTGCTACTCTGAGGACTTCCTCTTGCCACTAATGGACATCAGAAAGAAGAAAAGAAGAAAAAAGAGTAGCAAAAGGAGTACTTACTCCTTTTGGTCAGTAACGCTTGAAGTGAAGAAGGGTGAAGGTGGAAAGACAGTGACATTCTTTATTTGTGCTACATTTCTCTTATTTACAGAATAAAAATCAAATGGTCTTCAAGGTAGATCTGCTGCTTGTTCTCGGTGTAGTCACTCATCTTTTTCCTTATGCACTTAGGTCAGCAGAAAATAGCAATGTATTGATATTTATGTTATCTGGTAAATACAGGAAGATGATGTTAGGCTCTGAAGTGTCTCTTGGGTCAGCCTTTATATTTTTTCTGTAAGTAGGGCACAAATTGTTAATTTGGGCATAGATCATTTCACCATTTGTGGCAATATGTGCTTATTAGGATTTGAACTTGGAACTGAAAGTTACTTATTGAATGGAAAAGAAAAGAAAAAAGCATCCTTTTATAGGTATGTATTTGGAAGGGGATTGAGATTTGAGGTTAAGTTCTTCTGGAGGAATTTCATCTATATTAGGGTAAAAGGACAAGTTTTCAGTAACTTTTTGCAAAAATGCTTGATTTCTACTCCATCTATCCTGAGGTTTTGCCTGCAAGATTTTGGGTCTGGTTTTCTGATGTAAACTTAGGTGAAACCAGGGAAAACATGTTCTAACCTTTCGAGAAAAATACTTTCCTAAGCAGCTCTACTTTACACGGGCATATTTTCATGTACAAACTCTAGTATTTGGGGAAGCAGGGGTGTACCAAAGAGTTCTAAAGTGTGTGGATGAGCGCTGTTTTTTCTGATTTTGTGCACCAGCTTTTATGTCATTACTTTTTTCTTCTAGTGGAATTCTAACTTTTTTTTTCCTCTGTGTGACTTTTTTAGGCATAAAGGAGGTTATTTTTATGTCCGACAAGTATCATGACTCTATTGAAATGACAGCGGCACGGCGGATGTTTGATTTAGCTGGTATTGTATACAGGTAAGAGAGCTTACAATTAACTTTATTTTTATTTTGGAAAGGAAGAAAACTATTCGTGAAGAAAAAAACAACTTTAGGGCAAAAGTGTCTTCCTTTGCATTGTACAACTTCTTATTCTCACAGCCAGTTTGAGCTGTGTACCTGCAAAAGATACTGTGTTGACAGACAGTTGCAACATTGTGTTTCCCTTGTATGTTGCTGAAGTTCCATTTCAAAATGTTTGTATGAAAAAGTTATCCACTTGGAGTATTCCTTTTCATTCCTGGATTTGTCTTTTGAGACTGCCAGTGAAATTGTGAATGTGATGATTCGTTTGTTATGTGGTACTCAGAGAATCATTGCTGACAATGCTTTGAGTAGTTCAGACTTCTCACTGAGTTCCTAGAGTCCCTTACAGCATGAATTATCATATGAGTGCAACTGAAATCGCCAACTTGTTTTGCATGAATGACCTGATACCTGTTGAAAACTCAGTATCTTCTTGTTGCAGTCAATTCGGGCAGGTATCAGATCAGCCACCTGCAGTTAATTCTTGGTGTCCATAGCTGTCCAATCTTCTTTGGTCAGCATTTCTTGTGAGGAAAGTATTAAGTCTGGAATACTTGCCTTAAAGTAATGAGAAACTGGAAAATGTTTGAAGAGTAGTTTTTGAAGATGCTGGCAGAGATACCTAAAGACAATCTGTTCAACAGCTAGTTTGATAGCAATAACATGCTGTGGGTGAGGCTAATTATCCGGTCAGGGAGGCATTGCAACTCTGAAAAGTTTTACAGTATTAATATAAAGACTTTGAAAAATTTGCAAACATAACAATTCTGACGGATAAAATTTTATGATGAAAGGTACCTACTGGGTTGAGAAACATCCATGAAAAAATATAGCAGTACTTGAAATTCAGTTTTAGTCCTTCAGTGTATTTTGTGCCTACTAAGACTGTGTGACTAAGAAGCATAAATCATTCTCTTGCAAGTCAAATCTTGTAACTTCTCCAGGGTGAGAAGTGTTTCTTGTATTTCAGACTGCTGTTCTGGACAAAGTACATTGTAGTCTGTCAGAGTTTCTGTGGCCAGCAGCATGAGCTTTCCTGTGTTGACTGTTCTTTATTCTTGTATTGATTATTAAAGATGTAGGTGGTATTTAATGAATCTCTTGAACTGAATTGCAGAGCTTAATTAGGCACTAAATCCACACTATTTGCATAATCCTTTGTTTACTGGTAGACTGTAAAATATATGCTCAGTCCCCAAATACCTTCCTTGCTAATTGCTGTAGCAGATGCTCTAATGATAATAAAAGGAAACAATTTGTGGCTGTATTAATTTTATAGTTCTAAAGTTACAGTTTTTAAATGATTCCCTCTTAACTAGTTTGGTTTTTTCCCCAGTACAGTACATAATGTAATCTATTCCCCTGGCAAAAAAAAATAGTATTATAATACACAAAGTTTGAAAATGTTCTTTGAAGACATGGTGGGGAAAAATGCGATCAAAATATTTGTCAAAATATATTTCAGATATTTTGTATATACATGTACATGTATCTGTGCATATATAAATGTATAGAGTATATGAAAATATTTATCTATATATATATATGCATGCATGTATGTATAAAATATTTGAAATATTTGAAAAAACAATCCCAGCCCTGGTAACATGATGCTACCACCTGCAGCTAAGTTGTTAAAACTTCTTTGATTCCTGGGTAATTTATGAACTCCAATAGCCGAAGAATGTACAGGCTGACCCACTCCATGTGTCTTTTTTGACTTAGTCTTTCTTGTCCGGGTTTCTCGCAGTGTGGTGCACTATAATTGGCTCCCATGGAGATGAAAACTATGTGAATCCAAGGAGGGTTTTTTCCTTCAAGAATTTAGCTAGAGCTAAAGCAAGCAAAATGTTTTAACTACTCACTGACTAATATCTGTATTTTTCTTTATTTTAGGGAATTCAAGCCAAAATGTAACAAGATCATCATCGACTTTGATTCAATTAACAGCAGACCAAGTCAGAAACTTCTGTGAATTAAGTCCTACTAAATCTCTAGAAGACTGTGATTATCCCTTTCTAAAAAGCTGCTAATGCCTTTCATCTTGAAGTTACTTGCAACTTTTTAATGGCTTCTATAGCTAAAGTAGACTTCTAAGAAATGTAAGGCATAAAACATTTCCCTCACTTCAGCTTGTCATGTGGAATCTAAATCAACTTAAAATTTCTAATGCCTTTATCAAATCTGCTTTAAGAGTCTAGAGACATGTAGATGAGACAATATAATGCATGTACAGAAAACCGTTCTGGATCTTGCTGCATTCATCACCACATGCTCTGATAGGCTGTCAGCATTGATTTAGACTCAGTTTAACAGTAGTTCTTACTGTAACCAGTAGCAAATATGCTAATACATGTTGATCTCTCTATTGGATGCGTGCATCTAAATAGTTGATCCTAATAAATGACAAAATGTGTTATCCATACAAATACTAATCTTCCAACTTGCATAACACTAGTATTTTAAAAGGTTATACAGATTAAAGTATATATGATATTTTACATGTGTTACCCAACAAAAAGAAGTTGATTTTTCTATTGATTGCTGTCTAACACTGTTATACTTCTGGAGCAGTGAGAGAGGAAGTTCTGAGAATGGTTGATGCTGGAGCAAGCTTTAGAGACCTTTCAATTCCTTGTTTTTACCAAGACTCCAGAATTGAAGGGGTTGGAAAGAGTAAATCATTTCTCTCTTACCTTTGGGACTCTTATTTGGAGTTGGTTTTCATGTATAGAAGGAAATTAGTTTATTGGTCTAAGTTCATTCTAGACGATCCAACATAGTTCAGTCTTAAAATTAACCTGTAAGGTAACTCAATCATTTTTTTGTCCTTTGAGAGAAATTGGAGATACTCAACCCATATCTACATCTGTGCCAAAAGAGGTACTTATGGTGTTAGCTTGTTTCCCAGTGCTGGCATAGTACTTCCATTTTCATAAATGTTGCCTAAAATAATATCCTTTTTAATTTTATTTTGAGATCTGGGAATATATTTTGAGTTGCTTTTCTCTAATTTGATTTTTTTTTAAATTAAATATGCCTAATGGCTTTGTTTAGATAATGTTGTTGCTTTTTTGTTTTTGTTTTTTTCTTCTAAAATGTGGCTGTACTTCAGTGAGCTTTTATTTTCTCTGTAAAAGCTTGTTTCATATTTTGGGACATTATGTAATTTGGCTTCATACCAGTATTATTAAAGTCTTATTAAAATCCACTACATTGAAGTAGACTCATTATTATCCATGTGCTTGGTTCCAGAGTGCTGCTGCTTTTGCAATCATATGCAAAGCATATTTTGTGCATTTGTGATGTTACATAAAGTGTAATGTTCATGAAGCATTTGGCTACTAAAGGGAACATTGTAATGTATTGTAAGATGTCCGTTTATAAAGTAATTTCTGACATTCTCTTTTCTATACAACTGTTTTCCACCTCAAAATTGGTCTGTGGCTTACTGCCAGAAGAAGAAATTTGCACATATGTGGAGGGGGAGGGTGAAACCTGAAAAATTACATTAATAAAATGTCACTAAAACAGCTCACGCACATCTTTGTCTTTGGTCAGTCTTTGTCTTTGAATTGGAACTAGAAGCATTTTGTGTTACGCTGTTCTGACAATGGGTTAGAGGGGAGAGAAGCTGCAAAATGTTGGTTTTGGCAGTAAAATCACTGTTTTCTTCATAGATCTAGGTTCAGATTTAGAATATGTATGTATTGCGATTCTGGTTAATTTAAGCATTGTTATGTAAGGCCTTGGATAATGAGAACGAATAGTGTACATGAAAATTTGAGGGGTGTTTGAACTGAAGTTCAGGTGTTTCTAGGAATGCACTAGTTTTATAATCACACACACATGGACTTTCCCATATTTGAGTAACAAAAGAGCAGTACCGGGGAGCACAGTAGGGCTTCATATTTCTTCCAATCACTGTTTTCAGTCTGTTAGGGCCACATATATATCCTGTCAGAGTAATTTGCAGTTGACTCAGACTAGCAAGTGGGAGCTCTGATTTCTAGGGCAACTAGATAGAATGGAAAAAGAACCCACATGCAGACTCTTCAGACAATGTGTGCTTAGCCTGAGGTTAATGTTTTAGAACAAAGCCTCAAAATTTGACCCTTAATGTTTGTAGGTATGCCTAGAAATCTATTTCTCTAGTGTTTCTTTTTTTTTTTTTAAATAGTCCAGGAGATGACATGATTCTTTATTTGGAAGGCAAAGCCTTAACTACCCGAGCAAACAGTGAAAATCATCAAATACAGTAAACCGTGTTCCTGCTCCTGAAGCTCAAGTTCAGGATGTATGGAACCACTTGGGCTGGAAAGGTAACTAGAGGCCATGTAGTCCTACAGTTGATGAAATCATGGTTGGCAATAAGTTGGATCCGTTTGCGCAGGCCTTGTCCAGGTGAGTTTTGTATGCTTCCAGTCTAGGGATTCTGCAGCCTTTCTGGTCACCAATTCCTGTACTTGTTTCTGTCAGAATTTCCACTGCTACTGCTTATGTCTCGTCTCTCATCATTTTGCTGCACCTGCCTGAAAAAGGTGTGGCTTCCTATCCATAACCACCTGTTAGGTAGCTTAACTCAGAAGCTGCGTCCCCTTCACCCTTAACCTCTTATTCTGTAGGCTGAATGAATGACTGCTGCTCTCATTCTGTCTCATGCATTACATGCTCCACTTCTTCACCACCTCCTTCACTGTCTGGGGAGCCCAAAGACCACACAACTCCAGATGTCTTAAAAAAAAAAAAGTTGAATAGAGGAGCAAGAATAGTCACTTGTGTTAACCTGCTGCCTCTGTGCTTCTGGGTAGAGCCTGCTATGTGCTTAGCCTGTGTTGCAGGGGCACTTTGTCCTCTTGTCCACCTTGGTCCTTGCCTACCCAGGGTGCTCCCCTGGTGCACCACCCATCCCGAAAGCTCTACGCATGCAACTGCGGAACTTGCTGAGAACAAGTGAAAAATAAAACTTCTGAAGTGGGGCGATGGGTGACTTGATGCAGGTGAAGCGTGCCGTAGCACAGCGGCGCCAGCTGGTGGGCCTCAAGCGGCAATCAGGCCGGGCTTGGCCGCACCTGGGAGGAGCTGATGAGGTGCGGGCGTGCGGGGCTCGTGGCACAAGATGGCGGCGCGCCCGAAGGGAGGGCTGCTGCTACAGTCGGCGGTGGGCGAGCCGTGCAGCGGGCGGGCGTCGTTACGTGGAGGTAAATGCGACAGATTAGGTGAGTTTGTGGTTTGTTCTGTGCCTTTACCTGTGGCGTGTGCTTTTTAGAGGAGTTGGGTTGGGGAGCTGCTGTTTCTTTCTTGGGCTTGTTGAGGCTTGTGCTGGAAAATCAGGCCTCTGTCCGCGTGCTCCCTCTCATCCAAACACGAGACAAAAAATCCGGCTTGGCGTGCTGTTTTTTTAGTCGTTGGCGTTATTTACAGCGCTCTTAACAAACGGTGCCGTAAGGAGGATGAGAATAACGTGCTTCAGCCACGAAACATGCGTCATAAAGAAGTAGTTGCCCACTGTTTCCTGGGATTTCCCGCACCCCTGTAGCCGCGTCCTGCTTTGCCCCCGGTTTGGTGCGTTCTTCGCTTGGTTATGCAGCTCTGTGATGTCTCTTACCAGGCATATCTTCTTGGTTTGATTTTCTTTTCTTCCTCAACGGTTCAGTCAGCTCTGATGATCAGAGTGTTGCTGGGTGAACAGGGCTGGTTAAGATTCAAACTCCCATTTCGCATTGTAAGCGCTATGGCACTTTAACGGCTGTGCTGTTGTTAAGATACCGCTAATAATGCGTCTAGTGTTTTCTGCTGTGGGTCCTGTATTTATTTCTTGAGAAGCTGTTGAGTTTTGCTAGGGAGCTCCGCATTCAGTTGCCAGGATTCTGTGGTACTCACGTTTCCTTTTTCTGGAGTGACTGTACTTAATTATATTGGCTATAAGCATCATATTTATCCTTTCTGGTTTTAAATCTTACTGGGAAGGCATGTTTCTGTGACAGCTGGGGAAATTGCTCTGTAAGAAATGAGTTTTTGCTGTTAACGTTGCTTATCTAAGATGAAAGCAAAAAAAAAAAGGGAACACCCAGAAACTAGTTCGGTGTGGAAACACCTTAAAAAAGTGTTGATTGGTGCTTGGAGGCTCAGCCTGGGGGAAGGAAGGGGTAAGAGGAGACCAGAAGGTCCTGGGCAGGAAAACCGATTTGTGATGGGGTGCCGAAAGTTGAGGATGAAAGGAAGAGAAAAAAGGACTTGTGGTTGCTGAAGAGCTCTGTTGTCTGTTGGATGCTTCAAGGCCAAAAGGAGCTGCCTGGAAACAGGAAGACCTGCCTGTGATTTGGGCAAATAGATTTAGTAAGAAGAAGGTTGGGGATCCTGAGCAGCTGAGGCCACCCTGTCCTGAACTGAAGGAGCTTTTCAGAGTAATTAGGGAATAATAGTGTCGTGGGTTTTTTCTTTCTTCCTTTTTTTCCCCTGAAGATCTACATTTCTCTTGTGCTAATTAGAGTTATTAAACTCTCAGGCAGCTAGTGCGCCTGCCACTAAGAGGTCACTGCAGAGTACCTACACAGTTAGTGGAAGCACAGTGAAATTACTGTATAGGCTGAGTGCAGCTGGTAACCTGGAGGTATGGGAGGAAGGCTGACTGAGTCCCACTGAAAGTCAGCATCTCCCCAGAAATAAAACTTACTGACTGCCTCCAGAGCAGTGGCTCCGGGTGTGTGCTTTGAGTGCTGACTGCTTCTCTGCTCCCTTCTCTGTTGCATCCTCACTGTCTCTTCCTGCAGCCCTCCATCACCTCCTCTGAGGTCTCGTTCTCTCTGGGCACTTGCAGGGGTAGGAGCAAGAGTGCTGCATGGCATCCAGCAGGATGGGTCTGAGTCTGTGGGGTCCTACACCCACTAGGTCTGACTGAAGCCTCCTATAGAGTGACTGATGGCTGGGATGGTTCTTGATGCAAGGCATAACGGTACCTTCATATGTTTGGTGCGGGGGGTGGGAATAGGCAAAAATAGTGCCTTAATGGAGTACTCTGAATTGCATCCCACTGTTTGCTACAGGCCGCTTCCTTTGCTTTTCTGTTTATTGCAGCTCAGATTGCAAGAAAAGCTGTAACCATCCTTTGCAGTGAGCTAGATTCTGTGTAACTGTGCACATTCCCCTTGCAGCTAAGGTGGTTGTACATTACTACATATTTCCTGCTCATGACAGGATGTAAAATATGTGCTTAACTATCTTTTTAAGTCAGTGGGGCTAAAGCTGATGTGTGCTCACATCCTTTCCTGGCCTGAGGTCTGCAGATGGACTCTGACATCCCTATTGGCATTCTAACAACGCCTTTCTGACAAAGGCTGCAAAAACACAGCTTTACAGCTCGGTAATAAATATTCTGATTCTGGATTCTGCCCTCGAGTAGGGGCTCTGCATTACCTGAATTGATTTTAAACGCACTTTTAGCTGATGTAACTAAGGTGTTCTTTAACATATCCCATGTGGGAGGGAAACGGACTGAGGGAGAGCGGAGGAGAGCTGTATTGGGTCACCATCTTGTCACTTGAAACTCCCTATGGGTTTCTCTGTATGGGTACCTCCTTCTGAAAGTAAAAATAGCCATGTAGTGTTGGAGCTTTGCCGTATTTGTTTTATTTCAACTGCTTTCTAAGGTTAAGGTAGCATCAGGCATGCGGAACTGACCGACTTCACCTCAGGTGGAGGAGGATTATCTGTGAATGATGTTTCTGAGAATTTTGCGTTTGAGAGAGTAGGTCATGCACTCACGCTTGAATGTGTTTTCTTTCTATGGGAAAATCTCCAAAAGGCAAAGTAGACTCTCATGTCTGATTTTTTTTTTGTCTTTTCTCCCTTGCTCTTTTTTGTTGTTTCCTTTCACTTTATTTGTTTTCCATAAAATCCTTTTAGTCTTGGTGCTCAAAATTATGGCAGTAATGTTTACGAGCTTCCTCACCCATGTTATTTTTACTGACTACAGAAAAGTGGTCCTTTCCAAGTGCACGCCTGAACACGTGTAGCAGACACCTCTTGTCCCTGCTGCCACCGTGGCACTGCCTGGGAGTGCGGGCAGATTGGTTCGCAGTGCTCAGATGTGAAGAGCAAGCGCTGCAAAAAGCATGTCAGCCTATATGGGCTGTCTGTTCTGATTTGAAAAAATCTGTTGAAGGATGCAGCAGGGGAGACAGGCTGTGGAGAGGAGCTTGGGAGACCAACGTCTGAAAAGGGAAGAATCTCGAAAGAGCCAGGAGTTGTGTTTAAGGAAGGCAGATTGATCTCCTTGATGTCAGGCAATGAGTCTTGACAGATGAGCAAAATTTTTTTCTGAAAAAAAAAAAAGTTCCTATCTAGCCCAGAGATAGCGTCAAGGCTACTGAGAGGTAGAGAAGGAGCAGAAAAAATGCACGGTTGTAGCCGTGGCCCTGTGTTGCAAGGTATATGTACCCTAGATTTCGATTTCTGGGAGGTGAGCAGGAAATTACAGGGCACTTTGCCTACTCTTGGGGGCTGAGCCACAGTCTGCCTCTGTCACCCTGCTCTACTGTTGCACCGAGTTGTCTGTGTTGGCTTTAATCGCTCTTCCCCTGGCTGTGCTGAGAGTTAGCGTCCATTTCTTCTCAGAAATGAATAGCTCACAAGGCAGCAGCGTGCAGACCTTGTCCTGGTTGTGTCATTTTAGCCTGTTAGGGGAAATCAAAAAGCAAAAGCAGAGAGAACTCAGAGGTGCTGGCCAGGGCTGTTGCACCTGGCACAGAAGTCTGATTTCAGTTGCAAAGTGTAACTAAGGAGTGACTTCACAGGTGCTTATAGAGGCAGAATCAGGGCTTTGGGAAACATGATGGTGAAAGGTTCCAGCTGTTCCTGGCTGCCATGGCTCACCCTCGCAGCAGGGCTGTCTCTCTGGGGCCTTACTCTGTAGAGTAGAGTAGAGTTCTACTCCCAGCCCTGCCTTTGACTCTGGCCAAATTTCCTGACTTGGCTGTGTGTGTTTCATTGCCTATGAAACAGGAATTTTTCCTTGCAGTTGGGATGAGGGATCATATGTAATGGTGAGAGCTTTATAGTTACAACCGTCTACCTGCATATCTGTAGGTAAAAAAAAAACATCCCTTACGTCAAAGTATTGCAAGGACTTGCCTGCAAGCAACAGCAGGGTTCCCTGGATGAACTGATGCTTCCAGCATCAGTCTTCCTGCCTGCTCCACCATTTGCTTCTCATCTGAGCTGAAGCAAAGTCCTTGGATTGCAGTCTGGTCAAGCACATTTGAGAGATATTTTAATACAGTTACAAAATGTGAAAACATGTTCACTCAAATCCACTTATTAGAAAGGGCTTCAAACTGAAGGTAACACATTCTTAAGTGATCTTTAACAAGATGGATACCAAAATCCACATCAGACTGTGACGTAACTAAGCCTTGTTTGATTGTGCAGTACATAACATTAAATGGCTGTTCCTACTTTTGTAACAAACACGTTTTGTAACTTGGTGTCTTCCTTATTAGTTCTTTCCTCATTACTAGATAAATTTCATTATATCTGTAATTTGTTAATGTTTATTGTACTGAAATTAATACCAAGTTTTTTTTTAATCAAGAAATCTGCCATTTAAAGTTCTGAAATAGCAAGATTGAAAGTTAAGCTTAAAAAATTTTAATTGTAAATTAAAATGGCTTTTGTCTCTATCACCCTCTGAAGTCCTGAGTCGTGTTCTCACTGAATCACAGATAATATTTGCAAGAGTGGACAGGTCTAAATAAGTTGGGACATTATTGCCCGGAGGACTTGGAATGAAGAAGGTCTGAGTGTAGGAATGATGAATCGATTAGATAAGGCTTTAGGCTTTGTTGATGGAGTTACCCAAAAGCACAGCCAAAGAATAAAGCAGCTGGTTGATTTTTCTCTTCCTTATTCCTCATCCTTTTGTCATATGTTCACAGTATTGCATACAATTGGTATCCATGGAAATTATATCATAGCAGTAGCAGCTGATGAACTCTTGGGAAATAAAGATTCCATTTTCATGCAAATATTCTAAATAGCAAAGAGGTGAGGAAGAAAAATGGTTGATAAATAGAATTATTTCTTTAGAATATACTTCAGTGTTTTCCTCGAGGCAGCAGTAGCTTTTTGAGATTGCGTTCTTACTGAACGAAAGCTTTCAAAGATCAGTGTGCATGTATGTAAGTTATGATGAAGAAAGCAAAGTTTAAAATAAGGCTCATTGATTTTGTGGTGAAGTATTCTAGGTACTCCTCGTGTAATTTAACTTTATTGTCAGAACACAATCCAATAACTTCAGAAGGAGCAGGCACCTTTCCTTTAAAAGCTAGACTGAAAGAGAGATAAATTGCTTGCTAGGGGCTGGATGTTGGTGACTGGTGTGTGTTCCATGTCACAAGCTCTTCCTGTCTGTCCACGCCAGCTCCATAAGGCATGGAAATCCTGTCTTTCTGCTCTTAAATGAGAGCAGTATAGTATTCAAGAGATTGCTCTGTAGGACGGAAATACTTGCACTAGTTGTGTGAGCTAGCTTTTCTCTCACGTCTCTTCTATTAGGTCTCCTAAGCACGATATTAAAAGTATTGTGTTAGTCGCATAGGTCAACCATCTCAAAATTTTTTAGAAAGAAAATCAGAATAATTGCTAAGAGCAAAATTATTGTGACATACCTTGATCTGTCATTACCTCTATATAGTGGTCAATAGATCCTCAGTTACTAAAATGAGAAACATTGTGACGTGTTGCTGAAAACAAGGATGTTGAAGCAACACAGAGGAATTGATGCCACCTGTTAGAACTGGGTCCATTTGGTAGGCAGGACCTTCATTAGGGGAGTTGCGTGGAATATGGGAGCTGTGTGCAGTGCAATCAAATACACGTGTTCCATTTATCTGTGTAATCTAATGAGAATCAGCATTGTGTGCTTCAAATCAGTGCAAAAAAAATCCAATTTGATGAACAGGTATATAACAGCATATTTATCAGGATTGTTTTCTGCTAAGCTCAGACAGTTACTGATTGTTTTATATCCCGAATCACGGTTGTCTCTAGATTACTGTTTGGTGTAGTCTATTTAGGACTAGTCACTTGAAGTTACTTAATAGGGTAAAGATATTCACAGCTTGTCCTTAGTGGGAAAAGGGGGTGGGGAGGGAAAGAAGGTCATTAAGTCTCACCTGCTTTTTGCTTTTCTGTTTTAAGTCATGGACAATTCAAGGTCAAGCTTCTACTAAGCAAAGTGGCTCATGAACTAGCGAGGCTAAAGTCTGATAGTTTCTCTCATCAGTTGTTGCTGTGGAAGGTATGACATGTAACAGTGTTAGACATCCCAGCATGAGCGATAAGTTGGTTGGGCTGATTGAGGCTTGCTCCTGGCTGAAATGGGTAATTGCTTTCAGATCTGGGTCCCCTGCAAGACTCCTTAATCTCTTGCCTGTCGTTCTCCAATGAGAATATAGGAGAGAAAATTACTGCACTAAGGAAAAATCACCTGAAATGCACCTGAGAGGGAGAAATTTTGGAAAGAGTTACGAAGTAGTGAAGGACAGTCAGTAGCACATCATAGATGAGTTTGCAGTGGGATAAAATAGCTTAAAAACCAAGCATTACTTCTGGATAGTATCTGTCATAGGGAAAAGAGAAGTTATTCATTCTGCTGATTGTAGGTGCTACGGTCCTTTCTAGGATGGTTTCTGCTTTGAGTAGTGTGGAGGGAGTGTAACAACCTGGGAATCTCATGAAGTGAAAAGTCAAAGGCTTCCTTATATAGTGCCTGAAATGACATGGAGGTGTTTTCAAATATTTGAAGTTATAGGGAGGGACTACGCAGTTCAAAAGACTGTAACTAGGAACGGTAGGTTAAAATGAAGGAAGGGGGGAGGTTAAATATTTGGTGGAGTTATGTTCTGTTAGTGTAACTTCAGTGTGTAACGGTAACAACAGCTTCGGGGAGCAATGTGCTGTTGATTGTAATCTCTGCAGTTTGATTTGTGTTCCTAACTAGCAGATTCTTGAGGGTTTTTTCTTTTTGCCTTTACCTTCTGCTCAGTGAGTGATGTACCTACCTGCATGCTAGTATATGTTAGGCGTGGGCTGATAGGATGGAAAATATAGGTATGAGTATTTGCTTATGAGGAGTTTTGTTTTGTTTCATACTATATTGACTTGTCCCAGCTATGGTGAGAGTTTTGCCAGGGTTCACACTACAGTCCAGATCTTCAAGAGCCTGTAATCTGTTGAAATAGAAAATTCCATTTCTATTGTGTAAGCCCAGCACAGATCAGTTGTGCAGTTAAAATACTTATTTTAAATAATTTCTGGACTACCAGGACAACTAGCTGATGTTTGCACCAGCAAACGTGCAGCAGCAAAAATGCACCTGCGTTATTTTTCTGGAGAAGTGTTTGATAGCACGGTGCTTGTGACTCATGGTGGGAAGAGGCAGCATCATGGCATGGGGATACCGAATGTCGTGTGTGATATGGGTCAGAACTATTGAGTATCCAAAGCAGCTAAATTGATTCAGTTGCTTTGATAGCAAAGTGACTGTTGAGACTGCCGAGTAAATAATTAATTTCCAGCACACATTTGGCTCTTGTGGCTGGCAGGCACCTTTGTTTCATGGACCATAACTGGTTTGCACTAAAAGACTATAGCAGAAGCTTTTAAATAGAAATTAACAGGCACATTAACTTTTAGCATGCAAATAATCTGTGTTCTGTAAAAGGTTGTGTATTTACAGAGCAAAATGCCATGGTGAGCCCTGCCTCACTTGCGTTTTGTGTAGAGAGACCATGAAGACCATTCTGCAACTGGTGTTCATAGTTGTGGCAAAGCTACTCATTCGTGTTAAGAGCTGATATGGTGGCTTTATAGTGAACAGGGTGGGAGGGAGTTTCTTCTCTTAAACTAGTGTGGTGGGGTAATAGGTTGTTATTAACGTGCTTTGAGGATGTCTCCTCTATGCCTTCAGCTGTGAAGAGGGAAGAGCCAGCAGGGCTGGGGTAAGTAAAGAAGGAAGTTCATGGATGTATGTGTTTTGGTTTTAGTCCCTTATCTGCTACCTGAAGATGTATTAGTTGTACTCACTTGTTTAAAGAGATGTTTTGGTCAGTGCTGCCCTCCTTTTCATTTCTGAACTCTGTCAAACAGATGTTACATGTCTATGGTCCCTGCCACCATCATCAAATAGAACACTGATCAAAAGAAGCAGTCAAACCAGCAAAAAACCCACAACCGCAATTTGCCAGACTGCGGGATCTGATGCTCTGTCTTTTCTTTACTCCATGCCTTATGTGCCTGTGGATTCTTAGTACAGCGCCAAAGAAGGAGAAACAAAATGATAGTGAGAACTCAATAGTACCCACCTTGTTTCTGATTCTCTTCATGCTCTGTCACAACTCTACCATTATGTAAGGTATCTAAGAGGTATTTGTGGATATGCTAGCTGGTGCCTTGAATCTTAGGGAGCCCCTTAAAAATTTATAAATTTCTGATAGAAAGCAGGTAGTTGTGTGAGCCAGCTAAAGCCATGCTTACTTTATAATGGAGAAGTGGCATTGAATGCAGTATAGCTTGCAATATCCAAGAGGGATATGTGCTCACCTGTGATTAACCTTTCTTGGCCATTAAATGTCACAGTTGGTGCGTATACATTGAGCAGAAAGAATATATATTTGTCAGTAAAAAGGTGACTGAATGAAAGAAGTCATGAAATGACATTTTTCAGTAGGTTTGTCATAGCTGGAGCGTGGAGGAAAATTGCTTTCTGTAAATCTTGGCCCAACAGAACAAAACACATTTCTTTCCAGTTGGGAAGCCATACTCATAGACATAATGAAAGCACTGAGAGTTCTGACTTTTTCAAACTCTGATAGAAACCAATCTGCAATCTTGACAGATATGATCTTTTGCAGGATGCACTGTTCATTTACAGCAGCTAGAGACCTCAATTAATTTATGAGTGAGGACAGCAGACTGTGAACTCCCCAGCTCAGCCTAGGTGGAGATGTCCCTGTCTGAATTTATGTTCAGGTAATTTAAAAAGATTTATACAAAGGTTTTCTTTCATTTTGAGAGTAGATTAAAATTCTAATGGAAACCATTTGTATGCATTTGTTGAATTGAATGATATTTATTGCTGTATGAAAAGGAGAAAGGGGGAAAAAAAAAGAGAGAAACACTGAAAAACTTTGCTAGCAATAAAGTTAGTGAGGCAGGAATAAGTAAGTATAGGAGCAGAAACAGCTTAAACCAGAAAGCAGTACTTAGTAGAGCCTGTAGAAAACCTACTGCTTTATAAAAACACAATGAAAGCAATTTACACCTGTTTCTGCAGAGATAGAAAAGAGGATGTTACCCGGTGTGCATGGTTAATCCATCAGTGAGATATTTCTTAATGCTTGAAAAGAAAACTGCTTCATTGTGGGCATGATGTTTGCAACTCAGATTGTGCCCTCTCACTGTGGTAGCAGCATGATTTTTCATGGGGGTGTCATAAAGAGCTGTTCCTTTACTCTCTTAGAATGAGTTTCTGAAAGCTTGCAGGTGACTTTCGAGCAGGAATTCTGTTGGAGTGGAAGATGTTATAGGGCTTATGCATCTGGAGCTAGTTAACTCATCATCTTTGTGATGACTGTTTGCATTGCAGGAGTTGGACTAGATTACCTTTAAGGGTCCCTTCCAACTAAAACAATTCTATGATTTTTGGTTGGGTCATGGTTTTGGCTTTTCTTCTGATGGAATGATTCACAAACACCACACATTATGCAGGAGCTTGTACGCCATGACTCTGCGGGAGAGGACAAATAAGAATATTCAGTAGAATATTCATCCAAGGATTATTCTCATTTTACTTGGCAGTTGACTTGTTTGAGGTCTGATCAATAGTTAACCAATGAGAGTTTTGTATGAAAATGGGTAGGTAAATATTTGAGCTGTTCTTGAAAAGACTGCTTGATGAGATGAATTTACTTTCATTAGCTGACTTGGGTAAAGAGAATGCGTGCCCTCTCACAGCTATTGACAGTGCACACAAATGCACAAGTATCCTCCCTGCGCTCCTCAGAACCCGGATCTTCTTTCCACATCCGAATGCAGAAGTCCAGGAAAATTGTTGGCATTGTGCTGATACAGTAATGTGAAAAAGCTTAAGTAAATGTTGCTAAGGCCTGCAATGTGTTTATGTTGTCCAGGTATGGGCAGCAGTGTAGAGGAGGAGATGGAAGAATGGAAGGTAAAATTAGCACAGTAAGTGTCTACTCCCTGTGGGATTCTGGGTTGGGCTATGGTAGGTAAGATCCAAAAACATTAATTCTGTATGGTCTTCATTGATCCTTGAAGATGTGTATTCTCCTGGAATGCTCAAAATACATCTATTAGGAAAACAACATCAATTAGTAAGTTATGGTGTTTGTTTGAGCAATCCTCATGCCAAGTCTGTGAATTCTATTTCGTCAGTCTCAAGATAAAGTGACTCTTGATAAATATCTGGATTACAAACAAAGAACTAATGCAGGATATAGACATTCTAAAACAATCAGGGCTAGTTGTGATAATATTAATGTGTTTTCAAGCTTAGTCAAATTAAACATAGAACCAATACCTGAACTGAATTATGTTAATTAGGAACTTATTTTAGCTATAATTTCACTAACGATTCTTAAGTCCTAGTAAGAGTTGCATCTACAAAACGTAGTTGTTACAGAGCATAGAGTAATAGGAATATGATCATTAATTTCTAAAAGACTCCAGACAAAAAGATTAAGCACAATTGTTTAAATTGTATCCATATTTTGATGAGATTCTTTTTTCTACACAAAGGTAAAAAGTGGGTTATTTCTTCAAGTAATAGAGCATCTACTACAGATTTTTCAGAGGAGTAAAGCAGCTCATACTCATTTTGATTCCAGCGTCTTAATGGCACTACTCAAGCAGCTGCTAATTTTGAACAGGATATAAGAATTGAGTACTTGATGAATTACCAGACAGTCCAACTATCTAAAAGCGTTTCTTTTTTAGGCTATCATGTGGCAAAAGCATGCACAAATCACTATTCCTTTATTGTATGGTTCTCCAGAATGTAAATCTTTTTCCCTCTGCCTTTTATCTTGAGTTACATTTCATTGAACTGTACAGGGAATTTTGGAGGGGTGGGAGGATGTAAATTAATACATTGCATTTTCCTTCCGCACACATTCTTCATTGCCTTTAGGGATTTCGTTTGACAAAGGCCTCGCTAATGGAAATGCAAATTTTCTACCTGTCACAGTGTACTTTTGACTCTGCTGTTTGTCAGAGCAACGCATTCCTCAAAAGCCTGGTTACTTTGTCTTCTCAGAAGCCAGGGGAATTGTGTCTGCGCCCACCAGAGCTCTGTTTGACGTAGCAGACTGTAAAGAACACGTTCATGTAAATTTGCATGAGAAATATTGGCCTATTCAGTTCTCTGCTATAAATAAAAAACCACATGGATTGAAAGCCTTATTAAGCTTTGATTTATTACGACCATTCATTCATTTCCTGCTTAGTAGTTTTGTTGCACTTTAATAGACAGCAACTTCTTTCTTTTTCTAGTGATACATTAGTGTTTTTAGTTCTGATAATATTCCATCTCATCTAATCTTATCTTTTGAGGGTAGTAGGAAGCCATGCATGTTAAAATGGAGAAGATTTGGACTATGTGATTTAGATTAGAAAACTTCCTTTGTCTGTGCAGTTTCACTCTGAGCAGAGCAGACTGTCTCAGTGAATCTTTAAAAGGGGAACCATGCAGTGCAAATATACCAACTCAGATTTCTAAGGCAGTGAATAGAGAAGTGAGACTGTTTTTCATACAAAAACTGGAAAAATAAAAAGCTTCATATCCCCAGTGAGAAAAAAACTTTTTTTGAGAATTTGCTCTCTTATTACAGCCTCCACCTCAGCAGCCCCAAGAAGGCTGTGCTTAGGGCAAAGCAATGAGTGGAAACCTCATGGCTTTTAGGCAAGCTCTAAAATTCCCAGTGATTAAGGATATCCAGGAATTTGTGTGCTGTGTGTTTAGTCAGTATGGCAGTGCTATCAGAATATTTTTAAATAGTTGTCCACCAAGTTTGACAGCCTTCCCTAGTGAACTTTCTAGTCTAAGCAGTATGTCCTGTTCTGTGTTTTCTAGCTCTTCTCCCCTTGAAAGCAATGCCCGTGTGTAATCACACTGCCTTTATTTATCCTGCCCTCTATTTTCTCCTTTAATTTTGCCTAGTTCTTTTCTTTTCTGGAGGGCTGTGAAACGCAGCATTTCTTCACCTCTGTCATCCTTGAGTGTTGCATCCTGACTCGCTCATCCTTCTCTAGTGCCCTTTACATGGCTGCTCTTGCTCACCATCTGGGCTTCTTTCCAAAGGGGGGTGGGGGGACACACAGACTTTCCTCCTCTGATGCAGCTTGGCTGCTTGGCTCTGGGGTGGAAGAAGCAGGGGAACTCATGGCTAGTGCTCATATCTCACCTCGGTAACTTCTGCAGCTGTTGTTTTCTGCGTTCAGAACACGTTGCTGTGCGGCCCTGTTAAAAATGAGATGCCACGGTGTTTTTCCCGCTCAAAGTCAGGTGTTTCTTGCTGGCATTGACTAAATTCCTGTTGCAAATTGTGATGAAGAAAGAATAAAGCAACACATGTGGAAGCATCTTCTTGCTTGCACAAGTGTTATGGTACAAGAGACAACAAAAGGCTTAATCACTACTGCGTTTCTCACTTGATGATCTTTTCAAACATGTATTCTTCTCTCTGCACAAACCAGAGCAGACTGGCAGCAGCCAGTGTTTTCAGACTGCTCTTTCTGCAAAGAGACATTTCTTTTGAAATGGATGATGCTTTCTGAGGCTGGAGCTGCAACAAAGTATTTACTTAGCCGTAGAGATCATAATGTTCCATGGTTTATTTGAATTATTAAAACGCAATACTGCACAATAATCATTATTGCACAGCTTCAAAACACTTACTGACAATGTGGTCTTGGCAAAGTAAGCACTAGTCTTTTTAATGGATAGTTGTTACAACAGAGAGGGGGAAACCTGCGTTTCAGACTAAGCTGTGCTTTCCAGAGGGGCAAAAGGTATTGATTGTAATATCGATTCCATACGGATTTTTATTGTTGCTTTATATTTTTAAAATAACTTCCCTCCCATTCTCTCTTAACAGATCAGATGTCACTTCACTTTTCTTTCCTTGAAATAACACTGGAAGCAGACTGTTGACAGCTTTGGGCTTCTGCACAGTCAGCAGTATGGGAGAACAGTATAGACATGAGCAAAAGTCAAATGGTCTCTCCGGAGCTCCAAACCATTAAAACAATTGCTAAGGGCGCAAGAGCACAATAAACATCTGTGGTTTGTCTCCCCAGCATACCACATACCTTTCAGTTTTCCTCTGCTTGGAAATGGACTTGAATTGTCTGATTGGACCCAGATGTGAACTTGCAGAGTCCAAGGCTTTTCAGAGCTTAGGTTTTGGTTCCAGGCTGAGGCTGGGAGAAATTGTAAAGTTAGGTTGCAGATCAGTACTTCCTCAGATCTGAGGCTGCTTTAACAGTCCTCTCAATTTCTGGCTCTGCTCTGCTAGGAACTGCATCTTGGTGAGCATGCTGAGCTGCAGGACAGTCCCCAGTGCTCACTGGGACCAAATGCTCCAATGAGGAAAGTCAGCACCTTCACAAATCACCCCGTGTGGACTGTCTTACTCATGGGTCAACAGCAGTGACTTCTTGCTTTATTAGCTCAATTTTGTGACCAAGTATGTATTCCTATTTTATTTTGAAGAGGTACTTTAGCAACCTAAATGAGACCACCCTTGATACAATATTTAGAAAACAACTTTTCATGCACGTATTGTTTATCATAGTCCAATGATTAAATAAGATCTTTCAGTTACAGAACTGTACTATCTCCATGATGGCCAGCCAGCTTTCATAAATAGGTTAAACAAAATGAAAAATGAACCAAAACTTTGTAGAACTTGTTTGGTAGAATCTAACACAGATCTGTTGGGTTTAGGGAAGGAGAACACTGCTTTTCTAACAAATATCACTCACTGGTAATTCAGCCTGAGGGATGAAATATACTTCAGAGGGTTAAGCAGAAAGGAAACAATTGACTTGTTACTTTAATTAAAACTATTTGAGCAGAAGAGATGAGAACAAAGATGTTGCAGTAACTTAATAGTCTGGTAAAGGTAAATCATCCAGTGCTCAATTTACCTGTAACTGTGTGCTTGTGCGTTTTGATGGAGGATGAACAAGATCTTGTTAGCAGTAATGATATTACTTTTAAGTCTTTGCTTAAATGCTTCATAGAGAAGGAAATTAGAGACAAATAACATCCAAAATAGGTTGGAATGGCAGGCAACAGTTGTAACTGAGCACCTCTGCATGTGCTTCTGTTCAAAAAGCTTAAAGCAGAAGTCATAGATGGGAATGCACACCTTTTCCAAGTTGGAGCCACATTTCCTTAATCAGTCAGAAGATTATTTCAGTGCAATGCAATCACCAGCTTAATTTCCTGGATGCTCGTGTGCAGTGTGATGGTGACTGCAAACCAAGTGAGAGGTGATGAGAAAGGCAATGGGAAAAATTCACTACAGGTGGCAGATAACTTGCATTTTAGAAGAGAAGGCACACTTTAAGAACAGTCCTGTAATTGAGGAAAGAATATATAAATGCATCCAAAAGGAAGGAATTGGGACTATGGGGTATTTCTTCTATCGTCTGGTCAAGGACATTATGGACTGGGGATTCTGCAACAGTGTGGGTGGAATGTGGGTGGCTGTCCTGGAAGAAGTGTCTCAAGAGGCATTGTTTGCTGGAGGCTTAAATAACCTACTAGGGAAGCTGAATGTCTACCTGCTTTGAAGATATGTGCTAAGTGCTGCAGTTCTGCCAGGCAGAACTGGTGCATCTTTTCTGGTCACAGCCTGAGGATGATGCTGGAAAAGAAATAGTGAATAATCCCAGATGGAAACAGAGTAAGGGTAGAGAGAACAAAACATCATTTTTATTCTAAGAAGTGCTCTGCATTGGTACTGTTTAATTGCAGAGCTGATTTCTGGTGAACTGTCATCGGAAGAGGACTAGAAATAAAGAGATCTTAGGACTGGTTCTGGGTGCCTGGTGCAGAAAGGAGATGAGGCCTGTTCACACCTCAGCGATGAGGGGTGGTGGGGGCCTCGTCAGCACAGCGGGGACATGCTGAAGCCTGCAGGGAGGGAAATGGCAGTGCTCTGGAAGGGGGAAGGCAGCGCATGAGAAGGCTGACCCACGTGGGATGAGTTCCAGATGGTTCCCAGCTGGGGCACTTGAGGAGACTGTGATCTGGCCTAATCAGATGCCTGGCACTTTCTCTCCCTGCCACATGCAGAAAGACGACCCTCACTGCCAGTGATACAAAGGATCAGGAGTGATGAGTCTGCCTTTTACAAACTCAGTCTGGGCAGTGCATGTAATTCTTTTTGCTGGCTTTCTGTGGCATTACCTTGAATATGAGGAAATTAAGGAGAAAAATTGCTATGAGCTTTGTAGGCCCTTTATCGCTTTAATCTCTTCTTCTCTCTGCTTTCTGTTTTCCTGTCTCTTGTCATCCATCTTTGTAGAGACAGTGACCAAGTTAATCTAAACAACAATTCAAATTTGTTAGCAATTGATTTGATTGCTGCTTTCAGAAACTGTTTGGAATCATCTAAATGTATTATTTTAAGCAGGGCTAAGTTTTCAATGCAATTTCTGAGACAGCCAGAGCAAGAATTCAGCAGATCTATGGGACTAAGATCTAAGGAAGAGGAAAAAACCTGAAATGTCTATGGGATGGAAAAGTAGACTATAATTTCTGGGATCCCTCTTAGAAGGACTCAAGAGAAGGGCAAGAAAGATGACACCCTGGAACATGTAACCTTACTGAAATTTGGCGTAGGGGTTGTTACGGTTTGGTGTTGTAAAAGGCTCTACAGATGCTGGCTGAGCCTGCTGGATGGTTAGTGCAGAGCCTGCAAGGGCTGTTTGTGTTAAGTTGTATTGATTGCCTCGTGTATAATTTAATAAAGTTGAAGTCTGCTTTCTTTCTTTGCAGCTACACACTGCATCTGTCCTTGCTGGAGTGTTCCCATGGCAATCGTGGGCTGGATTTTTATTAGTTTGATTTACTCGATAAATAAATAGAAAAATAAAACAAGATAATTACCCAACAATGAATAGCTACCATATGAACAAAGTGAAAACTATACCAAAGACCACTGGCAATAGGTGACACTTCTAATTTAGAAGTAATGCAGAGGTTTCCAATGTAATATTTCCGACCTTCATTGGCCCTTCCTTCATTAGGTGTCAGGCTCTGTTGCTTATATGAGTTTCACTGCATACAAAATGTGTCTCCTGGCTTTTCACATTCATAGCATTGTTATTGTTTTTTAAGCAGTGACTATGGTTTTATGCTCTCCTACTACTTCATCTGAACAGTTACCCTTGCTGGGAAGAAACCTCCCTCCTCTTTCCTCTGAGGAGTTGTAGGAAAGCCTGTGCTAATAGAGCAAACATCTCTGCTTCACCTGAAGTTTGCTCTCGTAACAGACTGTTCCATGAACACTTGGGCAGGCTGCTAATGGGTGCCCAAACTACTCAGAAAGCACCATTACCAAGAGATACCGAGAGCTGGCTGGGATCCTCATAGCCTTGGGGCAGTTGGAAGCAGAACAAAGGCACTTTTTGGAAGGGTAAGAAAGGCCTAGGCAGGAAGAACCTGATAGTAAGTTTGAAAGGGAATGTATATGATACTTAATATATAGAGGCATAGGTCACTTCTTCTACCATGTGTTTGAATCAGTTTTCAGCACACGGTTTATAAATCCTAGGAGACTGGGGCCCTGCTATAGCAGTACAGCATTTGGCACAGCTCAGAATGGGAGAGTTGTAAATGTGGCAGTGCATTCAATGCTGACAATAAAATTTGACGTGGGCTTCCTCAAGTACTCGCTTCAAGGTCTAAAAGCCCCTGACAGCTCCCCATTGCCCAGATCACTCCACCAACCAGTGGAAAACTAGAGGATTTTTGTTGTGACTTTTGATACCCTTGGGACAGGAGGTATAGAGCAGAAGTGACTGTTTCTGAATAGAGTCAGTCTCTCTTGGTTGCAGGGTACTTGTGTTTCAGTCAGGGACCATTTAAAAGCCTGAACTTCCATCAGCTTATGTATAAACTAACAGGACAAGAAAAATATTTCTCCTGAATGTTGAAGGCGGTACTAATCAGAACCTGCTATGCAGGATGCACCCAGTGGTGTTCAAGCAGCATACTAAGCTATGCTTTTAATCAGAAGTAGATAGTTATCCCTTTGAAGATCTTTCTTTTTTTTTCCTCCGGAGGGTCTCACACAAGTGCAAAACTTTGTAGGAGCATCTGCTGAATGGCTTAAGACATGCCTAAGTACGGAAAGCATCTACACTGATGTTTGGAAACTGCCTTGAAAGCTCATCGAAAGGCAACTGTAATACAGCCTCACATTTGTGACTTTTACAGGGAGTTGTAGATCCTGTCTCAAATGTTATTTGTTTGAGAGTTACATCAGTGCTTGTCTTCCACCACTGTTAGTGGGTATGTTTTTAAAATCAGTGCTTAAATGTCAGTGTCTTTGTGGAGAAACTATCACTAAGAGAAGATTCCTGTGACAGCAGCCTGTTCCCACCATTAGAACCATAGAAACTGGGAGGCCTGGGGTCTGTTTCTTGACTCTGCTTTTGGCCTGCTGTTGCTTGAAACTCTTATAATCTCTCTGTAAAATGGGGATAAAGCTTGGCTTCTTTTGTAAAATGTTATGAGCGCTTGAAAGACAGATGTTTCAAAAGAACTAAGTTTTATTAAGAAGCTCGGCTGTTCTCACCTGCTTCTCTCCCCTGCAGTGTGAAATATTGCAAGACCTGTGGCCTTGGAAAGTATGCAGACTCTCTCATGAGCCTATCATTGCTGTTTCTGGGGCTAGCCTGCCTGGCAGGAGCTGCGAGCAGTGGGCTAGTAATTGTATAATTTCACACTAGGAAACTTCCCCCTACTGCCCAGGGTAATAGCTTAGACAAATACTGTTCTAGAGTTACTGCAGCCTGAATAAGTTTAGGGAGGGTATGGTGAACAGTTTCATCATGGCTTTCCCCAGTAGAGTTGTGAGAGAATCTGTCCTAAAATAAATGAGAAGAAAGCTCTCAGTTGTTTCTTCTTAGTCCGGGCAAGTAGTAAGTGCTCTATCCGGCATATAGATCATCAGGAGACTATTAGCAAGACTTGTTCACTGGTCTTGTGAGCGTGTGGTGCACAGGTCTTGTCACCCATTTGCAATGCACTCAGGAAAAGCTTGGTGGCATGGATATGGGGAAAAAGGACCCTTAGTTTGTCTCCCACTTAGGAGGCTTGTAAATGACAAGTTTGTAGTTCTGCTGAGAAGGTTAGACAGCCCCTTACATCTCAGAGAGCCCCACTGCCCTCTGGCTTGTGGAGATGTTCTAGGGAGTGAATAGAGTGTCCAAGGGGCAGATGGAGAGGATGTCCTGGGTGGTTTGTCTGCTTGCACAGTCGGGCCTTCTTCCCTGCTCCAACATTTGTGACATTGCCTACTTTGTGCCACGCTGAGGTACTGAGGCTTTCTTCCTGACCAGTTTCCTTGCTAGCCATGAAGGAAGGTTTATTTTATTTAACAAATATTTTCTTCTTTAGCTGGTACTTTTTAAAATACATTTATTTATTTTCTGCTTTTCCTCTCCTAATCAGGGCTGTTCTTCCCTGTGCTGAGGCTGCATGTGTCCCTATTGCAGGGAGCCTGGCTGCTTTTGTACCTTACCTGTGCCAGGGCATAGGCTTTGGATATATGCCACAGCATGAGCTTGAGTATTTATTTTTGCTCTTCCTGAACAAATCTCTTTGGAAATCTTAAGCCTGCAGCGTGGTGCACAGAAACTGTTTCCCCACGAAGTGATGTTAAGAGTCACTCTGAGCAGGGCATAAAGCTGGGTGGCTTCCTGCATCCTCCAGGTCTCTTTATGTGCAAGAGGCTCCTGGATGGGAAGATAGTACAAAGTCTAGTTCACACTCTTTGGGCCATCTTCTCTACTGTTTCTGTTGTTCTTCCCTGTTAAGAAAATACTTGTGCTACATATTGCTTGAACACCTTAGTAGTGAAGGTATTGAGCTGGTATATACTCAAACATGAATCACTAGGCTGTACACATAAACTGGGAAGTAATAGGAGATTTAAAAAAAAAAATCTGCATCTTGTAGTAAAAACTTCTAACCCTACAACACAATCCAGGAATCTGAGGGGAGGGTTTGTCAAATTCTAATAGGTCTCATCAATTTTGTGTAAATATTTTGACAAATAGAACTATTTTGATCAAAATTTGTATAAATCCAATCAGTTTCAGCAGCTGAACCTGTGTGAACCCTCTGCTGGAGCTTGTATCACCTGAATTCCTACGGTACAGTTAAAACCTGCACCTTCTATGTGTAGGTATGCTTTTATTTGAGCTCCTGTGGCTGCGTCTTGTGGTGCGCTAAGGCGTGGTGTGATCTGATGTAAAGTGTGGGCTGCAAAATCCAGGCTCACCAGCATTCCTTAACTATGGGTTGTCAGCTCCACATCTCCCTGTGTTTGTCAGCTAGTGTCACATCCATAGCGTTTTGGCTGAATGTTTCTTGTTTGCTCTGACTGAGAAATAAATAGAACTCTGGAAAACAAATGGCGTTGCTTTATTGAGCTGCGGTGATTTGTGCACATGTCAACGGGATTGAGGAAAAGCAAATCCCTTCTGCTTGCAGATATTGTAGGTTTCTGTTTAATAACAGCCTAGGCCAACCGCTTTGAGGGCACTATTCTATTTCTTGGGTTGTTGAAAGCACTTGGCCTTGTGCCTCACAGCACCACATGGGGTATGTTTTAATAGACCTGAAAGGTATGGCATGCTGTGACTTGATTTTATTTACATTTATGTAAATATTGCCATGTTTATTTTAAAATGACTGAACTTCTGCAGTTGCAGCTCCAGGGTGGTAAAGGTCGCTGAAAGGACAGTTAGGTTCCTATTGTCTCAGTCTGGAAGACTTCACTTAAAATCATGCTGTTTGCCATTTCTCACTTTGCTCTGCTCATCCAGTGAAATTGCTGTTGTATTTCCTGCTTTTTCTGACTCTAGTTGGCTTTTCAGTGGCAGAATGACAGCTAACAGAGCTTTGGATAATACAGGGGGAAAAATGTGATACTAAGAAAGAAATTAAACTTTGCAGTGTGTTTTCTTTTATTTAACTGTAACTCCTCAAGCTCATAACTGACTGTATTGGATGCCTGTGTCTGTAACATCAGAGCTTCATCTCGAAAGGACAACTTAAGTAGTCAGAAAAGGGAGCTTTGAGGCACTACAGGTGTAATGAGATAAGTCAGTTTCTGGCTTATTGTGTAGTGCTGGTCAGGAATTTTCTGTCAAAATGTTTTTCTTCTCCTGTCAGGATCCACAGATTTGACAGCTGTTAGTGGAAATGTACCTATCAGTTTTGGCAGGCGAGCCTTCTCACGCAGGAGAGGGAATCTCTGGAGAGGTGCAGCCGCCTGCCTGCAGAGCATCCCACTGGCCCTGGCACAGCTGGCAGCCCTCCCTGGGTCCTTGGGGACTTTGCCAGTGCTCCACCAACCTGGAGACCTGCACTTCCATTCCTAGTAGCTCAGATGGGTAGAGCTCTAGGCTGCTGTTGATGTTATGTTCTCCATCTCCAGGTATAGCTATTTTGTGTTCAGCTAAGAGATTAAATATTTATTGGGCAGAAGAGGGTGCAGGTTACTGAAGCTGTTATGGGATGACCACTTAAACTGATCCTGGCCAGCAAGGTCCTGTCCTCATCTCCCATTTGCACCAAGCCAGGCTGCGTGTTCCCATTTTCCCGCTTGGGCAGACAGTCACGCTCATCTCACGCTACCTGCAGGCATGACAGAGAACCAAGGTGCGTGGGGAGTGAATCTCAGGGAGAAGGATGAGCTTACTTCTCTGTGAGTTTAGGTCCTTGGAGCAGCTCACAACAGGACCGGTTGTAAATAAGTGCTGGTGCATGTGATAGGAGTCTTTGGCTTGAAGGAGATGGAGGAAAGGCATATGAATGTGCCTTGAGCTAGCAGCAGGCCATTAGAAAGATTAACTACAGCACCTCTGCATCCCTTACTTGGAATGTGTATGTCTGTACAGAAATATATTCATCCAGTCATCCAGTGATGCATACATATATACTTTGTTGCCAGTAACCAGGTGCTTAGCACATGTACTGAAAACATACAGTGCTGAGGCTCAGATTCCTGGCTTTCGACCCATGCAGCCTAGCTGTGTGCCCTGATTAATAGACAAGTGGCTCCTTTGGGGTGTCTCACTCTCTCCTTGTGATTTCCCCCAGTGGAAGACTAAAGATCTCCAGATTTCATCCAGGTATGGAATCAGGAGGTCCACTCTCAAAATGCCCCATACCTACCTCTATACTCCCTTCTCTCCTGCAGCCATCTTATTATTGTTCTGCTGCTCCCTAAAACTAAGCCACAAGAGCAGGAGACTTTCAGACTTGGCAGATGGCTTTAGACTTGTTTCCCCAGAGGTTTCAGTGTAGTGCAGCTGACCTTGCCCTGAGCCAGCAGAGCCTATTCATCAAGACTGTGCCCAGCACCTCATCGGCATCATGTCCTGTCCCCCACCAGCTGCTGTGAGCTGAAGTCTGTACCTACTAGCACACAAAGAGTTGAGTGGGTTTAATTCTATTGCGTAAGGCTGGTTGGCATTGCCATTTAAAATATATCCTTGTTTAAAGATAGTTGAGATTTTTTTTTTTATTCTGTGTAGTCTTTGTGTGAAGGTGAGAGCCTCTTGGCTTCCAGGCACAGGATGCAGGGAGATGCTGAGGAAGGTAGCAGGTATTTTGACTGGTTCATTGCTAATTATTGCTTCAGTAAACAACAGCTGTTCAGATGCAGCTCAGCTTCTTGCTTTGAAAAGATTACAGTGCCCAAACTGTAGTCTCATATTATTGAAAAAAGAAAAAAAATGTTATAATCATTTCACTCCCCTACTGCTACAGATTTTATGGGCCTTGTAGTGCGCTGTTATGTCAGGCATATTAATTGCTAGTGAGTCGATGTTAAGCAAATGGAACAGCTTTGTGCAGCGTTTGGACACTCGGTTATAGACAGTTTAACAGCAGTCTTCTGGAGAGACTCCGCATTAGTCTTAGATTATTTCTCAGCACTAGAGGAATGGCTCTTTCAAAGTAACTATAAAATGAACCGTTGCTGCCATGCAATAGCAGTAACAAGCTGTTAAGGTACCTTGCGAAGCGTGAGGTCAGAGGCGGTGTGTTCTTCCAGCCACCCAAGAAGCGTAATAGCAACTAATTAGCACAGCTCCTTCAGAGGCTATTGGTATTGTAACAGGAGGAAAGAAAGGCAAGAAATTCCGGGGGAGATGGGGGGAGGCTACTGTTGCTATCTGCCCTTTAGATGAAGGAGTTGTTGGTATTAACTTAGCCGAGGGTGAAGGCCTGACCTAGCACAGCGCTGAGTGTCACTGATGTGCTCTTGCCACCGAAAAGAAAAATGGCCCTGTTGCCTGCTCCATGCAGCTTCTGCCCTTCTGCTTTCTTCCCGAGGAGCAGGATTTATAGGGGCATCTGATTTGATTTATGGAGGAGTGAAATCACAAATTAACCGCCCAGGCGCACGCTTTGCAGCGCAGTGCCAGACAGCCCTTCCTCGCCTCCTTCCCCGCCGAGCTGCTGTTACTGTGCAGCAAGCAGCTGGCTGGGCAGTCAGCCTGCTGGGTGAGTTTGCCGCAGCACGGCCAGCCCGGGTGCCAGCCACCAGGGCGGCTCCATGCGGGGCCAGAGAGGCAGCGGGAGCGCTGCTCTGCGTCTGAAATGCGTGTACCGGCAGCCAAGCTGGCGGCCTGTGACTGCATTTAGCAAGGAACGAGGTGCAGATCGCTGGGCCAGCGGGTCTGTGTGGCTGGGCACTGGGGCGCTGAAAACTTCACGTTGCGTTCGGTGGAAGCCTGCGCTGCCTTTGCAGAGTCCTCAGCCCGGGCTGCGGGTACCAAACGTCAAGCTGTGCCCAGGTGCCCACGGCGAGCTAAGTGCTTGCTCCGGGTGAGGTGGGATCTAGCGATTTTTTATTAGTGTGTCGTGGTGTCTTAACGTTGTGGCTCTTTGCCATCTCATTTCACTCACGGGTCTGTTTTCTCGAGAACCCGGTCTCCGCGAGCAGGGGGCCGCGCCGCCCGCTCCGAGCCGCTAAAATGGCGGCCAAGGCGCTCCGTGCCGCCCCGCGGGCCGCTCTCCCCCTGCCCGCCAGGGGGCGCGCGAGCCACGGCTGCGCCGCGCTCGGGGGAGCCGGGCCGGGCTGAGCCGCCGCCGCCACTGCTGCTGCGGTCCTGAGCCCGTGCACCCGGACGAGGAGCAGCACGCTCGGAGCGCCCTTTAATCTTTCCTCTATTACAGTAGGAGCTCTACCGCCGAGTGAGGAAGGAGCCAGGAGTGAGCAATTTCCTATCGGTTGTTAGTTGTGAAGTAGGCTAAATAGGTCAGCAGTCCGCCAGCGTGCAAACTTGTTCCTAGTGCTGCTGTGGGTGTCAGCTCTTCATTTTGCACCAAGTAATGACTGGCTGTTGTCCTACCTTCACCACGGCTCACGGAGCATGAAACACCTGAGAAGGAGCAGGGAAAGTCAATAATTGAGGGCAATGTATGCTCAGGGCAAAGTGCAGTCACTGTTGGCATAGACAAGATTTGTCTTTTTTTTTTTTTTAACCTAAGCACTGCCTCTGGATACCTTGGAGACATAAGCAGGTGTATTGGAAGTACTGGCTCCTGCTTTGTTCATGGAAAGAACTTGGTAGGAAGTGAGTTTATTTTACTTAGTTTTAATAATCAGCTGCTGTAAAGAGTATATGGAAACCAAAGGATCATTTTTAAAAAAAGCTGCAACCTCTTACTGCCTGTTTAGAAAGGCTGGGCTTTTAGAGTCACTTTCTGTTGGCTTCAGGATATCTCGGAGTTGGAGAAGGGTGGGATATAGAGGAAGGCAAACGCTGGCCTCTAGTCTGATGTTTGCCGGAGCTCGAAAGTTTTCACGTTAGTGTCTGCTGCGGGATTGAATGGGCCACGCCATCATCTAGCCAAACTCCTACTGCGAGCAGTAATTCCAGCAGCATTCTTGGTTTTGCCAAAACCTTCTGGAAGATTCTTCCCCTGTAGTTTGTGCTAGGAACCCTTCTGCTTCTTTTAGTACTGAATGTGAATTTATCAGAATCACGTTCCTGGCTGCTGCTTCCCCCTCCCACGCTTCAAAGCACTTTACTCGCTGTGTTTGTTTTTTTTTTCCTCTGGAGGCTCTTACAGTCTATTGTCAAGGCATCCTTTGGCGCTTTTTTTTTGGTGAGCTGTTTAAATCTCTTCCTGTGAGCTACCATTTTTTTTTTTCTCCTCCTGAGCCTCAGATTTATTTGTGATGTCTCCATGTGCACTCTCTCCAGGGTTTAACAGCTTCTTCACAACGCGTACACCAGAACTATATGCAAGAGTAGTGTTGCCAGCGCCATATGCAAAGATAACATTGCTTCCCTGTTTCCCTTGTTTAACAAGGATGGTAATCTCATTAAGCTTCTCCACCCCAATGAGCTCTTCCTTGCCACCACTATTGTGCTGGAATCTCACAATGAGTTATTTATCTATTATGCGCTCCTCATTCTTTCCAGTCACTGCTTTCTTGTAGGCTGCTACATACCTTTCATAGTGAGATTTGCATTTTTTATTCTGAGATCTTTTACTTCTGGAGTCGCCTGTATTAAAAAGCATTTTGTTTGAATGGGCTCACTTCAGCGAGTGATCCATATTGTTCTGTGTGATTGCTCTGTCCCAGCCGTTATTTGCCACTCCATCAGTTTTTGTCATCTGCAGATGTTAGCATCACCATTTTTTTTTATATGTACTACTCTATCATTGCATAAGATAGAAACTAGCACCTGGTCCCAATCTTACGGCCTTGTGCCCCCTCTCCTTTCAGATTTGCCCCAGTGGTTCTTGTCAGTGAACACGGGAAGGATTTTTTTTACAGCATCAAGTGACATGCCTGTAGTCATTTTCAGATTTTAATTCTTGAGCTGATTTCTCTATTATTAGCGTTCCGTATGCTGTTGTTTTTTTTTTCCTCTCCTATTTATTTATTTAAATGGAGGTGAGGTTAACTGGTCCATTAGATAGCCATTTGTGTCATTTCAATTTCAGATTTGTTCCCAGGCTTGGAATGTAGAACCACTTCATTGTGTTGGGTTAGCAATTATTTCCCGCGTGCCTCTGTAATGCAGGGCACTCTGCACTGTCTCAGACAGCTTAAGTGTGATTGAGTAACTAGAGCCAGCTGAAACATGTCGCCTTCCAGCACTGTTCTTAGTTTCTGAACCTCTTCCTTTTCCTCTTGAATCCCAGAAGGCTTTATTAAGACAGCTTTGGGGGTGCCATTAATTCTGAGCTGCATAATTACCTTACTATGAGCTTTGACTCCATTTATAGTAGGGGAAAAAAGTGCTGTACGTTGCTAGAAATTTATATTCCTCAATGTGAGAATGTGCACATTGTATATTAAAAGTTTACTCAATTTACCTAGGAATTTAAAGTAATTAACGGCAGGAGAATTTACCTGCGGAACTACTGAATACAGTGAGGTAGGTTTTGTGAAAACATGATGTTCTAATGAGCCACTGCATTGTTGCACTTGTTCTTGGCTTCCCAAATTGCACGTAAGACCCTCATATATTTTAAGAAAGGCAAGCTTTTGCTGTTCAGCATGCTTTGCAATATTTAGGATGCTTCTCTTTACTTTGGGGCTCTGTTTTATTGTCAACCTTGTACCACCTCAAACTCGAATGTGTTTGTGATGCTAGAAATCAGACCAGGCACTTTTTTTAAAATATATATATATTTTTTTTCTCTTAAGGAACGTGTGTAAGGAATAATGCCACCGAGATAAACCTCATGCCAGTATTTGTGTGATATCGTGTGACTTCACTCTCACTGCTGCGTTTCAGACCAGGTAAGGACACCTCTCATTCTCTCTCCCTGTTCAGCCATCCCCAGTGTATTTTGGTACTGAATCAGCCAGACTGTGCCTGAGCATGTTCTTGGTCCTTTGTCACCTTACAGTGCTACCTGTGATGTCCATTGTAGTGTCATCTGATTAGGAGGTGGCATGGTAAACAAACCTTTGCACCGTTTTCTCTGTGAAAAGCCACAGATGTTTTAGTGATCTAAAACTGTGTGATTAGTTTTAGTGCAAAAAATACTCTGTTTCCTGAGATGAAGAGAAGAGCTGCATTTTGTCCAGGCTTTGTTCATGGAGTAATTTCAGGTGCTGACATCCTTACTTACATTACTACTGAGGTTGAAAAAGGGCCAGGAGAAAGGAGTGGGGCTTTACTATTAGTAGTGTTTTGACTGTTTTCTTGGTTCAAACCTAGACACTCAAGCAATTAAATTTTGCCTCACATGGTCATTCTGCCATGAAGATAAGAACTGCAGACACAAAATTAAAAGTCTTAAGTGCTGTCTATCAGTCTGATGGCTGAAGACTTTGTGTTCCTTCTTCCTAGGGGGATGACAGTTGGCACTTCCTTGTCAATTAACTAGTTTTCATTTTTTGGCTTTATTTTTGATCAGTGAGCCCCAAAAGCTTGTGTGTGTAAAGATCAATTTAATTTTATAAGCATGGCATATTTAGTACTTTGCACTAATTGGCTGTAGCTGAGAAGGTGAACTGTCTGGTCAGTTTGGACGTAGCTTTGCAGTTGGGGATGATTTCACTGTGCCTGTGCTATTCAGTTGATGCTGTGTGATGCTCTCTGGCTTATCTTTAACCTCAGCTGTGTCACTCAAGCCATGCTTGTTTTTGGTGCTGGAAGAATGGATCATTGTTAGGGTAGAACAGCCAGGTTTT
>JANHGO010000001.1:48317700-48355131 GCA_024606505.1 Aquila spilogaster
CTATCATATAAAATTTCTGAGAGCTTGGTCTGCCGTCTGTACTTGAATAATACTCTTCGGCTTGTCCCCAGGAAAGCAGTTTGAAGGAGCTGCCCTTCTTCATTGTAGTCCATTATAACAGAAGCATTACTTTCCGGGGGGTTGTATATATTCCGGTAATAGCCAATGGAGCGGATAGTCTGCATGGTATGACGAGCAACACTGGGCATGGTGACAGCAGAAAGCCGATCCAACAAATCATATTCGAAGATATACTGCCGTTGGCTATGAAGCAGAAGAACCATTGACTGAAAATTAAGAACAGATTTTTACCATGTGACAAATGGTGGAGTACCCCCCCATATACCGATACTATTTCTCCACAAAAATGTGACATTCCCACTTGAGAAAATTATCTCCTTTTTAATTGAGTTATCCTTGACCTTACATGTTGTTAACATCTCCCTGCCTAATTTACTTGGATGCTTAATTGTAAGGGGTTCTGTAATTAGTAGTTCCACATTCATAATTTGCTACTTGTTATGACTGTATCACTCTTTTATCAAGCACTCACAGCTAAACAGCAGATTGTCAATGGATTCAGATAAGTCATGTTTAATATGGGAAGAAGTAAAACTGTCTTAGAGCCATTAACTCACGAGGAGAACAACATATGGGAGATACAATTTCTTCCCTACAATTAGAGATGAAGAATTTGAATAGCCTGAGATTCCAGAGTACTGTGTTCTTGTTCTGTAAGCTTTTAAGACATAGGCAAAACAATTGTTTGATTATTTTATCAAAAGGAGCTACTTGGAATTATTCTGACATTTTTCTGATGCATGGCTATTATGTATCATAGGTCTTGATTAAATTATGTCTGCAATGACTAGTAAACAGTATCTGCTGAGCAACAGCTTCAACAGAAATATATTTAAACCCCAGAAAGAAATGGATTCTCTTTTTGCATAGCAGGCATGAGATCTCACAAGGGGGATTTTCACAGAGATTTCTAGAGGGAGAGCTATCATTCAGTAACTGTTATATATAATGAAGATTCCTAATCTTTTGCCTATCGTTTATTTTGATGCTACAACGTATAGCAAGTACAAATTGACAGCTGTAACTACTTAGAAACAAGAGTGTTCCTTGGTAGTGGAAAAAAAAAACCAGTGAAGAATTTACAAACAAATTATTTCCAACTGAATTACACTGCAGAGATCTAGTCCCTGTACCTTGTTTTAAGTGTTAAGATAAAAGGTAAATACAGATGCTTCTTGTCAGTCAGTGGCCTAAATAATTTAAAACCACATCAATTGCTAGCAATTAGCTACAGCGTGATTACATATCTATTGTATAAAACATTCCCCTAGGAATCACATGTTGATACTTAGAGTAATTGAAATGTGCTTCTACTACCTATTTTTGCTTTGTATGCAGCAGTCAGATGCTGCAGAATTTCAGCACATTCCAAGCATTTTTTAAAACCTGAGTGTTCTTTACCTTTTCCAAATATGTGTAACTCCAAGTTTTCCCATCAGCAAACACTCTAGACACTATCCTTCCCTGTCCATCATACTCTATTTTTTCACTAGTCGTCCCTCGCTGTATGCTGCCTATTTGACCTGTGGATGAATAGGTAACATTGACAGCCATCAGCTTGCTGCTTGGTAGCCACAGGGTGGGGTGCCCTGATATGTCGTAGGCAATCCTCAGCAGAAATTTACGGTGGTCATCGTAGATCTTTTCTGTCTTTGTGGTTCGATCAAAGTCAACTGAAAGGAGGTTTCTGCCATTAACCTTTTTAAAGCAAACAAAATGACACAATAAATCATGCTGTTCAAACCCTAGCCACCTATTATTTCCACAAAGCTAGCTATTCTTTAAATACCATTTACAGTGATTGATTTGCTGTGTGCGTAAATTATTTTAGCAACTTCTTGATACAAATGTAAGGCACTATATTAGCATCTACTTTAGAAGGTCTCATTATATGAAGACATGGCCCAGAATTTGTTGCAATGTGTTCTTTCTTGATGCTTAGTCAACTGTTAAGAAAATACTGAAAGATGTGCACTGAAAACTTCTGTAATAAGTGGGGCCATTTCAGCAAACAAACTACTTCTTTTGTAGGCAGTCCAAAGTATATCTAGCAAATTATTGTCAAAACATTCCCAGCAAATGCTTGTCCAGTTCATAACAATCATGCTAAGAAAGAACTGAATCCTAATCCTCCACAGCAAATATTTTTCAAAACAGTAAATACAAAATTAAGATCTTCAAAAGCATGTTAAATCTTCAAATTAAGATTAAACAGTTTTTAGAACACAGACTTTCCCCTTCTGGATCAAATGGAAGTTTAACTCAGTATACTATCCACTGCTGCAATGTATTTATGGGGCTGAAATCCTTAGTAGAGGATTATGTCTTTTGCCTAGTTAACTGACCACTTAAAGCCATAAATGACTGGAAGATTACTGAACCACTGAAAAAGTTATAAATTCTTTGAAGTTTATAACTACTTTGATTTGAAATTAAAGCCTTAGCCTAGATACATTTATGTTGAAAACCATATTTTTTATATATGTAAACGATAGCGGTGGATAGTGATTTGTATGCAATACTTTTACATTGAAATCCCCCTCACCCTTTCAGTGTTGTAAATACACTAACTTTCAGTTTCATTGAATTGGCTCTCATTTTTGTACTTATGAAAGGAAAATGTCTGGTTTTGTTTTCCTACATTGGTATCTTTGCAATTCTCTGTTCCCCCTCTGCATTGAACTGTATTTTAGTGTTTTCAAACAGGCCCCTAGGATTTCTTTGTTCATCTGTAAACCCTTTCTGTATCTGCTGTGTCTTTTTAAAGTTACTCCAGGTGGGGGTAAAACACTGATAACTAAGATTTTTTCAACACTGTATTTTGCTAACATTTGGCAAGTAGGGGACAAACGGACATACAGCTAGGTGTATTAAGAATTTTTTTTTAACTCCTTTTCAAGTACTCGATGTATACATTACAAAGAGGTGAAGAAAGATGGCTAAATAACATTCACAAAAGAATAAGAGAAGAGATATCCTGACCAAAGAAATGACTGGAGGATTTTTCCAGTTTTGAGGGCTGCATGTTCAAAAATCCATACATCATGGATGTTGGTACTTACACTGGATAAGCTTCTAAAAGATCAATATAAATTAGATTCATTATTATTGGCATAAAAGATATTAAAGTACTAGTGAAGGGTCATAGGCAAATAAAAAAAAAAATCCTACAAATGCTCAGTTTTGTTTGTCTGTCTATCTACATTACCTTTCTCTTTTTTAATATGAAATCACTGGCATGAGAACAATCTGCACTATCAGTTTAGGAACAAAAATCATGTTTTCATGTAAATCTTCTAAGTAAGGAACGCACAGTCTAGCAGATGCGGCATAGCTACTTTATCTATTTAATGAGCCATCAAATGTTATTTAAATATACTTTGAAAAATCAACGCTACAAAACTGATTCTAGAAGTAGGTTAAACTGAACTATGAAACTTTCCCATTCACTTCCTTTTTGTCATTTTTTTGGGGCTTCTTCATTTTCAGGTAGTTTTTGTTTAAATTTTCCAACATCTAATATGCACTCATTTGCCTAGTTTCACTCTTAAATCTTGCTTAGCTTTTATTTCTCAGCCTCTCCCACACGTGCCTGCACTCATCTCTGTGTCTCCCTGCCTGTTTTGCTTCTTTGATTTTTTTTTCTTCCCTTTCTCTCCACCTTCCCTTCCTTATTTTACATTTAATTATGATTTTTATTAATTTTCTTGTCTACCTCTCAGGCTTAGACACTGAAGTGAGAATGGGCACTTCTGATTTCTGAATTGGCAGAGGGAAGGGTGGTTTTATGGTTAAGGCAGATGTCCAAGCAATTGTGGTTAATTTCTTGGCTAAGCACATCCTTCCGGTGTAAATTGCAGCAAAGTACTTAATCTGGCTGTCTCACTGCCTTATCTGCTAAATGGGATAATAACATCCCTTGCCTTCTCACTTTCCATCTGTCTGGTCTGTGTAAGGGCAGGATGCAAGGGGAAAGAAAGGAAATGCCTCTTTCTCCAGCCAGATTCATGCTTCCAGATTTTGCTGACAGAGCTCTTCCATTCAGACATGCGAGCTTTTGGTGAAAATTTGGCTGTGCTTGCATAATCTCGTAATACAGGTGGCAATTATAATAACAAGTTTTGGTGATATAGCTTCTTTCATTGGACAGTATGGGGCTGGAATAACATATGTCAGCTAAAGTACTGCCTTCAACTGAAGTGTTTCTTAACAACAGCTCTGCTACCAAAATGCTTTTACAGCAAAACTTGAATGTGTTTATTGTGGCTAAGACAGCCACACTCCAAATATATTTGAAACCTCTGGGTTTCATTATGATAAAAATAGTAATTCAGGAAATTTTCAATGAAGAAACACTTAATGACACAAAGCTGAGTCTCTTGACAGTCCCCACCTACTGTCCTGCTACGTTTCAGTAAGTTAGGTGTCCATTATCCTGCTCTGTTTTAACACCTGTTTTTCTTTCCAATGAGAAGCATGAAATCTGACTGTAATTCCTCCATTAGGAGTAGGGGTATATTGCTGTGCCTTACAGAGAGATTCAAGAAGTAATGTGAAAACTGGGGACCTCTGCAGAGCTTAGAGCATGTCAGGTCTCAGGAGGAGGCAGAGCAAACTCCTCCTTTGAGCTCCTTCATCTATGTTACCCATCTACTCTGGGTGCATCCCTTGAGACAGAGCTCATACCAGTTCCTTTATTTGAGACCCTTGTAAGTGAGGGTCTGTCTGGCCTCAATACAAATGCCCTAAACCCACTCTTTCATATAAAGGACTGTCAGGACCTCTGCCAAAGGCCAGCCTACAGACCAAACATACAGGTCCGGGGACAAAACTAGGTTATCGATCAGTTACAAAACAAGTCTAACAAAAGTAAGATTGACAGAGGATGGTTGAGTTAAGGGAGGGTAACATAATTCCTAATTAATTTCTTTATAAAGAATACTAGTAGTGGGTAGAACTAATACAAGATAGAAAACCAAGAGAGTACCTGAGAGTGTACTTTGTAATGTTAGATACTGCATACGCATAATGCAGTGAGTGTCATATATATGAGAACATTTACTGGCAATACATTTTGTCACTGTTTTTTGTCTACGTTTGTCTTCTTTGCAGCAAAATGTTACTGACATATCTGTAGATGGAAATGATGAACTTCCTAAGTTATTCCTGTTCTTCTTTCTGTTGTTTTCTTTCTCTACTTTCCTACATCCCCGAACCCACTCCAAGTGACATTTCTGTAGTATCTTCCCATGTAAATCAATTTCAAAAAACCTTCCCATTTTTCTTCTTTGCTGACAAGTTTCTTTACTTTTTTTTTTGAGGCATTTTTCTCTTATTAGCCCATATTCTCCGCCTGCCCTAGTTCTCCCATTTATGCATATGCTTTTAATTACTACTATTTTGTTCTAATCTATAATCTCTCACTTTCCCCTCCATCTTGTTAAATCATTCCCTCTTCTCTGCTGTTCCTTTCTTCTTGTTAACTCTTCCAAATTAAAGTTGCCCATGACATTTGTTTCACCTCCTCTGCACTTGAATGCCAAACTTTTGCTTCACTTTTGAGAGCTGGACTCATGGTGATTTGTTTCAATGCCAAAACCAAATGCCATTGGTGTGGTCATTTTATTTTCCCTTGGGCTCCTTTCACAAATGAATTGGCAGGTATATTATCCCACTGTTCTATGTAATGACCTGCCTATGAACCAGAACCACAAGGATGAGCTCCAGAAACATGGATTCCTTTTCCTTATGCATGTAAGGCAGCCATAGCTGGTACAAGTATGTTGTTCTTAAGCAGCAGCTACTGTGCACAGTCATTCTTCCTTCTTGGAAAAAATCCATTCTTCTTGCAGAGCAAGAGGTAGAGAGGAATAGAAGGTGTATGACAGCATTCCCTCTTTTCTTGTGCCGAAGGAAGATATAAAAATATTGTAAGATTTAAAATGGCATGTTACATCTTAGAAGTTGAGTCATCTGAAATTACTTACCTTTACTTGACGTATTGCCTAGGTCTTATTTTTAAGAACTGGGTTCAGTTCTAATACTAAGTCAGACCTCTGATCTGGTCTTGAAATGGTCTCCTGGCAACCCAATTTTAAATGCTTAATCTATGTTGTCTTTACCAAATGGCTGTCATAAATCATAGTTTGCTTCCTACTTATATTTCTCCCACTGTATAGGAAGAAGAAATGCCAACAAAATGGTAAAGACATATGTTAGAGGAATATGCTGTACACATGCACACACAGTTAAACCCCTTCTACCATAAATAAGTATTAGTACAATTTTATTTAAAATAAAAAAGAAAGAAAATCCTAGGACTGTGCTAACTTAAGGTAGAGTAATTTAAAACAGGATTCAAACTGATGTGTGTGAATTCAGTACCAGAAACAAAAACAGTGAAGGAAAGCACAAAATTGTGCTTCTATTCCGATTCATTCTAATGCGTTCCGGGCTAACAAGAACAGTTTCAAGTCCACAGAAAAGAGCAATTAATAAGGAAGAACAGCCAATAAATGAAGTAATAAAAGCAAGTACTTCCAGCTCTGCAGTAAGCTTGTCTACGGGAAATATTCTGTGGTTGTTGGATGGCAATACCTACAGGAATGTATTTACATTTCCTCTCACTTAATGAGAATGCAGTAGATACCACGCATGCTTGCGTGCTTACCCGAAGCTTTCGGCCAAACACATTGACTTTTCCCTGGGCTTGCTCTTTCCGGAATCGCCACTCCACCAGGTTCTGCCCGTTCTCCCCCGGGAGGGTCATGTTTCTCTTTGCCACTGTTGGGTTGGCAGTGCCAGCCAACACGTGCGGCTCTGTCTGATAGTGTGAGTCCAGGCCGCTGGCGTACAGGATTCTCAGCGAGCTGTCATAACCAATCTGGTAGCTATTTCTTAACTGATCTGAAAAGGCAAAAAAGAGAAGCACAGGTTACCTACCCGGGTTAAGAGTCTGCCTTTGTCCTGCACACTTTATGCAGTATGTGCATGTAATGTCTTGACTTCACATAACTGACCCAATGGTAAAAAACACCCAGAGTGAGATTGGTAAGAGTATCTGTATCACATGAGAGCATAAATGCCTTTGGGACGTATCTTCAAAGTCGCTTAAACACTTAAGAAAATCCCACCCTCAGAGTATATTCTTTGGACTGTCACAAAACACATTTTCTGCTGTTTCATTAGGCATTTTTGGCCTAATTCTAAGCATACTATGACTACTGACTTTTGCAAGGATGTGGCTGCTGGAACGTCACATGCTATTTTAAAGCTAAAATCTTACTTCATGCTATTTCTACACCTATTTCCCTTTCAATCCATTTCTCTCTCCTTTCCAAGATTCCCTTTTAATGCAAAGTAGGTATTCTGACTACTTCCCATAGCTGTTTACAAAAGCTATTTGGTTAGAAAACATATTTAATTCTACTCTCTTTGCAACTCCTTCTTTCTCTGAACTGTTCTTTCTATAGGTGTGTAAAAACATGTATGTTATCACCCCTTCCTCCAAACACTATGCCTCTAAAGTTTCCCTCTAATGCATCCGATTGGAGCTGCTTGTACCATAAGAAAACAGTTTTCAGGTTAGTATCTGCTGAGAAATCTTTTGTTTACAGTACCTTGAACCATGGTATAGAAGGAATCGATTGATGATAAGTTGGAAGTGATGCTGACATCTTCCTCTCTGCTGGATGACTGAATGTCCACTGTAATGGCCCTTTCCATTTCCCCATGAAGGTTAGTGACAACTCCAGTTGGGAATGTAACATTTGTTAGACGGCCCTCGCTATCATAGCTAAGAAAAAAAAAAAAGAGTCCAGAAATGATACACAGCAGGAACAAATTGTTTTCATTTACAAGTAAAATGAACAACAATACCAGCTACTCATATTGTTAAGGCGCGTTTGCTTTTTTGTGCATGGGATAGGCACAGCAAAGACTTCAAACGTGCTTTGAAGTAGTCAAAAGACTGCTTAACATACAGGAGCCTCAATGGTGATAGCAAGAGCAAACAGATGGATCTTCAGCTCTGCATATTATTCTCTGAAGTGTGACCAGATCCTGCTGCACATCTAATTCTCCATTTCAAAGGCAGCATATTTATTGGTGCTAAATTCCATAGCATTCTGTACTCACTCCCTATTATTGGGCTAGATTTTGCTGTTACTGTAGGAATCCTCAAAATTTTTCATAAAAAGGGTAGCTTAATAAGAGTGTCTCTTGGGCCTTTCCTATTCAATGATTATGCAGACCACCTGCCCTCCTGTTCCTGACTGCTTAACATCCCTTGTATTATTAAGAGAAAGAATCTGGGGTAATATTTAATCTACTTAAGCTACTTGTAGCTGGAAATCAGAACAGCTAGCATATATAACTCATTAACTGCCTGTGGATCATAGTTTGAGAATCGTGGCATAAGCCATGCAGGAGATGTTTTTTTTCTGGCTCTATTGACATTTCTTTAAACCAACAGCTATATATCCATTTAATATGAATAGGTAGATACAATTTCTGTAATTGAAATAGACCTATGACATCTAAACCATGTCTTTTCTTATGCTGTGTTAGGCATACTCCATTGGTACAAGACCCGAGACCATGCTCACATCCAAACATGCATTGTGGTCCCAGTATAGAGAGGTAAAGCATTATGTGAGCTTCAGGGTATAAAACTGCCTTTAAGATTAGCTCTTCCAGTACTACAGCCTCGATTTGTCATTTGTCAGCCTAGGTGTTCAGCTGAGGCTTCTCGTTTAGAAGTACAGCCTGCCTGTACCTGCAATGGGGAGAAACTAGTATCCAAAGGGTGATTCCAGGCCCACATATGACCTGTTTGCTCTCAGAAGTTTTCCATCCCTCTCCAGTGACTGTGTAGTGGGAAGCTGAAGGAAGCTTTAGTCTCTTAAAGTAACTAGAACATGACCCTGCAGGTCCTCACAGTGCGCTAGACATTTCATGCTTACAATTATCATCAAAATTGCTCCTTCTGGGAAAGAAATGCAAAAACAACAACAAAAAAAACCAACCCAAAAAAGCCCCAAGCCTATCACTGAGGCTACAGAAACTCTTTTTCTTAAATTGAGAGAATTAATTCCAAACAGTTTTAACCCACAACACACTAACGTTCTCTGAACAGCATGAGTACTGCACAGCGTTGCTGTAACTGAAAGGATTAGGTTAAGAAATGTTTTTTTCCAGTTTGCTTACTCTGTAGATTTGACAGCTTTTTGCAAACAGTCATTTCCATCCTTTTAACACAGTTGATTTCCTTTGTTTATATAAGACTTTCACTTAGCAACAGGAAAAAGAAAAGAATGTTTAAAAATCAGAAACCATACTGCAAGCCAGGGAAATCAAGTGGGGAAACTTATTTTTTGAAGTTAAGTACATTTCAAGATAATGGGGTTTCTTCCAGTGTGTTTCTAGCCCTAATTTTGGCTCTTTTTCACATACTGGACTGGCAAGCCGAGATACTGCGTTTATGCGGGAGACCGAAACAAACATACCAATGTTCCTTGTGCATGAATGTGACTGCTAGCCTATTCATGACCTTCAGTCTCATTCCTCAGTTCCATAAACTTATTTTATTTTCACGCACAACTTCCCTTTTCAACTCTCAGGGGAACGTATATTGTGCAATTAGTGTCCTTTTCTATTTTCCGCTTTCTGTTTGAAAATGGTATCAAATTATTTTGTTGGGAATTACTCGCGTCCTTTGATTCCAGTAGCCAAGTACTGGTCTTTATTTCAAACAATGCTTACTAAAGCTGCAGAAGGTGAGATTTCCGTGAAAGAAGAACTTATCACAATATTTGTGAGAAATTAATTATCATATTTCTGAGTATCCTACTTGAGTTGGAAAATGTTACACATCAGTAGTATTCAGTAGTGTGTGGCTTCACTGCAGTATGCAGCGCTGAACACCACTATTCTTGTTTTACGCATACTTGCTTCCACGTTATTATTTTTTGACTCCGTGCCTGTGGTTCCTGAACTGGTCTCTTCTTTCATGAATACATGAAAGCACATCATGAGCCTGAGATAAGCAGCTAATATTATTACAGTGGGGGAGAGTTCAAAGATCAGCAAAAAATCATGCTACACATTCATGTTCTTAAAAACATGACTTTAAAGCTGCAAGAATCTTAAAAGCCACGATTGCTTGGTTCAGGCATCCTAGTGCATGAAGAAACTGTGACTGAGACGTGAAAGGTAAGAATAGGATTTCTCATACTTTTGTAGGCAGGAACAAAAAGAAGGGAAATAGGTCTTTCTACAATTTACTACATATTCCATTTTATGACGGATTGTAATGTGCATCCTTCATTTTGTTCACAGCACATCGAATCCTAAACTTACTTTATACTTGATATCTTTTTGCCGACAATGAAAGCCTTATCAATGCTCAGCATAGCAACATCACTCATACCTTTGGGCATTCCTCTGCCATTTTTCTTATTACATCCAAATATCCTTGCATTCTGCTGCCAAGGTGAATTTATTCATCCAAGATTGTCGGTTTTAGACCGAGAGATTTCTTTTACCTGCCTAGTGTTCTAATATTGAAATTGCCCTAAAAGGAGTGAGATCTAAAGTCTAGAGGGCTAGTGCCTATATTTGGCATTTCACAGCCTCTTTGATCTTTTCATCCAAACACAAGCTCAGGCAGACGAGTTACCACAGAGCCCTCTGATCTTTCTCCTATGCCAGGCTCCACAGCAAAGCCGTTCAACCAACCTCTTCAATTCCTCAAAAGCAAGTTGCACATAAACTTTTCAAGAATCTAAACCAGGAACTTGCTCGCCGGGCCTGACCGCATGTGCATTAATCCCATCAACTCATTTCCATTTGCATTAATGTAACGATCTTCATATTTGGTCAATAACTACAGAAGACAGCAGCAGGGGCAGCTGCCACCACCTAGCTGAAGTTCCCCTTAGATCAAATTCTTTTTCTTCTTTAGGATGAACTGCCACTCCAGATAGTTCTCCCCTTCTGCAGTGAGAATTTCTCAGAGATAATGATTATCAGCTTCCCAGATTCTTGACCTTTTGCTCTTCACCTGCTGGAAGTCTCTCTTCCATTGTTCATCTCCTTTAGTTTTAATTACATTCCTTCCCAGACCATTTTCTGTTCTAGGCTATGTAGGACACTTCACTTTGCAGTAATAAGTTCCTGGTAAGCCTTGTCACTGATGGAAATGCCCTATTTTCTTTATTTCTGACTTGTTTCTCATGTGCATTGTATCTTAGTTTGGAGCACATTTAGCTCAACCCCAACTTGCAGAGCATTATTAATGTTTTATATCAGAAGTTACTCCAACATAAAATAGGGAGCTGTAGAACTGAAGTGTATAGTAAAGGTTGCTGCTACAGTCAATTGCTAAGTTATGACTGATACTGTTTTTCCACAGACCTCTGCAGCACACTCCCTTAACAAAATAAATCCTGTAATTTTTTCTTTTTTTTGCTATTGTAAACATGTCAGGTTGAAGAGCAAGGTACGCCAGTTCCTGCACATTTCAGATAACAAGACATACAGTGCAAATGTGTATTATGCATTTCTTTAAAGACTGGTTACAGATTATACTATTAGTTGGGATACTGTAATAGAGAAATGAGGCATGAATGCATTTCATAATATAGACATGTATAATTTTGACAGTAAAATGGAAAGTACTGTTACATTTTCACTCAACACACATCAGGCATTTCCTCTATGCATCTCAAATTATGAAGAGTGGCTAAAAAATTTATGGAACATTACCCTACTTGTTTCAAACTATTCGTTGGAAGCCTTATATACCAAGGTGCTGCTTCCTGGCAGGTGAGAACAGAAGGTTCAAAGTTGACTTCCAGAAGTGCAGTGTGCTGTTGTTTTAGGTGTGTACTCACTCTGTCGACACATACTGAAAAATCTGTCCTGACCTGGCAATGAAATGTCTCCTTCAGCTTGTTGAGGCCACCAAGTTCACATTTACATAGAAGACCATTATCTTTAACATTAAAGAGTGTCAGTTTGCAAATACATTCTTTTCACTTAGCATACTGCAAGTTTAGTCCCTCCGAAAAAGTGAATTCACAGTTGGAAAACTACAGTAAAGAGAAGCCACCTTGATAGGGTATCACTGCATTGCTAAACCAGTAACAAAATCGTTAGCTTGCTGATCAAAAGGAAACAAACCCATAGTTCATATAGGATCACTTTTGTTATCATTTCATCACCCCTGCAGAGCTCTCCTGTCCTCTACTGGTTTAAAATAGGGCACAGCAACTTACTGGGAGCTCTAGTTCTGACCATCTTTAACCATTATGTGGATTGTTGAAAGAGAGGAAAAGACTCTTAACTTCAACATAATGAAATTTGTTAATTTTTTCCCTTTACTTCATTTCTGAGTTGCTTTCCTCATTTTGATACGCATTTTTGCTTTTTATTTGTCTGAAGAGTGACTGAACGAACCTGCTAAGAATGAAAAAAGTAAAAATAATCTATAGATGCATGGATACACAAATGATTTCTCCTTTTTTTTTTTTTCCGTTTCTTCTTTAGTCTCATTGAAATACACACTTCAGTGGATCCATAACTACTTATTTATGACCTGCCTTTTAAAAAATAGTATTAATTGAAATACCGTATGCACATATACCTTTATTTCCACACAATCTATTTGACATCTTAAAAGGTTTAGCATCTTGCTTGCGAATTCACAATACAAATATAGTTTAATATTTTGGGTTTCCTGATATAACTTCCTTTTGAGATATAACAGATATATTTTTTAAAAATTGAACCATAAACAATAAGATAGCTGTATGTCTTGCTAATATTGTTTTGGTTTGCTTAACAAGAAGGAAGCAAATGTGTCATAAATGACAATTTGATGTATGTTAGTAGGCTTGTAAATTATGACAAGTGGATTTATTTAATTATTTATTTTAATTTGACTATTGTCTAAGAAGTGCAGCATTCTTCCTTTGTTCTTATCTGGAATATTGTTAAGCATGAGAAAAAAAATTTAATATTCTTTCCAGTCTTACAGAATTTTAAATATATGGAAAAAAGCACGCTTCCTTCCTTTCTTTTCCCTTTCCTTCCTGCTCTACTCCTGTTCTCTCTCCCTCTCCTTTTCCCTTTCCTTTCTGCTATGCCTAGCTCTGAGAAAATAGTGGATGAATAGGAATTACAGAAAATACGTGCAGGAGTGATTCTAGGAAGGAGCTAAAGTAAACTGCAGCCCAAAGTCCAAATTCTGGACAGGAATTTATCTACCTACTTGTTTTTTTTAATGGAATTCAGGCAGAAAATGCAAACTCACAAAACCACAGAGGCGGGAAGGGCATTAAAAGTATTAGTATCAGCTAAATTTCTCTGCCCCACTCAACCAAGTGTCAGACAACTCAAGCTTAAATTCGAGCAGCTGGTTGGCTTTTCCTGTTCCTTTATCTGATGGCTGCCTTCCACAGGGAAAGGGTCTTTATGCGTTTTCATCTGGGAGACTCTTATGCAACTGTTTGCACAGCTGGTTAAATAATTCAGGTAATGGTCTTTTATCTTAGCAATGCGGTCAGGACGAATTTTTCAGCCCAGGATTAATGAAGAGATTTCCTCAGCTAGAAAGTGACTGACAATTTCTCTTTTCACCTTCTCCTGTTGTAACTGCAGCTTTTGAGGCTTTTTTCGTGTGTCTATTTTGTCCTAACACTGAAAGGATAGTTTTTGGTCTTTATTGTAAACTGGCATTCAGCACACCAGACGTGAACAATTCACCTAAATAGGCCATTCTTGGCAGCCATAACTCATCTGCAAAACAACAGGCACACTCTAAACGAAAATCACTGCTGGAAATGTGTCTGTTGGAAAGGGAGCTCAAAGAAATGAATCAACACCTTCCCTCTCGATAGCTCGCTCACTTCTGTACGGAGAAGTTTTTGATGCTCATTTTCCACTTCATCGCACAACCAGGCAAACAAGAGCAAGTTCAGTGCTTGTGCTGCAGTAAGATTGACCACCTGCACAGCCTAATCCAAAATTACTTCCAGAGACAGGTATTTGGGGGGAGCGGTGCTTTGCAGTGAAGGAAGCAATACATGAATTTATCATGCTGCGGCCGCTTCTTTACTTTTTGCCAGAAGACTGCCAAACTTTTCACTCATTCCTGTATGGTGTTGCAATCCACCCACACTGTGTTTGGTGCAATAAGCACTGCTGTGTATATTCTTTGTAAGGATTCACAAACCCAAGAACTCTGTCATAACTTGCGTTTCTGACACACACCTTACATGCACAAGAACCTGCACAAATAAATGGTGTTGGTGACGATGGTGCTTTCTGAAGAGCAGGAAGAACAACTCCGGTGTATGCGCAAGGGGGAAGGGATGCACCGGGAGCAGTGGGGTAGAGGCGGTGTGGCTTAAATGAGAGGGGTTATGTGAGGATGGAGCAGCTTCCCAGGGCTGGGGGTGCTCCTCAGCAGCACGTACCCCTTTGAACCGAGTGCAGCCAATTCAAGAGCAACTGAAGTGGGCTTGTCCTTACAAAGGTGAGACAAAATTACAGTAGCCAGGCTTTTATCTACCAGACCTCAACACTCATCCCCCGCTTTTCAACTTCCCTCTAATGGGGATTCACTGCCCCCGAGACCCGCGGAGTCTGCAGGTGCCAGACTGGTTTTTGCTGGGGTGTGCAGAGCCAGCTTCTGCCCTGCAGCAGCTTCCCGTGCCTGGTATCTTTAATCTCAGGGCTCCCAGAGGCTGCTGGTTTGTTTCTCTGTCACTTCCTCCCCCACCTTCTTAGCTCATCTATTACTGTACAAATAAACTGTGTGCCTTGTCGATATAAATACCGGAGTATGGCCTTTCAAATAAAAGAAATGTTGGTGTATATATACTCTGTATGACAGATTGTCTGTCCCTTGGTGTAAGGTCTGCTTACACTGCCAGAGCTGAGTGCGTAGGCCTTGAGTGAAAAAAGGACGTAAGGCTGGTCTGCTTGGCCAGACATTTTGTTCGCAGAGTAAGCGGTAATGTTGCTTTTTTTCCCCCTTAATTCTTCTTCTTCTTCTTCTTTTTTTTTTTTTTTTAATTTTGAAAGGGAAAAACTCCCTGAAGCAGACATAATGAACTTAGTAAATTGCCTTATGTTTGAAAAGTAAATTTAGCAAAAGGAAAGCAAAATTATATTGGTGTATTTTTTTTTTCTTTTAGGACAGTGGAATACCAAGACGGTAAACAAATATTGCTAGATTCAGGTTCTATGGTTAATTTAGAATAATATTCTTACTCCTTCAGAGCATGAGTCACACCCAACCAATGCAGCCTTCAGAAGTGACAGACTCTGCCCTCTTTGGAGGGAATGAGGTAGGACTTCCAACTGCATGTGCCTTGTAGGCTCCCTAAAGAGCTGATCAGTCTGGCCTCACTAGGGACATCAAGGATGACCAAATCTCTTGATGAGGCTTGAAAATGTGTACTTGAACTGTGTGTTCAAGCACAGCATGACTAAAAAAGAGAGAGCTGCCTTTTCATGTGCAGTTCGGAGCTGCCCTTCCACCCTCACCACACCTGGTCCTCAGTCAAGTGAGTGTATAGGAGAGCGAGCTAGCTTGGCTATAGCCTCCCTGACTTCTGTTTGACAAAGAAAATTAACATGGGACAAGAATATTAACATGTCAATAACTGAACAAATGGTATTATTAAGTCCCTGATAAAAGCCAGAAGTGAAACGGATACTTCCAGGAGCCTGAGCAGAGCTGACTGGATTGACAATGCAGGACATTTATGTCGTTAATAGGAACAATACTGTTTTTTTGCTAAACTATCCTTACTTCTAAGTGCTTTCCAAAACCACAGAGACATCACATGCTGATTTTCTTGACAGAAAACAAAGCACTTCTTCCTTTCTCATACATGTAAGATGTAATAATGTTGATATGTGTCTTCAGCATTGCTATTTTGATATTATTACCTCTTCAATGGTTTCTCAGTTCTGCTTTTATTACTTAACCTTGTTCTAAGGACAAGAAACAGTAAACATTCAAGAATGAAGAAATGGGTAAATGTCTATTAGATGAGATATACTACTGGTATCAGGGCAATTAGGGGGGACACTGCAGTTCTTTAAAAAATTTCACATCGTTATCTAATGGTATCTATTAATGGATTATTTTTAACATGGTGGCTTTGTTATTAAGCAGGATGAGTCTGAAACAGCAAGTTTGTGTGCTCCACTGTCAGCACAAGTCTTACAAGACAGTATGTAACAGCAAGTTGTGTTATAATTATGAAATTTACTGTAATGTTGAATTACAGTTCCAGTTTACAAAAACTGTGAGATCATAACCTCTATTCTTAGTAAAAGGAAGTTGAAGTTAGAAATTTAAAAAATGTATGTAACTACTTATCTAAAGAAGCAGCACAGTAAGTATGGTCAACAAGCATAACTGTCACTGAGCTCCTCTCAGAAACTGCATGTTGCATGAAACATGGTTACATATCTGCGTAGTAGTGATGTATCTACGCGAAGGTTTAAAAAAAAACCCCACACCATTCTTCAGCCTGTGGCCATGCACAAATCAAACATGTCAGCTTGATATTTTTCCCTACAAGTTCTCTTTGGGTAGGGGGAATACTTGGCTTGTTTGAATAGAAGGAAGTGTTTTAATCGCCTTTTGGCCAGCCTTGCCTCCATGGGTCTACATGAAATGGTGAGAGAGGGTTACGCCTACTAGAGTTTCAATTTGTGCCATGTTGAGAGGAGAAGCACCAAATCTTGACTAACAGAGAATCAGCTAGTCCCTGAAATGTGCTTTAAGAGAGAAATATATGTATTGCGTACTGGATTGAGACAGGCAATGTGGATAAAGAGGCACTTATGCAAGGACTGGATAGCTCAAAAATATTCCCCAAAAGACAGTTCAGAGATGGTTAAGAATGAAGAGAATATGTCTTTTGTTGCTTGAGTAAATATAATATGGGAAGATTAAAGACATTGCACTTGTAAGTCATGGTTTGCAATCAAGGGCTCATGGGATGCCATGGAACTCAATGCAAGAATATGATAATCGGCTGAACAAACCTGTTTTAGTGAGTATGGTTAATTACTTTATAGCCACTACGTTTTACACTGATGAAGCAAGAAGCAGCAGCAGTAAAAGCAGAAGGTACAGAAGGTTGTTGACGGTAAAAGGATAAAAATATCTAAAAAGGACTATGATACCAAGGACGTTCAGAGAATGCTGTTTAGAGGTGACAAAAAATGAGATTACAATTTTGTACAAAGTTCTGGTATTTGTATGAAAACAGAATCAAATTAGAATGAAAGCCCCAAAATTGCAAGGAAAAAGAAGACTAGGCATTTCTAGATATTCATATTACTGAAACATAAATGTGATAGAAAAATGAACACAAATAGAAATACAAATGTTACAGGAAAATAAAACCCCACAAATGTTACAGGAAATGGTATAGAAATATTAATTATGAAAACCGAATTGTGAACCTCTTAATATAGAGTAGAAGTGCAAGTGAATTGACACTGCTATTGGGGAACAATTTGTATCTGATCAAAATTAAATACTTGCTTTTATCTAACTGAAATCCTTCATAAGTTCCACAGATTTTTTACAAACCTAATCTCAGTATGTCCAAGTCACAAGCAATGCATTAAGATGAAGCAGGAGGAAAACTGCAAAATATCATCTGCTCCCTGTTGCCTAATGCCGACAGTTACAGATGATGTGCCTGGTACGTGGAGAAACGAAACAAGTCCAAGCCAGCAGCAGTATCTTACTCTGCATCAGAGTTTTCAGGAAACAGCACTGAATGCATTGATAATAAAAGCATAACATGCAAGGGGTGATACTCTGCAGCACACAGTGAAAATAGATTTTTACCTGCAATTCTCTCTAGTCTATAAGTTATTGTAAGGATTTCACATTCTGCATAATTTCACCACCTTTCCAGAATGGCTGGAAAGCTCGTTAATTTAACTGTGGGAGCAAAGTAAACTTGTAAGGGCTCTGCTTGCTAATGTCACTCTCTTTGATTTCTGTTGCATTCCCTTGGAGACAAGAATTGAGCAGGAGAGGGAGGAGGGGAAGGAGAAGACAAATGAGCTCAGGGCATGAAGTGCCCAGGGAAACATTGGATGGACTGTCAAGAGATACAAGAGGGGATTGAGAAGAAATGCACCGCTAGGAAAGCAAAAGGCAGGGAAGCCAAACATGCCTTTGAGAAATGATGGGAGACATGGGAAGGAGCGAGATACAAGGTAAGAAAGTAAGGAAACATAGTAGGAGGGCAGGGTCTGGGGAGCAAAAAAGAGACATGGAAGAACGGCAGTGAATTTGCAGGGAGGAGGAGGAGGCGTCTTAGTCTGGATCAGATCTCTGCCTGCTGATACTGCTCCTAGAAGGTGAGGAAGGCAAGAGGAGAGAAGGCCAGAAAGAGATAGGAAACAGCGGCTACTGGAATTAATTCACGTTCACGGCTAAGGGAGGAAAGTTATCTGAGTTTAACCAAAGGGGTTAGAGGAGGCCAAAGGAGAGCACATGCAACCTGCACGTTCCCGGGGAGCTGTGAGACGGAGGAACAGTTGCCTTGTTACAGAGGAGCCTGCAGAAACACCTGGGCTGGGATGGCAGAGGGACCGATCCCAGATGCCTGACACTGGGCTGACCACGATTCGTTCTAAACCACCTCTAAGGACTATGTGGCTGTCAGAGATCACCTGAGTGCACAGTGCACCAGTGCGCACGTAGGCTGCAACCGTAGCCGCGCAGCCCAACCTCAGCGGGTGCTGCCCAGACAGCTAAGGCCGTCGTCTTGCCCTGGAGGGATCTTCCCTCGCAGAGCAGCCTCTACCAGTTCGAGCAACCTGAGGAGCACAAAGCAGCTGGAGGCTGGCAAGGCAGCAGGCCAACGATTCAACCAAAGGACTTCCCCATAACGTCCCGGCTGAAGTTACACACAGTAGTCGTGGAGCAAGCTGAATGAGAGCAGCGGGGTCGTGACAGCCCCTCAAGCGTGTGCTCAGCTTCCAACGGCTCCCAGGGAGTGACTCGGGATAGTGAGACGATTCAGAAGAAGCGGGGCTGAACAAGACGCTTAGGACCTTCTCAGAGGTCTGCCTTGCTCTTCTGGTCACATTAAGTAGCATGAGTAATCGCAGCTTTTTCTCTGGAATAATCTGCCCTCTTGAGCATCATCAAACTTTCAATTAAAAACTTTCAATTGAGCTTTTTACCCATTTTCAGCTGAATTTAAAGCCTGGCCGCAACTGCTGGCATGCCAGGGCTTTGACGGAGACTTGGGGTTGCAGGCTGGGGGCGGGTCTGACCTCCTACACGACTGAGCGATTGCACAGGGGCACTTCAAGGCTTTTTAGGAGTTCACTTCTGATACTTCAAAAACGTAGGTCCAGAGAAAATGCTCCTTCTGTGCACCTGGCTTAGCTCTCTGTATGTGAAAGCAGACTGGAAACTGCTGCACAAAAAATAACGTCATATAGGCTAGCTAGAAAGTATCACTTCCAAAATGCTAATATGCATATAATCCAACTTTTAAGATTTATCTGTTTAAATGTTCATATTATGCATACATAATAAGCAGTTATAGTTAATAGTTTCCAGCTCAGATATTTCACAATTTTATAACAGCAGAATTTGATTAGCCTGATTACTCTTATACCTTGTTTAATATTATAATTTCATTATGAAACCTAATCTGGAGGACTGTTAGTTTCATATGGCTCCATTGGTTTTTTAGTATGCGTGTATTTTCAATCCTTTTTGTAAACGCTCTGTTAATATCTTTTTTATTCAGCAAGTTTTTAGACCTTCAATAACAGATAACAGTTACTACTAATTTTAGTAACAGTACTTTACAAAAGTACCCATTCTTGAAATATAAACTGTCAATTTTGATCAGCAGACTATAACCCTTAACAAAATAGGAATTTAGAAATCCATTTTGCCATAAAGATATAAAAAAAATCAAAGTTTGCAAACAAATACAGAAAAGAGATTATATGATATCCTAAATAATTCAAGTTAGTACTTACAATTTTCACTGTAAAAAACACAAAGAGCATAAAAAAAAAATTTCCGGTATGTCAGTCCTTCCCTTCTTCAGGCAAAGTGGAGACTCAATAAAGTAAACTCTAGATTAATTAGCGTCCAGACTAAATGAAATAAAAAGTAAACTTCTTTTGGATCTGATATTAGTGTGATTTAGACTGTGGAAAAAAGCCATGAAAAGAAACAAGTCCAAATGCTTTAATATGTGCCAGAGCAGCAATTGCCAAATTTTGGGATGCAATGTTTTTTCAAAGATATTCTCTTTTCACTGAAAAGTTGTTCTAAAAAAGGAGAAAAAGATGAAATCGTTTTCATAAATCTGCTCTCAAATCACTGAGAACTCAATTGAAATGATCTAAGTTCTTCGGATCCACGCTCTGGTTATACAAACAGATTTGCACAAGAGAATAGTTAACGAAACTATTACTGAATTGGCTCCAAAGACTGATCCTTTCATTACTAAAACCACAGTATTTTTACTGCAATGTAACTTCTGCCATTTAAACAGACGCGTGACAACCAAAGGGTGAAACAACCCAGCCATACTCAGAGCTAGTTGAAAAATGACATTTCTAGTCCATTGGACATTCTAACAGTTGAAAACTTTTAACTCTGAGTGGGAAGAAAGTCTAAATTCACCATGGAATATAAATTCTATCCCCTTCCCAAAATATTTTGAGAATCTGAATAATACAATAGAGTAAATAAAATACCTAAACTCTGATATTAAAAGAAAATGCATCCAGCAATGAAACTGAAATATTTTGCTATTACTAAAATAGAACAAGGAAGTCAGAATGATTTCTTCTTCTAATTTCTTATTCCTCGCCTGACGTTTGAGGGAAACCTTTCCATTTTAACAAGACTTCGTTTTTTTCAACAGAAAACCTTCAGCTGAAAATTTTTTAGCCCACAGTACCTACAAACATGAATATGCAAAAGCTGGGAGAGAGATACACACACGTATACCCTGTCACCCCACACAATCCCTTATACGATACACATGGTTTCCATCAATTTTGGCAATAGTAGCAGAAGCCTCTGGAAAGCTAGCCTAGTCAGATTTAATGTTACAAATCATCAGTACTGAAAAGGAAAGTCACAATAATGTTTGCTGATCCTAGAATAAAAAATGGCGAAATTGTCATGTTTATATCTATTTTTCCTTCAAAAGGAAAATATACAGACACAAATTTGGTGCATGGGGATTTTATGTTGAAAAGAAGTAAGCAGCTATGATGCCCGATGGATGTTTTTAAGAATGCTGTTTTGGCAAGAAAAATAATACAGTGTTTTTTTTCCCACTTATTCCCTGTAGCTTTACATAATCAGTGTAATTTTTTATTTTTGTTATTATCTTGTACAGAGCATCATAGAAAACATGACTGGAAGGGACCTTGAGAGGTCATGTGGTCCAACCCCTACCCCAAGGCAGGATCTGCTCTTCCTGCGTTAGTCCTGAAAGATGTCTAAGCTGTTCTTAAAGACAGTCTGTGAAGGGCAAGGGGTCACTACCGTTGTCTGTCTGCTCCAGGGCTCCAAAATCTTCACCGTGAAGTTTTTCCCAATGTCTAATCTGAATCTTCCTTGTTGCAATTAAACAGATTACTGCTTCACCATGGCTACGGGGAGGAGATTAATATCTTTGCTTCCGCAAAAGCCTCATACACTTGCGAATTCGGGGTGAGGGAAATTGCCTAGCTTTCTCCGTAATTATTTCAGCTTGGGAATTCTAACGAGACATTGGTCGGAGGTAATTGTTTAGGAAGTGCATAAACAGCAGCTTGGAAATAATAGTAATACTTACTGAGGGGAATAGCCTGCTCTCTGGGTTCTCTGTAACTCAGCTGGACGTAACCTAACTCAGACCAGAAAGTCTGCATGAAAGCAGATCAGGTGTCAAAGATGGCTATTTACAGACTCAGTAAATAACTATGTACTTCATGACACACAGTACCCTAAATTCTGCCTATGATGACAAACATAGACCTATCAACCACTTAATAGTGAATATAATATCCACTTTTTTGCGATCACGCAGACACCATTAAGATACATTCAGGAGCCATCAGCTACTTCTGCAGTACACCACAGTAGGCTACACAAAACCTACAGGCAACATGGTGAGAAATTACTGCCCTGATTAAAACTCTAGGTCCTCAATTAGCCAGTATGAATGCCAGCATGATTTAAAGTGCCTGCTGTACCCAGCAGATGCCTCAATTTCAGTAAGGGACTTCACTATCCCCCAAATTGACTGGCTTGCCCAACTCACCTGCTGGAAACAAGTGGTTGTGTGTGTCACAGTTAAACACCGAATTTACTCTCGGTGGAAATGGATGACTACTCCCAGCCCATCTGAAGCTGTGCTTTGGTCTCTCAGCATACAGGACAGGGCTAACTCATGAGAAGGAGAACACATGCCCTCCTGACTGAACAGTTTCTGATTCCTCTGCATATCCTCGCTGTGCTTCTATGTCCTCTTGGCAGGACCTAAAAAGATACGCAGCGGATGCACCAATGCACAGTTAAATATTACAGATGTGCACTAATGCTTTGGGAATGTGCCCGCTACCAAAGCCCTGCCAATTTACAGATTATTGTAAGAATACCTTAAAGCTGGCAGCAGCACCATTCCACCTGCTGTCTTTGTTAGGGATCAGCATTTCTAGCCCTGTCTCCACTTCAGGACACAATATGCAGTAAAGCAGCACCTGCTGCTCTCGTGTCTCTGACGGGCATATGTAAAGGCTGGAGAGTAGATACAGGTGCTCAGAGTCCTCCTGCATACTGCCTCAGCCAAATGTACGCTGACAGAAATGTGAAGTTATCTCAGAACACAGATGTTTGGCTTTGCTGCCACTGCCTGACACCGGCACTTTATTTTCTTTATCATGTGTGTTGAATTGAAAGCTTTTTTTTTAGGCCCTGACCTTGGCAGCAGTTGCTACTGCATTTCATCATAAAGATAGGAGAAAAGAAGAGGAAAAAAAGAAGAAAAAGAAGAGGGACTTAAGGGATTTTCATGATGCCCTTTGTAATCCTGAATACTTCAGCTCAGGGCCCTCTAACACTTTTACTTATCATACTAACTCTACATCTTCCACTACTTCATAGACACATTTTTACCCAACCTTAGCATGTCTTTCATGTATTTAAAAATACACATTTTTCCAGTTGACAGAGATGACTGGAAAAAATCTGTGTTAATTCTACATCGATCTTTTCTGAAATAAATTGTTTGTGTTTTAAGCTGCATTTTTGTTATGTTTTGTTTGGCGTATCAGTTTATAGTTCAGCTCATTTGGGGATGAAGTTGCCTATAAACCCTGTATGTGATCTCTCAGGTTCTACTAGTTTATCTATAAATTGTCATGACCTTCCTTAGTCAATATAATTGAGGATTCTGTAAAACGTTTTGCTAATCCGGCTGTTATGAACAGGCATTGATGACTTAATGACTGTAACACAGGGTAAAGCAATTCACTGAAAAGATTTCTTCTGAGGCTGGAAAAATTACAAGCCCTACTGTTCCACCAATACCTCTTGCTGTTGTGTTCACACCTGTATACCACACGTTGCCGGTGGTCTCTATGTCTTCAGTTTATTCCTACAGGAATGACATTTCCCCCCACAGCCCACATTTCTCTTCTCAGCCTCCTCTGCCCAGGTCCACCTGTGTGAAAGCCTGCCGTGTCATCCAGGAGATCCTTCCTGCATATTCACCACTCAACGACACACAACCTTTTACAACTTCAAAAAAATACCCACCCAGCCTTTTTTTTGGGTAAAAGACCATACAGGCATGCTTTTACTTAGAAAAAAACGAAGAAAAAAATATTGAACAGTGAAGACAAATTTCTTGTCAGTATTTGCTGCAGAATAATGTCAATCTAATGAGCAAATGGAATGAAAATCTAGTTTTTGATGCAGATCTACAAAATCATGGTTGTCTGAGTTACAGCTTTCTTGACAAGAGTGAAATGTTGTCTCACTATTATTTCAATTTATAAAACTCAAATTCAAAATAATGAATTTAAAATTATTCAGACCCAATGTTTAGAAGAAGTCAGATAGAGGAAGACAGTATGGGAAACAAAAAGTATCTTCCTGTGCTTTTTGTTATCAAGGGTCATCTTTACAGTTACTTCATCAGTCTGCAGAAATATTTCAAATAGTACTGTAGAACTCAATAAAACTATAAGGCATCTGACGTTATTTTATGTACTTACTCAAAAAAAGTGGTCCATCCAGTCTCATCGCTTTTAGTTGCCAGAAGTCCACTGTTGCCGTGGTAGGTAAATAAGACAAGCTCCTGCCCTTGTGCAGTCATGCTTTTCAAACATCCATTAGTGCCTATTGTCAACCAGATGACTTGGTTATCAGGAGAGACTACTCTTACTGGCATCCGGTTCGGATCCCGTCTGATACGAAGAGTATTTCCATTGCTATCTGTTACCGCAGTAATATCATTATCATTACTGTAGCTAAAATTGTACAGATAGTCTCCGGTGACTAAACTCACAGTGTACTGGTGAGTACCATTGACATCGAAGATATAAAGCTCTTGGTCAGTTGGAGAAGCAATTTCATAGAAGTTCACTGAATTCAATAAGGGTTTGTTCTTTGACACAGCCCGTATCCTAATATTTCCCAGATCAGCAATATACAGGGTGCCATCCGGAGACACAGCTAAGGAGGATGGGGCATTAAGTTTGGCATCTTTAGCATAGCCATCTCCATTTTGGTAACAGTCACAGTTGACATCATTTTTGCAATCGCACTCTGAGGGTATTCCAGCAACTAATGAGATCTCTCCATCAGTTGTGACCTGTCTTATCCTATTGATCTTTTTTTCATCAGTTTCTGTAATGTAAAGCACCCCACTGTAGGACACGGCAATGGCAGTTGCTGACTCTAGCGTGGTCTGTACAGCGTGCTTTCCCACCGTGTACTCCACTCCAGGAACCTGGCAATGCATTGGCCTCCCCGCAGCAATGCGAACCTGACGGTTTTCAGTGATCTGCAAAACTACGTTGTTATCCAAAACATAAATGGAGTTATCCATTGGGTTGATAGCTAAATCTGTAGGCCATTCCAGACGAACCTTAACAAATAGAAGAGTTTTGTTAAACAGTTAACCAGTGCAGATTAAATGAATTAATTCACCTTCAGTTTTAGACACTGCTGTAAGGATATTTTTCATCTGCTGTAAGCAATCATGACAAAAAGACTTGTATGAAAATACATGCAGCAAACTAAAGCTTTTCAGGGAGGCAAGGGGAACAATGTTCAGACATCTATTCTACTGAAAAAAAGCCAGCTGCATTGGAACTATAATACAGGCTGAATTTCCCCTCCAATAAATGCTATACTTTTCTGTATCACAAATGTATAAATAAAAATAGAGACAGATATCAAAGTCTAAATACATACTTTAAGGATAGTACTCATCTTCTATTCTTGTAATAGCAAAAATAACTTACTACCTTCCAGATCATGAAAGACCGTACCGGATTCCATTTTTAAACATACCACTAGTGATGTCCCTTCTTACCTACAGAAGCTTCTTGAGACAAATAGAAAAATGTTTTTCCATATATATCCTCTCATTCACTCTAGTAAGCTGTTAACGATTCAGAAAACATCAACATGCCAAGATAGTTCTAACAGATCTGCCATTCTCCCAGTATTTACTACCAGACTTAATGTTTCCTGCTGATAGTTTTGCTGTTCTAAACTGAACTGAACTTTATGGGCAGAAAAATTGAATACAGCTGCATTTATAGCTAAGAGAATACACTGTGATTCATGCCCTTGGAACAGGTTTCTTTCTCCCCAAATTCTGCTCTTAAATATCCATTACGGACTCCACCCAGTTTTATTTTAAAGGACAAGAAAGCTGCATATGCATTTCTAGCCCCAGCTCAGCTTTCCAAATTAGCAGCAGCTAAAGAGTACCTGGCTGATGTGCATGCTGGTATCACAGGTTAGAGGTCGTGCTGAGGTCAGGTCGTTGGAGCCAAGCAAAGTGGATATTATTCCGTTCTGATCCACTTTTCTGATCATGGTCCCATCAACGAAGTAGATTAACCCGTTCTTGTCGATTGCTATTCCTTTAGTGAAGAGAATAAAAGTTAGTTTTTTGTACCAGTGCTGAATATATTATCCATAACTAAGGGCATAAGCGGTATGTAGCTAGTGGAAATTAAGGGCAGAAAATACAATCTTAGGCAGTAGGTAGTAAAACAGCTTGTAAACATATTTTGCATAATAAACCAATATTCAGTATGAAATCTACTACTGTTGATCGCATTTGGTGTTCATTTGCTGTTGTGTGTTGAGAAGGGCCTAGCTTTTAAGTTAACCTGAAACACGGGATAAGTGGGACCAAAAGCAATGCTGATTTTAAATCTTCACCGTTGCCTGTCAAACACATAATCTAAATGAGCATTTAAAAATGCTCAATAACCATGCAAGCCAAATATTTCATAAAAATTCAACTCGGGTCCCCGGTAGCTCTCTTCCTCAACGGTCTTTCCAGTTGGAAAAAATTACTCAAAACTACTTTTTGGAGCCAACTACTGGGTTCAGTAATTAAACATGATCATGTCCCTGGCTCTGAACTTTTGTACTGTTTTGAAGGTTACGGAGGATAACTCTTTTTACCTTTAGGGCTCATGAGAGTTGCCTCCACCGCCTTGCCTCCATCACCACACCTTGCTTCATCAAATGGTAGGCACTGCTCTCCTGTTCCTCCTATTACCTCAGCATTTTTGGTCAAGTCTTTCGCACCCGTGAGCGACTTGGGCCGATAAATCCTGCGCGTGTTTGTGTCGGAAACATACAAATCTCCCGTCACGGGGTCAGTTGCGAGGTAGTATCTGTGAGCTGGGTTGTTGCTGTAAAATGGAATCATACATTGCATATGCTGTTATTAATTGCATTGAACAATGGATCAAAAAGAAAAGGCTTCAGTTCATATGCAATGTGCAGTAATACATAAATAGTTAAAACCAATGGTGATGCTCTAGGCATAGGTAGCACAGCTCATGGTCCCAAAAGCTTTTTTGGTTCACGTTTCTTGCCTGTGTCACAGGCAGTCCAATCTAGACTACTCATTCTTTTGGCACAGAAGATCCATTTTGTCCATGATGCTCACAGGCCTGTTCCATGCTCTGTAATTAGAGACAGCTCCTGTGTCAGTAATAGGCCAAATCAAAATACTGGAGTCTAAAAACCCCCAGGCTTTCTGGGAACCTTGATCCAGTTCCAAACTTTGCAGCAGGACCCCAGCCCTCGTTTACACTTTGTTGCTGTTATCATCCTATCTGTTTTATTATAATTTATATAAGGCTGCTGGGGTGCATGGTTTCTATAATTCATAAACAGATAAGGCAGAGTTTGTATTATTAGTTCACAGGCAAGAGATAAGACATCCTTCATAAGTATTTGTTTAATCCACTGCTTTCAAAGACGTGATATGCATGATTTAACGCATTAGGAAATGTCATCTTTTCCACCAGAGCACCAAGCGGAGCTTTTCCGTTCTTCTTAACTTGGAGTCATATTTCAAATAACTGTACACATTGGCACAAACCCGCTAACTATGCCAACACAGTCTTTATTACAGTGAAAATATATATTGCTAACCATTTTCCCAGAAACATACATTTTGCCTCTCCACTGGTGCCACATAATTGAGAATTACTGTCTTTTCTCCCCTGCTGGTGAAAAAAACAGCCCTGGAGAGTACCTTTTGGGTTGATATATTATGATGTAGAAACTTAACCCACTGCAGTTGGGAATCCTGACCTAATTTATGGCATGAAGAGCTGAAATAAGGTCATGTAAATACAGGAGGTAATTTCAGATGTTCTCCTAATGGATTGAAGCAGAGTGTCTGAACAGCCAGTCCCACTTCTGATGTTTGCAAAAGCGCTGCTTAAACAGATCTACCAGTCTTGGTGATAGCCAAACATCTGTTTGCAGAATGCTATACTTCACGTTTTGTAAATACATAACTGTGCTAATGTATCACATTTTTATGTACTGCCACTTGGAAAAAGCAACAAGAGACCAACAGGAACAACTTGTGAACAAATTATGTCTTTTAGCAGGGACAGATTTTTATAGCTATGCAGTTACAAAAACACAGAAAAAATGTGTTGCATAAATAGGATTTTCTTTGGTTTTAAGACTTTTAACATGTTGGTTCAGAACAAAAAAAACAAGTGAAACAGACTAATGAAATCAAATACACAGTGTTTAGCACCTCTTAAAAAGCTCTGCTGTAGAGCTGAGTGTTGTACAGCATGTCTGAAAACAATCAAATGTAGGCTTGCTTTAAATTTCTGTTTGTTAGAAATCTATTATTGCCAATGTGCTAAATAGTTGAAAAGTATTTTCAAAAGCTTAATTTATGCAGAGATCATTTAATATGATCACTCTGTAGTGTACGGATTATTTATACCTCTATAGACTGCAAATTCAATTATACCCATTTACATGATTACTTTGGTCTTTAAGAAACTTCGCAGACACTTCAAATATAAACACATTGCAAAATGTGAAATGTGCAATTAAATTTTATTTCATTGTAATTTAAAATAAAGTCCTTTCTTATACTACTGAAATCTAAATTAAAGCACCTCTCTTCAACTCATCTAACATTGCCTCAATCATATTTTTCAGTTGTTGGAATAAAGAGTAGTCAAATCAATATCAACTAAATAATTTATGCCTAACACAATTATTTATTTCTAAAAAAAATTTTTAAAGCTCTTTCTTCATAAATATGAACATATGTCTATGTTCTAATTAATTCCAACAAAAATGACAAAGCTCTTCTTATTTGGGATGAGTTCTCATAGTAAGTAGTGTATCCTCATCAAAAAAAAACCCAACCAGCTGATCATTTAAGACTATTTTCTCATTTTATTAAAAAAAACCCCAAAGTTTGGGAGTGCGTAGGATATTATTATTGAATCAATATAAACTCTCCAACTTGTCATACATAAATGTCTAATGGCTCCTTTCTGAGATAATACAACAGGGTTAATTTCAGCATTTCAAGTTAAGGTTAAAACAGCTGAGGCAGCTTTAGCTGATAGAAAAAAACCCATTAACTCACAGGAGCAAGGCACAATTTGAGGAACTGAGTAACTGTCCAATGAAAACCATGTTTGTTTTCTAGCCAGAAAACATCCATGTGGACTATGCAGATCTCAAAAATAGTACAGGGATAAGCAGTCAGCAGCTGGAAAGCTGCACAGAGTTTGTTCTATTTCATTGTAGCTTGAAATGATATTAAGCTTCTGCCTTCTACCAATAACAACAAATGCAAAGAAATAAAATCCACAGTCAGTGACTTCTTGACTCATTCAGTATCGCCTAATCGCTGTCAGTAGCTCTGCAAAACATGCAGCTACATACCAACATGGGCCCTGTAAAGACAACTGACTACAAATTAACTTGTTCCATCTATGCCAAATAATAATAAGTGCTTCAAATTGAAAGTGCGCACACACATGCACAGAGCTGTAATGATCTATTTCCCATTGTTTTTATCTTGCTTATGCCAATCTTTTAATTCTTCAGCTGTCAGATCACCTGCATTACTCTCCATGCACAAATTTTTAAAAAAATACTCCTCCTGCTTCAGTCCCCCTCCCTCTCCCATTCACTCTGTGCCTTCTAAACCATATACCTTCAAAGCTGGTTTTATGGTTTGCTAAACTTTTTTCTGGCTCTCTACAGACTTGGGATACCGCCATAGCCTACAAATGACCTCCCTGCCTTCAAAGTCCTTCTAAAAATGACTTCTTCCATGAATGCCTATCAGCATTAATCACCCACAGGCAGCAGTGTGTATAAAGATATCGGTTCAGCTTTGAGATTGAAAAAATGTTAGGTCACTGGTACGAGAGGATAAATTTGATCAGCACTGTCTCTCTAATTTAGAGTACAGGCTCCTTGAGGTGGGAGGCACATCACTCTCTGTGCTGAAGCACTGTGTTTACAGATGAGGAAATGTGAATGCTTGAATAGATAATAGATCTGAACTAGTATTTAGCCCTGTTCATTAGTTTTACTTGGGGAACGCATATTTTAGTGCATTTTCTTAGTTTCGATACCTAGTAATTATATATTGCAATGTGGTCTGTTGAGGGCTGTTTTCCAAACTGCAGTTTAAATAGAAATCTCCTCAGCAGTTTGAAGGACTTGCCAGTGAAACCGGACAGTTTGTCCCCCTCTCCTACAGGTCAGACAGAAGTGTTTCGTTCATCTCTGCAGCACTTCACAGGGCTCTGCACAACTTCATGCAGGCAAAAGAAGCTATTTGGCCTCAGAGTGTGTCCTTAAGCTGGGGAGCCCATGGCAACAGGATTTGGGGGAGCCCATGGCAACAGGATTTGGTGGATCCTACAAGTTTACACATGTTAAATAAAAATCAGCTACATTAATAGAATAAAAAGCTGCCAGGGGATATCTAGCCTAAAGATGCCACTCTTGGCTTAGGAAGTTCCTGAGCAGCAAACCCCTAAGGCTAAGAGCGGACACTGGGAAAACGTTGTGTGATGGGAGAGAAAACTCAAACTCATAGTAGACCATTATCAGGCTGCACAGGGGGCTCCCCACCTCCTGCCTACTGGCTCCACAACCGCTCCTGCAGAGCCAGTTCTCCACAGTCCTCTATGCCTCCTTCTGCCTCAGGAGGAACTCCCACTTTACAGCTGCTATACAGGCCCATGAAAATGCTGTTACACTAATTTGTGCGGTATGATTGCAATTTTGCTACCTTGAGCTTCTGCATGTGTAGGCATGAATAAAGGAGAAAAGCTTCAATGTTCTCCCTCACCAATTTTTCTTATATGCAGGGATCTAGTTTCTGAAATGCTGCAGTTGAGCTTGTGACCACAGTTCTACCAGAGGAAGGAGAGGGTGTTGCTACTATATCACAGCAAAACAAACCTCATTATGCATCTGTTCCTTAATCCCATTTATCCATTCTAAATTCCCATTTTGAGTCTTATTCTGTACTCCATACATTTGCCAAGACAATGTCTTATCCAGCTGCAATCACAACTTTGTCATACCACAAGGGATATAATTCTTTTAAAAGCAGTGGAACAAATGCAAATTAAACGTAACAGTGAAAACCTAAAACCACCAAATAGAAGAGACTGCCTCTGCGTCACACCTGGAAAATAACATAAAATCAGCTAGACTGTGCATCAACTCCCAATTTTGATCATTAGCACTGATGCAAACACTGTATTTAGTCATGGAATTTTTTGCCTAACACATTTGAAACATACTTTTTTAAACACAAAAACCCTTTCTCACAAGGAAGTATGTCCAAAGAAAAGTGAATTTAAAAAAAAGGGGAACTGAGATACGACTCTCTGGGATTTGTTTAAAAACAAGGAAGGAAAACAATTGGCAGCAAAAAAGGAGGAAAGGGGACCAGCGGGGCTGCTAAGCCCTATACTTAGCAGTTCCGCTACAAAGTCTTGTAGGGTTTCATGCATCCAACAAGATTTTGGCATAACTCTGTTTTTGTCTCCTTACGAGCACTGGCTGGTGTGGCAAAGCAATTTTAAGCATCCACCTTCTTCTCTTCTGTTCTTGCCACTGTTGTAGGAATGCCAGGATGGATGAATGTTGTACTACAATCCTTCTGATTACTATTATTTTTTATGACCAGTCTTATGAATCTTGGTGTACTTTAAAATCCTAACTCCTGGAGTTGTGTTATTATGGGACAATTTCAAATTTCACTATTAAGAGAAGTTCACCTTTAAAGAAACAGATCTGTTAAATGTGAGCCTGAAAACACTCAACACCAACAGGCTAATGAAATGAACTCATTTGATACTTTTATAATTTTATTACTTATAAGCCATTCTCATTGTATTTGGGGTATCTGATTAATGAGTGAGTTTTGATAGGATCAGCGAAAGTGCTGCCAGCAAGGAGAACAGGAGTGAGCAGAGATGAGGGGATAGCAAAGGAGGGCATACACAAGCATAAAAAGAAGCCTGACTGTGGACAGAGAGTGATGAGAAAGAGGAACTCGTATCCGAAAGGACGATACAGCCTGACAGCTGACATAACTAAAACATATGAACTCATTATTTTTGAAAAATACTCCTCTTTTCTAGTAATACATCTCAGAAATGACTTCTCCATTATAAGCATTCATTTGTTAAAAAAGAAAAAAGAACAGTTAGAAAAATATAAATCTTCTTTAAGGAATGCTTACCTATGTCTAAAATCTTTATTTCTTGGTGGGAGCAAGTAAAAAAGAACAGAAAAACATTATTAGAAAAACATTCAGAAAGGATGTTAGAAGATGAAAAGAAGGCAACATTTACATCTATCGTTAGTGAAGTCATGAATGATCGTCTTTTGTCCACTCATGTCGACTACGTAGGTTAACTCTTAAAATCCACAGAATAATTACTTTGGGTAGATTAAATTCTCAGTTTAGATAAGCATAGTTAGAATATTTTACCGGGGTAAACTTTTTTTCCTTTTAGTTTTAAATACTTTTTCAAATGTTTTAAAATCTTTTGACTCAACTTTTTTTGTTCCCAAAAGCATTTGGAAACTCTAGCTTGCACAACGTCAGAAATCTATTCCATACTTCAGTTTGCAACAGTAATTCACAACTCCACTATAAGAAAAAAAACATACCTTAGCTCCAGAACACTAGTTACGTTTCCAGATGGGAATATCCGCCGAACATAGTTGAAATCCCCCACGTAAAGACTGCCATCTATCCCACAAGCTAAGGCAACCGGAGCCAATAATTTATTACCATCAGCTTGACCATTACAACTTGGGCAGGAGATGCTGCGTCGTCTTCCATTGCCCATAATGCTACTAACAACTGGGGGTTGCTGAGATATAAATTGATTTTCACCATTTCCTTTGTAGAGGATTCCTGGCAGATAATATAAAAAACACAAAACAAAAAATAGTTTATAAAAACTTTGAATGTATGTACATAAAATGATGCATAAATATTCTAAATATGCTTTTAGTTAATTAATACAATTTAATGGACTTTTAATTATTTCACCACCATATTTTTCTCACTACAACAGACTCTATTAAAACATTTATAGTTATCTTTAAGTCACAGACACACAAAGCATTAAATTATCTTGTCCACAAAAGGTAGTAGACACACTAAATATACTAGCATTTAAAACCCAAACAAGTTTTCAGTCGTTCTTATTTTAAAATGGTAATAATTTTAATAGTTGCAATTCAGAATAGAAATTGTCATGTTGAAGGAAATGCAAGGTGTACCGAATAAAATCAAGGCCTGTGTTCCTAAATCTTTACAGTTTTGAAATTCCCCAGAAATGACTGAAATTCTAACTGTCCATATATTATAAAAAAGAAAAAAATATATTTGCAAATTGTATTCCTAAAGTCCTACTAAAACTAATTACAAATATGATGCCAAACGTAATCTAAAATTGATTACTGCTGCAAATTGTAAATATTAAAGAGCAACTTCAAAAAGTTGGGAGATTGCCTCAATTTTACATTATAAAAGACTCTTTACTCAGCTCACAACAAAAATGTACCACTGCAACAAAGTCTGCCTCAATACCATGTCTGCAGTTACAGGCAGTTATTAAAAATGTCAAAACAGCAAAAAAAAAAAAATGTGGTGCCAGGCCAACCTGCCTCTGAAACTTAATTCTGCTTTGAGGCATGAAAGGAACAATAATTTTGTGAAGACAAAGCAATGTGCCAGCAGTATTTTTCTTCCTTATAGCCTCCATAGGAAATCTGAGAAGAAAAATGCATGCCTTATGTTAAATCTTCAGTCTTAGGAAAAGAGGTGTGACTTTACAGTGTGTTAAAATGTTGCTAGGACCCTCATTATTGTATCTCTCAATGAATCCATTGAGGTGTAGTCTACAAAGGGTCAGCTATTACGGTTATACTCATAAGACACAATATGTCTTTCCGTGGTATAATCCACGTAAACCACATGGCACTCTGCACTTTAGAGTGATACATGTGTTATTGATTGCGTGCCCAGACTTTCAAAGGCAGTTTGGGGCTGAGGGATACATTTCTCTTTTGAGATGCATAGAAGAAATTTAAGATGTATTCCTCTTTCTCTTCTCATTCCCACAATGCACTCTTTATACTGAAAGATATGAGAAAAAATACTTTGTTTTCCTCTTTAAATGTTTTAGGTGTCTTCACTACTTTTTAATGTTATAAAATTTAGGAGACTATAAACGTAAAACCAATATACATGATAAAATCGGGAAGAATGAAAATGGTTTATGGAAACCTAATGACAAGTAATCTAAATAAGTAACCTAAATCAAAAGAGGGAGAACGTATTTTTCATGAATAGTTAAAACCAGAATGCATTAACAGTATACGAAATCCCCTCTCCTACGATTACATCATTTATGACAATCATTGCACCATAATTTTGCCTGAAATAGCTGAGTTCTATAATTTTCATCCAAGGAATTCCACAAGTCAGCACAGTGCACTATTGCACCTGATTTATTCTGTCATTACCTTGAAAAATTGGTCCTTCACATTTCTCCTCTATTATCACAGACTAAAAGATGTACATTAGACTATTTACTGCAGTAGTTCAGGATGTCCGTACAAACACTGTCTGCACTCTCTTCTGAATAAATTTCTCCGGCTCATCCACCTTGTCATTACAACTCTCCACTTCGTTTATTCAATTAGACACACGTCACTTTGAAAAGTCATTACTTGTCAAATGTACTCTTGAACATAATTTAAAGCCACCATCAATTTACCTTGTGAACAGAATCAATCTTATATATATATTTATAATTATACTCTTTACATTTTTAGATGGATTACCTAACAATAATTTGCATGGGGTTTTTTTGACATGTTAAATTAGGTACAATGACACCTTTCCCCTTGATTTGGTTACCTTGTTTTTCTACCAGTCAGAAGCAATGCTTTAGGTGGTGATTAGCATATCATACAAAATAAGCTCATGTACTAGTGGGAGACCTCCAAGGGACACCAGGTACTGCAGAAGTGATGTTCTTCCCACTGCATTACTTCTGGGCTCCTACTTTGCATAAAAATTCAGTGTGACCAACTCCCACCTTGAGCCACGTGACTCTGCTTATTTCACCTTTCTCACATGCTTCCAGCCCAATTTTTCCAAATTTCCTCCTGTTCAGTGTTGAGCTGGGATGTTCTTAGCATGACACCCTCCAGACAGTTGCTGAGAAGCACACTGGACAAATTCACCATGGTGCCAAGGCACAGTTCTTATAGATGTGTATTGCTCATCATCTTTTCACTGAAATTAAGGAAGACTCATTCACTAGTGACTGGACTCTGCCCTGAAACAAGGGGCACAAGTGCCCATGCTGACTCAAGGCAGCATCATTCGTCAGCTGCTGTGTGCTGAGCCAACCACAGCACCCCAGGGAGGATTCACCTCAGGGAAGGATTTAAATGAGAGGAGAGTGTAAATGAGTGCTGGTCCTCCAGAAAACATGGTACCCATGCACTAACTGCTCCCACAAGCACCCATGCTGGGACTGGGGATATCATGACATGAAGAACACCTCCTGTATATATGAGGGATTTAATATTGGGAGCGAAGAGCTCTCAGTTTGGCAGGAATGCCTCTTATTGCCATTTAATTTTCACTCATTGTGAAAACTGGAAGTGAAAACATTGTTCAACATACCGTTAACGTACCAACAGTTAATTCCAGTAACAATGCTGACACATACAATTGCTCTAGAAATAGTGTCTCCCTAGCATCACTCAATTTTTAAAAACAATTTCAACATTTTTGGGTTGCGTTTTTTTTGGTAAGCAAATCTAACACAGGCTGACACTGTTAGATGAAATTATCAATGCATATGTATTTATAGGATGAAGAAACATGACATACACTGTGAAGCTCAAAGCATTTACCATATGCAAAATACTCCATAATTTCCTTTTTTAAAATAACAAAGCAAACGTTTCAATGTTAGAATGAGATACCTGAAGTGTAGGGCAGTTGAGTACTAAAATTAGCAAGAAGAAAATTAACTCCTTACCATTCTGAACATCCAATACATGATGTTTATCCAATGTCCAGCCACCCATGTTGGAGGCATCCAGTTCATAACCCTGCAAAATGGCAGTCCGCTTCTCCCAGAGGGTTAGATCCAAGCAAGACTCATATTCATAACCTACAGACACTGAAATAACAGTAAATTTCCTCATTAAGTATAGGATCTTGTTCAGAAGAAGAGTTTAAAGAATGTGATTTCCTTAAACTACATACGTTCTTCTGCTCTCCCAGGCTACCTGAAAATCCCTATGGTTTCCTTAGATGTATTGAAAATACTTAACAGAATTCCAAAATCCTTTAAAAAGCAATCTTGGGTTATTAAAATAATTTTATTTATTAAAAGTAAGTGGATTAGGACAGGTACAGAGGAAACCCATTTTGTGAAGTACAGCAGAATACTATTGTGCTGTAAAATACAAGGAGCATGCAGGCTAAATACCATGCTGTATTATGAGGCTGAGGGCTACTTCATGGGGAAGAACTAGAAGTGAAAAATGACGGTGGTCTCTTTCCTTTTGAAGGAATTATTTTCTTATAAGTCAAAGTTTAGATTAGTATTTTCTAATATATTTTAATATCCATTGTTATTTCTCAGTCTTATTCTGCTAAACATTTTCTACTTAATGGATACAAGTATTTGAGATATGCTTCCCTATTTTCAAGATAACAGTAAAAATGCAAAAAACCTCCATAACACACATACCAACAGCTTCAGATAATCCATAGACTCTCTGGTTGTATGCATCAGTTTTATCCCATATGAAAGTGTAAGCCAGATTTGGGGAGGCAGGGAACCATTTTTGGAAAAGTCTTCCCACCACTGCCACCATAAGATGAACCTTCATTAAATTAAATGGTATAACAGATTGGGTCATAGTAATCTTCAGAACAGATTTATATCCTGCAGCCCTGGAGCTTAAGTATGATAACTTCAAATCGGTTCCTGGTATTGTTGTTTCTTCATGAAGCACCTATGCATTGGTAAGAAAAAAATACAGTATTTGAATGATTTTGAAATTAAACTGAACAATGCAGCTATCATAAAAGGAGGCCTGACATGATGCTGCATGACAATCCATTAGGAAGTATCATCTAAAGCTGGCGTTCATTCAATAATGTAAAAAATACATAAATAAATAACAACATTTCACCT
>JANHGO010000001.1:48355231-48404253 GCA_024606505.1 Aquila spilogaster
TATCTATCTATCTATCTATCTATCTATCTATCTATCTATCTATCTATCTATCTATCTATCTATCTATCTATATCTATAATGAGCTTTTCTTGTCAGTGGAAAAAAAAAACAATAGTGAAGAGTTTACAAATAGATGATTTTCAACTGACGTATATTACAGAGGTCTAGTTCCTGTACCTTGTTTTAATTGTTAAGATAAAACATAAATATAGATGCTGCTTGTTAGTTAATGGCCTAAATGATTTTTAAAGAGTCATCAATTCTTAACAGTCACCTAAAAGCAAGACTGCATATCTATTTTATATAACATTCCCATAGGAACCACACGTTAATACTTCTTAGAATAATCGAAATATGCTTCGGGTACATCATTTTGGATTGCACAGAGCAGTCAGATGCTGTATGATTTTAGCACAACCAAAGCATTTTTAAAACCTTGAGCCTTCTTTACCTTCTCCAAATACGTGTAACTCCAAGTTTTCCCATCAGCAAACACTCTAGACACAATCCTTCCCTGGCCGTCATACTCTATTTTTTCACTAGTTGTCCCTCGCTGTATGCTGCCTATTTGCCCTGTGGATGAATAGGTGACATTGACAGCCATCAGCTTGCTGCTTGGTAGCCACAGGGTTGGGTGCCCTGATGTGTCATAGGCAATCCTCAGCAGGAATTTACGGTGGTCGTCGTAGATCTTTTCTGTCTTAGTGGTTCGATCAAAGTCAACTGAAAGGAGGTTCCTGCCATTAACCTTTTTAAAACAAACAGAATGACACAATAAATCACGTTGTTCAAACACTTGCCACCTATTATTTCCGGGAAACAATAGCAAATCTTTAAGTGCCATTTACATTGATTGAGTTGCTGTGTGTGTAAATTATTTTAGCAACTTCTTAATATAAATGCAATCCACTACATCAGCATCTATTTTAAAAAGTTCCATTATATGAAGAAATTTGTTGTAGTTTGTGTTTTTCCTTGATGTTTAGTCCACTGTTAAGAAAATACTGCAAGATACACCTTGAAAACTTCTGCAATAGTGCCATTTTGGGGGAACAAAATACTTCTTTTGCAAGCAGTCCAAACTATATCTGGCAAACTATTAAGGCTTATTCCCAGCAACTGCTGGTTGAGTTTGTAGGAATCATACTCTAAGAATTGAATCCCAATCTTCCACAGCAAGTATTTTTCAAAAGAGAAAATACAAAATTAAGATCTTCAAAAGCACATTTAATTTTCAAGTTAGAACATAGGCATTCCCCTCCCTTCTAGATCAGATGGGAGTTTAACAGCAAACCATTCATTGACACAACATTTTGAGGCCGAAATCATCAGTAGAGGATTATGTCCTTTGCCTAGTTAACTGACCAGTGAAAGCCATACACGATTGGAATACTACAGAACCACTGAAAAACAGTTATAAATTTGAATCTGAAATAGGTATATTTATGTTGAAAACTGTTTTATCAGTATGTGTAAGCTATAATGGTGGATAGTGAATTATATGTAACACTTTTACATTAGAATCTGTCCCTGCTGTTTTAGTATCTTAACTTACGATAACTTTCAGTTTCATTGAATCAGCTCTCATTTTTTGTATGCATGAAATGAAAATTCCTGGTTTTCTTTTCCCATACGGGCATCGTTGCAATTCTCTGTTCATCCTAACTGCTTTTTTAGTGTTCTCTAACAGACCTCTAGGTTTCTTTGTTCATCTGCAAACCATTTCTGTATCTGCTCTGCCCTTTTAAAGCTTTTCCAGATAAGGGTGAAACGCTGATAACTAAGAATTTTTAACGCTGCATCTTGCTAACATATGAGAAGTAGAGGACAAACAGACATAACTACATGTATTGAGAATTTTAAAAAATTCTTCCTTAAGTACTTGATGCATACATATTAGAGAGGTGAAGAAAGATGGCTGAAAAACATTTAGAAAAGAGAAAGAAAATAGGTAGCCCAACCAAAGAAATGGCTGGAGGTTTTTTGCATTTTTCAGGCCTGCACGTTAAAAACAATCCATATACCGTGGATTTTGGTACTTTCACCCAGAGGCTGATGCATTTCTAAAAGATCAATATAAATTAGATTCTTCATTATTAGCATAAAAGGTATTAAAGTGCTGGAGATGGGTTATAGGCAAACATGAAAAAAACCTCCTTATACCTTTCTGTTTATCTGTCTGTCTACATTATTTATGTTGACGTGCTTATTTGTAGTATGAAATCACTAGCGTGACAACAATCCGCACTATCAGTATTTTAGAACAAAAATCATATTGTCATGCAAAACTAAGAAAAGAATACAAGATATCTAGCAAGATGCAGAATACCTACTCTATGGATTACATGAATCATCAACTATTATTTAAATACCCTGTGAAAAATTAATGCTAGAAGACTGATTCTAAAAGTAGGTTTTTTTTTTTAACTATCTTTCAGGTATTTAAATATTTCAACATTTATATTTGATCATTTGCCTACATTTATACTTAAATCTTGTCAGTCTCTGGCTTTTACTTCTTAGCCTCTCCCACGCATGCTTGCAGTCATCTCTCCCTTCCTGTTTTGTTTCTCTGATTTTTTTCTTCCCTTTCTCTCCCTTCTTTATTTTACATTTTTAATCATGATTTTTAGTATTTTTCTTGTTGGCTCTCAGGCTTAGATGTTGAAGTGAGAAGAGGCACTTCTGATTTCTGAACTGGCAAAGAGGGAAGGGTGGTTTTATGGTTAAGGCAGATGTCCAAGCAATTGCGGATAATTTCTTGGCTAAGCACATCCTTCCGGTGTAAATTACAGCAAAGTACTTAATCTAACTGTCTCACTGCCTTATCTGCTAAATGGGATAATAACATCTCTTGATTCTCACTCTCCATCTGTCTGGTCTGTGTAAGGACAGAATACAAGAGGAAAGGAAATGCTTCTTTATATAGCCAGATTCATGCTTCCAAAACCTGCTGACAGAGCTCTTGCATTCAGACTTGAGTGTTTGGTTAAACTGGCTGTGCTTGCATAATCTGGTGATACAGGTGGCAGTCACAATAACAAATAAGTTTTGGTGACATAGTTTCTTTCATTGGACAGTATAGGACTAGAGTAATGTATGTCAGTTGAAGTCCTGCCATCAACTGAAGCATTTTTTAACAGCAGCTCGGTACCAAAATGCTTCTACAGTAAAACTTAAGAACATTTGTGTTGTGTCTAAGACAAGTGCGTTCTAAATATAATTGATAATTCTGGGCTTCATTATGATATAAGGAGTAATTTAGGAATTTTTTAGTGAATAAACATTTAATGACACAAAACCAAGTCTCTTGACATCGCCTACATGCGATAATTATAGTGTCCATCTATCCTGCTCTGCTTTAACTCCTGGCTTTCTTTCTAGTGTTTCACTGAGAAGCGTGAAATCAGACAGCGATTTCCCCATGAGGATTAGGGGTATATTGTTGTGCCTCGCAGGGAGTTTGAAGAGAGAATTTGAAATCTGGAGACCTCCTCAAGGCTTGGAACTTGTAAATTTTCTGGAGGTAGTGCTAAAACCCTTCTTGTAAGGTTTCTGTTGAATGTTACCCGTCCTCTCTACGTACACCTCTTGAGACAGAGCTCATACCAGCTCCTTTATTTAAGACACTTGAGAGTGAAGATCTGTCTGGCCTCAGCACAAATGCCCTAAAAAAGCTCTTTCACAAACAAGAGTGCCAGCACCTCTGCCAAAGACGACCTTCCAGAACAGAGGTATAGATCGAGTGACAAAATAGCTTACAGAACAACACATGCGGAACAAACTTGAACAAAAGCTAGATTGACAGAGGATTGTTAAGTTAAGGGATAAGGAAAAAAATGGTAATTTTTTTTACATATAGAATTTTTTTTTACATATAAAAGACTACTAGTAGTAGGTATAATTAATACAAAACAGAAACCCAAGAGGGTACCACAGAGCATACTCTATGATGTTATACATTGCTATATATAATGCAGTGGAAGTGTCATATTTATATGAGTACATTTGCATTTTTTCTTCTTTGTTTACATTTGTTTTCTTTGCAGCAGAATGTTACCAATGTATCTGTAGATGGAAATGATGAGCTCTGTGAGTTATTTGTATTCTTTCTGTTCCTGTTTTTCTGTTTTCCTGCATTCCCCCCACCCCGACCTCTGAGCAACCTTTCTGTAGTATCTTCCTATGTAAATTACTTTGAAAAAAAACTTCCCTTTTTTTCTTTTTTTTCTGGTAGATCAGTTATTAGCCCACACTCTCTGCTTGTTCTGCTTCTCCCATTTGTATACGCATTTCTAATTACTACTATTTTATACTAATTGATGATCTTTTACTTACTTCCTCTCAGGTTAGATATTTCCCACCTCTTTCTTCTTTCATCTCTTTCAAATCGGACTTTCCCATGACATTTCTTTAACCTCCTTAGTATTTGAATGAATTTTGCTTCACTTTTTAGAATTGGACTCATGGAGATCTGTTTCAGTGCCAAAACCAAATATAACCAGTATGGTTATTTTATTTTTTCTTAGGCTTCCTTCAAGAATGAATTGACAGATTTACTCCTTCACCTTGCTGTGTAATGAAGTGGCTGTGAACCTGAACCATAATGATGATCATCCTAAGCATGGATTTTGCTCTTCCTGCTACTGTAGCTAGGTACAAGTATGTTGTTCTTAAGCAGCAGCTAACTGTATCTAATCATTCTTCCTTCTTGGAGAAAAATCAATTATTCTTGCAGGGCAAGTAGTAGAAATGTAAGATGCATGACAGCTTTCCCTCCTTCCCAAAGGAAAATTTAAAAATTTAAAAATTGAAAAGTGGCATGTTACCATCTTAGAAGTCAAGTGGTTGGAAATTATTTACCTTTATCCAATATACTGCTTAGGCTGTATTTTAAACAACTGAGTTCAGTCTTAATAATATGTCAGACCCCCAGTGTAGTCTTCAAATGGTTTCCTGGCAACTCTATTTTAAAATCTATGTTGTCTTTACCAAATGGCTGTCATAAATCAGTTTGCTTCCTACTTACATTTCGCTCGCTATATAGGATGAAGAAATGCCAACAAAATGGTAAAGACATATGTTAGACGAATATGCCATACACAGTAGAACTCTCTCTACCAGAAATAAGTACTAGTACAATTTTTATTAAAAATTGAAAAGAAAGAAAACTCTAGGCCCATGCTAGGTTGTTGTACAATAATTTAAAGCAATTTAAAATCAGGTGTGTGAGTTCAGCACTGGAGATAAAAAGTGAAGGAAAACCTAAAAATCATCTTTTTATACTGATTAATTTCAAGGCATTGCAGGTTAAAACCAGGGTAGATTTTACAGAAAAGAGTAATAAGGAAGAAGAGACAATACACTAAGTAATAAAAGCAACAACTTCCAGATCTACTGTAAGCTTACCTATGGTAAATATTCTGTGGCTGCTGGATGGCAATATCTACAAGAATGCATTTATCCTTCCTCTCGCTAAGTGAGAATGCAGTAGACACCACCCATGCCTGCTTGCATGCTTACCCTAAGCTTTCGGCCAAACACGTTGATTTTTCCCTGGGCTTGCTCCTTCCGGAATCGCCACTCCACCAGGTTCTGCCCGTTCTCCCCTGGCAGAGTCATGTTTCTCTTTGCCACTGTTGGGTTGGCGGTGCCAGCCAAGACATGTGGCTCTGTCTGATAGTGAGAATCCAGGCCACTGGCATACAGGATTCTGAGTGAGCCATCATAGCCAATCTGGTAGCTGTTTCTTAATTGATCTGAAAATGCAAAAAAAAGAACAACAACAACAAAAAAACAAACAAACAGAAACACACATTACATATGTGAGGTAAGTCTTTGTCCTGCACTCCTTATACATTACATGCATATAACATCTTTACCTACTGACTCATTGGAAATAAAACCCAAGGGTGAGATGACAACAGAGATGACAACATTTGTATCACATACAAATGCTTCTGGGACGTAATTTCAAATTCACTTAAATGCTTAAGAAAAATCCCACCTGTTGAGTATATTGGAGCTGACACAAAATGCATTCTCTATTGCTTCATTAGACATTTTTGGCCTCATCCTATGCATGCTGTGACTACTGACTTTTGCTAGGATGTGGCTGCTGGAACATCATGTAGTATTTTAAAGCCCAAATCTCACTTAAGTAAGTTATTTGGTTAGGAAACAATTACACTTGCATTGTACTTCCTTCCTTCCTTGAACAGATCTTTTCACATGTTTATAAAAACATGTATCACCTCTTCCTCCAAACGCTTGGCCTCTAAAGCCTCCCTCTAAGGCTTCTGATTTGAGGTGCTTGTACTATAAGAAAACAGGTTTCAGGTCAGTATCTGAGAAATCTTTTGTATACGGTACCTTGAACCATGGTGTAGAAAGAATCAATTGATGATAAGTTGGAAGTGATGCTGACATCTTCCTCTCTGCTGGATGATTCGATGTCCACTGTAATGGCCTTTTCCATCTCCCCATGAAGGTTAGTGACAACTCCAGTTGGGAATGTAACATTTGTCAGACGGCCCTCACTATCATAGCTTAAAAAAAAAAAAATAAATAAAAAAGTTCCTAAGTGATACGTGGCAGGAACAAATTGTTTTCATTTACAAATAAAACAAATAAAAATACCAGCTACTCAATATTGTTAAGACACGTTTACTTTTTGTGCATGGGATGGGCACAGCAAAGACTTCAAGTGTGCTTTGAAGTAGTCAAAAGACTGTTTGACATACAGGAGCCTCGGCGGTGATGGCAAGAGCAAACAGAAGGATCCTTAGCTCTGCGTATTATTCTTTGAAGTGTGACCAGATCCTGCTGCACAACTAACACACCATTTCAAAGGGAGCGTGTTTGTTGGTGCTAAATTCCGTAGCATTCTGTACTCACTCCCTAATACTGGACTAGATTTTTGCTGCTGTTGTAGCAATCCTCAGAAACATTCATAAAAAGGATGTCTTAACAGACTGTTTCTTTGGCCTTTCCTACTCACTGATTATGCAGACCACTTGCTCTCCTGTTCCTGAGCACTTAATATCCTTTGTATTATTCAGAGAAAGGATCTTGGATAACATTTATTCTACTTAAGCTGTTTGTAGCTGGAAATCATATCATATATAACTCGTTAGCTTCCTGTAGATCATAGCTTGAGAACTGGAGAACTGTGGCACAAGCCATGCAGGAGATGCTTTTTCTGTCTTCACTGACACTTATTTTAAACTAACACTGTATATTAATTTGCGCATGGGTAGGTAGATACAATATCTGTAACTGAAATAGACCTAGGACCTCTAAAGCGTATCTTTTCCTGTGCTGTATTTGTTAGGTATACTCCAGCTATTAATATCACAGATAATATATGTGCAGCTCTATGTATGCGAAAAACAAGACAAAGGAAGTGATCCCATCAGAAGTACAGCACCATCTGAGGTTCAAGTAAGCACTCAGCATACGATGGTGTACTTCCATCAGGTTTTTCAAACACAAGACCAAGAGCAGGCTCAAACCCATTGCGGTCTTAGCATACAGAGGCAAGGCATTGTGTAAGCTTCAGGTCACGCAGCTGCCTTTGAGATTAGTTCTATCAGTACAACAGCCTAGATTCATCAGATTAGGTGTTCAACTGAGGCTCCCAGTTCAGAAGTATAGTCTCTCTGTATCTGCAGCAGAGAGAAACATCTAAAGGGTGATTCAGCCCACCTGAGACCTATTTGCTGTCAGTAGCTGCCTGTCGCTCTACCACTATGTAGTAGGAAGCTAAAGGAAGCTTTAGGCTCCCAAAGTCCCTATAACATGATCCTGCAGATCCACTGAGTGTGCTAGGAACTTCATACTTACAATTATTATCAAAATTGCTCCTGCTGAAAAAGAAACCCCTCAAAAAACAACAACCCAAAACTCCAAGCATATCAGTGAGGCTACAGAAACTCAATTTTAAATTGAGAGAATTAATTCCAAACAGTTTTAACCCACAATACACTTACTTTCTCTGAACATCATGAGCACTGCATGGATTGCTGTAACTGAAAGGATTAGGTTAAGAAATGTTTTTTTCCAGTTTGCTTACTCTATAGATTTGACAGCTTTTTGCACACAGTCATTTTCATCCTTTTAACACAGTTGATTTCCTTTGTTTATGAGAGACTTTCACTTAGCAACAGGAAAAAGAAAAGAATGTTTGAAAATCAGAAACCCTTCTGCAAGCCAGGGAAATCAAGTGGGAAAACTTGTTTCTTGAAGTTAAGTATATTTCAAGATAAAAGTTTCTCTTTTTTTTTTTCCAGGGTGTTTCTATCCCTAATTTTGGCTCTCTTTCACGTACAAGACTTGGCAAGCTGAGATACTGCATTTATGCAAGAAACTGAAACAAACATACCAACATTCCTTGAGCATAAATAAATTTGACTGCAAGCCCATTAATGACCTTTGGTTCCATACATTTATTCTTTTTCATATACAACTTCCCTTTTTAACTCCCAGGGGAACATACATTCTTCAATTAGTGTCCTTTTCTATTTTCCACTTTACAGAGGAACGCTTGAAAACAGTATCAAGTTATCTGGTTGGAAACTACTTGCATCCTTTGATTCCAAGAACCAAGTGCCAATTTTCTTTTGAACAATGCTTCCTAAAGCCATAAAAGGTAAGATTTCTCCGTGAGAACTTTTCACCCTTTGAATCACAATATTTATGAGAAATTATATTTCTGAATACAGCACTGGAAAACACTATGCATCAGTAGCTTTCAGTACAGCGTGTGGCTTCACTACAGCACGTGGCGCTGAATGTTGCTATTCTTGTTTTATGCATTCTTGCTTCCACCTTATTTTTTGTACTTTATGTGTATAGATCCTGAACTGGTCTCTTCTTTCATAAATACACAGAAGCACATCATGAGCCTGAGATAAGCAGCTAATATTTCAGAGGGGGAGAGTTCAAAGATCAACAAAAATTCACGCTACTCATTGATGTTCTTAAAAACACAACCTGAAAGTGGAAAGAATCTTAACAGTTTAACGTGATTGCTTGGTCCAGACATCCTAGTGCAGGAGAAAAAACATGAATGAGATGTGAAAGGTAAGAACAGAATTTCTCATACTTTTATAGCCATATTCCATTTTGTGATGGATTGTAATGTGTGTCCTTCATCCTGTTCACAGCACACTGAATACTAAACTTACTTTTATACTTGATATCTTTTTGCTCACAATGAAAGCCTTATCAATGCTCAACATAGCAACATCACTCATACCTTTGGGCATTCCTATGCCATTTTTCTTACTACATCCAAATATCCTTGCGTTCTGCTGCCAAGGTGAATTTATTCATCCAAGTTTGTCAGTTTCAGACCAAGAGATTTCTTTTATCTGTCTAGTGTTCTAATATTGAAATTGCCTTAAAAGGAATGAGACGTAAAGTCTAGAGGGCAAGCACCTATATTTGGCATTTCACAGCCTCTTTGATCTTTTCATCCAAACACAGCACAGGCACACGTTACTGCTGAGCCCTCCGGTCTGTCTCCTGTGAGAGGTTCCATGGCAAAACCACTCAACCAATCTCTTGTATTCCTCAAGAGAAGGTAGCACATCAACTTTTCAGGAACCTAAAGCAGAAAGTGCATACTGGGCGTTACCTCATGCGTTTTAATCCTACAAACCTGATTTCACTCATTAACACAATGATCTTTGTGTCCGGCCAGTAACTTCAGAAGACAGAAGTAAGGACAGGGCAGCTGCCACCACTTCTAGCTGAATATCCCCTTAGATGAAATTTGTTTCCTTCCTTAGGATGAACTGCCACTGCTGGCTAGTTTTCCCCTTCTGCAGTGACAAATTTGCAGAGATAATGATTATCAGTTTCCCAGATTCTTGACCTTATGCTCTTTACCTGCTGGAAGTCTCTCTTCCATTGTTCATTTTCTTTAGTTTTAATTACATTCTGTCCCAGACCATTTTCTATTCTAGCCTATGTAGGACACTTTTCATTTTGCAGTGATAACTTCCTGGTAATCCTTGTCACAGATGGAAGTGCCCTACTTTCTTTATTTCTGACTTGTTTTTCATGTAAGGTGCCTCTTAGTTTAGAGTACATTTAGCTTGACTCCAACTTGCAAAGCATTATTAATGTTCTACATCAGAAGTTACTTCAACATAAAATAGGGAACTATAGAAATGAAGTGTATAGTAAAGGTTGCTGCTAAAGCCAATAGCTAAGTTATGACGGATGCTGTTTTTTCCAGAGACCTCTGCAGCATATTCCTGTAACAAAATACATTTCATATGCATTTTTTTTCTGTTGTTGTAAACATGTCAGGTTTAAGAGCAAGCCATGCTGGCTTCTGCACATTTCAGATAACAAGACATACAGTGCAAATGTATATTATGTATTTCTTTAAAGACTGGTTATGGATTACACTATTAGTTGGGATACAGTATTAGAGAAATGAGGCATGAATGCGTTTCATAATGCAGACATGGATAATTTTGACAGTGGAATGAAAAGTATCGTTACACACTCAGCGTACATCAGGCATTTCCTCTGTGCATCAAGAGTGGTTAGAAAATTCACACAACATTACCCTACTTGTTTCAAGGTGTTTGTAGGAATTTAATATCAATTTAATATCAACATGCTGCCTATTGGTGGGTGAACACAGGAAGTTTAAAGTTCACTGTCCACAGAACAGCGTGCTGTGAGTTTAGGTGAGATCACTGTGTTGATCCATACTGAAAATCTACCCTAACCTGGCAATGAAGTATCTCATTGAGCTTGTTGAAGCCATTAAGTTCACATTTAGAATAAAGGCTGTTAAATAATGTTTGTCATTTTGCAAGTACCTTCTTTCAGTTGTATCTAGCCTCTCATAACATACTTCAAGCTTAGTCCATCCAAAAAGTGAGTTCACAGTTTGAAAACAGCAGTAAAGAGAAGACACCTTAAGTTACCTTGGTTGGTTATCACTGCCTTGCTAAATCGGTGACAAAATGGCCATCCTAACTGATCAAGAGGAAACAAAAATATAGTTTGTGTATCATTCCTTTCACTATTGTTTCATCACTGATCTGGGAGTCTCCTGTCCTTCACTATTTAAAAACTGGGCACGACAACTTACTGGGAGTTCTGTTCCAGCCACCTTTAACCATTACGTGGGCTGTTGGAAAAGAGGAAAAGACCCTTAACTTCAACATTATAACATTATAGTTTTTCCCCTTCACTCCATTTCTGAGTTGCTTTCCCAATTTAGATATGCATTTTTGCTTTTTATTTATCTGAAGAGTGACTGAATGATCCTGCTAAGAATGAACAAATTGAAAATAATCGACACACGCATGGATAAACAAACAATTTTGCCTTTTTTTTCATTCTCTAGTCCTACTGGTATGCATACATCAGTGGATCCACAACTACTCATTTATAATCCACCTTCTTGTAAATGGTATTAATTGAAATACGATACGTGCATATTCCTTCATTTGCAATTTGTATTTGACCTTAAAAGGCTTAACATCTTACTTGTTAATTCGCAGTATAAATGTCTCAGAAAACCCAAAATACGAAACTGTAACTTACTTTTAAGTAAGTATTAGGTAATTATTTTTTTCCCAACAGAACCATAAACAATGAGGTAGCTGTATGTCTTTCCAACATTCGTTGCTTTTTTTTTCCTAGCAAGAAGGGAACAAATGTGTCAGAAATGACAATTTGATGTATGTTAGGCTTGTAAATTATGACAAGCGGCTTGATTTTTTTTAAAACTACTGTTTAATACTTGTGGCATTTTCCGGTGTTCTTATCTGGAAAGTTGTTAAGCATGAGAAAAAAAAAATCTGTATTCTTACCACTCTTACAGAACTGTAAGTATGTGAAAAAAATCCTCCTTTATCTTGCCTCCCTTCACCTCCTTTCCTCTCACCCTCCCCTCTCAACCTTCTTCATCTCCATCTCCACCTCCATCTCACTCCTCCTGTGCTTATCTCAAACAAAACAGTAGCTAAACAAAGATCACAGAAAATAGGTCTTGGAGTGGTGCTTGGAAGGAGATAAAGCAAAATGCAGCCTAAAATTCAACTATGGATAGGAATTTGTCTGTTACTGCTTGGTTTTAAAATGGAATTTGGACAGAAAATGCAAACTCATACAGAGGCTGGACATGCACTAAAAGTCTGTTCAGTATCAGCTAAATTTCTCTCTCCCCTTCAACCAAGTGTCAGAAAATTCAAGCCTAAATTCAAGCAGATGGTCACCTTCTCCTGTCCCTTTATCTAATTGCTGCCTCCCACTGAGAAGGGGTCTTCATCTCGGTTTCATCCCCGATAGTCTGATCCAACTGTTTGTTACATAATTCAGGTGATGGTCTTTTATCTTAGCAAGCTGGTCAGGATGAATGTTTCAGCCCATGTTTAATGAAGAAATTTCCCGAGCTTGAAAGCTATTGACAGCTTTTCTTTTCACCTTCTCCCATAATTACTGCAGCATTTAAGGCTTTTTTGTGTGTGTCTATTTTGTCATAACTTTAAAAGGATAGTTCTCAGACTGTTCTGTAAACTAGCATTCAGTATACTAGATGTGTGAAGAATTCACCTAAATAGGCCATTCTTGACAGCTGTAAGTTATCTGCAAAACAACAGGCACACTCTGAAACCACAATCACTGCAGAAAAATGCGTCTGTTGGAAAGGAGCTCCCAGCAGAGAACCAACACCTTCCCCTCGATAGCTCGCTTCCCTCCACGTCAAGGTGCTCATTTTCCACTTCATCAAACAACAGTGAGAACAAGCATGAGTTCCCATGCACTTCCCTAGGATTGACCACTCTGACAGCCTAATCCAAAATGACTTCCAGACAGCTGTTTTGGGGGTACAGTGCCTTGCAGTGAATGAAGCAATACTGAAATGAACTTATCATGACGTTACTTTTTGCCAGAAGTATGCCAAACTTTTTTACTCGGAACTTGCATGAGATTGTATGATGTTGCAGTCTTCCAACACTGCGCTGTTTGATAAGCATCTGCCATTTATATTCTTGTAAGGACTCCCAGAGTATGAATTCTTTCATACCTGTCACTTCTGACACAACCCTTATGTGCACAAGAGGCTGGATAAATAGGTAGTGTGAGGGCTGCTGGCACTCTGAGAAGCAGGCAGAACGACTGGTGTACGCACAAGGGGAAGGGGCGCACTGGGAGCAGCTGGGCACAGGTGGTGTGGCTGAACATAGAGGCATTACCTGGGGACAAAGCAGCTTCTTGAGGTTGTGGTTGCTCCTCAGCTGCTTTTGAATGGAGTGCAGCTGATTCAGGGTCAGTAGTATCAGGATTGTCTGTATGAGGATGAGACTACATTACAGTAGCCAGGCAGCCAGAGACCCACAGCCAGGCTTTTATCTACAAGACCTCAACTTTCACCCCTTGCCTTTCTACTTCCCTCTAATGGGAACTCACCGCCCCCAGCCCGCAGGGTCTGGGCTCATGCTTCTGCCAAGCGTGCGGGGTGAGTGCCCACCCTTCAGCAGCTCCCTGGGCATGGCAGCTTTGATCTCAGGGCTCCCTGAGGCTGCTTCCTCCCCTCTTCCCTACGCCATCTATCACTGCACAGATAAACAGTGTGCCCTGTCGATATAAATACTGGAATATAGCCTGTCAAACAGAAGAAAAGTTAGTGTGTATGCACTTTGTATGACATATTGGCCCTTGCTGTAAGGTCTGCTTACAGTATCAGAGCTGAGCGCTGAGGCCTCCCATGCAAAAAGAGGCAGGTCTCCTCAGTCAGAGGAGTCAAACCCTTATGACTTTGGAAATATAGCCTCCTTTGTAAAACAGGCTAAAAAAGCCCCCAAAATTGCTCTCTGTTTTCCTGCAGGAAACCCACGAAGGAGAAATCTGAAAGGCAGATGGATGCAAAGCGTAGAGGAGTTGGAAAAAAAAATGGACAAAGACCAAAACAGTGTGCATAATGGCAGACCAAATCTTCAGCAAGATGGACCATCTTTACAACTTAATCCAAAATGACTTCCAGAGATAGGTATTTCAGGGGAATGGTGCTTCGCATGAAAGAAGCAGTGCCTGGGGAAAGAAACAATGCAAGATGAGGCTTGAACAAGAGGACTGTGCTTGAATACAGCATGACTGAAAACAGCTGTTGACGTGAGGTCTGGAACTGCCCTTCACCACTCAGTGCAATGGCTTCCAGTGAAGTGAGTGTAAAGGAGAGACAGGGAGCTTGGCTGTAGCCTTGCTGACTTTTATTTGACATAGAAAGTGAGCATGGGACAAGAGTATTAGCATGAGGATAACTGAACAAATGGTATTGTGTTCCTGATAAAGCCAGAAGCGAAATGGATACTTTCAGAAGCCTAATCAGAGTTGATTGGATTGACAATGCAGGACATTTATGTCATTAATAAGAAGAGTACTGTTTTTTTTGCTGAACTATTCTTCTAAGTGCTTTCCAAAACCACAGAGACATCATACACTGATTTTTTTCTTGGCAGAAATCAAAGCTCTCCATTCTTCCTCATACATGTAAGATGTAATAATGTTGATATGTCTCCTCAGGGTTGCTATTTTGATAGTATTACCTATTCAGTGGTTTTCTCAGTTCTGCTTTTATTACTTAGCCTAGTTTTAAGGACAAGGAATAGCAAACATTTGAGAATCAACAAAAGGGTAAAATAGATCTACTCTCGATATCAGAACAATTAGGGGACAAGTTCTCTGAAAACACTTACACTGATATGTGATGGTATCTGTTTGTTAACGGATGATTTTCAAAGTCCACTTCATTATTTAGGAAGATGAGTCTGAAACAGCAATGTAGTGTGCAACACTGACAGCATAGCCCCACTGTACTATATAACAGCATACTGCATTAGAATTGTGAAATTTACTGTGGAACTGAGTTATGTTCCAGATTTGGAAACTGTGAGACCACAACCTCTATTCTCATCAAAAAGAAAATTGAGTTAGAAATTAGAAAAGCTATTCAACAATTTATCTAAAGAAGGAGCCTGGTAAGTATGGATAGGAAGCATAACTGTCACTAAGATCTCCTCAGAAACTGCATGCTGCGTGAATGATAGTTGTGTCCGTGTGATCCATGTAACTAAGGGAAGGTTTACAACATGTAACGTTCTTCAACTTGCTGTGACCATGCACATCAGATATTTTTCTTAATAAGTTCTCTTGGACAGAGGGAATAGTTAGCTAGTTTGAATAGAGAGAAAGGCTTTAATGGTTTTTTGGCCAGCCTTGAGTCCATGGGTCTGTCTAAGAGGGGGAGAGAAGGTTTTGCCTATGAGAGTTTCAATTTGCGCCATGTTGAGAGGAGGAGAAACACCAACAATTAATGGAGAACCAGACAGTCCCTGAAATGTACTTTAAGATGGAAATATGCATATTGCACGCTGGATTCAGAGAGGCAGTGTGGATAAAGACACACGTGCAAGGACTGGATATAAAAAATGTCCCCCAAAAGAAATCTAAGAAAGGATTTAGAAGAAGAGAATATGTATTAAGTTGCTTGAGTAAATATAATACTGAATGATTAGAGACACCACTCTTACTTGTAAGACATGATTTGCATGCAGGGGCTCATGTGACGCTACAAAAGTCAGTGCAGGAATTTGAAAATCGTATGAGCATAATTCATCTAATTTAATTACTTCATAGCCACTACACTGTAGACAGATAGGTGAAGCGAGAAGCTACAGCAGTAAAAGCCAAAAGTACAGAAGGCTGTTGATGGTAAAAGGGAGAACAATATTTAAAGAGCACTATGTAACCAAAGATACTCAGAGAACACTGTTTAGAGCTGATTAAAAAAAAAAGATTACAATTTTTGTACATAGTTCTGCTATTTGTAAGAAAACAAAACCAAATTTGAATGAAAGCCCAAAAACTGCAAGAGAAAAAGACATTAAGCGTTTTTTAGATACTTAAAGCACTGAAACACAAATGTGATAGAAAAATGAGCACAAACAGAAACAAATGAACGCCCACAAATTTAAAGGAAACCACACACAAATGCTAAAATTGAAAAGTGAATTGCAAACATCTTAATAACACAATAAAGCAGAACTGATTTGACAGTTACTGGAAGATAATTTGTATCTGATCAAGATTAAATATTTGCTTCTCTCTAAATTCAATCTTCCAGTAGAAGTTCCTGAGATTTTTTACAGGCCAAGTCTCAGTATTTCCAAATCAGACTCAAGAGGAAGCAAGAGGAAAACTGCAAAATATCATCAGCTCCCTGTTGCCTGATGCAGACAGTTACAGATGATGTGTCTGGTACGTGGGGAAACTAAACAAGTCCACGCCAGAGGCAGTTCTTACTCTGAATCACAAAGTTTTAAGGAAACCACAGCACTGAATGCATTGTTAATAAAAGCATAATATGTAAAGCATGATGCTCTGTGGCATGCACTGGAAATAGATTTCACCTGCAATTCTCTCTACTCTGTTAAATTATCGTAAGGATAATTTCACATTCTGCACAATTTCATCACCTTTCCAGAATGGCTGGAAAGCTCATTAATTTAACTGTGGGAGCAAAGTAAACTTGTAAGAGCTCTGCCTGCTAATGTCACTCTCTTTGATTTCTCTTGCATTCCCTTGGAGACAAGAATTGAGCGAGAGAGGGAGGAGAGGAATGAGAAGACAAATGAGCTCAGGGCATGAAGTGCCCGGGGAAGGATTGGATGGACTGTCAAGAGTTACAGGAAGGGATTGAGAAGAAAAGCACCTCTGGGAAAGGAGGAGGCAGGAAAGCCAAACACACCGTAGAGAAATGACAGGAAACACAGGAAGGAGCAAGATACAAAGTAGGGACATACAGAAACCTAGTAGGAAGGGAAGGGCTGGAGAGGCAAAAAGAGACCTGGATGAAAGGGAGTGAAATTGCAGGGAAGAGGAGGAGGCGTCTTAGTGTGGATCAGATATTTATTGCCTGCTGACATTGCTCCCAAAAGGAGAGCAATGCAAGTGGGGAGAACACAGGAAGGAGATAATGATCAGCAGCTACTGGAAATAACACACTGTGTAGGGAGTAAAGTTATCTCAGATTAGCTACAGGAGTGAGAGAAAGCCTAAGTTGATCCCATACAGTCTGTACCTTCCAGGGAAATGGAGGCACCAGGCAGAAGTCAGAGAAAATGCAAATGCCTGGCACTGCAGCATCTACTGCCTCTGAGGCTGATCGATTGGCTCACCTCTGCACAACGCAGCCTGCAGATGCCCCGTGGCTCCAGTCATCTTGATCTGTCCCAAACCATCCTTAGGGAGGAGACACCTGAGGTCCAGGCACACTGGTAGGATGTACACCACAGCCTTGGCAGGGCAGCCCACAGCTCGGATAGAAGACTTTCATCTAACATCTCTGTTCTGGAATAATTTGCCCTCTTAAGCATCACCGACCACTCTGTTAGTAGTGGGCTTTTAAAGCGCTTTCAGCTGAACTGAAAGCCTGGCTGGACAGAGCTGGCACGGCAGGGCATTTGAGGAGACCAGGAGTGCAGGCTGCAGGTCTGCCTCCTGCTCTGGGCACCGCAGGGCCCTGTGGCAATTCACTTCTGATTACAAGTGCTTGTAATTTTCATTTAAAAGAACACGTAGAATAGAAATACAAAGATTGCCATTGTGTCAGTCCTTCCCTTAGGCAAAGTGGAGACTAAATAAAATAAACTATAGATTATTTAGTGTTCAGATGAAGTAAAAAGAAAAAATAAATTATTCTGGATCTGATATTAGTGTGACTTGGTCTGTGGATGGAGAAAAAAACACTAACAAAAAAAATCAAGAAAAGATGTTTTAATATGTGCCAGGGAACTGATTGCCAGTTTTTGGGATGGAGTGTTTTTCTTCAAAGATTTTTTCTTTTCACTAAGAAGTTGTCTTAAATCTACTCCTACATCAGTGAGAACTCGGCTGAATCCATGCTGCAGTTGTACAACACATTTGCACAAGAGAGGAGCTGGCAAAACTACTGCTGAATTGGCTCTGAAGACTGATCTTTTTATAACAAGAAATGCAATAATTTTACTCCACTGTAACTTCTGCCATTTAAACAGGCACAGGACAGCCAAGCCACAGTGAGAGCTGAAAAACGCCATCTCTATTCCTGTGGAAGTTCTGACAGTTGAAAAGTTTTACCTCTGAGTGGGAAGAAAGCCTAAATTCACCATGGAATATAAACTTTGTTGCCTCCTCAAAATATTTTGAGAAGCTGAGTAATAATATAGAGTGAATAAAGTATATAAAATACATAAATAAATTCCTATATTAAAAGAAAACGTATCCAGCAGTGAAACTGAAATATTTTGCTGTTAATAAAATAGAACAAGAAAGTCAGAAAGATTTCTTCTCCTAATTTCTTATTCCTAGCCAGGCATCCCAGGGAAACCTTACAGTTTTACCAGGCCTTCATTTTATTCAGCAGAAAAGCTGAATACATTTTAGCCCGTGCTACTACCAACGTGAATATGCAAAAGCTGGGACTGAAGACACACGCACACCAGTGCAAGCCCCGATGCAGTAAGCCTAGTTTCCATTTTGGCAGTGGTTGCAGAAGGCTCTGGAAAGGCAGTCAAAGTCAGATTTACTATTACAAATCATCAGCACTGAAAAGCAAAGTCAAAACAACGTTTGCTGATCCTAGAATAAGAGATGTCAGAATGGTCTTGCTTATATCTGCTTTTTGTTCAGAAGGGAAGTACACAGACACAAATATAGTGTATGGGGATTTTGTGTCAAAAAAAAAAAAGCAAGCAGCTGTGATGCCCGATGGATGTTTTCAAGAATGCTGTTTTGGCAAGAAACATAACTCAGTGCTTTTTTTTTCCCACTTATTCCCCGTAGCTTTACATAATCAGCACAGTTCTTTATTTTTGGTATTAACTTGTACGGAGCATCACAGAAAACATGACTGCAAGGGACCTTGAGAGGTCAGATGGTGCAGCCCCTACCCCAAGGCAGGATCTGTTCTTCCCAAGTTAGTCCTCAAAGATGTCTAATCTGCTCTTAAGGACAGCCTGCGCAGGGTAAGGGGTCACTTCTGGCCGCCCCAGGGCTCTGCAGTCTTCACCGACAAGTTTCTCCGAGTGTCTAATCAGAATCTTCCTTGTTGCAACTAGATATTAATTCACCACAGATATGGGGAAGAGATTAGTATCTTTACTTTTGCAAAAGCCTCATACAGCTGCAGATTTGGGGTGAGTGGAACTGCTTAGCTCTCGCCGTACTTATTTTGGCTTGGGTCTTCCAATGAGACTCTGCTCTGAGGTGTTTAAGAAGTATGTAAGCAGCAGTTTGGAAATGATACCAATACTTTCTGAGGTGAATGGTCTGCCCTTCGGGCTCTGCAGAAGCCAGCTGGACAGACCTAACACTGACTAGGAAGCCTGCATGAAAGCAGACCAGATGCGAAAGATGGCTATTTAGAGACTCAGTAAATAACTATGTATTTTGTGACAAGCAGTACCCTAAGTTCTTCCTATGATGAAAAATACAGACCTATAGAACATTTACTAGTGAACATAAAATCTACCCTTTTTGCAATCTTGCAGATGCCATTAAGATACATTCAGGGGCCATCAGCAGTGCACTACAGTAGACACACAAAAACCACACGCATCATGGTGAGAAATTACTGCCCTGATTAGAACTCTGGCTCCTCAATTATCCAGTATGCACACCAGCACGATCTGAAGTGCCTGCTGTACCCAGCAGATGCCTTAATTTCAGTAAGGGACTTCACCATCCCCAGACTGCCTGCCTTTCCCAACTCACATACTGGAAACAGGTGGTTTTTGTGTCACAGTTAAACGCTGGATGTACTCTGTGGAAATGGAGGAGTATTCACAGCCCATCCGAAGCTGTGCTTTGGTCTCTGAGCATATAGGGCACAGCTAACTTGTAGGACAGAACACATGCCCTCCCCACTGAACAGCTTCTCATTCCTCTGTGCATCCTCACTGTGCTTCTGTGTCCTCCTGGCAGGACCTAAAAGGATGCGCAGCAATGCACAAATGCACAATTAAATATTACAGGCGTGAGCTAATGCTTTGGTAACGTGCCCACTCCCCAAGCCCTGCCAATTTACAGATTACTGTAAGAATACCTTAAAACTGGCAGCGATGCCATTCCACCTGCTGTCTTTGGTAGGGATCAGCGTTTCTAGCCGTGTCTCCACTTCAGGACACAATATGCGGTGAAGCAGCACCTGCTGCTCTCATGTCTCTGATGGGCACGTGTAAAGGTTGGAGAGTAGATACAGGTGCTCAGAGCCTTCCCGCGCACTACCTCAGCCAAATGCACACTGACAGAAATGTGAAGTTATCTCAGAACACAGATGTTTGGCTTTGCTGCCACAGCCTGACACCAGCACTTTATTTTCTTTATCATGTGTGTTGAATTGAAAGCTTTTTTTAGGCCCTGACCTTGGCAGCAGTTGCTAGTGCATTTCATCTAAAAGATAGAAGAAAAGAAGGAAAAAAAAGAAAAAAAAGGATTTTCGTGATGCCCTTTGTAATCTCATGTACTTCAATGGATGGCCCTCAAACACTTATCATACTAATTCTACATCTCCATAGGCACATTTTTATCCCACCTTAGCATCCATCTTTAAAGTGATTTAAGTATATGTGTATTTTCCAATTGACAAATGACTGAAAAAAGTCTGTGTTAGTGTTATATTTGTCTTTTCTGAAATCAGTTGTATTTTAAGCTGTATTTTTGTTCTGTTCGGTGTATTAGTTGGTAGTCCAATTCATTTGAGGATGGAGCTGCCTATAAAGCCGGTATCTGAGCTGTCAGGTTCTACCAGTTTATCTATAAGTTGTCACGTCCTTCCTCATTCGATATATCTGAAGATTCTGTAAAATGTTTTGCTAATCTGGCTGTTGCAAACAGGCCTTGGTGCCTTAATGACTATCACACGGGGCAAAACATGTAATGTAAGAGATTTTTCCAAGGCTGGTAAAATTACAAGGCTTGTATCTCTCACTGTTGTATTTGCATGCGCATACCACACACTGCTGGTGGTCTCTGTGTTCTCCTTTTTTTCCTATAGGAATGACACTTCCCCCCACAGCTCACATTGCTCAGCTATTTGCCGCTCAGCGAAACACAATCTTTCACAACTTCAGAAATGAAAGTATACACCCAGCTTTTTTTCTGGGTAAAAGACCACAAGGTATGCTGTTGCTTTAAGAAAATTAAAGGAAAAATATTCAGCAGTGAAGCAGATTTCTTGTCAGTATTTGCTGCAGAACAGTGTCAATCTAATGAGCAAAAAGGATGAAAATTTAGTTCTTGATGCAAATCTACAGAATCATGGTTGTCTGAATTACAGCTTTGTTGACAAGAGTGAGGTGTTGTCTCACCATTATTCTAACGTATCAAACTGAAATTGGAAATAATGAATTTAAAATTATGCAGACCCAGTGCTTAGAGTAAGACAGATGTAGACGGGCTGGGAAACTAAAAGCATCTCCCTGCGCGTTTTGTTATGAGGCATTATCGTTACAGTTAGGTCGCCAGTCCCCAGCAGTACCGCAGGCGGTACTGTAGAGCTCAATAGAACTATAAAGCAAGGGGCTTTATTTTATGTACTTACTCAAAAAAAGTGGTCCATCCCGTCTCATCGCTTTTAGTTGCCAGAAGTCCACTGTTGCCATGGTAGGTAAATAAAACAAGCTCCTGTCCTTGTGCAGTCATGCTTTTCAAACATCCATTCGTGCCTATTGTCAGCCAGATGACTTGGTTATCGGGAGAGACCACTCGCACCGGCATCCGGTTGGGATCCCGTCTGATGCGCAGAGTGTTCCCATTGCTGTCCGTAACTGAGGTAATATCATTGTCATTACTGTAGCTGAAATTGTACAGATAGTCTCCAGTGACTAAACTCACAGTGTACTGGTGAGTACCATTGACATCGAAGATATAAAGCTCTTGATCGGTTGGAGAAGCAACTTCATAAAAGTTCATTGAGTTCAGTAAGGGTCTGTTCTTCGACACAGCCCGTATCCTAATGTTTCCCAGATCAGCAATGTACAGCGTGCCGTCTGGAGACACAGCTAAGGAGGAGGGGGCATTAAGTTTGGCATCTTTAGCATAGCCATCTCCACTCTGGTAACAGTCACAGTTGACATCGTTTTTGCAGTCACACTCTGAAGGTATTCCAGCAACTAACGAGATCTCTCCATCGGTCGTAACCTGCCTTATCCTGTTAATCTTTTTCTCGTCCGTTTCTGTAATGTAAAGTACCCCACTGTAAGACACAGCAATGGCAGTGGCTGACTCCAGCGTGGTCTGCACAGCGTGCTTGCCCACCGTGTACTCCACTCCGGGAACCTGGCAGTGCATGGGCCTCCCCGCAGCAATGCGCACCTGGCGGTTTTCAGTGATCTGCAAAACGACGTTGTTGTCCAGAACGTAAATGGAGTTATCCATTGGGTTGATGGCCAAATCTGTCGGCCATTCCAGACGAACCTTAACAGAGAGAGGTGGTTCATTACAGTTAACCAGTGCGGATGAAATAAACAAATTCACCTTCAGCTTAAGATAATGCCATGAGGATATTTTTCATTTGCTGTAAGCGATGAAGACAAGAATTCTTGCATGAAAATATACGCAGCAAATGAAAGATTCTTAAGGGAGCAAGGGGAGGGATGTCAAAATACCTATTTTATTGAAAGAACAGCAGTGTTGGAACTGTAACACAGGTCACATTTCCCCTCCAATAAACGTTACACTTTTCTGTATCAGCAATGCATAAATAAAAACAGAGATAGATAGCAAAGTCTAGTCTACATAGGCATCATTCACTTTTTACTCTTGCATAACTTACTGCCTTCCAAACTGAAACATGGTACTGTACTCTGTTTTTAAACACAGCTCTAGTGACATCCCTTCTTACCTACATAAACTTGTTGAGACAAAAAAAAATACTCTATTGTATATATTGTCTCATTCAGTCTAGCGAGCTAAGGATGCTAGTAATTCAGAAAACATCAGCGTGGCAATACAGTTGTAACGTATCTGCCATTCTTCCAGTATTTACTACTAGACTTAATGCTTCCCGCTGATGGTTTTGCTGTTCTAAACTAAACTGAACTTTATGGGCAGAAAAATTGAATACAGCAGCAGTTGTAGCTAAGAGAACACACTGCGACTCATGCCCTTGGAACAGGTTTCTTTCTCCACAAATTCTCTCGAATATTTGTTGTACACTCCACCCAGTTTTATTCTAAGGTGGAAGAAAGCTGCATTTGCACCCGCAGCCCCAGCTCAGCTCTCCGAATGAGTTCCCGCGTACCTGGCTGATGTGCATGCTGGTATCACAGGTCAGAGGTCGTGCTGAGGTCAGGTCATTGGAGCCAAGCAATGTGGATATTATTCCATTTTGATCCACTTTTCTGATCATGGTCCCATCAACAAAGTAGATTAACCCATTCTTGTCAACTGCTATTCCTTCAGTGAAAAGAACAAAAATTAGTTTATTGTCCCAGCTGCTAAGATATCAGTAACTATGGGCATAAGAGGTATGTGCAGAGTGGAAATTTAGGGCAGAAAAGATGTTCTTAGGCAACGGGTAGTAAACCAACTCATAAACTCATTCTGCATAACAAAGCAATGTTCAGTATGAAATCTATAGTGCTGACTGTGCTTGCTGTTCATTGGAGAGCATGTAAGGTAACCTGGAAAACCGGTTAAGTGGTACCACACGCAACACTGATTTTAAAACTTTACCGCTGTTTGCCAAACACATAACCTGAACGAGCATTTCAAAACGTTCTGTAATCATGAAAGGCAAATATTGACTATAAAGTCAGCCTGGCTCTCTGGCACCTCTCTTCCTCAGTGGTCTTTCCCATTGGAAGAAATCATTCAAAACCACATTTTTGAATGAGCTGCTGCACTAAGCATGATCATGCCCTTCCTATTTACCTTTAGGGCTCATGAGAGTTGCCTCGACGGCCTTGCCCCCATCACCACACCGTGCTTCATCAAAGGGCAGGCACTGCTCCCCGGTCCCTCCGACCACCTCAGCGTTCTTCGTCAGGTCTTTGGCACCCGCGAGTGACCTGGGCCGGTAGATCCTGCGTGTGTTTGTGTCAGAAACGTACAAATCTCCTGTCACGGGGTCAGTCGCGAGGTAGTATCTGTGAGCCGGGTTGTTGCTGTAAAAAGGAATTACACATGGCACGTGCTATAATTAATTGCACCGACATCACACCAGGAAGAAGAGGCTTCAGATCATATGCAGTGTGTACTAACTCATAAATAGTTAAAACCCATGCTGGCTCTCTGGGCTTACTCAGCACAGGTCATGGCCCAAAGCCGTTCTCGGCTCTCCTTTCCTCCCTGTGCCATAGGCAGTCCAGCCTAGACTCCTCATCCTTTTGGGGCAGAAACGCAATTTTGTCTGTGGTGCTCGAAGGACCATCCTGCGCTCTGCAATTAGAGACAGCTCCCATTGCCACAACAGGCCACGTCCAGACAGTAGAGCCTTAAAACTCCGCGGATTTCTATGTGTTTAGAACCACGAGTCAGTTTCAAACTTTGCAGCATGACCCCAACCCTAGCGTGCGCTTTGTTGCTGTTTTATTATAATTTCTATCAGGCTGCTGGGGTGCACGGTTTATATAGTTCATAAACAGATAAGGCAGAGTTCGTATTATTAGTTCACAGGCGAAAGATAAGACATCCTTCATAAGTATTTGTTTAATCCGCTGCCTTCAGAGACGTGATATGCATGATTTAACACATTAGGAAATGTCATCTTTTCCACCAGAACACCGAGCACAGCTTTTCCGCTCTCCTTAATGCGGAGTTGTATTTCAAATAACCGTACACGTTGGCACAGAACCACTAACTATGCCAACACGCTCTTTATTACAGTGCAAATATATATTGCCAACCATTTTCCCAGAAACGTACATTTTGCCTCTCCACTGGTGCCACATAAATTGAGAATTACTGCCTTTTCTCCCCTGCTGGTGAAAAAACCTACCCTGGAGAGTACCTTTTGGGTTGATATATTATGATGGAGAAACTTAACCCACCACAGTTAGGATTCCTGACCTAATTTACGGCACGAAGAACTGAAATAAGGTCATGTAAACACAGGAGGTAATTTCAGATGCTCTCCTAATGGATTGAATCAGTGTCAGAACAGTCAGTTCCACTTCTGATGTTTGCAAAAGCGCCGCTGAAACATATCTCCCCATCCTGGTGATATCCAAACATCTGTTCACAGAGCGCCCCGCTTCCCGTTTTGTAAATACATAACTGTGCTAATGTAACACGTTTTTATGTACTGCCACTTGGAAAACGCAACAAGAGACCAACAGGAACAACTTGTGAACAAATTCTGTCTTTTAGCAGGGACAGATTTTTATAGCTCTCCAATTGCAAAAACACAGAAAAATGTGTTGCATAAATAGGATTTGCTTTGGTTTTAAGGCTTTTACCATGTTGGTTCAGAAGGAAGAAGTCAAGTGAAGCAGTCTAATGAAATCAAATACACAGTGATTAGCACCTCTTAAAAAGCCCTGCTACAGAGCTGGATGTTATACAGCATGTCTGAAAGCGATTAAGTGTGGCCTTACATCAAATTTCTGTCTGCTAGAAACCCGTTCCTGCCAATGTACCAAATAGCTTAAAGGTGTTTTCCGAGCCTTAATTTACGCAGAGATCATTTATATGATCACTGCGTAGTGTACGAATTATTTATACCTCCATAGGCTGCAAATTAAATTACACCCATTTGTACAATTACTTTGGTCTTCCAGAAACTTTGCAGACATTTCCAATATAAACACACTGCAAAATGTGAAATGCGCAATTACGGTTCTTTTCATTATAACTTAAAAGAAGGTCCTTTCTTAGACTACTAAAATCCAAATGGAAGTATTTTTCTTCACCTCGGTTAACATTGTCTGAGTTGTGTTTTTCAACTGCTGGAATAAAGAGGCATCAAATCAATCAATAATTTACACCCGACAATCATCTCTATCTAAAAAGAATTTTTTAAAGCTGTTCTCTTCTTAAGTATGAAAACACTTCCATGTTTTAATTAATTCCAACTGAAACGATGCGGTGATTCAGGATGCAGTTCTAGTAGTGGTTAGCGTATACTCGTACAAAATACACAGCTGCTCTTTTACGGATATTTTCTCAATTTATACAAAAAAAAACCACCTAACAACCCCCAAGTTTGGGAACTGAATAGGGTACTATTATTGGATCAATGTAAACTGTCCAATTTGCCATAAGTAGACGCCCCTTATGGTTCCCTTCTGAGCCAAGAAGACAAGACAACAGCTTTAACCTCAGGTTTCTTTCCAAAGGAAGGTTAAAAGCTGAGGAAAGAACCAACCGTTAATTCTCCAGAGCAGGGCACAATCTCAGGAACTGTGCAAGTGACCAGTGAACACCACGCTTCCCAGCCAGGAAACACTCGTGCACACCGTGTGTGCATAAAATAGTACAACAGGGTTGAGAGTCCAACACCTGGAAGGCTGCACGGAGATTACTCTATTTCACTGTAGCTTGAAATAACGTTAACGGCTCTGCCTTCTACTAATAATATCAAAAACCAACAAATAAAGCGCAGTTGGTGATGTCTTGACTCACTCAGCGCTGCCTCGTCACTGCAAGGATCTCTGAAAACTAAGCAGCTACATGCCCACATGTGGTCCGGTAAATACAAATGACAACAAATTATCTGATTCTAGCTGGCACTTTATAACAGTGTTAGTGATTTAAAGCACACACTCACAAGTGCACACACAGCTCAGGCCCCTTCCATGACCAGACTTTCCATATTTTCCCAATCCTGCTGTTGTTTCTCTTAATACAAAATCCAAAATGTCACAGAAACATACTTTTAAGTGCTGCCTACTGTTTAGTTGGTGTAATGATCTATTTCCCATTGCCTTACCTTGCTTCTGCTGTTCTATTAAATCCTTAGATCACCTGCATTACTCTCCATGCAGAGCTTCGTAAGAACACTCTCCCTGATCTGTGTACCCTTTCACTGCGCACCTTCTAAATTCAAAGCTGTTTTCAGGCCCTACTGAACTTCCATCTCCCTAAGGACTCTCTGGGACAGTGCCACAGCCTGCAAGTGACCTTCCTGTCTTCAAAGTCCTTCTAAAAATTATCTCTTCTGTGAATGCCTATCAGCATTAATCACCCACAGGCAGCAGTGTGTATAAAGATACCAGCTCAGCTTTCAGACTGGAAAAAAGGTGAGGTCACCGGTACACTGGAGGATAATCTGACCTGCAATGTCTCCCTAACTTAAGAGCATGGGCTTCATGAGGTGTAAGAGGCATTGCAGCCTGTGTGCAGCACGGTGCCTGCAGGTGAGGAAAGGCAATTGGGTGGGCAGTAACAGCTCCCAGCTACTATTTAGAATCCCTGAATCACGGAATCATTGAGGTTGAAAAAGTCCTCTAGGATCTTCAGCCAGAAGATCTTCAGTCCACCTACCACCAATACTGCTCAGTAATCACGTCCCTCAGTGCCACATCTCCATGCTTCTTGAACAGCTCCAGGGACGGTGACCATTCCCTTTTGTCCTATCGCTGTTACCTGGGAGCAGAGACCGACCCCCACCTCACCAAATTCCCATTTTATATATTACTTTGCATTCCGTACCTTTGTCAGGGCAGTGTCGTACCCAGCTGCAGTCACAGCCTGTGATCTCACGAGGGAGGTATTTCTTTCAAAAGTAGTGTAACAAATGCAAATTAAACTTCATAATGAGAAACTGAAACCACTGAAGAAAAGAAACTGCCTCCAAGTCACACCTGGCAAATAGCTTCAAACCAGCCAGACTGTGCATCACCTCCCAGGTCTCATCATTAGCACTGGTGCAAATACCTTATTTAGTCATGGAAATGTTTGCCTCGTCTGTTTGAAACTATTTCTTAAACGTAAACCCCTTCCTCATGAACAGCTATGCCCAGAGCACAGTGAATTAAAACCAAAATCACCTGGGCTAAAGGATAACTGAGGGATGACTCTCTTTGTTTAAAAACAAGGAAGGAAAAGGACTGGCGGCAAAAAAAAGGAGAGGCCCTACAGGGCTGCTGAGCTCTGTACTTAGCTGTTCTGTCACAGAGTCTTGGAGGGCTTCACATATCCAACAAGATTTCAGCATGACTTTGGTTTTGCCCACTTTTCTGTGACAGCTGCTGTGGCAAAGCGCTCGTAAGTATCCACCTTCCTGCATCTGTCCTTGCCACTACTGCACCTGCGCCGCAACAGAGGGATGCTGTGCTACAAACCTTCCAGTTCACCTCTTGTCTGTGACAAATCTTGTAGATCCTGGTGTACTTTAATATCTTAACTCCTGTGTATGACAATTTCAGCTTTTGCTCCTAAGAAAAGTTCAAATTTAAAGAAAATGTCTGTTAAGTGTGAGCCCGAAAAGTCTCAGCATCAGAAGGTCAATGAAATGAACTCACTTCATACTTCTATAATTCTAGTAGTTACATGCCTTTCTCATCAGGTTTGGGGAATCTGGTTAAGGAATGGGCTTTGGCAGGATCAGCAGAAGGGCCAGCAAGGAACGGGAGTGAGAAGATAGGAGCACGCGGGGAAAGGAATGCACATACAGCACAGAGAGAAGCCTGACTGCGGGGACAGAGAGCGATGAGAAAACAGGAGCTTGTATCCGAGAGGACAGTACCACCTGACAGCTGACATAACTAAAACATATGAACTCATTAGTTTTGAAAAATACTCTTCCTTTCTAATAATACATCTTAGAAATGACTGGTCCATTATAAGCATTCATTTGTTAAAAAAGAAAAAGGAACAGTTAGAAAAATATAAATCTTCTTTAAGAAATGCTTACCTATGTCTAAAATCTTTATTTCTTGGTGGGAGCAAGTAAAAAAGAACAGAAAAACAGTATTAGAAAAATACTCACAAAGGATGTTAAAAGAGGAAAAGAAGGCAACATTTAAATCTGTCATTAGTGAAGCGGTCCGCTCATCTCGACTATGTAGGTTAACCCTTCAAACGCACACAATAATTACTCTGCGTAGATTAAATTCTCACCGTCTGGATGTGTAGAGTTCAGATACTTTACCACACTATATATTCTTTTCCAACTTCAGTTTTAAATACTATTTCAAATGTACGAAAATCTTTTTAATCAACTTCCTGTTGTTTCCACAAGCGTTTGGAAACTGACTTACGCAGTGCCAGAGATGTGTTACGTGCATACTATTTGCAACAGTAATTCACAGCTCTAAAGGTCCAAGATGTGAGAAAAACTTACCTTAGCTCGAGGACACTAGTTACATTTCCAGATGGAAATATCCGTCGAACATAGTTGAAATCCCCCACGTAAAGACTGCCATCAATCCCACAAGCTAAGGCAACTGGAGCCAGTAATTTATTACCATCAGCTTGACCATTACAACTTGGGCAGGAGATGCTGCGTCTTCTTCCATTGCCCATAATGCTACTGACAATGGGGGGTTGTTGAGATATAAACTGATTTTCGCCATTTCCTTTGTAGAGGATTCCTGGCAGATAAGCAGAAAAACACAACAGCGGTTTATTAAAGCTTTGAATGTATGTACATGAAATGACACATAGGCATTCTGAATACTTCCTTTTCTTGGTTTGATACATTTTAAAGGACTTCTAAAGGACCGTATTTTTTCTCAGTACAAGTAAGATAACTTTTTATTAAAGCATTAATAGTTGTAATTAAGTCACAAATACACTAAAACATACAGAGAGCATTAAATTATCCTGTCTGTTGAAAGTAGTAGAAACTATTTTATATGTTTCCATTTTGGAATTCTCCCGAAGTGACTGAAATTCCACCTGTGTATGTATTAAATAAAAGAAGAACAGTATTTGCTACTACAGCTAACTATGAATGTGATGTCAGATGTCATCTAAACTAGATTACTGCTGCAAACTGTAAATATTAATTAAAGAGGTACTTCAAAACAGTTCAATCTTACACTGTAAAAAGCTCCTTACTCAGCTCGCATTGAAAATGTACCTCCGGCAACAACGTCTGCCTCAGTACCACGTCTGCAGCTATAAGCAGTTATTAAAAATGTCAAAAAACAACAAAAAAAATGTGGTGCCAGGCCAACCTGCCTCTTAAACTTAATTCTGCTTTGAGGCATGAAAGGAACAGTAGTTTTGTGAAGACAAAGTGATGTTTCAGCAGTATTTTTCTTCCTTGTGCCTCCATAGGAAGCTGAGAAGAAAAATGCACGTGTTACGTTAAATCTTCAGCCTTGGAAAAAATGTTTGATTTTACAGCATATTAAAATGTTGCCGGGACCCTCAGTGTTAAAGATGTCAATGAATCCGTCAAGGTGCAGTCTACCAATGGTCAACTATCATGGTGGTACTCGTAAGTCACAATATGCCTTTCCGTGGTACGATCCACGTAAACCACGTCACCTTGTACTTCACAGTGACGCATGTTGTATTGGCTGTCTGTACGGTTCCAAAGGCAGTTTGGGGCTGGGGGACGCATTCCTCTTTGAGATGCGTTGAGGAAATTGAAGATGGATTCCTCTTTCAGTCCCTGCCCCAAAACCAAACTCTTCATACTGACAGATATGTGGAAAAAACACTCTGCCTCTTTAAATGCTTTAGGTGGCTTCACTACTTGATAAAGTTATAAAATTCGGGAGATTATACACGTAAGAGCAATAAACATGATAAAATTGGGAAGAATGAAAATGGTTTATGGAAACTTAATGACAAGTAATCTAAATAAGTAATCTAACTTAAGAAGGAGAATGTATTTTTCATGAATAGTCAAAGCCAGAACGCATTAGTAGTATACGAAATCCCCTCTCCTATGATTACATCATTTATGACAATCATGGAACCATAATTTTGCCTGAAATAGCTGAGTTCTGTAATTTTCATCAGAGGAATTCTACAAGTCAGCACAGTGCACTATTGCACCTGATTTATTCTGTCATTACCTTGAAAAATGGGTCCTTCACATTTCTCCTCTATTATCACAGACTAAGAGATGCGCATTAGACTATTTACTGCGGCAGCCGGGGATGTCCGTGCAAACAGTGTCTGCACTCTCTTCTGAATAAATTTCTCCCGCTCACCTGCCTTGTCATTGCAACTCTCCACTTCGTTTATCCAATTAGGCACACCTCACCTTGATAAGTCATTACTTGTCATACATACTCTTGAACGTACTTTAAAGCTACCTTCGATTCAACTTGTGAACAGAATCAGCCGTCTGTATGTATTTATAATTGTAGCTCCTTGCATTCGTAGCTGGATTGCCTTTCAGGAATTTGCACTCTTCCTCACCTCATTTTTCAATTAGGTACAATGACAACCTTCCCCGTACTTGGTTACATCGCTTGCCACATGAGCCAGAAGCAGTGCTTTTGTGCATCTCACAAAATAAGGGGAGGCACTGCAGGAAACCCCTGAGAGACACTGGGTACCGCAGAAGTGGTTCTCTCCCCGCTGAATGAAATCTGGTTTCCTCCTTGCCATAAAAATACAGTGCAACCAACTCACACCTTGAGCCGTGCAGCTCTGCCTTCTTAGCTCTCTTTCAGCCAGATTGTTCCCACTTCCCTCCTGTGCAGCATTCAGTTGGGGTTAGCTCAGCACGACAGCCACCAGAGACCAGCTGCACATGGGACCAGCTGACCTTGGTGCCACGGCATGGTCCTTAGAAGCATGTCCTGCTGAGATGAAGAACTTGCTTGCTAGCAACCAGATTTCGCTCTGACAGTGAGGGGCACACGGGCTCTCTCTGCCTGAAAGCAGTGTCATTTGTCGCCTGCTGGGCACTGAGCTGACCGCAGCATCCCAGAGAGGATGTACCTCATGGAAGGGTTTACATGGGAAGATGGCTGCTCATCCCAGAACGGACAATACCTGTGCGCTAGCAGCTCCCACCAGCAGCCATGCTGAGGCTGGGGATATTGTGAGCTGCAGGGAAAAACCTCTGGTATAAATGAGGGACTTTGCCCTGGGAGTGAAGCACTCATGGTTTGGGAGGAACGCCCACTACCACCACTTTATTTCCGCTCACTGTGAGAAAGGAAATTGGAAGCGCTGTTCATGATACTGCTACCATACAACCAATGAATGCCAACAGTGCTGAAGCCTACAATCGCTTGAGAAACAGCGTTTCCTTAGCATCACTAAATTTTTAATAACAATTTCAACTTTTTTTGGTGAACATATCCAACGCAGAATGACACTGTTGCTGTTAGATGCTATTATTAATGCATAAGTATTTGCAGAAGTAATAAACATGACATGCACTGTAAAACTCACAGCATTTATCAGATGCAAAACATCCCATAATTTCCCTTTTTTTTTTTAAACAAAGGGAATGAGATGCTTAACGTGCAGGGCAGTTAAGCATTGAAATTGGCATGAAGAAACTTAACTCCTTACCATTCTGAACGTCCAGTACATGATGCTTATCAAGTGTCCAGCCACCCATGTTAGAGGCATCCAGTTCGTAGCCCTGCAAAATGGCAGTCCTCTTCTCCCAGAGAGTCAGATCCAGGCAAGACTCATATTCATAGCCCACAGACACTGAAAAAAACCCAGTATGTTTCCTCATTAAAAATACTTGCTCAGGTGACTACTTTAGGGAATGGAACTCCCTGAACTATGTACATTCTGCTGCTCTCCCAGGCTACCCAAGAATCCCTATGGCTTCGTTAGACATACTGAAAATACTGAACAGGATTCCAAAATACTTTAAAAAGAAATCCCGGGTTATTAAAGTAATTTTAGTTATCAAAGGAAGCAGATGAGAACAGGTACAGAAGAAATCCATTTTGTGAATTACGTGTATGGGGAAAGTATGCCTCTCTATTTTCAGTAAAACAGAAGAAATGAAGAAAAAAACCCAAACAAAAACCCCTCTTTTTAACACACATACCGACAGCTTCAGATAATCCATAGACTCTCTGGTTGTACGCATCAGTTTTATCCCATATAAAAGTGTAAGCCAGATTTGGAGATGCAGGGAACCATTTCTGGAAAAGTCTTCCCACCACCGCCACCATAAGATGAACCTTCATTAAGTTAAACGGTATCACAGATTGGGTCATAGTGATCTTCAGAACAGATTTATATCCTGCAGCCCTGGAGCTTAAGTATGATAACTTCAAATCGGTTCCTGGTATTGCAGTTTCTTCATGAAGCACCTACGCGTCGGTAAGAAAAAAAGGCACTATTTGAATGATTTGGAAATTAAATGGCACAATGCAGGTATTACAAAATGATGCCTGACACAATGCTACATGACAGTCCATTATGAATTATCATCTAAACCTGGCCTTCAGTTAAAGTATTAAATAAAAATCAATAATGAGTGCTATTTCACCTTCTCTTTCCTTCTGAAAAGCACAGTCCAACCTCTGTTGTACTGAAGCTTTTCAGCTGATACCTTCTGTTGAAGGATTTCAGAGGTGGCTCCTTTATTTTAAGGGGTGAGGTCTGAAGAAGAGGGAGAACATTCCCAAATGCTTTTCCCAAAAGAGGCAGAAAAGCATCTTTTACCTAAGTGCTGCCACCCATCTCCTAAGAAAGGCAGAGGAGCCTCGAAACTGTGCAGGGCTTCAGATTTGGGTTAGGGTGTCTAGTTGCTCCCGCAGTTCATGTGTAACACAGGAAAGGCTTTTTGGTGGTTTATTATTTGCATTATCTGTGGATTGTAAATACTTTAAAGCTGAGCATTCTTCCATTTATTTCGGAGAGATAAGTAGGATGCCTCAGGGAAAGCTTTTCCATATTTCCTGATCAATATTCACTACTCAGACATCAGCTCACCACTTTCTCATTTCAGAGAGGTGCAATGATTCAATTTTATTTTTAAAAGGTTCCTCCCCCCCCTCTACCTCCTCTCTTCCTCTGAGCTGAGAAGCTTCAGTGGGTGATGGATGGATGTGGGGTTTCTGCATAACGTGGATGAGGACAGCCAATAGTGTCCTATCCCTCTGTCAGGACAGAAAACTCTATTAGGGAATCATGTCCCTAAGCGCTGAGAGCGAGTACTTCAGCTCAACAGCCACCAAGCAGCCTTGCTTATTGAAAATGAGGAAAAAGAAGCATCTAGACACGTTTATAAACATAACAGGAGGCAAAGGATGTGGAATCACAAGCCCAGAGCCTTGGTGGTGCTGAAGGAGCACTTCCTGGGGAAGTTCTGTTTTACCTCCCTGTCTCCTAGTCCTGAAGTCTGAAGGCCAAGCACAAATCAGCATCAGCAGAAAGCAGCCTTCAGGAGAACACATATCCCCAGCATCAAGCTTGAGACTTCCGTGGGATCAAAAGCTGAAGTGCTACGTTAGCTCAGGATTTCACCAGCGTTCTCTGTGCCAGAGAACCCCTAGGCACTGCTTTTAAACAACTGACTGTGTTGAACAGATGAAAAAATGTGGTTTTATGTTCTCGAGGAGGGCACCAGATGCTCCACCACTAACTATGTTAGCACTGCTACTGGTATGTAAAGATTTATATGCTATTAATTGTATCTGCCTCCTTCATAGCAGTAACAACAACAGCAACAGATCAGAAATAGTATTTTGGCTCACTGTCTGAAATGAACACTTAAATCTGATATATGTAGGCATATGGCTCTTCATCTCCAGTAAGGCTATAACAGAGCTGTGGGAAATAAAGGAGGCATTGGAAGAGACTAGACAAATGAAATTCACAGTAATTCTTAAGTCTTCAAATGGCTCTGTTTTCCCCACCAACAACCTGGCATGGCTGAGAGAAACGACAAGCAATGCCATCATGTGGAACAAGGTGAGCGGCATAATTTCTTTTTGTAAATCCAGTCTGCTCTCCCCCGGTCCAATATACACACAGTGTCTAAGGCAGAGGAGAAGCAAACCTTTTCTACACAAAGAAAAACTCTCTAGAGAAAAGCAATAGCAAATATATCCCCTTTCTAAGACTTTGAAGGAACAACACAAAACACCAGTGAACTCAAGACAGGTTCCTCCTCAGGACACCAGCAGGACTCTCATCTACTGCACATTAAAAGTGGTCTAACAGATGGAGTCCTCTGTAAGCAAGAGGAGAAAAAGAAATAACACACTTGTAATAGGGCACAATTTCATGGACTTCGCTGGTCTCCTGTTAAGACCACTGTTTCTTTTACAACCTCAGCTGTGGCAGAGCAGTGTTAAACTCTTAGGTGGTCTTCCGATACTCTTGCCTGAGATAACAGGCAATAAAAAGGACACCTTGAAGTTCCAATTTCCAAGAAATTCCACTGTGTATTTGGATTACTATCAAATTAGAAAGTAGGACACACGCGGTTCTCAGCGAGGTTTAAAACAAAACAACAAGAAAAAGAACCCCTATTATTAGTTTCTGCAGAAGCCTCAAACATCTGCTGGAAATCTGACTTATAACTTCCTTCCTTCCATAAAATATTCCCTGTAGTAACTTATTTTCTTGCGAACTTTAGAAACCTAGAGGTAAGGTTATGCATCTCAATCTCTCTCCCAGAATCAAGCATTACAAAGAGAATTAAACAGTTTAATGTTCATCTGAAACGTTAAATCATCAGGCACAGCAGAGAGCATCCTATGGGAGCCATGACAACACATCAATTGTAAAGCAATCAGGAAAGTCACCGGGTATAAAAGTCACATCAGGAATCGCCGGCACAACCAATCTGTCTGTACTTTGTGTTCTCCCGACAGAGTATCGCACTACCTCCAGAAAGGCTGATACCCCACGGGGGCTGAGTTATAGCCCTCCCGCCACATCCCAACAGCTGACATTTTACTTATTGATGATCAAGCTTCATGGGAGGACAGCTGTGAAACACTTAAGCTACAGGACTGAGACAAGGGTCGCCTCAGTTTTCACAAAGACAAAGTTTGCTGGCCCCAAAGTTCAAGCAGGCAACTGAGACACAAAAATGATGCAGGGCTCCTTGTCTCCTGTGGCCACAAGGACTCACTCTGCCCAGGCTCCGCAGTGCTTTCCCGCTCTACTATGTGATGTGATTCAAGTGACGTGCTCTCGTACTATTTAGAATGTCTAATGAGGAATTTACATTCAATTAAGGGGGAAAAGCGTGCTGTACCGCCATCTATTTTTGTCAAAATGAGCAACTTCAACAAGGATTTGAGAACAAATCTCACAAATGAGTGCAAACTTAAATCCTAATGTCAGATCAAGATGCTTTGCTGACATGTAAGGAGTTGAACTGCTGTACTGAAACACAACATCATCTTGGTTTGAGAGGGGTAAAGATGGCACGTTTAGACACAGGCAGGAATTGACAATTACTGCTACTGCACAAAGCTCAAGACCAAAGGATTGAAGAATCATACTTCTTTAAGTAGAAGCCTAAAAATGTGTCAGTGAAAGTGTAAACCAAGAGACACACGTTAGGTTTCAAACAGAATACAAAGAGAAAATCAGAAAATTTGCTGAAAAACAAGGACATATAAATGGAAGATATTTGGCTTTGAGAGTAATCTCAATTTTTTCTCAGTTCAAACTGAGAGTTTTGAGATTTAGCTCAGTGAAAAGCAAAATGTAACATTTTTGTGAGACTGAAATATCTGTAGGCATCCTATGAGACTGCATGTTGTAATAGGAAATGGGTTAAGTGATTTGGTGAAAACCTGGCCTCTCTGAAGTCAGAAGCACAATCATTTTTACTAAGTTACTGAGGTCCCTCTTTTACCCTTACTTCTTCTAGTGAAAGAAATTCTGCCACCTTCTGCTGTGCAGCACTGCCGGTAGTGAAACCGAGTCTGAGGAGAGGAAGAAAAAGAAGCAGGCAACCTTGGAACTGTTTTCACAGCACTCATCCACAGTTCACCCAGGCAATGCTTGATTAAACCAAAGCGTTTGCTCTTGCTAATTGGTCCCCTAACAATGCAGGTTAGGTCTAACCTGCTGCCTTGGACCTGTAACCATGCAGGTCATACTCTGCAAATGCAGAGTCACTTCTCTCCAGACTCATATAAGCATACAATTCTAAGGAAAACATACAGTTTGAAGGGAAACTTGTCAGACTTCATTCACCTCCACACCTGGGGCAATGGAAGCAAGCTGCCCAGCTCCTGCTGAAGGCACCTTAGAGCCTGGCAAAGTGTATAATAGAAGTGTAGGAGAAGGAAAGCCACAAAAACTCAGTTTCAGAATTGTTCATTGTAACTCACATCTGGGTTTCTGCCAGACCACACCGCAATATGTTTATCATATTAGGAAAAAACAGCAACAATGTTATGTAATACCCACAAGCAGCTCCAGCTTAGCCCGACCTCCCCTGCCTGCACGTAGCTTAACACTGGTTAATCCCAGCTAGTTATGTCTAGGCTGCGCATGCTAGCTGGTGATTAAGAGCAGATAAAAACTCATGCCTAAGTAGTTCAAATTTCATTCTCACGTATTTATTATCATCCCTCTTGAATAATGGTCTGCTGGGTCTGTGATCACCCCTCCACCCGCTGTATTCTTTCCTTCCCCTTGCTTGCCCTCTTATTCCATTTTCTTTTGTGCTGCTTCTTCAGTACAGACTTTAATTCCCCCTCAGATCATTTTGGGATTCATAAGCCACTAAGTACGCTCTTTTGGAAACACCATCTCCCAGGGATGATGAAGCACTTCAAGGGATGATGATGATTACAGCAGCACATCATTTTCTCCCGTACGTGACAGTGAGTGCTGTCACACCGCATCAACAGGGTGACTGATGTCGACTGCAAGAACATGGGGAATGCTTTGTTTCTCTGTGCCTTTATCCAGACTCCTGTGCTTTGAGCTAGCATCACCCCCTTTAAAATGAAAAGATCTACAGCAGTTCCTCCAGAGCTGAGCAGACAGCTCTGGACGGAATCTGAAGCTGCTCGTCTTTTATCAGATTGGTGAAATTTTTGGGAGGCAGATTGTTGTGCAAGATGCATTTCGGAGGCAAATCTGACCCTACAGGGGTATGTCGCAGGCACAGCCGTGCAGCTCCCACCTGCTGAAGCAGGGGATCACCCTGTACAACAGGCAGAGTACGCTGAAGAAAATACCCCTTGACGTTTTTACAGAGCACCAGAAAATTTTTTTGCATCCATGACCACCGGTACTTTTTTCTCCTCATCACAAATTGGCATTAGCACCAAGCACCAAAGATCCAGTGAGAATATGACCTTTCTTTTTGTAAGGAAATCAGCCTGGGCTACCAGTCCTGCCTGTCAGGCTTCCCACCCTTTGAAGCTGGCAGCCAATCTCGATCACATCTGAAATAAGCGAGCTCTCTAAAATAACTCCGTTCCTTTAGGGTTTATTTAAAAAAGAAAAAGACAAGAAAAAAAAAAGAAGGATTTGGGGAGGGATGCAGTGTCCAAATTGGTACTCCCGTGAGACTCCCTGAATGCAGTCAGCACGGGAAGGACTGGACAGGGCAGACAACAGCAGCAGGTGGGAATCAGCTGGCATCCTGACTTTGTTAGTCTCACCGCTCACAAAAAGACATTTAATCTAAGCATTACAAGTATTCTGAGAAAACAGGCATTTGCTAATATTTTTCCATTATTACTTTTTCTCGATTTATACACCATCTAAGCCTTTTGCCATCACTTTAGGAACTGAATCTACTGTCTGTTGCCAAAACAAGTAAATAAGAGCTGCTTTTCAGTGGACTGTGTTTTACAAATCCTTGCTTTCAATTGACGTGCAGCCACTAAAGGCACAGAAAGATAGGATAAAAGCAACGATTTCCTATCACGGCCTAGGTTTGCAAGAGCATTTAGTTGTAATTTTCCCACATCTTTATGTTAAACTTGGTCCTCTCCATGATTTCTCTAAAATGATTTTGCTGTTTCCTTGAAAGCTTTAAATGAAAACATTTCAATACATTTTCTATGTTTCCCTTGAAGATGCAAGTACATTTCTTAGTGAATGGGAAGAAGGGTGCCCTATGTAATTATGACATTGTGAGGGTGGGAGGAAGAGGAAGAGAGAGGGAGAGAAAGAGCGTAGAGCATTTATCAGAAATCAATGAGATAAACACTCCTTTCCTGAAATGCAACTCTGCTTTAAGATTGTAGGAAGACTACATCAGTGACCAGGTATCTGAAATGGAGGAATCTAACACAGTCTATGTTAGAGAAAAAAAAACAACATTCCAATCACAGCGCTTTCAGTTGAGAGCATTCGGGCATTACAACTGCTGAGGACATACAGTAGCGTCCATGCTTGTGTCCTTGCAAGCCTGCCTTGCTGTTAGAAACTGAGAATTCTTTTAGCACATAAACATAAAGGTATCATGCTCTTTATTAAAACTGAATTGATAAAGTGAACTGCATGAGTCTTTGTGACACAGTGGAAAACTAGCTTCCATTCTCTGTTTCTATGGTGTGCTTATAACAGGAGGGCAGTCACAAAAGTATGATGTTGCAATTTCTTAGTGACTTTTTTTTTTCCCAAGAATTTGTACTCTTTTCATTATAGAGTTGCTTAATTCTAGCCAGAGATAAGACGCTATTTGTTTGTACAACAGTTTACCTGTGTCTCCGGGATGATAGGACTATCTTCAGGAGAAATTCTAAAGAAGGTAGATAAAGGCGATGACACGATGATAGGGTTTGGCCTTACAAATCCACTCAGATCACAGCTAGGAATGTCGTTCTCTTCCTTTTTCATGACCAGGGTGTCCATTACATAAAAGACATTCCAGGGAATCCATACTGTGTGATACTGCGTCAGGAACGGTGATCGCTCAAACACCAGTGTTAGAGAGGCACCACCATTCGCTACCAAGTCAAACCTAGAAAAAAATAGGGGCAGCTATTAAGCCAATTCCCAAAGCCATCCACAGCATCCATGTTACTGACCGATTCTTCATCCTACTGTACTGCTCTGAAGACAGAACAGTTCTACTAGTAGCAATGGAGAAATCAATTGAATTACGTTACATAATACTGCACTAAGAATGGAGAATTTGGGATGCTGCTTTTAAATTAAACAAGCCCTTCTACTTCTAAAGTATATAACGCGCATGTTTAACGTTACTTGAAGAATGTACAAAGAACAGCGTTGCTCAACCATTTTTTTCCAGGTCTTTTGTTTCCGTTATTTAATTATAAGTTTACTTCTACAAGGAGCTCTTTTATTAATGTATTTGCTGTCTTTGTGTCCTAAGTGCTTCAAAGTGAACTTACATGCCATCTTGGCGGGTGATTGTATATCCATAGTCTGGGTAGTGTAAAAAGGAAACGTTGACTCCAATGAGTGGAGTTCCGTCAGCAGTTAATACCTGGCCCCTTATGACAGATGCAAGGCTGTAAAAAAAGATGCAGGATCAGGTACAGATTTGGCTTTTATAATTCTCTTTTGAATGAATAATAGCTAGTACAGCAAACACACACAAACATCTCCACATGGCATCAACTCCCATTAGCAAAATCATTCCTGAGCCTCCAACTCTTCCGCAAATTCACATAATTTACATTGTGTAAACACATACCTCAACACCTACATATAAACATTTTGTTTTCATTCAGCTGAGGTTGCTTTGGATCATTTTGTCCGTACTGAGCTACTGAGCCTAGTAACTCACTGAAGAATTTTAAGAATTTATAAACTCTAAACATTCTGCAAGTCATACCTCTGGCAGATTCTTGAGAAGTGTACTTTTCAATTATCAAAGCAATCTGTAAAACTGCAGGGACTACAAAGTACAGAATTTAAAAGAGCAATAAGAAACATTTGTGCAACAACTTTTAATCATCTGCTGTGCCCAAACACATTAATGCTGTTAAATTACTGCAAACACAGTAGTTCTAGGGTAAATCATCTTCTTTCACTCAGTGAGATCTGAGACACCTGCTTCCTGTTACTGGTTTATTTTCAGGTCATTACTGCTTTGCAGAGCACCAGTCAAATAGTTTATGCAATTATACTGTCGTGCACTTAACAGTTCCATTACATTAATTCATAATTTATATTATTTAGTGAGCTCAGTTTAAAAAGTACAGCTTTGCTTTTCCTTCTGAAGTGTTTTCATTGCTCTGATACATTTCCAACTGCGCTAACCCAAATCAACTGGTTAAATAAAGATCTATTTAATCACTAATGAAGTGCCCGGTTAGAATACAGGTACCACGTACGGTAAGTAACCCAGTGACACCGACAATTTGAACTCTGCAGGTAATGAGATAAGCACAAGTAATCTGATCTATAGGGAGAAAATGTTTTTGCTGAAAGTCCATCGCATGAAGACAAAGATCACAATGGATCTACTACTCCACACCTCACATACTCTTCAACTGCTTCGGTATGCGTGAGTAAAGAATGAGACATGCTCACCTCTTATTGAAAGGACTTTCCCCAGGTATGACATGAGTGCTGTCTGCTCCAATGAGAAAACTGATCCGGTCATAAAATGCTTTGGCAGCTTGCTGAGATGGTGACTGTTGGCTTTGGCTGATAATATCTTGGGGATCAGGCAGCCCGCGACAGTAAGGCTGATTTTGGCAAGAGCTCTGTAAACAGCAGTCAGGATCCATACAGTCAACGAGCCCATCTGTTGGCAGAAATTCAGAAAAATGAGCAAGCTCTTCCTCCTGCCCTTTGTATGCGAGCGAGTCGGCCAGCAGAGAGATTAGAAAAACTACGTAGTATGAAAGAATTTAATTATTAAGATTTTAATGAATTCACTTTCAATTAAGGAAAAATACGCTCATTTCCACTGAGTTCTTAAACGCCCATGGAAATCCTAGCAGGCTCAGTGTGCATAAATTAAGTGTATTTGTTTGATACTTCTCTATAAACACGTGGAACAAACCAGAAAATGAAGGCAACTCAGGCTCCGCATACACCGCTAACTTATAAATATTAAACATTTTAGGTGGGTCTCAGTAGTTTTTATCTGGGGTTATTTGGTTTGCTAGAGAAAAGAAACAAGGAACTCCCACTCTGCTGTTTTCCTCGACTTCTTTAGCACATCTGTGCTGCAAGGAGCTTTAAATATTTCACAGCATTTATCAAGGTGAATTCCTTTATACTTTGGCAGGAAGGTTTTGTTGCTAGTGGCAAAGGCAATTTCCACCACTGCTTTGCATGTAAATGCGTAAGAGAACAAAATCTGTATTTAACCTTTAGATTTTTTTTTCTGAATAAAATGATGAGGAATGCCGGCCACTATAAACAAGATTTAAACACGTGGGTGCTTTTATGCTCATGTGCTGAAATATTCACATATAATGAGAGGTAGATGTGTCACATCGCTGGAAATCTAATTTGGTGAAAGATTAAAATCAAGATCAAACTGATAACTACTAATTTGCTGTAAGTAAAGTCGTAAGGAAAATGAGCCTGGAAATGTCAGCGACAGAAAATTTCTAGATGAGCGTAACATGGTATCACATCCTGATAATTGTTTCCCCCGAAGAACAGCAAGACTGAAATAGCTCAAACATTTTATTATTCCATTTATATTAGAGGGAGCTTGCTTGCTGCACTAAACTGAAAAATATACCAACGCAGCACTCTGAGGAAGCCCACGACCGCTTCTCTTACAAAAGAATCCAGCTTTATAGTAAAACTTCTTTCTGCAGGGAAAATTATCATCCATTTTCCTGTTCAATCATATGTTGAAAGAGCGTAAGTAAACAGAGATCTTCTAAAGGTATTCCTCTAAGAATTGCCATGCTATGTGGATCAGTTAGAGGATTGGCAAAACAGTAAAGGGCTGGGATTTCTATTCTTTTGCACATCTAAAATTCTTATTTAACTCAGCTGACATTGAAGTCAGTTCAAGGAAAATAAAAGGGATGAAAAAGTCATCGTTATATATATCAAAGCTTAAACTTTTTCAGAGAAAAGAAACATCACTGATTTTTCCTGGGATGAGTGGTTGATATGCCTGAGGGTTGTGCTGCCATCCAGAGGGACCTGGGCAGGCTGGAGAAATGGGCTGACAGGAACCTCTTGAAGTTCGACAAAGAGAAGTGCAAAGTCCTGCACCTGGGGAGAAAGCCCCCCCAGGCACTGGGACGTGCTGCGGGGCAGCTGGCTGGCAAGCAGCTCTGTGAAGAAGACCTTGGGAGTCCTGGCGGACACCAAGCTCAACACAAGCCAGCGATGTGCCCTTGCAGCAAGGAAGGTGCTGATGTCATACGTGGCTGTGTAAGGAAGAGGGATGCCAGCAGGTCATAAGAGGTGAACCTTCCTCTCTGCTCAGCCCTGCTGAGGCCACATCTGGAGTGCTGGGTTTGGTGCAGGCTCTCCATGCTAGAGAGAGGTCAGCGAAGGGCCATGAAGACAATTACGGGACCAGAGCACCTTCTCCTCTGAGAAATAGGCTGAGAGAGCTGGAACTGTTCAGCCTGGAGGGGGATCTCATCAGTGCACATAAACACCTCACGAGAGGGTGCAAAGTAGATGCAATCTGACTCCTTGCTTAGTGCCCAGCAAAAGGACCATGGGCAATGGGCACAGACTGACACACAGGAAATACTGTTTAAACACTGGAAAAAGTTTCTTACGGTGAGAGTCATCAGACGCTGCAACAGGCTGCCCAGGGAGGCTGCACAGTCTCCATTGTTGGCGATATTCAGAAGCCAACAGAGCCCTGAGCAGCCTGCCCTAGCTGACCCTGCTTTGAGCAGAGACTAGACAATATCCAGAGGCCTTTCTAACCTCAAACTGCCTGACTCTAGTGATTTTCTACAGTATAATCCTTGTATGATACAAAGACCCTTTCCAGCTGAGGTGCTCAGCTCCCTTGCTGGTCTTAACTCTAGAAGCCTGGCTCAGTGTCAAACCTGGGGGTACCGATGGTTAAAAGCATAGTTTTGCTTTTTTATATCTCTGTACGGTCTCCCAGGCAATATCTGGTGCAGTTGCCAAAGAAATGCTCAAATTTAGTCATTCATCTTTGTTAGTTTATAAAAAGCAAATGTACATCTGGAGTACAGTCTGCAGGTCATAAAACTGCAGGAGATTGACACCTTCTGAACTAATCAGCTGGAAATGCATTTTTACAAGCCTCTCTGCTAACATCAATCAGAGAAAGAATCTCATTTTCACCAGCCCAGATATAGGGATACGCTGTTTGTTATTTTTCTGTGGAGTTTATCAGCATCTTGCCCAGGCGAGTGACGGATGGTTATGAATCTGGCTCCTTATAACTTGAGAAAACATTTTTCATTCCTTCTCTGTACTTATGTGGCTAGAGCTATCTAGTACCACTAAGATGACTACTCTATTGCGCTGTGTGAAGCAGAGTAGAATTTCCTTTCTGAGAAAGTTCTGTGAAATATCAATGAATTGCATTTAGCCTGAAAAATATGAGGCTTAGCTTAACACCAGCTTATCAGTTATATCACTCAAATGCAATAGGAAAATTATACAGAAAATAAAAACTCTTCTAGCCAGCTGGACCATCATCATCAGCCTCAGGGGACTGCTTTTCCATTTTTTTTTTGTTCTAGATGTAAGTGGTTCTTCTATATACAGCAGACATAATGACTACATTATTGTCTCTTCCTGGAAGACAACTTGTGGGACAAAATTACTCCTGGGTACAAGTTCTGGCACTGTCAAGGGAAGCTCATGGCCAAGGACCTACATCAATCACATTCTTGGTAAATAAGCAGACTGTATATTTAGGCAGCAAAGAATCTCCATAAAGTGAAATTCAGTCCCTACATCGGAGGCGCCTGGTTTTGCAGATATGATGCTGGCCATTCCACAAGAATGGTTTCAATGCCAGTGGCACACAAAGCGAAGAGAGGCTGGAATGGACAGAAAACTATATTAACAAAACTCTGTTATCCTCATGTAGCTCAGTTTTACAACAGGGTACACTGAGGAGACTCAATTATAAACAGCAAAAATGATTGCCTGTAGGAGCAGCTGGTCAGAAAAGCCACAGAAGAAGAAATAGCCCCTGATTTATTCCTGAGCAACACACAACTATCGTTTTTTAATGCTGCTACTGTGGTATCCCTGTAAGCGTACCCATAGGGTACTCAAATTAGTCTGACTTTGTACTGTGACAATGATAATCCTGAGCAAGCCATCCTAGCCTATGCGAGTAATTACAAAAATACAGCAACATAGTGCTTAGTAGGCTTTGCTTTACCATAGCATTTATTTTAATTTTACTCATAAAAGACTGTTAATAGTCCTTTCAATTCTGCTGGTGGAAACGTAGCTACTCTTAATAACTGGACAGAAGCTTGTAAAAAGCAAGCCTCACAAAGGGTACCGCTCAATGAAGACCTATCTAAAGAGTCAACAGACTTTTCTTCCTAAAGTGATGACAAAACACAGCCCATTTTGTCAAAGTGCAATTGTGACACATTTATTTCCAAGTAAAGAAGCTAGGGTTCTTCCAACCCCAGACAACTCTGACTTCCCCTCTTCCAAAAAGTCATTAAGAGTTTAATTCAGACACATTTTTTTGTGGACTGCTGAAATGTAAAGAAAATCCTGTAATAGACTATGCAGCCTGATCACACAGAAAAATAAAGAAAGAGCGATCCTTAAAAGGGAATGATTTACAAGACTTTCAAAAATCTGCATTAAAAGTCAGACAAGTAATCATCCTATCAAATGTCAGTAGTTCTAGATGGGAAAAAGACCATGAATGCCTTGATGCCATTAGCCTTTCCTATGAAGAATTCTTCCATTGAGGTCATGGAATTTGAACAATCAGACCCAGAAACAGCTAAGAATCAGAGGAGCAGCAGACATCGTTATTAATGAATTATATTAACATATGAGACATATTTTATCCACTGTGTGAAGAAACAAACATTAACCACAACATATCTATTAGCTAACAACTACGCTAACTCCAGTTATATTACCTCTGAGCCTAGTGTGACGTAGATCACGCTACCTGCAGTCATTGGTATAAATTCAGCGGAAGTGCTCGGATAACCTCGTTTCCCATAGTAAACAAATACAGCAGAGGCATCCCCATGCCATTACTCGCAGCTATCTGGAACCTGCATAGCTTGCTTGAGAGACGAGTGGGCTGGCTGTACATATTCTTGGAAAGGGAAGAAATGGTGCTTCTCTTTCCAGTTGTGTTTCTGGCAAAGAGGACACTCCTTTCCTAGCTTTATTTGGTATGGTTCCAGTTTTTAATTTAATTTAATTGTCGCATTTTAACCCTGTTTCTCAGACCGCAATCAAAGACAGAAGTGAATACGCTCCTTACTGAAGCATATACATTTAAAACAAGGTCCACTGAAAGAGAAATGCTGGTGACAAACAGCGTTATATAGGTCAGTCGTGGCAAAACAACTGTTTGGCCTATCCCCTCCCAAAATTTTGCTGCATAATGCCTGTAAAGGAAATAATGAAAAAAAAATCTAGAGAAAAGAAGCTATACAAACACCAGCATTAGAGTTTTATTTTTGCAATATCATTCTCTCTCTTTGAACTCACTTTGAAGTCATCCTTCTGCTCCAATTCCTCATCCCGTTTCCCCTTTTTCCTCACAAACAGCTATTACTGCTTTCAGTCTGAAGGAATATCCTCCTTTTCACTCACTCTGTTTAAGTGCACTCCTGCTCACCTTGCTCCTCTTCCTCCTGCCGTTCTGTTATCTGCTGTTGACTCTCCTTCCTACTTTCTGATACATCATGTTCTATTATTCTTAACACTCACTGAATCTGTTTCAGTCCGTCCCTGGGATTTCACTTTCCCCCTTTTTATTTCTACCAGCTATTATTTTTGTCCAGATTATGTTCTAACCTAGTTTCTCTTCCCCCTGGCTTTGTCCCTTTTCACGCTTGCAGGTTTCTCTCTCTCCCTTGTGTTTTTAACCCCCCAGCCCACAAGAACTCCTTTCTCTGAATATCACATCTCTCCATGGAAATGCTGCAGACAGCTCAGTCCTCTTGCATCCTTCATGCACACAGAAATTTGGCTTTGCACTAGCTCACTGTATACCAGATTGCATCATATTCTTCAGGCTCCTAAGTGTGCAAGGTTCACTCAAAATATAAAATATTTAACAGAGAAGTGTGGTAAATCAAAAGATATGTAAAGCAGTAAACACCACCACTCTTTTGACCTTACTTTCCTCAAGAAGTAAGAGTTATTATTATTTACAGATTGTGATTTCCAAAATCCCAGATACAACCAGGATATGAAACAGCCTACCAACAACGACAAAGGCCTTTGCAAACTAAAGCTGAAAAACACTCAGCCACAGATGACATTATTACCATCTATACTCCCTAGCAGAGTTTCTTATCTCTGCTCTGGATCAGAAGGTGTTAAAAAAAAAAATAGTTAATGAGAGAGGGGGGATGGAAAAAAGAGAACAGAAGTATTATGCTGGTCTGCTACATGACTGCATTCACATTTAACTGTGTTTTGGTGGTGGTTTTTTTTTTTCTCCTGCTTGATTCTGGAGTCCTACCAAAGTCACAGCCCGTCTCCTTTCCCTACCCTACTACAACGATGATTGCAGATTGATTCCTTAAGTCAGCAGTCCTGCCTGCATCTCACTGCAGATTGTTACCTGTCACCCGAGTGACAGACTGCAGAGAAGCAAGCCAAAAAAACCCCAACAAACGACTTCTGGGAGTGTCCTGTCAATTACCTGAGCGTTCACGGGCTACAGAGGGACAAGATCTTTCTAGATTGGGCAAGCAATTGTTTCCAGCAATAGTACTGTAGGTCAAAATGTAAAGTCCCAGCCTTTCCTCTTGGGATCACTTCCTTGTGAGGTCACTGAAAATTTGCACTCCTTCCTTTTTTGTTTTCCCTGCTACAGTTCACTGAGTCGAGACGATGCTTTATTCCACTCTAAAAGAACACTGCAGGAAAACTAAGGTGACACCCATCATTTTCTAAGTACCTATCTAGCCTGTCATAAGCATCTTACGAGGCTTTGCTGATACGCCGTATAAGAGCAGAGCATACTGCAGTGTATTCTTACAGGCATGAGAGCTAGTAAAATGTGTGCACAGTTCTCACAGCAGTATTTTGCCATCTGACTGTAAAATCTCTGTTCCTTCAACACATTCGCCCCGGCGTTACAGATCCAGTTGGTGTATCTTACCTCCCTCATTGTCCTTACTGTCAGTGCACAGAGTTTCCATGGCCACATCGCAGCCTGCTCCCCTCCATCCCGGCTGGCAGACGCAGTGCCAGCCGTTCTGGTCCAGCGTGCACCTCCCATTGCTATTGCACAAGCCGGGGCAACCCTCTGTCGAAACAGACAAAGAAGAACATCACAAGTGATTTAAATATTGCAATTACTTGAGCCAAATAAAAGATACAAACAAGGGACACTTACTGGGAACAGGCCTTTATAACAGCACAAATACTGTAATTGCACATGGAGTGGAACAGCAACATTACCTGGGGAACGTAATTCTGAACAAAGTGGCATCTTTGATTGGCCTGACACTTGAGACACCACTTACCTGTACAGGCAGGAAATAAATGCATCAATCCTCTAAATACCTGTAGGCCAGACAAAATTAAGTTTGTCTTTAATTTTTTTTCTTTTTTTTCTTTTTTTCTTCTTTTTTTTTTTTTTTTGGCAGAGTAACGAGATGAGTGCATCGTGCAAACACAGCTGTATAAAATTATACATGTTTCTGTGCTCATAGAATTAATTGTCATTTGCTCTCTGCAGCATTGGTTATTTACTGGCACAAATGTTGAAACTCCCTGTTACTACGAACAAATCCCTCCAAATCATTAAGTAGGAAAGCGGGTACGTTTTAGGCACGTGATAAAAGAGAACATTAACTTTATCTGGTCTCAGAGTTGCCGTATATTCATGTGAAATTACAGTGCGCTAAAAAACTGCACAAAGTATAGGCTGGTTTTAATGACTATACTTTATGCCAGAAGTACATTCCTTTTCACAGAATAAGCAAAGCCCAGGAAATAGTGAAGCAGCTTAGCATCTATTCTAACAAACAGTAGGATTCAGGCTGCATACGGATGGGACAGGACCAACAGGATTTCCAACTAAATGTAATAGCTGTGCGTATTTGATT
>JANHGO010000001.1:48404395-48438859 GCA_024606505.1 Aquila spilogaster
ACCTTTATATCCTATCTTGTCTGCTTTTATGGCCAAGGAGGGAAAATTTGGGAAACAATTAAAATAATTTAATATATATCCAAAATCTACAATTGTTTTCAGTCTAACATTACATTAAAAAAAACAACAACAGTAGTTGTCACTTCCTAGCGATGAAATCTGGCATGCAGCCAACATGATCTGTATGAGAATGACAACACTATAAATATGTAGATTTTGGCGTTCCTTATCTATGACTATGATAAGACACTGACAGAAGCAAGAACAGATATGGCACTAAGTATCTCATGAAAAAGTGGCTAGAAATCAGTACTTTTGGACACAACAGTTTCCTGTAAACTTGTATTAAAAAAAAAAGGCTAAGTGGCTAAAACATTTCTCTTTCTAGAACTGCTGTTGTTGTGAACTGCTCTACTGACTCGGTTCTGGTTAAACTTAGTTGAGCTTAGAACAGTACTTCAGAAGGAATAGTTTCTTTTTTCTTCTAAAGAATCTTGAATTTACTGACTCCTTTCAAATTATAAACACTCTTGGAAAAACTTACAAAGAGTGCTTACCTCTCATCAAATTACTCTTAGAAGACAGAATCAGAAGAGCCTCTTGTGAGGAAGCATGGTGATGCTACAGTTACGGCTGCACGCCACCAAGCCAGGCTGTGATTAGTCTTGCTACTCTTACTCTTTCAGACTGCAGCTGCTAATTGTATTTGTTGACATACATAGAGCTATCTTTTCCTTAATGTTTCTTCTGTTTAATTTATGGAAGACTTACACATTTAATTCCCCTACTGACAGAACGTTTTAGGAGTCAACTGGGTACATTCAAGACTTATTGTGTGAAAGCCTGGATATTGCCATGAATATTGCCATATTCTAACGAAAAAAAAAAAACAAAACACGAATAAGGAATAGAGAAGATACTCAGGGAAAGAGGGGGTGGGAATAGTTTTAAACATCCTTTTTTTAAAATAAGCACCATAACTGAAGATACAAGAGCCTTTGCTGTTTCGTGATAAGTATTTAGATCCTTGACCCTTTCAATTGAAAACGCTGTATGGAGTATACAAGCTTTTTCTAGCTTCATACAAAATACAAGTCATAATTCTCTATAGATTTTCTGCATACAGATAAACAAAAGCTTAAAATCCTGGGTTATTCTATTGATCCGTCTATATATAAACACACATATCTATAATTAATCTGTTCTTTGGAACTAATGACACTTGTTTTATGGCAAGAATATTGCTTTGCTTTGTCTCCTAAATATTTTCTTTTTCACAGGTAAAGATCCAATAACAAAACTCACAAAGAAACAAACCAAACAGCAAATGAATACTATCTTCAGTTTTTGGCTCAAACAAAATCTAACGCATGTATACAGTTTGTACAGAAATGTATAATAACTGATAAAATGTCGTGACATAACATAAGCAAGATTTCGTTTTTAATTTCATATGAGTTGAAAGTAGTATGAGTTAAATTTATAATCCATAGAATATATGTAAGAGATGATTATTTTGCCAATCTAGAGCGTTTGTCACTATATATTCATATTTATTAAAAAAATACATGTAGGTATTGTCATCAAAGAGCAAATATACAGTACCTTTCACTATCTTATCCAAATAGTGAGCTTGAGAATTAGAAAGAAAAAAAAAAGAAAAACAGACAGACATTTCAGAAGTGTCACATAAAACAAGAACTGTTCAGAATTCACATGCAAATCAAGCAGGTGCACCTGACATGAGAGGTCTTACATTACAGAATGAAAATGTATTTCTCATCCTTTAAAAATGCAAGAAATTCTCTTTTCAGCAAACATAGTCATGACTCATTGAAACTGTTCCAAAACGGAAGCCTGCGGAGGAAAGAGATGCTGCATTTCTGAGACTAGGATTTTCTTTTTTCTTCCCACTTCTCTTCACATGCTTTGATTTTTATGTATAACAAAACTATAATCAAATTTAGTTAAAAAAAAAATTCAATTTTCAGCACAATATAGGAGTAATCACTTAGCTTTTGAGCTTTAAAGCACTGGTCATACTGGAAGATCTAGGATTTGTGGGTCATGTATGGCTCTGATAGCATAACAAGCATAATATGTCAACTCCAAATGGATTAACAGTATTTTCAGGAGGAGGAATTCAGCCACCGTTATCCTTCTGAGCACACACACCGATTTTGTAAATACGTCAGACCACATACACGAGGTGGGAGAGGGCGTAGTGAGGTTAGCAGCATAGTAATCCACGTCACTTGGAAATAATTGGTGATAATTAAACTCAGACTTCAGATGTATAAAAATAAGTAACGCTGTACATCCAAGAATAGCAAGACTTACTTCTCATCAGTTATGACACTTCAAATTTCAAGAAAAAATTGAGGAGGACAGATGGATGAGTGGAAGACAGAGCACAAGACGGATTTAAAGCAGCGAGCCTTTCTTCTAATACATGAAACACAGCAGAGATGGGCTATAAGTTCCCTCCTTACTTTCAGAAAACCGACATTAGCTGCAGTTATGCGCAAGGGACTAATACATACAACAAAATAATGTGGGGCACGTCCATTGCAGGCTATCAAACCCAGCTATCTACACACATTGTGACAATTCTGCAGATCATTGTAGTGGGGACAAGCAAAGCTGAGCCACCTGGATCAGATTCAGTCCTTCATTTTTCCTGTGGATAAGATCTCCCAACAGAGTTCATATGGTCTAACTTTCAAAGTTTGTCCTTTTCCAAACCTGTGCTGGATGATGGATACAGTCTAACAAGTACTGTGTCACTTGTTATTGACCCTGACGTTGCATACAGGAGGTAAGAAAGGCATTTCCAGCCATAGAATTTCCTCCTGTTTGGCTGAATGGGAAGCAGTTCTTCCCAAATGCAAGGATATACAGACCCAAAGAAGACACAATCACTGCTACAACTAACAGGCGGAGACTTTCTAGTCTCTACCTCTCAAAGAAAGCGTCAGATGGCCACTGCACTGTATGTTTTTTTCTATAATGGTAAGGTTAAAGGGAGACAAGTAAGAAGATGAAAACATCAATTACAGAACATTTAGAATATCAGCAACAAAGTAAGTACCTTTTCACATAAACCACAAACAAAAAGAAAAGTGATACAGCTGCATTTCAGGGTGGGTAAAATTCTTCTCTTACTCATCCAGAATAATTCCCCTTGCTCCTACACAGCTGCTCTTAGAATAGTGCAGAACTGGAAAAACCAAGCTTTTTTTTTTTTTCCCCATAAAATGGAAGCAATTAGGTCTGCCTGGGGAATGCATCGGTCCACCAGTGAGACATTAAATGCCTCCACAAACGTAGGGATAGGTAACAAAATGAAATATACAAAAAAAAACCTCCTAGGCAACAGAAAACAGACCCTGCAAATAGGCCTCCACGTGCTATTTCCTTTCAGAAATCCAATCTGCATATAAAAAAAAGGGGGGGGAAATCAGAATTTTTTTTTTAATCAGTAGCCTTGAAAGAAGTCAGTTCCAGACCATAGCACTAAAACCCATAGGAACCACTTTCTGTAGTCCAAGGTCCTTCTGCCTATGGTCATTCGACATTAAGGGCAATGTTAGAAACTACTTTTGTGAGCATGCAGTATCCTCAAATCAAAAAGCAGAGAACAAGAGATCAGAAACAGTACAATTTTGTAGTGAAGTCTAACTAGCCATGCTGTCTTCACGGCACCGCAATTGAAACAGAGGTTAACCCCATACAGACTGAAGTACTAAAAACCTTTCTGCACAGTGGACTCTCTGTGGGATTTAGAGCACTTGGGGAGGATGGAACATCTCAGCAATTGCTCCTCTTCCTGATTTCTAAACATCTGACACGTACAAGTCAGATCAAATCCCTAAAAAGGCTAATAAACTAGTCACAGACCAGGTAATACATATGCAACAGCTTTTTTTCTGCAGGTTTTATGACTGTAAAATCTAAAACCTTGGTATTATTTCAAGGACTTTGTTCCATCTTTAAAGTCAAACAAACAAAAAGTATAAAATTTGTATATTTCTAGAACAACCAAAATCCAGTAAGTGGCAATCAATATAAAATATAGATGGCGTTATCACTGTGTGTGTAGGCACACAAATAGGTGGCAGACAAATGTGTTTTAAAAACAAGTGGTAGCAGTCAGACAAATGCAAATTTAACATGGTTTATTTCATAATCAGTCAGAATCCAGACCTTTTTTTTGGATGTAATGTCTCCCATTACTTGCCTACTAGAGTGTCTTCCTTAGATTATTCATATGCTGCTTCCTCTACGTATGACAGAATAGCCACAGAATGAAAGTACATATTAAATCCATTTATCCCAATCAGCTCCTGTTTAAATCAGCATGAGTCACATACCCATTGATTCGATGTTCCTTAATTGGTACTTATAACACTGCATTATTCTGATTATTCCGTCATAAAGAATTATAACAGGGACATCTTTCTGAATACTGTATAGCGAATTCATATTGTTATTAGTTTACATTATTACCATTGTATTGGGCTTAGGTGGCAAGCTGTTGATAGCAGGGGCAGAACAGGGAAGAGCATGACCATGAAAGGAGTGGTAGGGACAAAGCATTATGGACTGGCCACAGCCCCACTCCTCTGCACCACTCAGGGGGGAGGAGGTAGAAGAAGGTGGATGGGAGGAAGGTGTTTTTAATTTGCTTTTGGTTCTCACTGCTCTAGTCTTTTAGTAGTTGGCAATAAATGACATTAAACCCCGCATACTGAGTCTGTTTTGCCCATACGGTGATTGGTGAGTGATCTCCTTGCCCTTACCTCAACCCTTTTCCATTGTCTTTTATCTCCCTCTTCCTTTGAGCTGGGACAGCGACACAGTGGAGTGGCGGAGTTCAGTGGTCCACCAGTGTGAAACCACCACAGTCCTTCAAGGGGACTGCTGACCTGTCAGTCTCACCTCTGCGCTGGGAAAGACCATGGAGTATATCCTCCTGGAAGCTATGCTAAGGCATACGGAAGAGCGGGAGGCGCTATGGGATAACCAGCATGGTGTCACCAAGGGCATGTCCTGCCTGACCAACCTTGTCTCTTTTTACCATGATCTAACTGCATCAGTGGACAAGGGAAGATACACTGATGTAATCTATCTGGACTTCAGTAAGGCCTTTGATTCAGTCCTCCATAAATTGGAAAGATAAGGATTTGATGGGTAGACTGTTCAATGGATGAGGAACTGGTTATGAGATTGTACCCAGAGCGGTGGTCAATGGCTCAATGCCTGGACGGAGATCAGTGACAATTGGTGTTCCTCGGGAGGTCAGTACTGGGATCAGTGCACTTTATCATCTTTGTCAATGACACTGACAGTGGGATCGAGTGCACCATCAGCAAATTTGTGAATGACAACAAACTGTGGGGTGCAGTTAACATGCCCAAGGGATGGGATGCCCTCCAGAGTGACCTAGACAGGCTGAGCAGTGGGCTCAAGTGAACCACATAAGGTTCGAAAAAATCTAAGCGCAAGGTGTTGCACCTGGGTCATGGCAACGCCTGCTATCAGTACAAGCTGGGGGATGTAAGGATGGAGCACAGCTCTGCTGAAAAAGACTTGGGGGTACTGGTGGATGGTAGCTGGACACGAGCCAGCAATGGGCCCTCACAGCCCAAAAAGCCAACCATATCCTGGGCTGCATCAACAGAAGCGCGGTCAGCAGGTCAGGGAGGTGATCCTGCCCCTCTGCTCTGCACTGAGACCTCAGCTGGAGTAATGCATACAGATGGAGACTCCTTAGTACAGAAGAAATGTGGACCTGTTGGAGCACGCCCAGAGGAGGGCCACAAAAATTGTCCCATGAATGGAACACCTCCCTGCATGGACAGGCTGAGAGAGCTGGGGCTGTGCAGCCTGGAGAAGAGAAGACTCCAGGAAGACCTGAGAGTAGCCTTTCAGCAGTAAGAAGAAAACAGACTCTTCAGGAGGGTCTGCTGTGAGAGGACAAGGAGAAATGGTTTCACACTAAAAGAGAGGAGATTTAGATGGGATATAAGAAAGAAGTTTTTGACAATAAGGGCAGTGAGGCACTGGCACAGGATGCCGAGAGAGGCAGTGGATGCCCCATCCCCAGAGATAGTCAAGGTCGGGCTGGAGGGGCTCTGAGCATCTGATGAAGCTGTGGGCGGTCCCTGTTCATTGCAGGGCAGTAGGGAGTAGATGGCTTTTAAAGATCCCTTCCAACTCAAATGATTCAACGATTCTATATATGCTCATTCTTCTGTTATTATTATGATAATAACACAGACAAAACTGGAGTTGCCATGCAGCTTCCCAGCTTTATGTTTTTGATTTTGCTTGATTTTGCAAATTTACTGATGTTCTTTCAACATGGCTTTTGGGCATCTGAAAGTCCCGAGTTCTTATACACATGAAATAAACAAAAAAAATAAGGAGGAAAAAAAAATTCCATTCTGTGACATTAGCTTTTTTTCCATGGTGAGCAACAAGGAAGCTTACATGAACCACTTCCACTTCTGCCATTTGTGCTAAAAAGGCTTAATGAAAATGGTTTCTTACTCCTTGCACAGCCAATGAGTAAGTGGGGATGAGGCACCTGCTGGTTTCACAGACACTTGACAAATCAGAGAGACACTCCGAGAACTCCACTGAAAACTTCAGAGAGAACGCAGTTTGTTTTGGGGGACCTTGTTCAAAAATTGAACCGTCCTAACCCCTCTAACCTACTCAAACCTCAGACTGTGGTTCCTCATTCTGGTTTACTCCTAGCACAGCATGTTCCTCTCATTTCCACCCAGCCGCAGTTTTGCTACCCAGGCAATTAAAACACCTTTTGAACGTAAAAAACAAATATCCCATGTGATACTTAAATCCAGTATTTTTTATCCTATCCAAAGCAGACTTAGGGAATGGTGTACTGATCCCTTTATGAACTGTTTTTGTTCTCCATGTATGACTAAAAAACATTATGCTTCTGAGGAGGACCACACCTCTACTAGAAAACTTAGAGGACTCCACAGTTTGCTAAAATTTCAAAGCCACTTTTGTAGGTTTTGTGCAGAGCAATTCACTCATGTCAAATTCATGATCCACTACAGCCTCTTGCAAATTTCTTCTACCCGGTGAGCTGCTTCCTAATGTTTAGTGTTGATTATTCTGACTTAATCACAGAACCTCGCATTTGTTGAATTGCACCTATTTTCCTGCATACCCTATTCTATTTGTTAAAGTAATTTTAAATTCTTGTCCCATCTTCCAAAGTGCTCGGGGGCAGCAGTCTTTGGTATCATTTGCAAATATAATTCTCTTTATTCATCATCTCACAATACTGAAAGCGCGTGTTCTTCCAGTGTAAGCAGCTCATGGTCGTCATTCTTTTCCCGAGTTTATAAGAACCTTGTCTTAGAGATACCATATGTTCAGGGCGTTGCTGCCAATGGAGGATTACAAACAGTCTTTCCTAAATTCCCATCTTGCCCTTCTTCTAAGGGAGAACACATGGTGGGAATAATAGTTTTAGGAAATTTTCTTCATTTTCCACTACACAGGCCAGAACATAATCCTCACCCTGAAATCATACCTTCATCATCATCGCCTCACTTTTCTCCAACATCTGCATAGACATGCTGCATCTGTTTCTGCAGGGAAACCGGAATTCACTGCAATTTATCCCTTGCCAAAACCGTAACAGTTCCTTGCTGCAACCTATTATGTGCTTTTACATTCAAAAGCATAGAAGCCCACTATCCTCTTGACTTTTTTGTTCTGGAGGTCACCCCAATTTTGCTTTTAAGGCAACATTTATCATCTTTATTACTGGAAAGTCACACGTCTCTTAAAATAAAAGGTTAAGTTGCTTTTAAGAATATAGTTGACATTGGAAATTTGGGACTGCTAAGATGTTCATGAGCAGCGTTGTTCCCTATTTAACATCTATTTAACTGGAAAAGAATGTAGAAGAAAGGGTATATGCCATTAAGGATTTATAACTGCCTCACATGTTAAGGCTGAACAATTCAAACACCTGTTTGAGGCCTCTGACAAACTCTCAAAAAACTGTCTCAGACAGATGCACATAAAACCTGACACACCAGGAACCGCATGAAAGTTAAATTTGGCTTGAAAACATATTAGGGGCATGGAATGGGAGAGGATGGGATGTGAAGGAAAGAATTACTGTTTCCATCTTCCTACACGATAAGTAATTTCAGAATGTGTCTGACCAGTACATAGCTATACAAGTTACAATAGCACTTACTTTCTGGCCACTTCAACTCAAGAAAGCTTTGCAACAGGCTTTAAAACTCTTCTAATCTCACAGGATTCTACTGTTTTCTGAAAATGTGCCTAATTTGAACTTCACATGTGGTCCTCATTTAGATGCAAATCAACCAATTAGCAATTTAAAGTACACTAGCAGATAGTTTGTATTTGAGATGCTTGATCTTGGAATGCATTAAGGCCTGAACAATGATTCACTTTGTTTTACAGCAGGCACTATCTTGCATTTACCTGGTAATGGAATGTTTTAATAGTTACAAAATGTACAAATATTTTGCATATTCAAGACTTGGCCTGGAAAATTAATAACATGCTCTTCAAGCACAGGGAAGACCAAAAACATATCTGTACTAAATTTCATGAAATACTGTTACACTGTGGTTATCAATCCCCTGCAAGCCAAGAAAGTAATCTTCTCTTTTCCATTAAGTTTTTAGGTATAAATACCGTGGTTGAATCCTGATTCCAGTAGAGACAGTTGGTTTTGAAACATGAATTTTGAAAATAGGAATTCATTCTCATTATTGTGGTGAACTTATGGGTATTTGATGTAATTAGTTTAGAAACTTTGGTAGATTTTATCTGAGAATAAGCTGCTTGAATGGCAAAGGACATACCTTCCCTTCCTTCAGATTCAGCCTTACTTTAAGGTGAAATTTGTACTGAGCATAATTCCATGAACTCAAAACTAAGGGAAAACATACATGCAGGAATTCTGATAATTACATGACATATTAACACAGCAGTATTTCATTTGAAGGAAAACATTTCCTTCTAATCAAAATACTAAAATCACAAAAGAATGCTAACACTCAGGAAGAATTCTTGGCACAAATGCATTAAGGTACATTAAAATGTACCTTACTGACACATGCATTAAAACACTATGAAATGTGGATATACTTGGTAACTTAAACTCTGTAGAAAAGTGAAACATGTTTGTGAAATTAGCATCAGTATTGAGATGATGATGGTCATCATAATGTATTTATGCTTTCCCTCTACGCTGAAATAACTGGGGAAGATCAATCAAACCCTCAGAATGGTTCGTGATTTTATTTGTGAAGCTCATACTGCAAAAATACACAGTGTAATGAAATTTAGTTATATCAAGTCTTCTGTGAGCACTCCCTCCAAAAGAACAGGAGCAATACATTTGTCTTGACTTGCTCTCTCATCTTATCAAGGGATAAAAAGTGTCATTTCCCTGTAGTCATATTTGAAACCTGTAATATAAGGAGCCCTAAGCTAAAACACAGGCTGAAGAAAGCAGGTGCAGATCACATGGCTTAGAGAAGGAGATTACTTCTTAAAGTAAGCGTTCCTCAACACTACCAGCACCTCTGAGCTAACTCTGTGGTCACATAGAAAACCAGCATGCAAATGCCGTCATGTTTGCTCATACTCAGAAAACTCTTTTTACCATTAACCAGGGCAGAGGCTGTACTCATGGGAGTGCACTTAACAGGAGTGTGCTATAGATTTATTATTATTTTTTAATTCTGAAAATCTAAATCAGATGACTTCCATGGCTTCCTAGTTAAGCTAGCTGAAACTAGAAAACTCCTGCTAAAGAAAAATTGCAAGTGCAAATAAATTACGAGCTGGACACTTCTACATTGGACCATCACTAGATGTGAATTTCAGTTCTGCGTACCAGGTAAAGTAGCACCACACCACACTCAAAAGTAACACTAACACCACTATGCTGACTTTAGCCCTCCTGTGGGATTAATATCAGGGCTTAATGACATTAATTCACGTTTAGATCACTTACGTTTAACGACATGTTTTCCATGCATACATCTATAAATATTAATTTTGGACTGAAAGATAATCGTTCAACATGATAACAATTAAACAGCTGTAACCTGTCTCATGTGTTAAGTAATGGAGCTGCAGGCAAGCTCCATAAACAGATGGTCTTACCCACCCATGCTTAATGTTAAAGACTTTTTAAAAAAGAGGTGTTGACAAATCTGAACAAGAAGGCATAGTTCTAATGCAAATTGGCCAATCTGCAATTTAGATTACTCTAAAGCTGATTTGGTCTATGGTAAAAATTAAGCTGCATTATAAAACTGAGATGTTACACAGCACATGGATATATAGCAGATTCCCCACCAACATAATTATTTACTAATTTCATTCAGCTAACAGAGTTTAATGGAAAAGCAGCTGGAAAAGTATTCAAATTTATGGGCTTCCTATGACAGTTACTTAATTTACTCATGGTGCATATGCCAGTTATATCACAAAAAATAATAGACTTTCTGAAATAATACCATTCCAATCTCACACAACAACTATTCAGACAGGAGAGGGTCACCATACTCATTGCAAGCCGGGATAGAAAAGAAACAAAAACGTATCTGAGCACAACTGTGTTATGAAAACTTAATTACAGAGCAAATTTTCATCCAGGCTACCACTTGGGCACCAGCTGTGCATGTGTGGTCACAATTCACATTGAGATGCAGGTTGAGCTTCACCAAACGATATACAGATGCTGACCTCAGACCCACAAATGTGACTCCCAGACCAAATAAAACAACTAACAGGTGATTTTCCATAGCTTTGCAGTAAACTGGTGATTTAACCTGCTCTCATGTGGATAAGAGAAGTGGTAAAATATTACAATTCTCAGCAGGTAAATGTATACTAATTCCCATTTCTAGTCTTGAGATGCTGGGCCTTAGAGAAATACTGACGCTTAACAAATGTATGCTGAGAGACAGATGTCAAAATTGTGTCCAAACAGAAAACTCAAACCTTAGCAATCACCTATAATTTTGCTTCCCAATGTCCTGAAGCACTGGAATAAAAATGAACAAATGGTCTCTGGAAGTTCACAGCAATTAGAATTTCCTTTGGTCAAATTTCCATTTAAGCGTCTTAGGAGTAAATATAAAAAACAGCGTAACTGAAGAAGCAAGCTAGGGTGTAAAAGATTTCAGAGAAGAATACCACTGAGGACTGCTTTCTTTTAATTACAGCAACAGGCTTGTTTCTTTCCTTCTTTTTACCCTTAAACAATTAGAGTCAACTAAAAATACAACATTGGGATAACTGAAAATGAGACTGGACATTAAGAAGTCTATAAAAACTGTAAGTTGCAGAACATTCTAAATGGCATTCATGCTTCCCTCCCCCACTTCCCCTCCTAGAAAAAAAAAACAACCAAAAAAACCCAAGACCATAATCTCTTCAGTCAAAATGAATTAGGGATGTATATGATTCAGTGCACATTCCAGTTAGCTTCTTTGTAATTAATGCTTATGTACGTACCCCATTCTGTGCAATCAGCTAGAGATATGGTGGGCTTTCCCAAAGACTGAATAAAGTGCACTGGCCTTAAAATTTACAGCTTCTTGGGTATATTCACTTCCCAAAGAAGTTGTAAATGCAGGCCATTGCATTTCATGTGACTTCCAGCTAACAGCTGCATCAAAGAAAGAAATCCGTATTTCTAAGATGCTTCACACTACTGTAGTTCAAATGGTTAATGACTCAGAAACGAGAAAGATGCAGTTATTATCATTTGGGGCATTTGAAAGCAGAGTGGGAGTCTTTCCTGCATATGTACAAGTTAGGTAAATATTCTGCTACCACGTTGAGAGCTGTAAATAACAAAAAAATCTTGGGTTACATCAGAGGGTGACATTAAAAAGCTGGTATGCATGGAAATACGTTCTGATGTCCTTTGCATTTTGAAATTTATTGCACAAAAGGAGCTAGTATATAGTTGAGGGTAGATGAGAGAAAAGCAAATTGACTCTCCATTTACCAAGCTGAGGAAGCATCACTTTCTACTTCACTAAGTTGGAGCAGCTCTTGAAAATGAATAATAAAATGACCCTGTTTCTCCATAACACTGGTGTCCTGAAGAAAACAGCTCTAGGAAAAATAAATATTAACAGCAGGCTAAAGCCTGTACCTCATTACTTGTCTTTGAGGCTGTAAGGGCAATATAAACAAATCAAACTATCTTTACAGCAGCAGCCACAAAGTAAACAGACATTTGAAGAATAAACAGGTGGGAAGACAGACCTGCTTGGCGAGCACTGAGGAAAAACTAGTTTGTGCCTAATATGTTGGAAAAATTGTTCAAGAGCAGTTCATCCGTGTATAACTGCAACCCTTGAAATGCTGCCAAGGTCAGCGAGACCAACAGCAGAGCAATCTGCTGAGTAATTGCTCGTTGGCAAGTTAAAGCGGTCAAGGGAAAGGCTCTATCCTCCTTCTAAAGATTTACTTTATTTTATTGTTTAAAAAGTTCTCTCCCCACCTCTCTACTCACTTTGTCAGCACGTTTTCTGGAAGCTCCTTAAAAATGTTAACCACATCAGTTCTCCCCAGGGTCCTGCACAGACACATCTTGGTTCCCCCTCCCTCCTACATCTGGGCAATCTCATTAGTAAACAAACAAAAAAATCGATCGTCATTTTTTTATAAACAGCTCACAAATCAATCTTACTACTTCACACCTGACTCCCTTCCACAAAATGAAATCCTACCTCGCCTTTGCGGTGTGATGATGCGGATACCAGCAATACAGCTAACCCAGCCTTTGTTTCCCTGTCCTCAAGGCTCACACCGCTGTCTCCTGTGACCACTATGCACAGCACTGACATCCAGCCTCCCCAGCAGGGCCACAAGCTGCGGGGAATGCAGCTCGGGCCTTTCCTCTTGATACTCATGCCCCAGTGATGACTTAGCTGAGCCCACACGCTCTGGGTGACGCTTCTTCCAAAACATGCACAGAAGCTGAATTTCTCCAGTCCCTTCTCAGCTTATGGCTAAAGCAAACCATGACGTATTTACATCCATTATCTCTACTGCTATTAGACTTACTGCTCTATCCTGCTACACACCACCTCTTCTGACTGACTTCTCCATCTCCTCAAACATGAAACTGTTTTTCCTCCTCAGAAGCTTTTTGGACTACTTAGATTATCTTCTGATTTCCACATCACTCAGCATTAACACTTGCCTTTGCCTGGCCTATGGCCACCTTTTCACTGTCATTTCAACTCACCTCCAATGCTTATCCTCAATGCCTCTCACAGGTCAGAGATGTGCCCCTAAATACCTGCAGAGCCACTGTGTTACTCCTGAGACAGCCTTAGCTGAGCTTAGTACAAGGATCACCACACCCCTATGGATAAATGAGTGTGCTCTTAAAATTAGACCACTACCAAATTCTTTGTGCTTCCTACCTGTTGTCATGCAGTCGTTCTTATGTGTGCTTATGCAGAGACAAGATAGGCCCCTCCTTTTGCATTACATTCCTGCTGCGCCTCGCACAAAAGAAGCCTAGTGCAGAGGGGGATTTTTCCAAGCTCTACTGCAACTGAGAACCTAATTAAAAATGATATGCTTTTGGACAATTCCTCTTCCCCTTTTTCTGTTTTCTCAGTTCCCTTATCTACAAGTGTAATCTCCCATGCTGGCTCACCATCACGTCATGGGCAGTGAAGAGGATGCAATGCACGTGGGACATACATACTGTAAAACACTGAGTAAGAGAAGCTCCATTAATAAAGGCATAGTAATTTCCAAAGGTTTCTACATGCTGGAACTAACTTGATTACAGAAACACAGAAGCTGTAATAAGGATGACTTCTAAATCTGCTGTATGAAACTGCTGTTACGTTGATATAATTCTAAAATAGAGCATTATGTAGACAAGAAGGTGATTTGGGGCAGTTAGATCACACATTACAAGGTGGCAGTGATGGTTTTGTGTGTAGGCAAAACTCACTTTTTAAAGCCTCTTTTTCAAATAATAATAATAATTAAAAAAGAAACAAAAGGAAGCTGCATTTTTGAAAGTCATTACGCTATCACATAAAAAAAAAAACGCAAATCAAAGAATATATTTATAGTTTAAAAGAAATGCGACCTCCCCACCAGCAAAAAGGCAGCTCAAGGGAAGAGACTGAAAAGGGAATTCATTTCACAGCAAACTAGCTATGAAGACCTGATGAGCCATTACATAACAATTTCCTTTCTTAAAATATCAATTCCTTTACACAGACTGACACGTGCAAATATTCTGTTTGAAGAAGAAAAGCTTCAAAGTTATACACTTCTTATTCAGACACAGCCAGCAGTGCCAGCTCTTTGAATTTTGCACCAAAGACACATTAAAGCATAGCCAGCCTACCAATGGTACAGTGCTCTCCGTTCCACCCCTGGCTACATTCGCACTTCCCATCCTTGCAGGTGCCGTGCTCGGCGCAGCGGGGGTGGCAGGCCCTCTGGTTGCAGGCTGCGCCCGTCCAGCCGTCCTCGCAGCGACACGTCCCGCCCATGCACACGCCGTGCGTGCCGCAGTCCACCGAGCAGATTTCTAGATTTGAGAGGGGAACGGGGGAGAAAAAAGAGGCAGAGAGTGCACATGGGAGAGAGAGAGTATGTATCAATTAGCAGTGCGGTATTTTAATTCAACACATGAAGAGTAAGAAAGGCAAAACCTTTGGTAATTAAACCAAAGGTATTTTCAGGTAGGACCCAACAGAATGCAGGGCACAGAGTTTTTATCCCCATGTTAATGCTTGCTCAGTTATTCTGGTAGACTCAGTGGTGCTGGAGCGTACACAGCTTTTCTGTTAGCTCTCAGTATTTTTCAATTACATTTTTTTGTGATCACATACATCTTAAGAGTAGCCTTGCATAACTAAGATTATGTGTCATTTAAAGCTCCTGGAAGTTACAACATACAACATACTTCTAGCAACTAAACGTACTGTACACTTAGGTCATTGTACGTTGCGAGTGAAAATCTAGCATTAATGACAGATCATTTTTAACAAGGTTTCCCCTCCCTACCCTGCACACTGTTTTCTTTCCAAGTAAAAATGTGCCATTTCTGACACGTTTTTTCATTATAAAGAGTCAGCCTTACTGAGACAAATTAGTACTATGCTGACATACTGACACATCTGTTAAAAATAAAAGATGATTCTCTTTTACTTTCAGTAAATTTGTATCAGTGACAGCTATGAACAGTCTGGTTTAAATAATAGATTGTTAAAAAAATAAATCAACATACAGCAATTTAACTTGTCATTTACGTATGGTAACAGGATCTTGTAACTGATAGAATAATTGAAAAATATGTTAAGAGCCAAAGGTAGACAGAGGCCAAACAACACATGTTAAGCCTCAGCTAATAGGAGACGATAATTCAGACTGCCGGATTTTGCATTTACAGTTATAGTTCATTTAGTCCAAAAAACTTTCCTTCTGCTAAGCAGACAACAGAATAAAAAGAGAAGCTACAATATAGCCTGAGGGACTTCTTCAGTTCCTTGGCATAGAGCTGCTTGTAACCACATACTGCTTCATAAGAGTACTGTATTTAGTTTTTGTTTTCTTGTAAAAGACAACAAACAGTTTAGCAATAAAAGACTGAAATTATTTTCAACAGCTTTCAGCGCATGAAAGGTTTCCAGTTTTCTATTCAATAGTGGTTTTCTTCCCCAGCAGAGGATAACTCTGTCTCCAAATGCCGTGGAACATTAAACAGAGTATCAAGGAGCCCTGACATTTTCCATAAGAATATTTCTGGAGAGAGACAGCTGCAATTCTCTGTCCTCCTCCCCTCCCCCCCCCCTTTTTTTTTTTCCTATACAGCATTTTATATCTCCTTCGAATTAAATTTTTGATTAAGAGATCTAAGATGGTTTGATTAATTTTAGAGTCGCAAAACGTCAACGCAGCTCCAAAAAAGAAAGGGTTATTTCTCTTCAATCTAATCAATTTTTCATTAGAGTGGAGGTGTTTATCAGCTTTTAGCACACTAGCTTTGAGCAAGGTGCGTCAATCTTTGTAATGAACTTATTAATTAGAGTTAATTTAATTGAAGTGGAATTGAAGGGCTAATTAACGGACAAACTGCTGATGAAGATAGAGGAAAGCTCTGCTGATTTCAAACCTATAAACTCCTCTGATGGAAATAACTCATTCCTTTTTTTCTTTCTTCTATCAGCTTAACAAAATGTTTATGGGTAAGATTTACTTTTTTATCATAGCAGTACGAAGGTCATTTTGCACAACTTCAGAAAATAGTCCTTTTACAAAGCTCTTTTGTGAGTTTGACACTTCTGAAATATCCGAGATCAGAAATACCGCATGTATTACAATTACCAATCATTCCTTGAAACCTAAGTAGAAGACGGTGCATAACTGAATAATCAGAAATAGCACAGAGGACACTGCGTCAAGAAATAGAGGACCCGTGTTTTGCCTGAGACCTACAAAGGGTCTCTCACAAACAGTCATTTTTAGTACAAGAAATGTTCAGAGAATTTTTTCTTCTAAGCAAATTTAACAGAAGACATTTTCTCCTCTCAGACACTTTTTCTTGAATATTTAGAACTTTGTTCTATCATCCTTATATGCATAAAACATTACGGAGTATCACACATCCTGGTCAGGAAGTACATTTGTTTTGAAAAGATAGTTTCTCATGGAAATGTTATATTTATTCATAAGCTGGCACAAACCCAGCTAGCCCATGTGTTCAGTTTTCATTAACAAAATCAGTTAGATGAACTGTTTGAGGCAAATAGACGTCTCACAGTTAGAAATGATTTAGTCTCTTGATATGTGACTACGAAGCAACATTCTAAAAACTTGTATTTGTTAAGAGGCTGCTGTTATACTTTATAAATATTTAGATAATGCTCCCTAACAGTAACTCCTGCCATTTTCTCCTATTGCTTCTAAACTCAGATTATAGTTATAATAAGACCAGTTTCAGACTTCCAGAAGCTCCCTCTAGTTCTTCACCTCTACCAACTCCTTCTGCCCTGGCAGTCTGTGCCTTCCCTCAAAAGCTGTTAAGAATTCATCCTTGCATTTACACTGCCTCCAAAGTGGAATGTCTGAGTGAAGATTTCAAGAAAAAAATGTCTTCAATTAGCTAGACATTTTTAAAATGGGACTCTCTAATTTCACTGCCACAGTTTCTAACTAGAATTATTAGGTAAGATGACCCTTAGATACGTACATTGTACAAAAGCATTCTGTACTCGCACGTGAACTAATGAGCGAAAATGGCTAAAAGAAAACAGAAGAAGTGATTTTCAAATAATTCAAGTTCATCAGCTACTTTGAACCTTTGAATCAATTCACAGTTCATGCTACAGTCACCTGAAAGGCTTCCATCAGCCTGGCAGGGTCAGATGTTAACACAATAATATCACTGAAACGGTGCTATCCAAAACACCAACATTTTACAAAACGTGAGTGCTTTTAACCCTTACCATTGGAGCAGTCTGGACCTGTCCAGTTGGGGTCACAGGTGCAGGTACCGCTCTCCTGAAGGTAGGTGCCATGGCCGGAGCACTGGTCAGGGCACAGTGTCTTCAGGATTTCACAGTTGCTGCCCCCCCAGCCTGGGTTGCAGTGGCACTCGCCGTGGATGCACACACCATGGCTGGAACAGGCTGGGTCCAAGCAATCCGCTGCATGGAGAAGAGGAAGATCAGCTTAAAGATGTCGTTTCTAGTAACAGTAATCACCTCTAGGTGCTTCTGGCACTGTTGGGCTTACTCTGCACTCCAAGACCTTGTGAAATGCACAGCATTGCATTCTTAAAGTAGACTGAAGCTGAGAAATTCCCCTTTGTTTCATTGCAATGAGTGAGGAAAAAGAACAGCGGACCAAAATAGCTTGGTGCCAGCATCCTTCCTCCGTCAAAAGGCAAAGAACCCTTTATCTCATTTCTGACTACAAGTCCTAGCCAATTTCTGTCAGGATACGTGCAATTTTCTTCATAAAAACGTATCATTTCCACACCGTTTTCTGGTATCATGAAATCCGTGTGTGGACATAACCATCTTCAAGACATTTACAGGCTGCCATCAAGTTAACAGAGAACCTTTAAAGTTTGCTAATTTTTCTGAAGTACAACAAGATTGACCCCAGGTCTTGGGCTACTGATCTCTGTTTTGCCTAATCACTGCGTGACAACTGTTGGATTACTTGCAATGCTCGGTATCAGCTGACCCAATCCAGAGCCATGGAGTTCTGACAGCTGTACAGGACCCTCAACTTGTTTCAGAAATAAATGAGTTGCATACTCTCTATCCTTCTTAATTCACTTTAATGTTCTTTAGATGACGAGATTTAATTTAGCAATTTGACTCAATAAAATGTTACACTTGTAGGGTCAATGGTCTGAAAATTTAATTCCAGGGACTTAATTGCATTACTTCGTACGTGGAGATCAATAAAATCAATTTCATTGAGGAAGAAAATGGCGCTTTTTACTCCCTAAAAAAAAATAGAATAGAAAATGAACTGCATTTTGCAGCACACCAGAAAGAATATTATTATGCACATCTCTGGAATACAAAAATGACGTGCCATTTTTCACTGCGATGCATTGGAATCAGCACTTTCCACAATGTGGTTGGTGGAAAAGATCGCTAACAGATGCAATACGGTAATGATTTATTCTAGACTCTGAAAATTCAGCCAGTCTTCATGTACTCCGACATTTATTTTTGGGTGCTTTCTTCTTAGCCAAAGAAAGTACAAATGGGCAAGTAAAAAGATATAATGTATTGGTGGGAATTTTCGCATTGATTACTTAAGAGTAAGTGAAGGATAACAATTCTGTAGCAGTACTAGTTCTTCCCAAACTTGATTTTTAGTGTTATTAAATGATTCTTGAAGAAACACTGTGCAACAAACATATTCCAGCGTATACGATTCAGTGAAAAACATGCTTTTTTTTTTCCCCCTTAGGTACAAGTGCAAATGATCTAGATCTGGCAACACAAGACGTGCCAGCTGAAAACCTGACCAACAGCAGCAGGTGCTGGGGTAAATATTTGTTCCTTTACCTTCTTCACAGTTTTCTCCTTTGTACCCAGAGTTGCAGGCGCATGAGCCCATGATGCAGATGCCGCGGCCCCCGCACTGGGGATCGATGCACTGTGTCGCCGGCACGTCGCACTCGGTGCCCTTCCAGCCACTGTAACAGAGGCAGCGGCCTTTGGAGTACTGCCCGTTGCCGCTGCACAGCACCGGGCAGGCCGCTGCGAAATAAAGCAATGGAGAAATTCAAATCAAGGTTTTCATCAAAGCTTTATAAACAAGAACATCTATGAAGTCGGTCACGTGCCAATTTCTTCCCTAATGTATTTGTTTTCATGCTCGCTTAGGCTGACTTGAGGGTAAGGATGGGGATAATGTACCTCTCGAGCAGTCGGGGCCCAGAAAGCCAGGAAAACAATGGCAGGATCCTGAAACACACTCTCCGTTACCATGGCAATTCCGGGGGCATTCCACCACAGACTCTGCAGGAAAAGAAGTGGGATCACTCACCGGCCCCCAGAATCCGCCACGCAGCCACTGACTGACAGCACACCCAGGCTCTCCGCGCAGTGTTTATGGTTGCTTTGTTTCAAGAGCATGCAGAGCTGTTATTTTCTGTAGCTATGCCTGTAATATCTCAGGACTTCACGTTCCAATGGAAAGGCTCAAATTATAATGGTAAAACAATATGAGTTCTAAACTCAAAATACAGCTCCGTGCTGCTTAGCAAACACTTCAAATCAGAGCACTCCTTTCAGCACAGCTTCGCAATAACGTATGTGCCTTAGACCAACTTACTGCAGTATATTTTCTGCACTTTTTTTGCCAAGTAGAAAAAGAAACACTATGAGTGGAAAATCTGTGAAGTAAAGCTCACCGGGCTATGGATTTGTTGGGCTTGTTTGGTCTGGAGAAGAGAAGGCTCTGGGGAAACCTCACTGCAGCCTTCCAGTACCCAAAGGGTACTTATAAACAGGAAAGAGACTGACTTTTCACATGGGCCAATGGTGATGGAACAAGGGGGAATGGTTTTAAAGTAAAAGAGGGGAGATTTAGGTTAGATGTGACGAGGAAATTCTCTACTCAGAGGGCAGTGAGGGCACTGCTGCCCAGAGCTGCAGGTGCCCCATCCCTGGAGGTGCCCGAGGCCAGGCTGCATGGGCCCTGGGCAGCCTGAGCCGGTGGGGCGCACCCAGCCCACGGCAGGGGCTTGGAACTAGATCATCTTTGAGGTCCCTTGCAATCCAAGACATTCTATGATTCCTAAAAAAAAAAAAGCAAAAAACACAACTAGAACACAGTTTTTGGCAAGAGCTTTGAAGACGACGCTTACCTATAATAATGGTATTAAATGACACTTGCTCCGCATTTTTCCCATCGTTATAAAAGGCCAGATGCCAGATGCCAGAATCCAAATACTGGATAAAACCTGCTTCATGGAGGCTGACGGACCTCGTCTGCCGACCCGCTCTCTCTGCCTCAAGCAGCGTGTGCTGCTCCCGTGCGATCAGCCGGCTGCCATCCAGGAGCTCCACAAAGTCGTACTGCAGGGAACAGAAGGGAGTATGACATACAGTGATGCTCAGGCTCATAGCAATGGCTTTTTGGGGATAGGAGCACAGAACAATAAGCCCATCTCTCACAGCAGGTGGATGAAAACATCAGCTGAAATAAATCTGTGGTCATGACTGTCAACTGGCTAACAGGTGAGAGCAAACTTTCGAAGTGTGTTGTATGCACATGGGTTAATAATAATATCCAACATCAACCATCTACGTGGCTTTTTATTTATTTTTGGGGTAAGGATTAAATTGTCTGCTCGATCCTCATTTCAGACAGTGCGCAGATGAGAGGGATGAAGAGAAAGAGCTTTACTTCCACTCCTTCCAGTAGAAGCCCAAGAGGGGAAAATGAAAGCCTAAAAAATTACAACTGGTGAAAATGACAAAGACAAAAAATGGGGGATATCAGGTTAATAGAATGAGAATACTGTTTTGCTAACAACCATCAGTGGGGCTTGGAAAATGTAGTACCTCAGCTGATACAACAAGTAAACTTCTAACCTAAGATTTCATGCATCTTTAACTTGTGCTAAAAGCACCTGGGAGGTTGCATCTACTCTGCAATGGTTTATGCCTCCTGAGACTCCTAGCTTAAAGGATGTCTTTTGCACATTTAGCGTAGAAAGATCAACGTGTAGACAACAAAACTAAACATGGAGGAAAGTTGAAGGGCATTGTTGTTTGTGGTAGAGAGTCTGCTGGCCCTGCGGTGCCCACTCCTAGTTTTTGCTTTGACACGTGTTTATAGCAGGAAGGAAACTGTTACGCGTAAACCTTCAATCTTCCCATATGTTTGAGACCTCTCAAATGGAATTACATGTCCAGGGCCCATTGAATTAAAGGCCAGCATACACAATCAGTGATTCACCTGAGCTAGGTGACTGGGTTACCAGGACTTTTACATCCTGACTTGTGACCTTCAGAACCTTCTCACAGAACAAAAGAAAACGCGATAGCCTTCATCCCAGGCACAGAGCTTAAGTACTTAGGTTCTCATCTTGAAACTGCAGACTTGCAGGTCAAAATTCACCAGTACTGTAAAGATGTTCTTCCACGGTAATCTGAACAACCTCCCAACCATAAAGGATGTGAAAGAAATGCGTAGTTACTATGCCATGATCAGCACCTGAGACACTTTCTCAGCTCCATGTGAACAAGCAGAACAGAACATAAAAGCGATTAGTATGTGCAGGAGTCAGTACCTCGATGCGCTGTCACTTTGTGTGTGCTGCACCACATGAAAATGAATGCAATTGTTTTGGGAGAGCACCAGTTATTCAAAACCAGTCAACATTCTCATTTGTCAGAGAATTAAATATTTATACTGTTATGCGTGAGAGAGAAAAACAATTTTGTCTTTTCCTCTCACCAGACTCAAGAATACTTCTTCTTGCTCAAGCTGTTCACTAATATTTTTAAAAAGAGAAAGCCCAGGCAGTTTTAACAAGTCATTTATGGATGTTAGGAGTGACCTTATAATTCGTATACTGCAGAGGGTCATTTTTTACAGGAAAATTGCAGATAAACCTTTGTTTTTGTTACAAGAGCAAGTGATTACACTACTTGACTGACCACAAAGAGTATGCTAATGGCTGACAAGCATGGTACAATTAGTAATTTCATATCTGTAATGTAATAAAGGCATATATGTTTTAGGCTATGTTTTAAAAGCTATACAGAGGGGAATTTACTGTTCAGTTTGTCCCTCAGCAAACAATAATTGATCTTAACTCCTTTAAAGGGTAGTTCTTTCTTATATGTATATATACATATATATATATACACACACACATATATGTAGAACAGAGTAACAGAAAAAGCCTGGAAAAACTATTATCTTCACAAGTAAAAAACATACTAATTTTACTTTCCTCCTATGAGACTAAACTAATTACATTTATGTTGAGCTTAAATATGCTGATTTGCCCTAGTACTTCATTCAGTTTTTGCTTTAAACCAAAGTCCTTTTTTATTATTCTTAAAGTCTCTTTAAATAAACATATTGATTCTCTGGCTGCAATGAAACTGACATTTTTAGCAAGTGTCACAAAGACTTTCAGGTTCACATTGATTGGGTTTTGAATGGACAGTCACTGTCAATTATTTCTGGTTGATTTATTTATGATTCCCCAGAAAGACAGAACTATGCATCTCGTACTGCTCTGTGACACACACAGAGGCTGTGCTTGAGAGTGATTTAGGTACTTGAGGGGACTACAGAAACACAACCAAAAATTCTGTCCTGATAAAAGTATTTCAAAACATTTTCTGCATGTCGTATTCCTATTATTTTGGATTCTGGGAAAGGAGGTTTACATTTGCTTCAATGTGTTACTATGTTACGATGAAATAATAAACAACTGATATGAATGGTTTAGATTTAGCCCACCCTGTTCCAAGAGAGAGATGTGAACTAAAGGACTTTTTGAGATCTCTCTCGAGCTCATTTCTCCCATTCTCTCATTACAACTATTGCAGTGGTAGGACAATTTGCATCAGTGGTTCTACAGCTATAGAAAGAGAGACTCCAGTTTCCTTTTACTGTTTGGTTTAACTGGATACAGCAAAGAGGTACACAAATAGGTGAAGGGTCTAGAAAACAGAAGTGGGGAAGAAGGTGACCAATGTCAAATGCAAGGTTTGTGTATGGAGAGGAGGCAGATTCTCACAAAATGACCTCAGCTTTAAGAAGTGAGCTAAGAAGACAGAAGCATGTAGTTACACACGCAGGGTATCATAGGCAAATGAGCAAAGAGGGGGACAGATGGTATGGAAGCTTTACGAATGCTGGCAGAGGGCAGGTTCTCAATTATTTAACAAAAGATCTGAAATATGAAACACTGATGTTCGAGAAACAGGCAGCAGTTGCACATTTGCATAAATTTTGCTATTAGCACTTGTCACTCAGTGACTAGGAGATAAGGGCAGATAGCATTTAAGAGATAAAAACATAATGTGATATATATATGGGTGAGACCTTACTTTACAAAGTCCTCATGGAACAACCCTAGCTTTACACATCTAGATATGGGCTCTGCGCCAAGTTATATCATTCTGGAATGAAACCATGGAGTTATGGTACATAGTTATATAGATACACCAGTTCTACAATAAAATATATATTAAAAAACAACAACAACACTACCACCAAACAGGAGACGTCACTGAGGTACAAAACCATGGCAGCTCAAAATCTGCTATGTTCTGAGCTGTTCTCCCATCTCTACAGGCTGCAGTAAAACTGGAGGACATTCCCAAAATGAAAAAGATGATCAGAGGACTGAAACAGCTTTTGTACAAAGGAATGGTGAAACAGGCTGGAAAATTACAGCTCCTCCAGGACATTATAGATTTACAAATCATGAGTGGCACTGAGAAGAAATCAGTGAGAAAATCTCCACTGTCTCTTCCAAAACACTACTGACTGGGTGTCAGAGTAAAACTACCAGGTGGCTGTCTCTGAGGGTATCATGTGAGATGTATAGTTAAGCTGCTAACTGCTTGATGCAAATGTCACACATGCTAAAAGCTTCCACAGGTTCAAAGGTGATTAGGAAAAAAAATATTTCAAAGGTTATAAAACATAAAGACTGCACCTCTGACTCAGGAAGTCATTCAGCCTCAAGGTGCAGGAGGCCAGGACTGTATTCTAGGAAGAATAACCACAAATCTGTCATCTGCTCTATATATCTGCTAATGGTCAGTGTGTGCTAGATGTGCCTTTGATCAGACCCAGCATGGACATTCCTGCGTTTTTCTAACATGTTCCTATGACCTTTGGAACTACATAAGCTCCCTCGCCCAAAGGAAGGATGCAGTGAAGCCCAGACTTAGCTGGTAGTCTGCTGTTGATAGCTGTGTCTGGCTCACAAGTGAAGTGCCTTTTTAGTAAAAGCTGTGAGGAATAGGGAAATAAGAAAATAACAAACAGATTTTAGCTTGCAACCCTCTTGATATTACATTTCATTAGATGGTGATTAGGACTTTGCCTTGTTGCAAAAAGGTCTAAACTGTTGAGAAACATTTTACCCTGCCCCCACTCCCCCCCATGTGCATCCATAGTATAGTTAATCTCAGGCCCCTAAACCAGACATGACTGGGGTTAGGCCATATAAACATTCTGATAAAGCCTGCACCCTAGGGAATCTTTAGCAGCCCTACAAGTTCACCAGGGCACTGATAAGTAAGCATGCCTAATTTTTCAAGATATCAAGAGTCAAACAAACAGTTGGTGAAAAATACTCTAGTTATATACTAGACAAAAATAGGACTTCACCTATATCCTGGGAACAACATATCCAAAATTCACAGAAACTACAGAAGAGGTACTGGAAGGATTTGTGTGTGACTCTTTCTATTGTATCATAGGTAAACATGCATAAGCACTTGGGTACTAGGAATCCAAAGGGAAAGGGGTCCGTGTGACACAGATGATGGGAAACAGATTTGGTTATCTCTTTTTCCAGAGTTTTTGGATATAGGACACCTCAGTTTCAATCTTTTGCAAGGATAAGGAATCAAGGAAGGATCATTTCTGATACACATATCTAATTGTATAACTCTTTTTCTAAATGCACAGTCCCAATTAGCTTCTTCAATTTTATTCATCCTTGCCACACACGTATTTCCCTAGTTCCTGCTTTTATTGTTATCGTTAGGATGGCATTTGTATTCCAAACCCTTGTGACCAATGGCTGATAATTTTCTGAATCAATTTTCTTTGAGCTAGGATATCTCACGCTTGTTGTCAGCCTAAGGGTAAGTGTTCATATGTGAAGTTTTGAAGAAAATCCATTTAATCATTTTTTATGAGGATCAAATTTTTAAATAAACATAAGATCTTTTTCTGCCTTCAATAAATTGTTGTTTAATGGAACTAAACTAAAAACTAAGGTAGCATTGTGATTTCAGTTGCATGAAACTCCTTTGCTGATCTTAACTCTTCTTCCACAGCTCACAACTATATTTCACATCAATATAAGTCAGTACCTGCTAAAAAGGTGATACAGTTAGGAATATTTCTACTTTCTATGTTTTTTCAAACTTACGCCTAAATAGAACATGAAACAAATTTCAGTAGTATAACCGCATGTAAATCAAAATTAAAAATAAGGATCAAATAAAGAAATCAAATCTTACAGTTATGAATTCAATGTTGTGACTGTGTATATAGCATAATCAGTCAGGCTTCATTCCCACTCTGCCTATCGGCAACGTTATGAACTTTAAAAAAAAAATCTGCAAGATATTACATAATTCCATAAATGGCGTAGAAGTGCATGAGCTCAATTCCCTTATGAAGTGGAACAATGGTTCAGAGTCAGCACTTGGACTAATATTGAGCTGAAAGAAATCTGAACTTGGAGGGTCTTAAATCTTAAAAATAAAGTCTGAATACAATTGATTCTAAAATGCCATTTCAGACAATGCTTCTCCCTTTCTCCTGCCAATCCAGAAGACTATTCATTCTTTTAGGCTACAGCTCTCCTATAACTACGGATAAAAAGTGTTTCTTTGTTACTAGGCAAGAGCATAGTAATGCGCAGTAAAAAATCTCTTCACAAACCTTTGGAGGGGTGAGCAGACTAAATCCTTCTGGGCACACTAGAACAAAGTTTTAAGACACTTCAGACATCTAGTGAAATCTGACACTTCTACACAAGCCCAATTCACTCTATCATCATAGACACATATCACATACTTTTACATATTTATTTAGTGAGACACCAAGCTGTAAATACTGTAGCATTTTCTTGCAGAATATACTGAAGTATAGAATCTCTTTTTCCAGAGATTTTTAAACATGTCAATATATCTTTAAAAGTACATATAAATTCTGCACAGAACAACTCCGTATCTAAAGCATCATCATTGCTTACAGCATTCAGACATCTCATAAATAAGAATCCTCCCTTCTCCCCGATGACACATTTTAGATCCCATCACTTACAGTATTATAAATGTTTTGTACATCACACGAGATCAATATGTGAAAAACAAAAATCAGCAAAATGGAAAAGATACAAAATATCCAAAGTCACAGTTTCCAATAATGTATCCTACTTTTAATGCAAGCAGCTCTCACCTGAGTATGTGAAGGTGGTAAGCCTTTTCGGCCATATACTCCAATCAATGCATCTTTCTGAAGGGATATATTGAATTTTAGAAATTGTGGCTGATCAATGAAGAGTTGTGATCTCCAGAAAATCCCAGGGGGAACTTCTTGGATTGCTCTTCGGCCTATATCAAGTTCTCCAGAATCTATAGTGTTGTTTTCTTGTGCAAATCCCCCTAATTTTCCTGACAGGTCAGAATAATAAGAGATAAAAAATTAGTATTCTTTTCTCGTTCTCAGTCACCCTTCATATGAACTGTCAAATATTTAGAATCAACTCAGATAAAATGCTCCTTGACAATCTTTCTGAATATAAGTTCCCAGGGAATTCACTGATTCAGAACTAACAAAGCAAAGGCAACACAAATATCTACCAAGTAAAAACACTGTAACTTTCCTGAACACACAAGCCTTACTGCTTTGGGATCTACAGCAAATACATATATATATATATATATATCTTTTTTTACTGAAGTATTTTAAAATACAGTGTTTTCCAGCATAAAGACTCATTCTAAAAAAGTATAATGAAAATGGAAATGAGGTAGACAGATTTTAACAGTAATAGATAAACATAACTAGACAAGAACTAACAGAAACAGTCTTTTCTACATCAAATATTAGAATTAGTACACATTTCTAACAGATCTAGTTCACTATGTTCTGTTTCTTTTTTTCTCCCAAAAGAGAAAGGCAGTGTAGTGTTTCATGTTCCATTGTGTCTACATCCTTACACCTTTGATCCCCATAGCGCCCTCATCCTCTGGGCTCCCTGGCCTCAGCCCCAAGCTTGTTATCACCTTCTCAACCCTGCTGAGTCCTGAATAAAGTGTGTAATAACGTGTCAAAATCTGCTATTTCCACCACGTTCTATATTACAAATATGTGTTTAGCCGAAGGTTTAATTATGAGGAATAAGAACAAAGTGCTGAAGGGCATTAATGATCTTCCCCTAAAAAGCATTAAGGCAACTATCAGTTCGGAGTCAAATGATGATGGTTTGGAAATGCCCAGAAGAAGCACAAGAGATCTTAACATGCAAAGGACTCATGATTTCAAATGCTGACAGTGAAAAACTAGCCTATGGGTTGTGGATTATTAAAAAAAGAACATAAGTCATAAACTTTACATATCCCCAGCAAACTTTTTTTTCAAGCGGTAAGTGAAGGCAAGAAATATCTACGTATCTACATTCCACCTTGGGTACAGAATGGTATCATCCAATCTGCCAAGCTCTGTGACCTCCTCATGATGCACCGTCAAATGAATGGATTGGGCAGAACTGCATAACCCAAGGTGATAACTGCAGGGCGCTGGGCTGCATGCTATGGATAGCACAGGTCTGGGACAACTTGGCTTACCACATATGCAGACCTTAAAACCTGGCACAGATTTGTAATCTTTGTTACTAAGCTTTGTATCAAAACTTACTAGCAAATAAATTGGGGCTTAGTTAGGAGATCATCTTCCCACCTGCCAGATTTGCAGGAAACAGAACTACAAAGACAAAGATTGATATACCACAAAGGGCTTGGACGATCTGCCACCACCAGCTTTGAAATTCAGGATGGCTTAGTCAAGTTTGTACAAAGCCTCTGTGAGTCCAAAGGCCCAGAGCTTTGTCCAGGCACTATCTCCATGCCCTGTGGCTGCACATGGTTACTCCTGGAAGCTGGAGCCAGAGTCAAAAGCTACTACAACCCAGAGGAATCAGTGCTATCAGATCTAACCAAAGCTTTGCCTAAGAACTTGTCTATCAACAGGTATCAGCTCCAGACTATGCAAGTAATTAAGCAGCTGGCTCATCGAGTTGAGCCTTGTGTGAAAACAATATAAAGAAAAATGGAATTGTGGTTACAGTCTTACAGCTCACTGGGTTTTTTACCAATCCATTTTCTTTTTTTCAGCAGCTGGTCTGTTATAAAGATTGAACAAAATGCATCTGAATGTGATAAGCACGTTCAAGTGATGCCGGCTTGTTTGCGTACAAGTGTTGTAAAGAACTGACAACACTCTGTTGCTGCCCTGTCTTTTATGTTCAAATTCTACATTATTCATCATTTGAGGAAACACACTGACACAACCTTTTTGCAAACATTTAGGCTGGAAAAAAAAACCCCAACTAGATTAAAATCTGAAATGCCAGGTGAGGTCACAGATTGATCCTCTCCACTTTCTGTGCATCCAAGATGAACACAGGCTGCTTTTGAATTAAGCAGACACAGAAGCACTACTTAGAGGCCTGGAGTGGGGGCTTGTACCACCAACAGAGCTATACCGCAATACCCCCACAGTCATTGAAAACGTCTCACTTACAGGAGCATCATATTGATCAGCATTCTGCTTTCAAGAGACAGTGAAATATCTGATCTTGGAAGAAACATTTATTTACTCTCTTCAGGATTAGGCTGATGCTTTTCTAACTTTGGAGTTAACCTTTCACAATATTTACACGTTATTCTAGAAGACAGGTCTGTATTTACAAAGGCTGCTCTCAAAGTAATGTCTGCTATTTTAGTACGTTCGCCCGTGATGTCAGAGGCGGATGTTGGTGGGAGGGCAGTAGAGGTTGCACCTTCCCACCAATACCCCATTACATTTTGTTGCCACGTGACAGATTGCAGCAGAGGGGCAGTCTGATGGAATGGTGTCTGACATGAAAGTGTGGATGGAGCAAAGGTATGTCACTAAATGGCTCTATGAGGAAAACCTTGAACCCCCATCAGCATTCACCAGCGCTTTCTGAACGTTTATGGAGACCAAACAGTGGATGTGAGCACAGTAAGGTGGTGGGTGGTACATTTTAGCAGTGGTGACAGCAACAGTGGGTCACCTCTGCTGGTGCAGATTTATATGAGAGCATCGTGTAGGCTCTTCTTCAACTCAGGCAAAAATGCAGAGCAACCAGTGGTGACTATGTTGAAAAATAGTGTTTTGTAGTTGAGAATTTGCACTACCAAGTAGTCTTCTGACTTCCAACCAATTGGGTCAATGAATGATGGACTGTATGGACAACATTTTCCTTGCAACAACTCCATCACAGCAGCTGTGAAACAGTGGTCACCTCAGTTGGTGCAGATTTTTATAAGCACAGCATGCAAGCTCTTCTTCATTGCTAGTGAAAATGCATAGCTAATGGTGGTGACTATGCTGAAAAATACTGTTTTGTAGTTGAAAATCTGCTGTATTGAGTAGTGTTATTGTGCTCTTTGTATCTGTTGTAGTTTCCATGGAAATAAATAGGGGGCATTACTTTCAGAGCAACCTACATATTATTGCAATTTATTTAAATGTTTGTTTCGTACCACTTCCTTCAAATTGATGCACATTTTGTTGTATAAATTCACACACTGACGACTGGCAATCACTAAATAATAAACACTTGTTTGCAGTATCGATCTGTGACTTCCACTGTTTGTATACTGGAAATGAAAAACAACTACCTCTTGCTACTGAAAAGATGAACTAGAGAGCGTGAACAGGTGTGCTTTTTCAAACAAACATTTTGTCCAATTTGTTAGAAATGCCTATCACTGGGCTTCAGCAATTATCCTTAGCAGGTAACGATCTTATCAGCTTCCATTTTCTTCACCAAAACCAAGGTACTTTCACCCTGCTGCCACATACCCGTTTAACATGACACTCCTCTCAAAATCATCACTATTTTCTGTCCTCCTAAGAACAGGGCATTAACTAGTTCTTTTCCCTTCTAGAAAATGGGCATAAGAAAATGTCAGTAGTTTCAACATTTCATGTTCTAAAGTAGCAAAAGTTCTTACACAGACCTTTAAATCCAAAGCTTGAAATCCAAATATGAAATGTCACATTCATTCACACAATTCCATAATGACATAATACCCCAAACATGAAATCCATTTTTAAAGTAGCTTTCCTCTTGAATATTTTCTCTTTCACTATATTTCTTCTCTACCTTCAAAACTTTTCTCCCAACACCTCTCCAAAAGATAATAAAACAAATACCCTAAGTATTTACATCAAAATTAGCAATTATATTACTAGATCTACTAGTGCTTAATTTACAAAATAATTTGCTGTATCACATACTTATGACATACACATCATTATAGTAAATATTAACGATATAGATAATCCAGTATATAATGGTTAATGAATAGATAAAATATGTTACATTTATTAATGGTAAATTCTGTTCTGTGTGAACTAAACTAATATTTGAAGCAATAAGCAAAATTCAATTAATGTACAAGAAAAACAGTTCACAATATCACAAAAATTACATGAAGACAAACTCCCCCCTCCTTATTTGCAAACGATGTATAGATTGGTGCAAGATATTCTGAAAAGAACTGAGTATCTATACCAGAAAATAAAAATGAGTGCATAATCAAAACATGAAAAAGCTGAACAATAATTGCTTTACAGTGCCACACATAATATCATCTTCTATTCTTCACAGGCAGCACTAATTAAAATATTAGGTTGCAAGGCTGGATTTACAATCAATAGCATATTCACCTAATCCATTGAATAACCTCATATTTAGAGGTTTTTTGTCTGTGAGACACTGCTATATAACCTGCAAAAACTACAACAAATGAAATCAAAATCCTTAAAAACATATAATTTTAGAAAAAATGAATATAAAATTTAAAGTTGCTACACATTTTATTAACATTCTGTACTGTCAATAAAACAAAAAGAACCCTCAATATCTATCAGTTGCAGCAAGTATAGTGTATTTCGATGTGTATAATCTCTAAACTGAATTGAACTAAGCCAGAAGAAACACCCTTTTCCCCATGAATCCTTTTTTTTTCCCTTGCATGTAAAACAAAAAAAAAACAAAAAACAAAACAAGCCAGCAATTAAGCATATATTATAAGGTATTTCTGAATTGCACATTGATTTTATAGGATGTAAAAAAAAAAAGCCAGTGACATATGAGATGTTAGCAAGTGTTAGAATACAGTGGTTAAACACATTTTCAGCTCTGTATTTCTTAACCTTTCTTTTCTGCTGCCTAGTTATAAAACCAGGTAAAGCACTGAGGCACCTCAAGAAAGTGTTGGATGTGATTAAGCATGGATAAAAAAGTACTTTGGAGAACCTGAAGTGCCCTACAGAATTCATCTTACTCATAGAAAATACATATTCTTATGATATCATATGCAGCCCTGAATCATGCCTGTCTAGATAAGCAAGTGATACGTTGGCAGCAGTTTACAGTTCGTACAGAGGAAAGCACTACGAAAGGAAAAAAAGAAAATCAAGCAACAAAACCCCACCTCCTACAAAAAACAATCCACAAAAGCAACAAACAAAAAAGAGAAGGCTTGGTCAGAGATTCAAGCTTCATTTAACAAATTATTTGCATCCAAGGATGATTTCACATGCTTTTACTATCACAGTTTATGGCTAGCTATTTGTAGGCAAATCACAGCTGAATTTTCAATTTTCTTCAGAGGTCAGAAGAATGCATTCTAAAGTCTAAGCTTTACTAATTCATCACTCGAAGTATCTGTACTTCTGAATGGCAAATGACTGTCTAGGATCTAAGCCACTCATCTGACGACTACAATTTTCTGACCAGAGCTGGCACTTTTTTGGACTACGCCATATTTAGATGAGAGAGACTCATGAAAAATGAATGGTCCCCATAACAATGAAAGTTTCCCCCCTCTGAATCGGAGTATCTGTTATAACTGGGGGAGGTAGAGCTAAAGAGCTGGGAAGTACTGAAAGTTGTACAGCTGCCAAGGTATCAAAATCAAGGCTTTATTGATTCTTCCTTACAGTTTTTAGTAACTAGAATAAGGGCTCCCTCCTTAAATTTCTTATCTAGTCATCACCACACCTTCTACTTAACTTTCCTTTTGTGGTTTAAAATGTGCATTCTCTGGTTTATCTGTTGCTTAGTATTGACGTATGTTGATAAATGACCACTTACTATATTCTGCAGAGGACAGCATTTTAGCAGCACATGAAATTAACCCCATTCTTGGACAGTATTTAAGGACACAAGAAAGGAAAAAAAATATTTGATATATTTGTTATTTTCTTCTATTTCTGGGGCAAAGTATAGGAGGCTTTAATTTGTTAAGAAAAAACACCAAGGGGGAAATAAACTATTTATATTTAAAAAATACTTAACACAATATTTTACAAAAGAAAAATACATTGGCTTCTCAGAGCAGAGGACAAGAGAATGATGAGCTGCCACTTCAGCATCAATATTCATTAACCGTACAGTACCTTTTTGCTATTCATTCAAAACAAGTAAGAACACAGAAAGAGATAATGAATATCTAAGTGCAAGAAAAAGGCAGCAGGGTAAAGGAAATGAAAAAGTCCTACTAGAGAAGTTACATGTGCTTAAAAAGATGACACAAAGAATGATCCAAGCTGTATTATTTCTATAACTTGGAGCTGTGATAACTTGAAAAATTTTCAAGATGTCAAGTGCTGGCAGATGCTTCCTCCTCCTCAGTGGTAAGGAGGTCAGCTCTACCTTGTGAAAGGGAAAATGGATTTTTCTGTAATGAAGCAAACACCGCATTCATCAACCATTTAAATCAAGTTTTCCATTCAAAAACTATTGATTTTAAAGCCTCTGTTAGCCAAAAGTGCATAGGCTCTTAAATGTTTTGAGAATCTTAAAGGGCAACATGGAAAAAGGTCGATAAAAAAATAATCCCTTTATGTGGCTTGTATTTTAAAAGCTCCTGCAACAAAATCAGTAAAGTTTTGTATTTTATTTTATATATTGGCTGGATGATTCAGGCTCAATATTATATGCCAGACATTTTGAGAAAACACATGAACGTATTATACACGACCTACTACGTTTCAGAGAGAAATAAAGAAAAAAACCTTCATCAGCTACAGAAAGAAAAGAACAAGTAGTATTCCACAAGGTCATCGTGCAATAGGAAGCTGCTTGGCCACGAGTTACCCTCTACACACAACTAATAGAGAAGCTTTGAAAATATGCAAATTCCCCTGCAGAGCCTCTTGTGGTGCCAGCCCTCCCGAAAAGGGTTGATTATGTTCCTCTGTCACAGACAATGTTTTAGTCTGGAAACGATCCAGAGTTCACTGGGACTCACAAAGATGGCATCAGGTCCCCCTTTTGAAACAGTGTTGTCTTCTCACACCGAGGACCCTGGCTTCGCTGTGGCCATTTCTGCAGCCAGAGTCCCCAAAGGGAGGATGTTCCCTGCCAGTCTCAGCACTATCTCACCTGCTCTGAGGACCCCAAAACAATCATTAGGTTGTTGTAGGCAGTTCTACTTGTATGGTTGTGATGAGATGTTTTCTGTCCTTGTCCAAGAGGGCATGTAAATTCCCATGACAAATTCTGGTTGACAGCCAGATCTCCTAGCTATATCAAGATTATCACCAAGGATTCATTGCCCACTTCATATGTTACTTTAGGTGTTCTCAGTTGAAACACAACTCCTGCTTAGTATTTGCATGTCTGTTTCAAATTACTATTATTTTCAAAGGCTCTGGACTTTAAAAAAAAACAAAGTTTTGGAAGAAAAATGTTAAAATCTAATGTAAACAAAACACAAAGAAAGGAAACGCTTTGAGAGAAGTAAAAGAAATCGGTGTGTTTCACTTACCATTTTCTCCAGCAGGTACTGTTACAGGATGTGTTGGCACAGTATCAGAATTCACTTTTCCATTCTC
>JANHGO010000001.1:48446279-48457723 GCA_024606505.1 Aquila spilogaster
AAGGATTTTTCAGCTTCTCATGCCCAGCCAGCGAGAAAGCTGGAGGGGCACAAGAAGTTGGCACAGGACACAGCCAGAGCACCTGACCCAAACTGGCCAAAGGGATATTGCACATACCATGTGATGTCATGCCTAGTATATAAACTGGGGGGAGTTAGGCTGGGAGGGATCGCTGCTCGGGAACTAACTGGGCATCGGTTGGCGAGTGATGAGCAACTGCATTGTGCATCACTTCTTTTGTATATTCCAATCCTTTTATTATTATTATTGTCATTTTATGATTGTTATTATTAACATTATTAGTTTCTTCCTTTCTGTTCTATTAAACTGTTCTTATCTCAACTCATGAGTTTTACTTTTTTTTCCCCTGATTCTCTCCCCCATCCCACTGGGTGGGGGGATGTGAGTGAGCAGCTGCGTGGTGCTTAGTTGCTGGTTGGGGTTAAACCATGACACAAAGAATTTGCAAAACACATCACAAAAAATTGCCTAGAAAAAACATAGCGACAAAGATGTATCAGCTATCTACTATGGATAAACGTTCTTTCTTTGACCACTAATCAAAGATTATTATATGCCATTTTAAAGTATTGTTGCATTTGAACTGTTAAGATTAAGATGTGTGATAGTATCGGTGTAACTATTTTTACTACATTCACTGAAAAATGGAACATTTATTCCTCTGAAATCTTGTATGGCTAGATGTCTCATTTTAGTTGTCAAGCCAGGGACTTTTACGTAACAATGGTCTAATTCTGTCAACGGCATTATGTGAGGCACATTCAAAGCTTAAGGGAGAATCCAGATTTCTTTAAAACACAAACAAAGATCATTATTCAGTAGCCTCTTATTTAAATGAGGTATCTGTTATGTCTTATTTCAGATTTGTCCGTTTATTCTGATGATCATCCAACATTTCCCATTATGTAATAGTCTTCAGTATTACCTAAATAATCTTTAGTACTATCCTGGGCTTTCTCCTGAACATAGCTTATTTTTTTTTCAGATAATGTTGTTCACAGTTAACAAGATGGTGAAAAATCATTACAGGTACAGAAATGATGGGGAACTGCATATTGGATTGCTGACTCCTTTGAGACGAGGGTTGTTTTGTCTCTTCTAGTTGATACAAAGGCATGAAAAACATTCCATAAATTTTGGGTTTCTATCTAATAAAGTCATAATCAATGATTTTGTTGTCAAGTATTGTGGGGGAGAAAAAAAAAAATTCCCCTGATTTACGCTTTTCAAGACTGGGTTAAGACTGCAGGATAATTACTTCTCTGTATTCCTTCAGGCATTTCTTTACTCTCTTCCTTCCCAATCTTTAACTCCTTCCCTTTCCTCCCTTAAACTCGCTTTCTGGAAAACAGCTGAGCTCAGGTTTGTGCTTATCCATTTTAGTTTTTTTCCACAACTCCAACAGAAGTCTTGCTCAGGGCAACATCCTTTAGATTGGAACCCTCATAAAAGAGAAGTGTTAAGAAAAGCAATGCTGATGTAATGTCTCAAAAATTCACTGGAACCATCTCTCTTAGGCAAGAGCATCAATGAACGGGTCCAACCATTTTTATAGTTCAAAAGCCTTATTTATTACAAAAACCTCCCCCAAACCCAACAAAACCCCACAAATCTCAAGGGATAGAATAATAATGAAATGGCACTATATGATCATGCATAACCTATTTGCATGTTGATGGCATAGGGAAGTGCAGTCTGATGAAAAGATTTAAGAACTAAAGAAAAAAAAAAACCAGGGGCCAATTAATGTGATGTTCAAACGACACACCGAGCTGGGATTTTACAGTATATAGTGAAATACTTGCGTTGCATATTTCCATCTCATGACTTGCTAAAAAAGATCAAAGCTTTTTATTCCATATTAAAAATGACAGAATATTACAGCAAACATGCAATAAGAAGAAATGTAATAAGCTTTAATAAAAGATGATAATAAGGTCTGATAAGAACTTTTGGAATGTCACCAAATCTGGAATGTAAGATGAAAGCATCTGCATGTAGAGATTGTAGTGTGTTATTTGGAACCCCACAGAGCTAAACTGTGATTAGAACTACATATTTTTCCATAAATTAGCTTTTGTTTTGAATTTCCTGCTGAGATCATATGGAAGTTGATTGAACGTGCAAGTCAATATATAAATTTTCTAATCCTTTGCTGTTTGTTAGGCTTCATGATATCACAATTACAGTGGTCCACTTGTAGATCAAAGGTATGTGATTGAGGCCAAAACAAAATAACCTATAACCTCTTTACAAAACTTCTTCATGGTGATTTAGATCTACCCATGATAATTACCACTCACCTACCTGATCTGTGCAATTATGTAGATGCATAAACCAACCACTACATGCAGATCAACTTGCAAAGTCACAGAATTTCCACTTAAATCCATACTTAAAAACAGAATGGACACACTGAGTTCACCACCAAAGAGGCCTTTTTATACAGCTCTACCTTACCTCAACACCTCTGATATAAACTTGTAAGCCAGAAGCTATCTACACAAGCAAACAATCTTGTGCAAATCCTTGGTTCAAAAACCCACTGACTGCAGTCACCCCCCTAATGAAACCTCTCCACTACCCTCTATTTTAGCTCAGTTCCTCACAGGGACATAGTTCCTCACTATGTCACCAGGAATCACGACTGCCTAAGCAGCTGTGCGTCTGGGCCAGAAACACACAGGAGGGACTGGCTACTAGATGGAGCATCCTTTATTATATAGTCGTTAATTCGTTTTATGTGCATTGGAATAACATACCATGTTCCTCCAGAGGCCTCACTGAAGTGAGATGCCACTTTTATGAAACTATTCCTGTGAGCAAATATATACTGTAGGTACATGAAAAATACTACTAATAAAAAGCAAAGAGAAAAATAATTTATCATATATGATTTATGAAAGGAACCTATGACATAAAGACAACCTTACTATTAATTGTTTTGTAAGGCCAGTGATTTGTTGCTTGCAAGCCAGTTTGTAAGCCACTTCATATTTTTTAAGAGTTATGTAAGCCTTGGGAAAAACAAGTTAGGATTACAGTTTCACATTGATTTCCCCCCCCCCTTGAAATAAAATCAGCCATGACACTGAACTATAAAATCTTACAGGTGTTATTAAGAATAGGCAGTCTTAGCTCTAAAGTAGCAGTCACTTATAAAATTCACGGAGAAAACCAACTACTTCTTTTACTGTGTGAAAAGATACTGGATCAGTAATAAGGACATGTTTTAAAATTACCCTCTCCTAAAATTGCTCCAGCTGAATTGAAATAACAAGGATTTTATCTCTCCTTTTCAAACATGTGGATACCTCGGTATCATTACCTCTACTTGAGATTACTAACAGGACAGAGAGAGAAAAGAAGCTGCCGGGGACCAAAAACCTGGCAAATAAGTTGAAAACATAAAGAACTATTCCTTGGCAGTGTGAAAAGATTTGGAGTGAGTCAAATGAGGACCCACTGTCCAGGAAAAATCCCTCAATAAAAACTGGCGTGAAACTTGGCATTTTAAAGATGAAAGAGAAGATGAAACAACAGATGGGTTTGGAGCTTTCACAAGTGAAGATAAATTTATTGTACCCGGTTATTGTGTTATGCCTTGTGAAACTCAGATAGATCAGTGGTTAGCAAAGGTTGTCAACTACGCAGCTGGCTGCTGTTTTAGAATCTTCAATGAGTATTATTGAAATAAAAATACTACTCTTCCTGTACCATAGTAGCAGTAACTTAGAAGTATTTTTCAATAAGAACCACAGGAAACATACCTGTTTCTTTACTTAAAGGTTTCTGGAGGTAGCTAATTTTCCAAATGGCTAATATTAATTTACAATACCTAACCCCCTCCTATATTACTCCTTCTATAGAGTTATTAAAAGAGATTCTTTTGTGTGATCCTATTTCCTCAAATATTGGCAAATCCAATCTGATTTTGTCTGATTGGTTTTATTATTGAGGAAAATTAAGCCTTTCACATGCAAACATCCACATCATCTAAACAGTTGTAGCCCATCTGTTTTTCCTGGATTATGAAACTACAAATGCTGTTATAGGTGACGATTCCCAAGAGAGAGCATTTTTTTTGTTTCTGTGAATCAAGTTGTCTGAAATGGCATCAATGTGAAAATGAAGGATCTCATATTTAAAGATTCCTGTCTACTTCAGAGGACACCTAACTTTCATCCATAATTAATCACTGCAGTGGGGTAATTACACCTATATAAAACCCATGTGTTCTTGCGATTGCAGTCATAAATGTAACATCAAATGATATTGCTCAAAGCAAGTTTGGACACATGTACTTGACCTTTTTATTCTAAAGTGCTTGTGTATGGAGAGGTTTACCAAAATCTCATCTAAATCAGATTTTTAACAGCATGAATTTTTTTAAAGCATTCAAAAAGAGACCAAGCAGTTCTCCTCATAGAAAAGATTCAAGGGAAGATTGCAATTTAGAGAAAATATGCAATTTATACACAAAACTACCAGTTTTAATACATGTATTATAATTCACGTATCACAGCAGATAGCACATCTCTAAGGGCTGGCTTCTTTCTTCACAGATATGAGTTAGAAATTAATGGAAACTACCATCAAAGAAGAGAAGACTTTAATGCTATGTCCACAACAACTTGAGTAATCACATGAGTAATTTCATCTCTGCTTTGCAAAATCTCTTAAACATAAGCATACATTTGAAGTATTACATATGCTTACATACTACTAAAATATACTACATGTTTACCTGCATTGATAAAATAGGAACTACAACTCTAAATTACTCTAAGCTTGCTATTTATCCAAAAAAAGTAGCTGGTGTAATTTAACTTCATTTCTTATTAGACTGAAAAATTGCTACTATTTGGGAGTCTGCCAGAAGACTACAGGAGGAGTGCAGAAAGGTCCACATCTCTACATAACATGCTTGCAAGAGATTTCAGTATCCCTGAAATCCCATCCAGATTTTGAAAAACCATCATTCTGCATCACAGTATGATGGCAGAATCACACAGTGTGGGACCTATGGACAATGACATCATGTCATCTTGCAGTTTATTACTACACCTGTTATATTGCCAGGATTACGGAGTTTCAATTTGCTCCACTGGGCAAAAGTGGAAGGGTGACAGGACTATTGCCAAAAACCTCGTGATAAATCTCTATTAGAATACAAGCCTTTTTCGGAGCAGAGGTGGGTATGCTCCTTGACGGATTAACTTTTTTAATCCCTTGAAATCTTGTCAAGTCTCTTTTAACCTCCTGACTGCCAATTACATGTTCCTAGATCCTTCTGTGTGAGGATTATCTTTCTCAATGAACATTTTACTCTCAGTGCCACTAATAATAATAGCATGTGACGTCCACAACACCAATCAAATATTAATACTGTGCACTCCTGAAATAGTAAATATATTATGCTTTGCACTTAGTCTGAAACACAGTAACAAGATCCTTCTTAAAAAAACATCAACCAAAGGCATTATCCATAATGGTATTCTTGCAAGAGACAAGAAAGTATCTTCAATGTTCATGCTTCAAGACATAGATGTTCAACATATTTGAATTTTGTACTATTTCAATGAAAGATGTTAAAAACACTTTCAGCCCAATTCAGCCCAGTAAGGTGGTGAAGCATAACAACTTCATTTTCTGACTAGTCATTCTCTCTCTGTTTCCCAGTCTTGAAAGAAAAAATGCGGTAAACATAAGAAATTACATTATTGTTTACAAAATATTTCCACACTAAGGAGGTACATTGAGCTCATCAGCAATGCTGTAAACATTATATGAAACTCATACAGATATCCAAGAGTCATAGCTATGGGATACCAAGGAAAATAAATTTATCTCATGTTAGACATAGCTGAAAATCTTTGCAATGCAGAAAGTCATGGAAGTAGTGGCTGTAATATTAAGCTTCATGTTAAAGCATAAGAAATGCAGACAGTCACATGTATATCTGAATACTGCTATTTACAAAGCATATGTCAGAAATGACTGAAGGGAGTTGCCTGAACTGATATTAGTAAGGCGTGGCCTACAAATATCAATTAACCAGCTTTTATAGTTCTGTTTTTAAAGATTATTAAGTACTGAAATGGAACTAGGACATTGGTACTTCAGACCTCGAGGACTTTCGTAAGGTCTGTTCAGGATGCTAAAATCCTTTAGAAAATTTCAGGAGGTGGTTTCTACCTTCTAAATAATTGTGCTGTACTGCATGCACCAGGTATATGACTACACACTGAAGAGACTACACACACTTAGGTCCTGCCTTGTAGTTAAGACCACATACCTGCTCTTCTGTCTAAGAGCAACATGTGGCACTGACGTCTAAAACAACAGGCAAGCAGATTTTGACAAGCGCAGAGCAAAGCCACACACGCTGGAGAGGTAGACCCCTACACACAGTGTTGCCATCAGAGGCAGCCAGCTTCTGGCTGCCCATGACATTTGGAGCTGAGCAAGACCTGGAAATGTCCATTCGGGACACCAGCAAGACATCACTATGTACTTAATCCACAGCTTCTTACTTTGAGAGGCAGCCACTTCCAACTCCAACCAAGCCTGAACTGATACCAGAAACCTTTAATTTGGGAAAAGAAAGGATGACAGGGAACACTGCTGCTGCCTCCAAATGCACTAGAGACACCCAGAGCCTTCCCTAAAAGCCCCATGGATTGTTAAAATGAGAAGTTGCCTATGGCTTTGCAAGGAATGATGTACTTTCTATAGTGCTGGAGACAGACACTGGCTGCCTTCACAGCTCCAGATATAGGCACACATTGGGCAAGAACAGGAGACATTGATGTGGTTCTCCGAAGTGCTTGGTGCAGTCAGACGATGCTAAGAAACCACGCTTAGACAGCTGATATGCTTTCTCAGAAAGGTTCATAGAAGAGAAGGTTCCCTGCTGTAGATTTTTGAATGGTAGTTTGAATACATTGCGATATGTGGATTTGGTAAACTGTAAAATCTCAGAGCAGTTTCTTCAAATGACGACAACAGACCAAGAGGAAAGACAAAATATTTCTGATTATTATTTTTTTTAAGAATCAGATATAGAAATGTATTAGTCTACCTCAATGCCTCCAATTTGATGGAAAGAGAAATAGGGTGAGAGTATAAACCTGGCAAACTAAAAATCTGCCACATATCTACAGACAGGGAACGTATTTCCAACCCACACACCTCAGTGAAGCTCCAGTCATAGCTAAGGTCCCAGCACAGCCTAGGGAAGCAGACAGGAATGGAGAGAGAATGCAGAAAAATGAAAGTTCTTGATGTAACTCTCAGTGACAATAGCATTACAATACTCAAAATTAAATGCAGGTCAAAGAGAAAAACAGTTTCTATAAACACATAATGAAAGTAAAGGTGATTAATGGCAACTAAACTATATTCTCCCTCATGCCTGTTAATTACAATACCTATGCTGGGTATTGTAATAAAAATTCCATTTCAATGGCATTATTAATTAAGTTGTTTTCCTCATTCACGGCAGTAATTGAGCTTTACAAACAGCAGAATAATGTTAACTTGGCATTGCAATCAAAAAGAAATATGATATTGTTCTTTATTGATAAAGTAAAATGGATTCCTTTTGATTACAGGTAAATTTAGTCATTGCTTTAGTCACAAAAATTCGGTTCTATAATTGGCACGGTTGTTTTGGGAGAGTGGTTCTGCCCTACTATGACCTCGGCCACTGAGCCCAACAGGGAAGGCATCTGGTCCTCTGCAACCTGGGAATAGATGTGAATGCCAGCAGCTGTCACACTAAATCCTGAGTAATATGGGAGAACCACGGACAACAAACTTGGAAACAGTGCTGGAGACATGGAAAGTTAACCTCAGTCTGCAGAAACAGACAATTTTCCAATTTTTAAGGATTACATAAAACTCGCCTGCAGGATAGTTAATTGACCCTCAGCTGTAATTTTCACACCCTGCATCCTTCTGTGTCAGTATCCTCTAATGATGAACTTCGTTTGCCGTTTTTCCTGGACACCACCTTCTTCTCTTTATACCTTAAAGCTGCTTAAGTTGCTCTGTCACTATTCTCACTAAGTTTTTGAGATAACTCTGAAGATAGTTGTCCACTATTAGAAATCCATTAGCATATAAGTTTTCAGCTTACTTTAAATATCTTGAGATGATGATAGAACAGTAACATTTTCAGATGGACATGAATGCACAATATAATAACCACAGAATAAGCACAAGGTATCTATTTTTATACACATGTGGAAAATATGAATTATCTGTAATTATCAAACATGGCTTTCAAGTCTGGTATCTCTTTTCCATTCACATTTTATTTGCAATTTACATTATGACTGTATGGTCATCTCTGTGTCAGAGAAGAACAGCAGTTTTTCTACTGTTTCTCACAGAATGAAATATAAACTAAAATACATGTTTTCCCAGAAGATGTTTGAGTTGTTAAGTCTAAATATTAGCTTTCTTTTCTGTCCAAAATGGATTTGCTTAACTGTTCACAGCAAGCAGTAATGATAAAAATAGTCTGTGGCCTTTTTAATTAAATACAATTCCTTTCTCCCCCTTTCTTTTTCCTGCAGAAGAAATGTCCTTCTGTTATCACTGATATTTAAATATTTGCTTTATCACAAAGAATAGCCGGCTGCTGTATATTCTTGTCCTGACCATTGGCTGCAGAGCTAAGGCTAACAAAATGATCAATCCCAAGGTACACAGAGGGTAAAATGCTCAACAGACTTGAAAGTATGACAGATTGTTGTGAAGAAGCCCGGACAGCAGAGGCCTGACTAAATAGGTCAGCTCTCACTGTGTATTCAAAGAATGTTTTATATTCATAGAAACCTATTTAGTAGACATAAGACAACATTCATGACAGATGCATGCAATCTTTCAGTGTCTTCAAGCTTAGTTGACTGAATCTGGTATTGTGTAATTCCAACACTGACTGAGGAAAACTGCCCACCTCTTTGGTTCCATGCACAGTGAAAATGGCACTAACTTCTTGTATTGACTTAGACAATGCCAAGATAGTACCATTGGCAATGAAGAATCAATTGCCAGAGCAATTCCTGGGGAAGGAAGAGGGGCCCTGATGTCCCCAGATTCTCATTAATTTCATCCAGTTGTTGAATCCACACCAAAGAAGAAATAATTAGTACAGTACCGATCAGTCTTTTAATACAGCTTGCCAGAATCTGTGGTATGCAACAACACATTGGAAACAACTCCTCCTGGCTGATGTAGTTCTCTGCAATTGCACAGTGGATTTTTCTGTTAGGAAAAAACCACACCCAAGAACAACAAACTCCTCCCCTTAATAAAACCAAGAGTGGACAGAGAAGAACCCCCAAAAGGTAGAACTGAAGGATGGAGGTTACATATGGAACTTTGATTTGATGTCCATGTTGGACCTAGGAGTTGCTCTACAAAACTTCTTCATTCATTCACTGCAAATGATAGATGCTGAATGAGGCAGTAAGCCATGGGGAGATGAAGGACGAAGTTCTGTTTTGCCTCGCGCATTGCAAAGCTGGAGTCTTATTTCTGGCTCTCACGCAGAGTCCCTATACAAAGTTTGGGTAAAACTATTAACGTGTATATAGAAAGAGGTCAAACTAAGGCAACTTCATATTTCTTACTCTTTCATGGCTTAAATTTAATACTGCTCTTCCTAGTATTCCAAACAGGCAAAAAGATTCTAAAATGTTCATGTTGGAAAAAAATGGGTCATTTTCTTCCTTGGTTGCAAACCTTATTATGGATAGCAGTTAAGCAAATGAGCAGCTTGAAGAAATTCCAGTGTAATCTTGATCGCCAAATGAGGCAGTTTATAGTCTTTATTCCCCATCTTTTTAACCCATTATTTCAGGGAGCTTTTCTTTGAATCCTTTACTCTCAACTAGAGCTATTTTTTAATTCCACTCCTCTATATGTCGAAGCATTATCTTTGGTTCAGTGTTTGCATGTTTCTCTTGCTTAACTCCTTGTTTCTCAACCACTTAACAGTAGATGAAGACTAAACAACGGACCAACATTTTCCACAACTCACTTCTATCTTCTGTAAAAATTAACAGGTCTCATTGACAGGAATGGTAAACTTAAACATTTTGTACATTGCAAAATGGTTGAGAGACCATGAGGGCTAGAAAGGCAAAACTATGCGGGGAGGCTGGAAGTGAGACTTTCTTTCCTTTAGACTGAAATAACACTTTCAATTCCTTGTGACCCCCCAAGACTGCATTAAGTGGCCTTACAATGCAGCGTTTGCTCTGGTCTCTACCCATGCTGACATCTTCTGCTCTCACCTCCTCTTTGTAGACTTCATAAACATAGGAGTTTCTCCTGTCAGAGTGATGGAAGAAGTGCAAGACAGACCAGACTCTCGATGCAGCTCCTTCCTCTGGCTGGGCTAATTGACAGAGCAGTAATTGACTAAGCAGCTCTGCAAAGGCAGACAAGAAGTCTAACAAACTATGTCTCCTGCCTTATGTTGCCTGAACAGAGGCAGCAGGATCTGAAGTCAGTTTCTCTACCCCATATCCACTGCAACTAAAATAAGCCTGGGCATGACATGTTCCTATCTCTGCCTTTCTGAGAAGGGCCTGGATACACCACCGTTCACTGGGCGAGCAGTCCTATTAGTTCTTCAGTCTGCAGCTGCCACACTCACACAGTGGACATCAGCCACACTATGTTCCTTATCAAAGTGTACTGGCATATTTTGCAGCAAGGGCTGTAGCATTTTCACGCTTGTAGCAATGTCCCTCTGTGAAGTTCAAAATGTCTCAAAACAGCTTTACAAATGTGACACGCCACCTCAACTGCTGTAAACCTGAGCAGACAAGCCAGACCACTGTGTTAGAGACAGGTCATGGGATGCTGGAGGTCACACAGTACCGCAGTCCTTCCCATCTTTTTATGTTATGACCAATTTCCTACTCAGTCATTTCCCTTTCACACCTATGTTATGAAATGGTTAACCAAGATGAATGACCATTTCTATCTTACATTAATGATTTCTAGCGATTTATACTTGGATGGCCTATTAAATGGAAAGTATTTCTGATGTTACATCTGTAGAGATGGGAAAACCACATATATGAATGAGTGTAATCCATTCATAGTTTTATGGACCCAAAGTTCTCTAGAGAGCATCCTTGAGTGCTGGATTTTACATTTAGATTGCTGAGTTAGCTGAAATATGTGTAATATCACCAGTAGGCAAAGAGCTCCCTATTGACTATGGGCAGAGGAAGGCCCTTGTGCATTGTTTATTTCAGCAAGGATGTGAGCTGGCGTGCGCCCATGAAATGTTGTACAGCTGTATTTGCCTTTTTTTTTAAATGTCTTCAGTGTTAGTACGATATGTACTTTTTTGACATAACATTGATGAAAATATTGTTCCGTTTTCACTGAAA
>JANHGO010000001.1:48457823-48490695 GCA_024606505.1 Aquila spilogaster
AGATTTATTCTTTTTTTTTTTTTTTTTTTTTTTTTTGCAAGGGAAATAACCTTTATACTCCTTTTCTGATGGAACCTTCCAATAAAAGATTTGCAAAACACATCTTTAAGAACTGGCTAGAAAATACATGGCAACAAAGATGCATCAGGTGTTCACTATGGAAAAACTTACTTTCTTCAGTCACTAATCAAAGACAATTATATGCTGTTTAAAAGTACAGTTGCATTTGAGTTGTTAAGAAAGATATGTTGTGGGCTTGGTATAACTATTTTTAGTACATTTACCAAGAAATGGAACGTTTATTCCTCCATAAACTTGTATGTCTAGATGTCTCGTTCTAGTTGTCAAGCCAGCGGCTTTTACATAACAATGGTCTAATTCTGTCAACAGCATTACGTGAGGCACATTGAAAGCTTAAGGGAGAATCCAGATTTCTTACAACAGAGAAAGAGATCACTATTCAGTAACCACTTACTTAAATAATATCTATTTGTTACAGCTTGTTTCACATTTGCTGTTTATTCTGATGATCATCCAGCATTCTCTTATAGGTACTAGCCCTCACTATAACCTAAATAGCCATTGGTATTATCCTGGGCCTCCTCTGAATGCTTTTTTTTTTTTTCTTTTTTCTAGTTTTCTCCCCAAATAATACTGTTCACAGTTAACAAGATGGTGAAAGTTATTACGGATGCAAAAATTATGGGGACATGCATATTAGATTGCTGACTGCTTAGAGACAGGGTTGTTTTGTCTCTCTAGAGTTCACAGAAGGGCGAGAAAAACATTCTATACATTTGGGGTTTCTATCTAATAAAGTCATAATCAATGATTTCCTTGTCAAGCATTGTGGAAAAAATTCCCCTAATTTACCCTTTCTAAGACTGGGTTAAGATGGCAAGATAATTACTTCTCTGTATTCCTTCAGGCATTTCTTTACTCTCTTCCTTCAGTCTTTTAACTCCTTCCTTCGCCTCCTTTAAACTCAATTTCTAGAAAACAGCTGAGGCTCAAGTCTGTGCTTATCTATTTTATTTTTTTCTACAGCTCCAACAGAAGTTTTGCTCAGGGCGACATCCTTTAGATGGCAGCCCTCATAAAACAGCAGTGTAAAGAAAAGCAACGCCAATGTAATGTCTCAATGTCCATTGGAAACATCTCACTTAGGCAAGAGCACCAGTGAACGGGCCCAGGCATTTTTATGGTTTAAAAACCTTATTTATTACAGAAAAACAAAACAAAACAAAAAAACAAAAAAACCCCAAAAAAACAGCCTCCCACCAAATTTCTTGAGGGATATAATAATGAAATGGTACCATGTGATCATGCATAACCTATTCACATGTTGATGGCATAAAGAAGTGCAATCTGATGAAAAGATTTAAGAACCAAAGGAAAAAGAAACAGGAGTCAATTACTGTGATGTTCAAAGGACACATCGAGCTGGGATTTTATAGTATATAGTTAAACACTCGTGTTGCATATTTCCATCTCATGACTGTCTAAAAAAGATCAAAGCTTTTTTATTCCATATTAAGAATGACAGAATATTACAGCAAACATGCAATAAGGAGAAATGTAGTAAGATTTAATAAAAGATGATAATAAGGTTTGATAAGGACTTTTGGAATGTTACCAAATGTGGAATGTTAGATGAAAGCATCTGCATGTAGAGACTGTAGTGTGTTATTTGGAACCCCACAGAGCTAAACTGTGATTAGAACTACATATTTTTCCATAAATTAGCTTTTGTTTTGAATTTCCTGCTGAGATCATATGCGAGTTGATAGAACGCACAAGTCAACATATAGGTTTTCTCATCCTTTGCTTTTTGTTAGGCTTCGTGATATCACAATTACAGCTGTCCACTTGTAGATCAAAGGTAGGTGACTGAGGCCAAAACAAAATAACCTGCAAACTCTGCAAAATTTCTTCACAGTGACTTATATCAATGCCAGATAATAACCATTCACCTACATGACCTGTACAATTGTGTTGATGTATAAGCCAAGCACTATATGCAGATCAATTTGCAACCATGCAATTTCCACTTATCTTCATATTAAAAAGCAGAAAGAACATGCTGAGTCCACCATGGAAGAGGCCTTTTTATACAATTCCACCTTACTTCAACACCTTGTAAGGCATTAGCTATCCAACTGCACATGCTAGTGAACTTGTGTAAAAAGTTCAAGGTTTAAGCCAGTTTAGGGATTTCAACCATCCCCACATGGAAACCTCTCCACCACCCACTTCTTTAGCTCAGTTCCTCCTAGGTTACAGCTCCTCACTCTAGCACCAGGAATCAGGACTGAGTAAGCAGCTATGTACTTGAGCCAGAAACAAGAAAAAGGGCAGAGACTGGCTACTAGATAGAGAATCCTTGTCATTAATTTGGTTTTATGTGGATTGCAATAACGTACCATGACAACAGTTCCTTCAGAGGACTCACTAAAGTGAGATGTGGCATTTATGAAACTATTCCTGTGAGCAAAGATGCACTCTAGGTATATAGAGTAAAAAATATAGTATACTAGTAAAAAATACTACTAATAAAAAGAAAACAAAAAAATATTATCATAAATGAGTTATGGAAGAAACCTATGATATAAAGACAACCCTACTGCTAATAAGTCCAGTGGTTTGCATCTCATGAGCCACTTCGTTCTTTTTCTTTAATAGCTATGTAAACCCTGGGAAAAACAAGGTAGGATTACAGTTTCAGATTAAACATTCTTCCCCCAGCCCCCATTAAATCAGCTATGATACCAAACTACAAAACCTTACAAGGGATTTGAAGAATAGGCAGTCTTAGCTCTAAATCAGCAGTCACTTATAAAACTGATGAAGAGAACTGATTACTCTTGTTACTGTATGAAAAGATGTTGGCTCAGTGATAAGGACTTGTTTTAAACTTCCGGTTTTGGCTCCAGGTGAATTGAAATAACAAGAAGGATTGAATTTCTCCCTTTCAAACTTGTGTATACCTACACAGCATTACCTCTACCTGAGATTACTAATAGGAGAGAGACAGAAAAGAAGCCTGCTGGGGACTGAAAACCTAGCAAATATATTGAAAAAGAACTCTTAGTTGGCACTGTGAGAAGTTTCGGAGTCAAACGAGGACCCACTTTCTAACAAAAAATTCTTCAATGGAAACTGCTCTGAAACCTGGCATTTCAAAGATGAAAGAGAAGATGAACAGATGAGTTTGAAGCTTTAACAAGTGAGGATAAATTTATCATAGCAAATTACCGTGTTGCACCTTGTGTGAAACTGAAGTAGATTAGTGTTTAGCACAAGAGTGTTAACAGTACACAGCTGGCTGTTTTACAGTTTTCAATTAAGTATTATTTAAATAATAATACCACTCTTTCTGTACCATAATAGTGATATATTGTAAGTTTTTTTTTTCATTTAAAAACAGTGGAAATATAGCAGTTACTTAGAGGCTTGTGGAGCTGGCTAACTTTCCCAGTGGCTGATAGCTACTCTCACTACCTAAAACCCTCCTGCATTACTCTTTCTATTAGAGGTATTAGAAGAGATGACTTTGTGTGATCCTATTTCATTACATTTAGGCAAAACCACTCTTTCTTGTTTGGTTGGTTGGCTTTACCATTGAGGGAAACAGAATGTTTCATATACATAATCTGAACAGTTGTAACATATCTCCTATTTCTAAATTAGAAAATTACAAATGCTGTTACAGGTGATGATGATTCCTAACAGACAACCTTCTCTCTGGTTTTATGAATGAAGTCTTCTGAAATGGCATGCGTGTGAAAATATAGTATCTTGTATTTAATGGTTCCTGTTTACTTTGGAGGAGCCCTAACTTGCATGCTTAATTAATCACTGCAGTAGGGGAAGTACACCTGTATTAAAAGCCACGTGTACTTGCCACCTGAGTCACAGATGTAATACCAAATGAGATTGCTCACAGCAAGTTTGGACACACATACTTGACCTTTTTATTTTGAAGTGCTTAAGCACAGAGAGGTGCACAAAATTCTCATCTAAGTCAGGTGTTTTAGCAGAATGATATTTTTAAAGCATTTAAAACCACAGAAAGCAGTTTTAGCCACAAGATGCAAGAAAGGACTGCAATTTAAAGATAAGATGCAATTTAAAGAAAATAAGCAATTTTGACACTAAACTACTGCTTTAACACATGTACTGTAATTCAGATAACACATCTGTGTGTGGATAGCACAACTGTAAGGGCTAGCTTCTTTCTTCATAAATACAAATCAGAAATTAATGGGAACTACCAGCAAAGAAAAGAGGTCTGTAAATCTTACATCTACAAACAACTTAAATCATCCAAGTAATTTCACCTCTATTTTGCAAAATATCTTAAATATAAATTTGAAGTGCTACATATGTACTACATTTAGAAGTATGTAAGCATATCTACTCCACTGATAAAATCGGAACTGTACCTCTGAATTACTCTAAGCTTGCTACTAATCCAAAAGAGTAACTAGTATAATTTAACTACATTTCTCAAGTATTCATCATCTGACTGAATAATTGCTACAATTTGTGGGTCTTCCAGAAGATTACAGGGGGAACACAGAAGGAAGCACATCTCCAGGTAATGTGCTTGAAAGACATTTCAATATTCCTGGAAACACCATTCAGATTTTGAAAAGCCACGTACTACAGTACAATATGGCAACAAAATGACACAATATAGGACCTAAGGACAATGACATCATGTCATCTTGTATTTCATCACTATACATGTTGCCAGGATTACTGATTTTCAATCTGCTCCGCTGGGCGAAAGTGGAAGGGTGATGGGACTACTGACAAAAACCTTGTGGCAAATCATAACTAGAACACAGCCTTTTTGGGAGTAGAGGTAGGTATGCTTCTTGGTGGATTAGTTTTTTTAATCCTGCAAAATCTTGTCAAGTCTCTTTTAACCTCCTGACTGCAAATTACAGGTTCCTACATCCTTCTGTGTGAGGATTATCCTTCTCAATGAATGTTTTACTTTCAGTGTCATTAACAATAATAGCATGCAACATCTACAGCACCAATCAAATATTAATACTCTGCACTCCTGAAATAGTAACTATTATGTTTTGTGCTTAGACTAAAACCCAGTAACAAGATTTCTGCTTAAAAAACATCAACTAAAGGCATTATCCGTAACAGTGTTCTTGCTAGAAACAAAAAAGTACATTCAATGTGCTCATATTTCAACATGCTTAGTTGTGGTGCAATTTCAGTGAAAAATGTCAGAAACATTTTTAGTTTGATCAGCCCAACAAGGTGGTGAAATGTGACATACTCATTTTCTCACTAGGCATTCTTTGTCTCTCAGTTTTGAAAGAAAGCGGTAAACAGGAAATTATAAATATTTCCATGCTGCGGAGGCACAACTAGCTCATCAGCAAAGCCTGCTCTAAGCACAGCACAAACCTCAGGCATATACGTAAAGCCACAGGCAAAAAACTTTCTTATGTTAGATATAGCTGAAAACCACTGCAATGCATAAACTCACAGAATTACTAGCACTAATATTAAGCTTCACAATAAAGCTTAAGAATAGTGTGGACAGTCACGTGTATCTGAATACTGCCAATTTACAAAGAATATGTCAGAAATGAGTTGACTGACGTGATATTCCTAAGGTATGCCCTACAAACACCAGTTACCTGGCTTTCGTAGTCCAGTTTCTAAAGGTTATGAACTACTGAAATAGAACTAGGAGGTTGGTACTTTAGAATTCAAGGACTTCCCCTACTGCTGAATCCTATCCATTCAGGACATTAAAATCCTTCAGAAATTTCAGAAGATGGGTTCTACTAGCTAAATAATTGTGCATTCACCAAGTATATGGGTACAAAAACCCACACTGCAGCTCTAACAGCAGAGGATATACACTCTATAGTACCTCCTTATATTTCTATAGGATATTTACTGCTCTGTCCTCCGAGGGCAAGGTCCAGCAGTAATATCTGCAACAACAGGTTGACCATCACACAGCAGAGCCACGCACTGCAGGGAGGCCGACCCTTTCAGTCCCCCACAGTATTGTCATCAGGGCAAATGCTGTCTGTGATATCTGGAGCTGAGAGAGACCTAGAAATGTCCATTCTAGACAGGAACAAGACAGTGGTATGTACCTAATCCACAGCTTCCTATTTGATAGGCAGACACTTCAAATTCCCACCAAGTTGGAAATGATAACGCAAACTTCTAGCTTGTGAAGAGAAGGCTAATACAGAACACTGCTGCTGCCTCCAGAAGCACTAGAGACACCCAAAGCCTTCCTTAAAAGCCTGAAGGATTGCTCTGATGAGATGCTGACTGTGACACAGAATGGAGAGGTGTACCTGCCACAGTACTGCAGACACTGGTTGCCTTCACAGCTGCACACATATACATACACTGCATAAGAAAATGCAAAATTCATGTGGTTCTTCTAAATGCTTGGTACGATCAGCAGACACTAAGAAAACACCCTTGTTGTGTATACTTGGGTGGAGGTTTCAATATATTATGATGCATGGATTTGGTAAACTGTAAAATCTCAGAGCGCTTTCTTCAAATGATGACAACAGACCAAGAGGAAATGCAAAATATTTCTCACATTTAGAATCACAGAATCACAGTTTTGTCTGAGTTGGAAGGGATCTTTAAGGATCCCTGCAATGAACAGAAACACCTACGTCTCAATCAGGTTGCCGAGAACCCCTCCAGCCTGACCTTGAGTGTCTCCAAGGACCGGGCATCCACTGCCCCTCTGGGCAACCTGTGCCAGTGCCTCATCACCCTTAGCGTAAAAAAAATTATGTCCAATCTAAATAGGAGAAGGCTCCCCATAGCCTTCTCCAAGCTGAAGAGCACCAGCTCCCTTAGCCTATCCTCATAGGAGAGGGACTCCATCCCTAGGATAAATTCTGTGGCCCTCTCTGGATGCACTCCAACAGGTCTATGTTTCTCCTGCACTGAAGACTCCCCATCTGGATGCAGTGTTCGAGGTGAGGTATCAGCATAGAGCAGAGAGGGAGGATCACCCTCCTTGCCCTGCTGGCTACGTTGGATGAAGTTTGACTCCAGCTCTGGACTACGAGGACACACCACTGGCTCATGTCCTGCTGCCATTCACCAGTACACTCAAGTCCTTTTAGGCTCAATCCTTTTATCTCACAGCTTGTATTGACAGTGGGAGTTGCCACAACCCAGATGCAATTTTTTTGGAATCTGTGATATTTACAGGTATTAGTCTACTTCAGCACCCCTAATTTGATGGAATGAGAAATGCAGTGAGAGCATAAACCTGGCAATATGTGAAAATCTACCACACAACTGCAGACAGGGAACATATTTCCAACCCACACGCCTCAGTGAAACATTAGTCATAATCAATGCCCATGTGAAACCCAGGGAGGCAGAGTGGGGAGAGAATGCAGGCGCTCTGCTGGAAACACAGCAGAAGAAATCTTGAAAATCTTGACAGAGATTCCAGTGACAATAACATTACAATATTCAAAATTAAATGCAGATCAAAGAGAGAAAGAAATTTTTTGAATACATAATGAAAGTAAAGGTGATTAATGGCAACTAAACTATATTCTCCCTCATGCCTGTTAATTACAATACCTATGCCAAGTATTGTCATAAAAATTCCACTTAAATGGCATTATTAATTAAGTTGTTTTCTTCTATTCTGGCAGTAATTGAGCTTTACAAACAGCAGAATGTTGTTAACTTGGCATTGTAATCAAAAAGACACATTATATTGTTCTTTGCTGATAAAATAAAATGGATTCCTTTTGATTACAGGTATATTTTGTCATTTTTTAGTCACAAAAATCCAGTTCTAAGTCCATTAGTTTTGTGAAGGTGGTTCTGCCTTATTAGGATATCTGCCACAGAGCCCCACAGGAAGAGTATTTTTCTGGTCCTCTACAATCTGTGAGTAGATGTGAAAGCCAGCAGCTGTCACACTACATCCTCAGTAATGTGAGTGGAGCCACAGACAAGAAACTCTGAAACAACACTGAAGAGATGGAAAGTTAACTACAGGGTGCAGAAACAGAAAATGTTCTCATTTTTCAGGATGACTTTAAACTCACCTGCAATAAAGTTAATCGGCCCTTAGATCTAATTTTTACACCCCACATCATTCTGCAACAGTCTCCTCTAATGATAAACCTTAGTAGCTATCTTTCCTGTCCATCCAACTCTATCTATAAAAACCTCTTCAGTTGCTCTGTTCTTATTCTCAAGAAATCTTTCTCTGAAGATAACTGTCCATGCATGTTGATTATTAGAAATTCATCAGCAAATAAATTTGCAGTTCAGTTTAAATATCTTCAGATATTAAATCAGTAACAATTTTCAGATTGGGTAAAAAATTGAATGCACAACATACTAACTGCACAATAAGCACAATGTATATATATTAATACATCTCTTCCACTTTTGTATAAACTGTGATTATCTAACATGGCTTTCAAGTCTGGTACCTCTTCTACATTCATATGACATTTCCAGTTTGGATTATGTCTGTGTGGTCATCCCTGAGTCATAGAAGAACAATGACTTTCCTACAGGCTCTCAAAGAATGAAACAAACTACAATATGTATTTTCCCAGAAGATGTTTCAGTTAAGTCTAAAAGTTAGCTTTCTTGTTAGCTTTCTTTTCTGTCCAAAACAGATTTACTTAACTTCTCACAGGAAGCAGCAGTGATAAAAATAGTCCTGTGGTCTATAAAGTCATTGTGTCTCCCCCTGCTTCGAGATTTCCTTACATACCACTGATAATTAACATTTACTTTATCATAGGGAGCAACAGGCTGGTGTATATTCTTCTGACCACTGGCTGCAGATGATCAATTCTGAGCTACACTGAGGATAAAACGCTCATCAAATGCAAACAGACTTCAAAGTGTGACAGACGTGCAAACAGAGAGACAAAGTGTTCTTAAGAAGTCAGGACAGAAGAGGTGGACTAAACAGATCAGGTCTCACCGTGTATTTGAAGAATATTTTATGTTAATAGAAAACTACTTAGTAGATGTAGAACAACATTTGTGACAGATGCATATGATCGATCTTCCAACGTGCAACTCTTAAGCCCAGGTGAGTAGATCTAATTCCAGAACTGACTGAGGAAAATCACTTGTCTGCTGGCTTCATGCAAGGGAAAATGGCCCTTGGAGCAGCTTCTTATATCAGCTTTGACAGTGTCATTGGCAATGGGAAATCAACTGCCAAAACAATTCTTGGGCCAGAAAGAGGGGCCCTGATATCCCCAAATTCTGATTAATTTCATGCAGCATGAATCCACACTAAAAAAGGAATGATTACTACTGTACCAATTAGACCATTACTGTAACTAGTCAGTCTGTGCTACGCAACGACATACTGAAAACAACTCCTTCTGACCAATGTAGATAATTATAACTGAACAACTGATTCTTCTACTAAAAGAAAACAAAACCAAGAACAATGAACTCCTCCCATTAATAACACCAGAAGTAAATAGAGAAGATCCTAAAATACAGAACTGATAGGATGGTCGTTATAGTACAGAACCTTGATTAGATGCCCACGTTTTGCCTAGGCGTTGTTCTACCAAACTGTCACCTCATGCATTCACTGCAAATGATGGATGCCAAATGAAGCACAGTAAGTCTTGGGGAGAAAAAAGACAAAGTTCTGTTTTGTCTTGCACATTGTAAAGCTGGACTCTATTTCTGGCTCTCTCACAGACTGCTGCACAAAGTTGGGTAAAACTCTTCATGCGTATATAAAAAGAGGTCAACCGAAGGCAACATCATATTTCTTATTCTTTCACGGCTTAAATTTAATACTTTTCCTCCTAGTCTTCCGAACAGAGAAAAATAAAAGAATATTTTTGAAGTTTTCTGAAAACGTTCATGTTGGAAATAAAATTGCCTTTTTTTTTGGTTGCAAATCTTATTATGTATAGCAGTTAACCAAATGAGCTGCAGCGTAATCTCAATCCCCAAACTAAGCAGTTTATATTCTTTATTCCTCTTCTTTTTAACACACTGTTTCAGGGAGTTGTTCTTTGAGTCCTTTACGCTAAACTAGAGTTGCTTTTTATTTAAGTCTACTCTTCTATATGTGCTGCACTGCATTTTGGTTCAGCACCTCTTGCATGCTCCTGTTGATTAAATAATTGTTTCTCCATAATTAAATATCAGATAAACCTGTTAACCAAAAGGTCAGCACTTTGCACAACTCATTTTTATTTTCTCTAAAGATCAGCAGGTCTCATTGACAGGAATGGTAAGCTTCAACATTCTCTATGTTTCAAAACAGTTGAGAGAGACCACCAAGGCCTGAAAATCAAGAGTATATAGGAAGGCTGGAAGTGAGACTTTCCTAACTTTAGATTGAAATAACGTCTTCAATCCCTTGTGACCTCCAAAACCGCATTAAGTGGCCTTACAGTGTAGCACTTGCTCTAGTTCCTCCTCATGTTGATATCTGCTGCTCTCACCTCCTCTTTGTAGACTTTGTAAACGTAGGAGTCTTTCCTGTCACAGTGATGGAAGAAGTGCAAGACAGACCAGACTCACTGTAGCTCCTCTCCTCTGGCAGGGCTAACTGACTGAGCAGTTCTGCAAAGGCAGACACGAAGTCTAGCAAACTGTCTCTTCTGCCGTATGTTGTCTGAGCAGAGGGGATCCAAAGTCATTTTCTCTATCCCATACTCACTGCAACTAAAATAAGCCTAGGCAAGACATGCTCATCTCTTGCCCCAAGAAGGGCCCACTAAGCTGGGCACTAGGTGAGTGGTCCAGTTAAGTCCTTCAACCTACAGCTGCCACAAGCACGCTGCAGACATGAGCCATACCATGTTCCTTCTCAATCTGTACCAGCATATTTTACAGCAGTAGCTGAAGCATTTTTGTGCTTGTGGCAATACCTCTCTATGAAGTTAAAAACACATCTCAAACCAGCCTCACAGATGTGACATGCCACCTTGGCTGCTGTAGGCCTCAGCAAACAAGTTGGATCACCGTGTTTGGGGCTGGAAGTCTCCCAATACACAGTCCTTCCTGAGATTTTATTTTATTATCAATTACCTACTCAGCCACTTCTTTCATATCTACACTGCACAACATTTAACCGAGATGAAGGACTGTTTCCATCATACATAGATGATTTCCACCGATTCATACTCAGATGGCCTACTAAATGGAGAGTATTTCTGATACACCTGCAGAGATGAGAAAACCACATATATGAATGAGAGTAATCCATTCATGGTTTTATGGACCCAGCGTTCTCTGGAGAGCTTCACTGAGTGCTGGATTTTACATTTAGATTGCTGAGTTAGCTGAAATATGTGTAATATCACCAGTAGCCAAAGAGCTCCCTATTGACTACAGGCAGAGGAAGGCCCTTGTGCATTGTTTATTTCAGCAAGTATGTGAGCTGGCAAGCGCCCATGAAATGTTGTACAGCTATGTTTGTTTTTTTTTTTTGTTGTTGTTGTTGTTTTTTTTTTTTACAGGGTATGTGAATAAATGATGTGTGGAGCTGAAAGCTCTCACTCACTGGAAAGCCCAACTCTTTCCCTGAATACAGGAATAGAGGTGCATTAGACATGCTTATATTTCTTAATGTGCCTGCGGGAGAAATATTCCAGTTCAGCTATCTCCTTGTGCCCCTCAGATTCATAAGTAATCTTGCTCTTTGGGGCTAGCAAAGCGTAGCTCAGCTCACACTCAGATCTTCAATATTTTACTGTGTGGTCATTTTCCCTATTTCTTGATAGTGATACTTCATAATGAATTTTTTCTTTTTTTTTTTTTGGCAGCAGATATTTGATTATAATGACTTAAGAGACAACATTATGGATACTGAGCACAATTAATGTGTTTTATAAATGGGATTATTTCAATCCCACTTTAAAAAAGATGCAGTGTTAAAGCTTAACTCCAGCTTCATACTCCTGTGTTCATTCACATAAAAAATAATCCAAGGCATGAAAAGGACTGGGCAGTAGTGGCAAGTCCTACATTTGTATACATGCATTTCATACTTAGAGGTTCACAGCTGAGGTGGAAAGGGTGCCTGAGGAGCTCCACTTTGCCACAGCACAGAGGAATTTCTCCAGCTACTCAGCAACCCAGTTTTTTGCATTGTTCACAGAAGCTTCAGCCCAGAAAGAACTACTTCAAAGACTTTATACAGCTTATGCTCTGCCTTGGATTGAAATGTAGAAAGCCTGTTTCAACAAAGGCAATGAAGATTTAAGGATCACAGGGCCTTCTAGGCTTTGGTATTAATTTACCCAGATTTTAAAATGAAGGAGAGAAGGAGAGATTGACTCTCCTCCTTTCTATTTTCTTTCCTTGACTTCCTAGGACTCCAAATATGAGTGCAAGCAATGCCTTTCAAAAATCAGACCCTCATGCTTTTATTAACATAATTGCGCTGACTTAAATTTCTAATTAACAAAGCAGTTAAAAAAAAAGTCTTTGAAGACCATTTAAGGACTCAGAGGTAACAAAATATGTAATCTGGACAAAGCCATGGAAGAAGATACATGCACATTAAAAGCCTATTCTGTTCCCGTACAGAAATCAATAATGTTTTTCTCACAATTAAGCAATTAACTGCCTAAAACTCAAATGATATAATATTCATAGCAAGCATTTATGAAATTAAATAAAGTAATGAAGAAATAAAAGAAATCATATAGAATACAAACTAGGAAAGAGTATTTAAAAACAGAAAAAAACAGAAAATTAAAAAAACACCCTGTGAAGGAGGAAGAACCCTCCTTTCTCTGCATGTTGCCTATCTGGACAATTATTTTCTCTACCTCACAACCAAAGTCTATATCACACTTCCGCTCTAGCTCTACACACAAACATACATGTATATAACAATGAAAGAAGTGAAAATTAGAATTCCGAAATGCTTCATTGCTTATATATAATGCAAATGAGAAGAAAAGAGTTCCATGGGTATGCTGCAAGTTGTGCTTTGTTAGAGAACTTTACAGCCTTCATTTTATAGATACATTTGTAAGGACTAAACACCACATAGCTTAATTGCAATTCAAATACTTCTTTGAAGTTAGTTCAACTGTTGTTGTGCCACAGAATGCTTTCAAAGTATTCAGATTTTCTATTATCTCAAAAGAATTAGGAGTTTTCATTAAGTCATTGTCGTGGTTTTTACTATTACCAAAAGCTTTGCTATACATGAAGGTTAATATGGGACAGTCCATCCGACATTCCTATTTATGATGACAGTTATAAAATAAAGGAACTCACCTATGAAGTAGGACAGAAGTATTGCCAGCAGCACTGAGACCCCTACAGCACAGAGAGCAGTACATTTCCAGCTACAGTACTTCGAAGACTTCTTGAATTTAAAAGCACTTCTGGACAGAGTGTTCCTAGGTAGTGGCCGAGTAGGAGGGGAATAAACAGAGCCGGATGCCATTGTGTACCCTGGTGTTGCAGTACTGAACAGCGGTGTGGTCCCTGTTCCTGTTTTGAATAGGAAATGCCTGTGGAAGGAAAGAGTGTATGGTAAAGTACAAAAGTAAATTAAGTTGGAACACAGGCAGTCATACTGTTTTTGTTTAATGTCGTGTATTTTTCAATTGCTTAAGAGCATCCAGTCTGCAAAGGATCACAACAGCAATACTGGTCACAGAACTGGCACTGCAAAAAGGCACTTTCACTTGAAGAGCAGACTGAAAAGCTCCCAAAACATTAGTGACACACTGTTACACAGACAGGAAACAGTACTACCAAAAAAATATCCCCTAGTAGAGAGAAGGTACTTCAGAGTTTATCCAACAAGTAAGGACAGACTTTCTGCAGCTGTTTATTTTTGTTGGCTTCAACTACAGACTACAGGGAACTCCATTAAAAAGTCAATATTATGCAGTCTGACTGTAGCCCATGCTACTCATCACATTCTCCTGGGTCAAATTACAAAGAAAACAGCAATCTCTCACATAAACTTCTGAGAAATGTTGCCCAAAATTAGTCAGTTAAAAGATGTTCTTTGTGTTCTAACTACATAGCTCACTAATCTGTATCTCCTCACACAATCTTCCCGTATCAAGACCTGTTTTATGGACACGGCAGCCACTTACAGTCTGACAAGTAATCTAAAAACACGTATTTAGCGGGTACCCAGAGTGAACCTCAGCCAAAATCAGAAATTAGAAGCAAAGCCAAATTTAAGACACTCTCTTTGAGTTAACAATAAGCTTAATTTCAATTAAATTTTCTCAATGAAATACTACTACTTCCATTTATCTACATCTTATTTCAGTTCACACTAGCATAATTGCTTTGGAAGAGCCACTAAAAGGAAGCACAGCATACAGGCATACACTACCTGGAGTTTTTCTCCAGGCACATGTGAACAACTCCATGAACAACTAAACTTAAGCCAACAATCTTGGCACCAGGACTTTTTCCACTGATCTGTTACACTGGCAACCCCGCTGTGTAAGGCTTGCCCTTTAGCAACTAGGCTTCAAAGCGGATACGTTATAAGTAAAAATTGTATGAAAGTCCACTGTGGAGAATTTTGAACTTACCAAGTGCAGAAGCAGCTAAACAGAACTCCAGAGGAGTTTGCATTTTTGAATAGGTAAGAGACACTCATGGTTTGCTGACATGCAGGTACTGCTGAAGCCAAGTAAGGGCATGTCTACACCACCTTTGTCTACTGCATGCCATATACACAGCATGGGTCAGAGGCTCTAGCACAAAGTGAGCTGTCTTTGGAAGGAAAGGCCCTCTAGCTACACTCCCAGACATCAGGCTCATCAGGACTGCCTCTCTGCTGACAGCACTTTCAACCTCCAGGGCCCATGCCTGGATCCTTGGAAAGTAATGTATCAACCTTCACTGGTACAATGGCTTCATCGCACTGTGGAGGCGCTGGAAATTAATTTGCCCCAGTGCAGCATGAGAGAAATACCAGCAGCGGATAAACAATTTGTTATAAATTTGATGAATTTGAACATAATGACATAAGCCCCCACCTTGAAAATATTTGCATCACAAATAATGCCATGAAATATTCTACACACAGGTTACTTCATTTGGAACAACATGAAACTGGCTGGCAGAAGCAACAGATGGATACATATTAGATCTACTGATGCACAACAGTACACACAAGTTTTTCTAAGCTTCTGAGCAAGGAAGATTACTAATGATTTCAATAGACGATACCCTTGTGGTTTAAATCTTCTCTAAGACAGTACTTCATTACAAGTTGTGACATTTTTTAAGTGGCAAACACACAAAAACAACAATGCCTAGCCCGATATAAAAGCTGTTTTACCTTAGAACCATTACTTTGATTTTACGGACTCACAGAAGCATGTAGATTCATTAAGTCCTGATAAAGAGTCCTATCCACTTGACCTTTGCTGCTCTTTCATTTCAGGCTACACACGGTAAAAGGTATCTCCGGCTGCATCCGCATAGATCCCAAGACAACAGCTAACACAAAGAACGCTGTTTCCTTCTCAATATATAATGAATGCTGCTTTGGGGGACTGAAAGGGAACCATTCAGCAGATATAGTAATGGTCCCAAACATCAGCTTCCATGTTAAAAATAAGAAGCTGTCTGTCCAACCTGTGATTTTAACATCCCCCTGTCTCACTGTTAGGTTCAACAGACTGAAAATGGAAACTCGCATTATATGATCACTCGTGTGGAACCCTATCCAGTCCTAGCTTTAATACAATAATGCAAAAAAAAACCATCAGCCTCTGATTATTTCTTCTTTTTTTTCCTCCGAGAAAGTGAGAGCTGAGATGCTGGTATAGCATAACCTACTAGAGACTGTAATCCACATTCTCAAAGCCTTTGAGGAGTTAATCCCATAGATAAAGTTGGGAGATGGCCGCATATCTGTGGTGGTGTGAGCTGTCACAGCTCTGACAGTCCACCTCAGGCATCAAGGCAATGAAAGAAAATTGTAACTTTTATATGTGAATTCAGCAGTGTGCAGTCTTAGGCAGCACACAGCACGATTCCTCACTTCAAGCTATTCCTCCTTTGCTTTGACTCACATTAATACAATGGCAGAGTGGTTGTACTGGCTGGCTGGCTGCTGCTGGGGGAAAAATCCAGAGAGAGTAAAAGACTGACAAAAAAAGAAGAATAAGAAAAAGCACACAAAAAACAACAACTAGCATATTCCTCTGGGTAAAGAAAATTTGTTCGGATTTCTCTCTAATAAGTGAGGTTACAAACAAAGTTGTTAGAGACTCCCCTGCTACATTAACTCAGAGTGATCAGTACTTAAAGAGCAATGCTATCAGGCTTGCACATCTTCCTTGCCTCTCCGAGCCACGATCCTGCAAGACAGACATGCAGAAGGATGCGGTATCTGACAACAAATCCAGGCTGCTTCCAGATGACGCTGAAATTCTTTATGCTCTTGAAATATAATCTATCTGCAAATGATTTTAATTATCTGTATATCCATTTATCTTGTCTTTTCAAACCATGGTACTCAAGTAGCTACTTTTTAAAGCCTAAACTGTTTGCACTACTTGACCAGGCACTGACTTCCCACCAATTACATTGCATTTAATCTCATAGGGGGCTTACAGCATCTATAAGAGCATATCCTTCCATTCAAAATTGATCATTTAACAAGCACTTGCTAGATCTTCCGTAAGCAGAAGCAAGCAAAATATTAAAAGATTTTATTAAAGCTTTAGAGTACAAAATTCAATTGAATCCTGCTAATATTTTACAAGACCAGCTAGTTCTGCTGTTGTTAAATAACTCAATTCACTTTTCGAAGCAAATAATCTTCTATTTCTATGTTTATTCAATATATGCTTCTGTCTACTAATTTTATATGTATTTCTATTAAAAAGTACAGCTGATCTTAAGATTTTAGAGGGAAAGAATTTAGTGCCTAAAAGTTATGAATTACAGCTTTGTGGTAAAATACAAAGTTATGTCACGAACTAATCCTCGCTTGCAAAGACAGCTGGGAATTCACCTTGTTTCACAAACGGCAGGCATTGTGCTTAACCTTCCTCTCTTAAGAGACAGAAGTACAGTACCAAAACTCAAAGAAAAGAAGACAGGAGCTTCTGAATAAAAATAAAATTATCATGCTTTTAATTTAACTCAGTACCATACAATTTTTTTTTCCTCCTCAAACTGGGGGGAGAATTCACACCAAATAAGATTTTCTCTCTGCTGCCACTTCCTCTGTGGAAAATAAAATTGAAGTAACCTCTACTAAATTCAGTAAATAGGAAAGTGGGATGGGAAGAAAGTGATAAAAAACCCAGGAGTTGGGCAGAAAGATTACATTAGAACTGTGGCCTCTGAGAAATGGAGATGGATTACAAAACCATTCAAGGACAGGGAGGCTTAAACCCTAAACCCAAATACTTCCGACATAAGGTTGCACAGTGTCCAGCAATGGAAATACAGTTCAGAATAACTTTGTGACAAAGACTCTTCATCCCCAGTTCAGAACAAAACAGACACTCTATGTTAGTGAATACAGTATTACATAAACGTGTCTGGAAGACTTTAAATTCCAGTACACCAGAAGCTCAGACGTTATACCAAAAAATATCTGTGACAAAAAAACTGTTCTATATTACCTTTAAACGTGTTGCTCTCAAACTTTATAGAGTTACTGAATATTTTTAACATTCATAACAGAACATCTACATTAGACACATGACTTTTTTTTTTTTTTTAACTTAGACTGAGATTGCTTCAACTTGCAAAAGGTTCATGGTGATTTGCAGCTATGATTGTTCTGGTTTTGGACATCATATATATATAATGCTTTGTAGTCCTTTTGGAAGGTACGAAAGAGCCTATCTTATCCTTTCCAACACCTTTCTTAGCACCGTTTTAGTCTTGTATTAGCATATGCTATATAGCACAACTACATCCAGACAGAGCAGAATCTTACAGCAAATATGTTACAACATACTAAGATAGTACTAAACAAAGAAAAGTAAAGAAGGTCCAGTGAAATTCTTTTGAACTCCTCTAAGCATGTCAGAACATGCATCATGTTTTATTACCACGATAGAGATATTTTTTTATACTGCTGTTATTTAGATTATGACAGTGATCAGAAACTACTGTTGCAGGGTAAAGGTCAATACCGCTGGGCTTTATGAATACACAAAAACAAAACACTTTTCACCTTAAGGGATAGAATATCTTCAATCTAGAATAAAACCAAATTTAGAATATATGTCCTTATAAAACCCAAATCCTTCCCTGCCTTATATTTTAACTGTGCATTGTCATGTACCATTAGCACTTAAAAGATCTAGAACACAAAAAAATCAATTAGTTTGGTCATGTTTCTGAATAGAAAGACTCCACTGTGATCAGAAAAAAACCACAACATAGTGTCATTGCACACAAGATACCAACACAGACTGAGGTTTTCCAGCAGTGCTGCCCTCTATACTGTCCTAAATATTGCCCTACCATTTTCACGATGGTCCTAATTCTATGGGGCTCTTCTGATCATTACAGAGCACTAAGGAAGGAAAACTCTAACACTTAGAAGACTGCACTGCAGAAGTCATTCTTCTATCTTAGAAATTCTCCCTTTCCTGGGAATTTGAAGTGGTCTCTAGCTAATAAGCAGTGTATGGGGATGATTCCCATGAGCACAGATGGTAACACAACCACGCTAGCTGGCTCCAAAAAATTGTATAGAAGGAAGGTAATCTTAGTTGATGGTGCACAATTATGTATTTAATGGTAACCAAATAAGCAGAAAGAAGCCTTACTACAGCAGGGTAGATCACCAGGGACAACAAGCTGTCAAGAAGAGGCCAATACAAACTGCAGAAATAAAGTCTTCCAAACAACTTATCCAATAGTATTTCATTGTCTCTAAGTTGTCCAAAACTCAGGCTCCTACTGAAGTCTTGTGGTATTCTGTTCTGCAGGCTAAACACGCATTGTGTCAAAATGTGTTTTCTTCCATCAATTTCAATTTAAATTCAACCGATCGTTCCCTTGTTCTTTTATAATGAGTATGTAGTGTTTGCCCTGCAGTACGTAAAAACAACATTTTTATAAAATTACTCTTTGATTCATTTTATTTCAAGAGTAGAACATACGAAGATATTAAAAAGTAATTGCTTAAAGCAAAATAAGGAAGATTTAGGCTTTCCATGGGTCAGGCAAAAGCAGCTGCGGAGTTGAGGAAAGCTGTTTTCAGATACCTGCTGTTTTGGTGCAGAATACAACAAAACCGACATCTGAAGACAAAAGAACAGAAACTGACTTGTGGTGATGCGAAAGAAGAAAGAAAACCCTTCCATAACATTTATTTTTGGATATGGTTATTTTACCTTTTGGCATCAACAGATCTCCAAATACATGAATATATTTGTGAGTCTCTAAAGTTTTATTTTGTAACAAGGCCACCAGTCTAGTAACTTTTGACTCCTTTGCTCTCTTAGCGATTTGAGAAAAAACCTGGACATAACAAGCTACTGCCAGCATAGGAGCTTACTGTTGGACCACACAGTTACTGCATTTTACTCAACTCTCCAGTCAAGGAAGAAGTCATTTTGTCTTCTGTAATCACAAGTTAACAGCTTAGTGAAACGAGCACACCAGTTTTAACACCATGGAGCAAAGGCTGATCTTCCCTCAAATACTAACTTGAGTCTGACGCTATCTCCTTCTGTTAAAAAATATCTATTTACCTCTAAGGAGCGTTGAATCTGTGGACATTATTATATGAAGAAATAAATCTGCAAGCAAGCTGAGGTAAATGTTCTTATCTGTTCTGCTGAGGTCCTCAATCTGTTACACTGGATTTGCTCTTTCTTGGCACCGTATCTGCACCCTAGATACCTAAAAGTGGGAACGCATCAATCATATTCTGATATTCTCAAGTGGTGGAAAAAACTTCTGTTGAAAATACTTCAAGTGAATGCAGGCTGAGAGAAATGTAAATTCTAGAGAAATTATGTTTTGGTGATGTGCATTTTCAGGATCAGTACCTCAGGAGATATGACTTCACTGCTCAGAAAGGGATAGTACACCTAATGGCTTGATTTTGACGCTTCGTACAATGGTATTACCGAATTCCATATATAGTATTACTGAATTCCATATATGGTATTACTGACTGTATTAGAATAAAAACTGCAATTAATCTATTTTGAATTGAATACAGCTGTGAAGATGGCTAACCTGAACAAAAAACAGAATGGTAGGCTTTGTCTAAAAACGGTCCCGATCATAATTCACCTTTTGGGAAACAGCAGCAATCAGTAATTCTACTTTTTGAAAATGTAGGAGCCCCTCGTATAAACCTTTGTCAGCACTATGAAGCCAATGTAAGCTAGCAAGACAGATGGGAACCTACAGCATATTTTTATTTTTATTTTTTTTTCTTTTTCTGACTGTTCCAAAGGGCACAGACAAGAGAGACAGCAGACACTTCTGAGGTGTGGAAGCTCTCGTTCTCTGTCTTGAACGCCTCCTTCCCGACACAAGCAGAGATAGCATGCATCTATCTCTGTGAAGATGTAGTGCTCTATTTGCCACTTTCATTCAAAGAAATCAATGAATCGTAAGGAATTAACTCCAAGAGAGTATGGCTGCATCTAGCTGCAGTTATCTTAGCTTGATCCAACTTCTCTCATGTAAGTTTTTGTGTTTATCTCTCCTCAACTTTCCTTAATCCAAACCAGCCGATTTTCTCCCTCCCAGAAATGGATTACCACACTCTTTGTTTACGAAAACCCTACCAGAGACATTAGCTGTCAGAACATGCAGAAAACCATTAACTGGGGGAAAAAAACAGCGGTCTGAGATTGCAATCAATCATTTGCACTGCATCTGCTGGCTGGTGTGTTCTATGTCTTGGCAGACCCTACTCACACTGGATGGATCTAGATTCTCCGAGTGAGACCATGACCCTCACCTGCCATTTGACATTAGAGAGCTCTGCCTGGTTCACTAATGGATAGATCACATCAATAAATCTGATTCCTTGCACTGAGTTGAAGAAGCAGATGGAACAAGAAGATTAATCTCTGCCGACTGACGTTACAGGGAAGATGTAAAAGAGATAACAGAAATTACTGGCTAGGTCTCATATGAACTCTGGTTCACTGATGCATGAGATCAGCATTCCCAGTAGGCTCCAAAAGGAATTGGATTTTTGTTTCTCTGTGAGCACTTTATGCCTGTCTTCATCTTCAGTTAACATTCGTCTGAGATGAAACCTTGTAGTTAGTGGTGTTTGCCCTTAGCACTGCTTTATGATTGACTTCCACAGAACCATATGGCTGCATTTAACATAAATCCAAGCCAGTGCAGAAACTACATTATGCTGTGAATTTGTCTTAGTTTGTTTTCTTTGCAGAGTTGCAATAATAATAAAAAAAAGTACAGGAAAAGAGAAAAGTGAATTTCCGTTTCCTCAGAGCCAATATTAATGCTACCATAATCCTGGAAAAAAGCTCCAGGATCACATCAGATCAAATGATAATCAAAGTTTGGGAGAAAGACAGAAAGCGAGAAAACTATCATCCATATGCAAAAACAGAGGAAACATCTGTGGGAACTGGAGATAAGCCTCTTCTAACAGCTTATTCAAATGTTTCAGAGAACACTTTCCACATGGTAACACCTGCTTGAATTTGGCTGGGTTTACACTGAGGACCTGCTTTCTTTACAAACTAAAGACTGGAAGCCAAGAAAGAAAAAAAAAACTAGTACGGCTGAGGGTGTCTTCCTTAGTCTTTGTGTGTTCTTCCACATCTGTCCCCTGGCAGGTTACTGCTAGAGAAAGACTAGAGAACTCAGGTATGGCAATTCTGCAACAGAAACTTCAAACAGCAATCCAGACACAAGTGCATTTCAATCAGCTGTGAAAGCCACTGGGACATGGTGAAGCACAACCCAAAACTTCTTGTCTTTAGGAGTGCAGGAATAATTCTCTTCTTTTGAAAGTACTCACTTTCTTGGCAGCATAAATAAGAATATTGTGCTATAAGAGGCACACGGCACTTGTAAACATCCTATTAATAATTCTTCCAAATTCAGATTATGGCAGATAGCTCTCTCCTGAGAAAGAGTTTCACCTCATTGTGAGATATATATATACGCATATACATATATATATGCATGTCTAGGATCAAAAGAATCGGAATAATCAGGCTGTTCAGAGTCTGCTCTTTTTGTGCTCCTCTCTGCTACGTTGCACTCTGTAAAGATGAGCAAGGGAAACAAACAACACTGAGCTGCACTTCGCATGCAGAAGTGAGCAAGGGAGTTAGATGCAAAGATGCTGGGTGGGCAAACAAAGAAAGCTGGCACAGTTGTAGTTACTCATATTCTTCTCTGCAGTATAGTCCCATTACTTGCCTTCCAGAAGAGAGTGAAACTAGATTCATATATTGCTCAAATAATATGAATTGACTCTGTTCTCCTTACAAGCTTCTTCTGGGTTTCTTAAAAGTCTAACATTCACACTGACTTCCATCTAGGTTACAGTAAGTGATGTGGCCACTGTCATTGTTGCTGGTATTCACTTCAGAAGGGGGCACCAGCTGCAGGGAACAGACTTGACAGCCTCTTCCTGAATTTCTGAGTAGTGACAGTACTTGTTCTATCCATGGGTGTCCAGCATTTGGGCTTGTCTGGGCCACACTGAGTGAGGAACTGTTTAAGGCCGCATCTGCAAAGGTTGCTCCAAACAACAACTGATAAAAAGAGCCCAATAACACTATTAAATAGAGTAAATTCTCATCAACAAAACACTATTTTTCATAGTCACCACCATGAGCTGTGCATTTTCACCAGCAACAAACAAGATCCTGTATGTCGTGCTCATAAAAATCTGCACCAGTAGGCATGACTGACTATCGCTGTTGTCACTGTGAAATGCACCACCCACTGCATCACTGCACTCACATCCACTGTTCAGTCTCCAGAAACGTTCAGCAAGCATCGATGAATGTCAATGGGTGCAATTTTTCTGCACGGAGGAATTCAATTTTACCCCTTTGCTTCATCCGCACTTCCACGTCAGAAGCCAATTTGTCACACTGCCTCCTCTGCTGCCATCTCCGTGCCCCGGTTTCAGCCCAGACACCACTGATGACACACTGAGGTTCTGTTGGTGCTGAGCAATGGGTGTGTGCTTGGGGCAGAGCCATCACCACGATGGTGTGGGGAAGCCACAGGAACAGCTGGACTGGGCTGGGCTGTGGTTAGGACACGCCTGTGCTACTCCAATTCTCATCTCTCCAAAGAATGGGAGGGTAAAGGAAAGAATCTGAATTTTACAGTGAGAACTGGAAATGCTCATCTTGTTCTCTGCTCTTCTGGAATCATATCCCCCCCCACTGAGACAGAGAGACAGAGGTCTCTGAGATGAAGTATTCTAATCTTGGACAGTTCCTTCCTTGAACATTGAATAAATTAAGCTTTCTGGGGAAAAAAAATAATCAAAGAAGAAAAGCACAAATACTCATCCAATCTCTTTCACTATCCTTGCTGTCTATAGTAATCTGAGAGAGCAATTGCAGCAAACGCCTTGAAATACCCACTGAGACAATTTCAAAAAAGCAAATGCAGTTTAAGAGAGAATCTCAGAGCTGTGATATTCACCCAACAGTTTAATTCAGAAGCTGAAACAAAGGTCAAAATTTCTTCTGCAGTAGGAAGACTTGACTGGACTACTGGACATTTTAAAAGGAGCTAAAACCAGAGAGAAGTAAAATATTATTCTGCCAATGGCTGAAAGGATCTGATTCTGCCTCAAGCAGCAAGCAGGCTGAATCACCACAGATCTGTGAACCTCAGCTCACTTACTGATGTCCATAGCTGTGGCTCCCTTGCAATTCAGAGCCTGGAATAACCTGTGCTGAACTCTGGGCTGCCACTACTGCGCTACCAGCAGTCACTCAAACAGCCAGATTCATGTCATGCAGTGACAGCACTGTCATAACCTCTGAGTTAGAGCCACTACAACCAATCTGGCAACTCTACGCATACATGTGATACACCCATCACTCCTGTTTTCTAGGCCCTTATTGTTTCTTGGTGAGAGCTTATATACTACACTTGCACATTCTTTTATATGCAAAACACCAAAATCTGCATAAAGACTTGAGGGATCACCATTCAAAGATTCAACAAGACAGAATCACACCTTGCGCTCAGACAGGATGTCAGCTCTCCTTTTAATAGTATTCATTTTTTGCTGATGTCTTCTTGGAGTTGGACTTCTCACTGCACAACCAACATTAACTAAGACCTTGGATACTGATGTCATGAAGTCATCCAGGTCTTTGCTTTGTCATGATACTTGGTAATGTTTTCTTACTTATTTGAATGTGACAGAAAGAATCTGTTGAAGTTCTTTTCTAGCTCAACTGAAGTTGCACTGATTGAGATGGCAGGCTCAACTGCAAGCACATAGCTATAGAAAGATGTTAGTTTTTAACTTTGTAACTTACTATATCTTTATGGTCTTTTACCAAACTTGCTATTGAATCTTTTTTTGAAGAAGAAAATTCAGAGATTGCATTGAAAAGCTTCTTAGTGACAAAGAACACCACTGACAGAAAGTCTTGAGTCTGATTATTCCTAGTTTCTCTTCTATGAGAGTATATACCAGCAGCCAAGGCTTCTCATCATCTTGAGACAGTCCTATAGGTGATGAGGTACATGGTATTCAAAGGGATTTCATAAGCACTCACAAACAGTAAAGACCATAGAATACTCTTGGTTTTCATCCTACTCAGTCCCTAATGCTACAGCATTTACCTTGTCCAGGCAACTAGTTTCTCCTTCTGAGCTAGTCCACCTTACCCATTTGTACAGCTACACCTACTCCTTTTGTGTCCAGGCACGTCCAGATTTCCCTCCCTACTCCGAGCGCTCCTGGCTTCTTTCCCTCTTGAATCTAGTTCACCAGGGCCTTGTAACAATCTGGCCCATTTTTTTTTTTTTTTTTTAAATCCGAACTCCCTGACCATCTTCCCCAGCACATGAAAAAAAGTCCCCAGTCTTTTCAAAGCCTGGAAATAAGGCTCTTGAGTACAACAGGTTTTCAGATCCTATCCCTGCAAAAAATTAAACTATCAGCAAATGAAGCAATTCTATAAATAACTGGAAATACAAAGGATTTATTTTATTTATCCACTGATAGCACATCTTTCTCTTTTCCCAGATTCTAATAGGATATCTCGGTAACTCAGAGAGATGTTAGGTAAAAGAAAAACAGGCTCTTTACTTGAAACTAAGTTGAATTGTTAAGACATATACAAACACGTATTTATGTATTAGGGAAAAGAGTGGCTATACCAAGGAAAGTCAACAATACATACCATTAAAATAATTTGAGATTTCCAGCTGCCTTATGATAATTAATGCACAGTGCGCAAATACGAATATCTCAAAGCTATAAACAATTATTTCTAAAGTCTAGGCATATGAATCATTAGAATTGCTATGCAAAATCTCTTTTCCTATTACCATTATTAACAATAAAATTGTCAAATTCATTAGATTAATATTCTCTCTGTAAGTCATACAAACTAAGAAATACTATACACCATAACGTAACACACACATGACATGAAAGCACAGAAACAAATATATAATGATTCTAGCTGTGACACAGTATGTTAGTGAGACTGATAAACCGAATCTTTATGCTGAAAGCATATTGCAGTTTCAAATCTATTATCTGTTGGAACGGATGTGTTATTATCTCTGGGCTACTTTCACGCCACGAAATAATCCCTGCTAGCATAATTTTCAAAGTGAGGGATTACAAACAAGATAAATTTCATTGTACTGCTACCTGAACTAGCATCAACCAACAAGAATTTCATGTAACTTAGTCAATTGCCAAAATACCTGCATTTGGTGGTCCCATTGCAAATGTATAAAGCATAAACCAGGCATTTTTCCATTAATTTTGCTTCAGCCATTACGCATCCAAATCAGTATCCTATGGTACTGATCTACAGGGAACAGTAATATTTGGCCTATGGTTTGTGTGTTTTTTTTTTTTATATATATATATATATATATAGTAAGCTTAATATTTTTAGTTGACAAAAAATAGAGTCTTCCAGCAAATATTTGGGTTTGTTGAAAATTATTAACTAACTGAACTTAAACACACAACTCTCTTACTGCTGCTGATTTCAATTTGTATCTAAAGGAAAGCTTAGGAGTTTTTTTTTGGAACACGAAGCGAATCAATGTACGGCATCAATATATTTTACAAATTATTAACAAGCAGATGCAGAAATCCTCAATTCAATCAAATAGTATCTCACTTTGTTTATATTTTAGGAGTTACAATTAGCAAAACAGAATTTGGACGAAGTTCTAATTTTTATCGTACCACTGACAGAAAAAAAAGGCAAATATATAATTAAAAATCCTTTTCTGAAACTGAACATACCGTGATGGTCAGCAGGTTGGAATTCACCAGGGATTATATTGCTCAGTCAGGATTTTTTTTTTTGGATCAGAAACCACGTATACTGATTTGGTAGAAGACAAGCAAATTGCAGTTCGAGTAAAGGACAGGTATTAATGAAAAAATAGACATGGAACAGTAATATAATAAAACTTTGATTTAAATGAACTAAAATTTTATATGGAATTCTCTATTTCCATTTTTTTTGTTGTTGTTTTATATCTACTATCAGCAGTATCTGTGTATCTATACCTATTATCAGCAGTTCAAATTTCAAACCAACTGCTCAAAGTGTTTCAGATGAAATGCACAATTCTGTTTAAAAAAGCAACCCTTCAGCTGGTCATTGCCTTTGCTACAATAGTACGTCACGGTATTTCTAAAATAAACATTTGCTAAATAGGAAGCTGTTACAAACTGAGGATCAGATCAGGCAAACGGAAAAGCATGCAAATAGTTTGCAAAGGCTTGCAGAATCAGGCCACAGAATTAATACAACCTCCGCTGCCCTTCTGTTTTCTTAAGTGAAAGTGACTAGATTTGGCAGTCAAAGTTCATCTATTTTTATTTACTATGAATCTGTATGACAAATTATTTAAAGTATAATTAAAAAAAACAACCAAAAAGATACAGAGATGAGGAAGTCTGTTCCAGATGTTTTTTTGACCATTGTAAACAGACTTAAAAAAAAAAATCACAATTTGCCTTCTGTGGCAACAGTTAGCATCATGCAAACGCTTAGAGTCACATACCCATAACTGCTATCGTGATATGTTGGAGAAAACACATCCATCTCTATAACGTTGTCATGACCATTTGCAAGGACTGCTTGATTTCCTAATTCTCTACATACAAAGATACAAAAAGATGAAATTAGAGTGGCAATTTCAAATTAACGAATGGGATGATCCCACAAAAAGAATTCACTAATTCTATTGAATAACCTTCTTTTCCCATGGATGTGAAAAAACACAACTGCATTTTGAATGCAGGACTTATCTGCCTTCTGGACTGTCCTTGGAGCTACATGCTGACACAGGGTTTGTTACAAGGCTACCGTTAGGGGGACATGGCCCTTTGGTGATCCCCTACTTCTGTGGAAGACCTGGTATCAAATTCCTGGTTGCTACCAACAGCAAGCCAGGCTTTAGGATTGAGCAGCGTGTAGTTGGAGGATGTTTACTTGATGAGGTTGGATCAGAGATAAAGCAGTGAAATTGAATGGTGACTATAAAATGCACAGCCAGTCAGCCAGAAAACATGCTGGGGGGCAACTGACATTGAGTGGAGATCTCATGTTCTGCACGTGGTGCCCCACAGCAGCAGGGCATGGAAAGGACACACCACAGACATTAGCTCTTTCAGGGAATGGTGAGAAATGAAAGTGAATAAACATGATTAGGCACTATTACTGTTTTTACAGCTGCATATTTATTATTCTACTTAAATAATGAAAAGATTAGTTTTGAAATTCTTCCTAAATTTGCATCCATGCTTGCTTCAACAATTGCACCTCTTTGAAGAGAGAAATAACTGGGTCAAGGAATTCTGTGCAAATAATACTGAAATCTGTCATACTGGTGCTTGCCTAGGACACAGGACAAAAGAGACAGTGTGCTCAAATTGCAAGTCTTTGTGGTGACAGAATGGGATTCATGTGTCAGAAGGATGCCAGAGACATCAAGCAGAAATCTAAAGCAACAGATTACTCACACTGTGGGGAGCTTATAAGCATATGGGGCCAGTGTGCTTGGATTCAAATACAGATGCTTGGTAAGCATCTTGACCATACAAGAAATTCGTCACATGGAAACAACATTTTTTTGTTCAACTTAAGACTTCGGAAATGACACTAGTCAGTTGCTTTGAATAACATTTCTAGTTTGTGTTATCTACTGTCCCCTACTGGCATATCAGTCTTTGAAAATGCATTCATCCTCCCAATAACCCAAGTAAAATGAAGAATCATTTCCTCCATTTGCAGGTTGGCAATGTGGCATGGCCAAAGCAATACTCAAGGTCTTCAGAAGAGCAGGACTTCAACTCCATTCCCAAACTGTGCTTTTAGTTTGTACCACTCATTTTCAATATAAATTACATCTTTAATCAAGTGCATGTGTGAAAACCTGCAAGACTTACAGAATGAAACAATTTTGAATTTGATTAGTGGGTAGAATGCATACAACAGCTGCTTTGAGCAGACTTTAACTTCCAGCGCTACTGTGGTTTTGCAGAAAATCAATCAGGCTTTACACAAATTGATTTAAGGGTACCCTGGAAACTATTAAAACTCTTTCCACACCTTAATCAATACTGAATGTGTTAGCTTCATTGGCAATCCACCCCAATAAAGACACGTGGTTGTTCAGCGCTCATCACACCTTAGGAGCTCCTAAAACCTCCACGTGCTAAAATGAAGTTTGGATAAAGCTCGCAGAAGGTTTTTGAAGTAGCATATGCTAGAATTTGTTTTGCTTGTGTCACCTCTGAGGTAATCTAGTGACCTAACTTAATGCTTCAAAATGCTGAGCTGTTTTCCAGTCATCAAGTTTTTTTTTCAGACTTTTCCATCTTTCTTCTCAGTGAAATTAGCAGAAAACTGAATACAGTAATGCCCCTACCTACTCTATTTTTAAGAATTAGGGGTAACAGAAGACTATGCGATGTCAGAATGAGCTGTGAGAAAAAAAACTTAATTTCTTCAATAGTTTCTATTAAAAATTCTCAATCCATCATATAATACAAAGTCTTCTTTCTTAAAACTAGTTATGTTCCACAGCAAATCAAGTAAGAGAATGCAAAGTTCACGCACTGCTCAGCACAGGTTCTGACTAAATTTATGTAATATTTTCAGAGATTTATTCCTGGACTGGAATACATAAGTTTTCCCCTGCTGACAATTTATCTTAGACATTGTCTAAAATTAATAAAACATTGCCTAAGAGATGATACCAACTTGTTCTTATAAACAAATTGATGACATGCTCTTCCCCCGCTCATTTTTAGCTTATGTAATTGACAGCACATCAGAAAAAATTCTGCAAAGAATTTAACAAAGAAAGCATCTAAAGAAGTGATTTACTAAGTATTCTTAAATCTCAGTCATTTAGATTCTACCAGAATGTAAAGCCATGAAAATTTAAGTAATGATCTCGATGCTTGAGAATATAGTACTAAATCTAAAGAATATAATTACAGAATAATAGAAGTAGAGAAGAATAGAAGTACTAAATCTAAAGAATACAGTACTAAATTTTAAAGACCAAGGTAAGAAAAACATACTAATATTAAATTACTTAATTATCATTTATAATGTACAGACAGCTAGCAAGTATTCGTGCATTTGCGTGATTTTGGCTGTCCAACATGTAACTCAAAGAACAAAATGTGAAGTTATTCAATATATTCCTGCTTTATATTCCTCCACAAGTTGTTACTGTTAACTGGTGCTGGTTTCCCCACCTGAACCTAATTTGCAGCAAGTTGAGGAAGAGGCAAATAGTAAAGATTATTAGTGTCCAACAGAAATGTCATGCAGCCTGCAAAAAATCCGAGGAAACCAGCAGGAAATAATTTCTTTCTTCCTTGCTTTTTTTTCCCCAAAAGCTGATTTTACTTAGATTGCTCTGAAAGTAACATATCCTATTTATTTCCATGGAAAGAGCAACTAATACAAAGAGCACAATAACACTGCCTGACAAATTCTGAGCTACAAAATGCTAGTTTTCAACACAGTCACCACCATCAGTTACGTATTTTTGCCAGTGATGAACAGGAGCCTGCATGCCATGCTCCTAACAATCTGCACCAGCAGAGGTGATCCACTGTCACTATTGCCACTGCTGAAATGCAGCGCCCACTGCCTCACTGTGCTCACACCCACTGTTTGGTCTCCACATTTGTTCAGAAAGCACTGATGAATGTCAGTGGGTGGCATTTTTTCTGCATGGAGGAATTCAACCCCACCCCTTCCTTTCATATGCACTTCATTTGATGCCACCTGTCACAAGACAACAAAACAAAATGGAATACCGGTGGGAAGGTTCAATCTCTACTGTCATACCACCAACATCCGTGTCTGATGTTGTGGGCCAATACAATAAAACAGCAAGCATTACCTTTGGAGCAGTTCTCAGCCTCAGTAGAGAGAGATCAATTTTTGCCTCTGCTGCATAAGCTTACTATCATTTAAAGATGGCATCAAAGATGCAGGAAGCACACTCATGTAATTCAAGTTGTGGTTTCAGACATCATAAAACTTTAAGGAAAAGTTCTTTTTATATTTTGAAAAATACTAAAATTTTGATTGGACTTTATTAATCTATCAGCTTACAGCTATCCATTTACAGACTAACAGCAATGCTTTACACAAAAGTATTAACACTATGCAGAACCAAATCGCAGCATATTTTATCAAATACACAACTGAAAGCAATGTTATAGAATATATATCTTGAAAGTCACCTCTTTTACTACCACAAAATCATTGGGACTGAAATCTCCCTCAGGTTCTGCAAATATATCCTTCTCACCTGCATGTACAAAAACATCCTATTCACTATCCAGCTATATGAGACAGCAAGCTGTATTTCACTTTTATGTCACCCATCACCAATATGAGCCTATAGAGAGAGAAAGATAGCTAGGTATATATGCTGACATTCACATTCTGTAGCTCTAAATGATAGTCATCTAAGTCAGATAAAAAAAGACAAGCTGAGTATGGGCATAAGCTAAAATATTGCCAAAGATGAAATAAACTTTCTTTTAGGCTGAGAAATGGATAAAGAAAGAAGCCTATCGCAAAGTTGTTAATACAGTTGAAATTGAGACTAAGAATCACACTCAGTAGGGAACTTCAACCAAAAAGAGAAAAATCAATGACAAGTTCTTCACCTCAAGTGTTCCAACCAAGTGATACTATCAGAGAAACTACAGTAGAGCTGTGTCAGTTTTAACGTGAAACTTTCACATTTCAACTCAGGTACAAGTATTCAAAACATGAACACTCAAACACCCTCATCAGGATCATTTACAAGATTTAAAGTTTCTATTTCACAAAAAATACTTAATCTGGACTGGAAGTGGTATTCTCATTCAAGTACATTTATAAAAACAATGAAAATATACACGGCAATAAAAGCAAGTATCAAAAATCCTATCTGTCCACAGAAGATCAAGCAAGTGCCCTGAAAACATCCACTATCTTAATACTCTTCTCCAGTACGAACTTTTGCCCTAAAAAAATCCCGAACATTTTCTCAATGTACTAAATTATCTGAATACAATGATGAAATCCCTCCAGAGGAATCCTGTCCCACAGTGCCCAAGCGCCATAAGCAATGCAGTAGCATTTAAGTTTGGAGAGTTAAACTATTCCCCAAACAAGAGTTGCCTGAAACATCTGTAGGGACAAAACAACCTAACAGAAAATCTTCAGGTCACATACATTCTGACGTACTCAAAATCAGTTGGACTATTATTACTTCACTGCAAATCATAAGCTAAAAGGATTCAAAGAATGAACTGAAGGGATTTCATAAATATTTTCAAGAATTACTGTCAGTTTCAATATAGTTGTAAATGATCAGTCTGATGACTAAATTGGAATATTATCGCTTACGCTAATAAAAAATTAGTGCTGATTGACTGTTTCACTAGTATTAATTAATCACTGTAGGTAAATTCAGCTCTGTGCCAGTAAGTCCTATAATTTTTTTAATAGATCATTCTGCATCATACATCATTCTGCATCTATAGAAGCTCGTGTCACCCTTTATATTAGCTGCTCCCTTCCTAGAGCCAGCTATCAATTCTAAAAGACAAAAAAGAATGGGAACAAATTAATCATTATAGCAGAACTAAGTGATTCTTTGGTCTCACCAAACCCTAGATGAGTTCAGAAAACATCTAGCCTCACATGGGTATTTCTTGAAAGCTACCAAGTACTAGAGTTAAAAAGCGTTGCTGAAAGTTCATCCACATCTGACACGTATGACAGCGTATATTTAACACATAACATATCTGGCAAGCAAAACAAGACATTTCTTGAAACAGTCAAAAGTCACAAATTATGAACAGGAAGGAAAATGCTCATCTGGAAAAATTAAGACACTCTCCACATCCAATTACTGTGCCAAAAACATCATAAGGGAAAAGAGCGGCACTGTGGATTTTGGAGCGAGGACAGAATATTTTAGAACTGAAAAGTTTTCAGCGTTATTTGCTGAATAAGGGGAAGTATTAGCTGCTGGCTATCTTTCAAGTTAAATGTTTTCCTTAGAAATGCCAGTCTGTAGTAGTACCTAAGTAATTACCTGCTTTCCAGTGGCGCATTACTGCCAAGGACCCAGCTGTCCTGCAGCTGGACTGACTCAGGTG
>JANHGO010000001.1:48491449-48529727 GCA_024606505.1 Aquila spilogaster
TAACAGACTGAATCACATCTGATTACAACGTCAGAAGACTCATATACTTAATGACCGTCACATCCATTAGAACACACACAGAACAGATTTTCCAATTTCACACTATGCAATATAACTACAGTTTGGAGTAAGTCACAGGTGATCAGAGAGTCGGCCATCAAAACAAAAGGAAATATTTTTTGACTTAACCAAAGCATACAACAGCCATAAAGCTTAAAACCAAAACCTCAAAACAGCAAACCCCACAATCAAATACCTCCATCAATGCTAGGTTTTAACAATCTGTTCTGTATCATCAGTAGTAAATAAGTCATAAATAGAAGACAAACCTTGCCATACAACACAACAAACACAAAATTTAAAAAACCTCAAAATACTTCATTTATCATGATTTAGCAATGACACTTAAAAATGTAACTCAAATTGCAATCTATTTCCTAAACTAATGTAGTAGAACATACTTATTAATATAAATACAAGTCTTAGGCAGAGCAGAAGATACAGGGGCCTGCACTTTGCTCACAATGTAAATGCTTTCACGTTGTTTTTAAATTAGTTGTTTGATCTTCATAAGCAATTCTCTGTTTGGAACTGGTTATAACTGCAAATTGCTACAAACCCAATAATAATACCTCAGTACAGAGAACACAGGAAAAGTACTTCTGTTGAAACAGATGTTTTTAATAACTTACAGGTGACTACTATAAAAATAACTTAACAGTGAGTAATTTCTCATGTCATGAACATAAGAAAATTTGAGAATCTTAAGGAATAGACGTGCTAAGCTTAAACAGAAAATCCAGCCTTCAGAATAATTTCCTTTCCGAGAACCCCATTCTCCTTTCCAGTTATCTTTTGTGGTCAGTACAGCTGTTGTCACAAACTACAGCAATGCTGAATCTGTCATTAAAATAATGACAGCATTTACATTGCCAATAAGGTTTTCAACACCAAATCTCTAATACATTGTATCCAGGAAGGATACAACTGCTCAGCTTTGTCTTTACCAACACTGACACAAAGGGTGTCATTGCATATGATTACAATCGCTATCAAGGGCTTCAAGCCACATTTCAACAAGCCAGCTACAGGAAAGTTAACAGACTAACACTAGCAAAGACTTTTTTCCCATGTCTACTTAAAATTTTATCTGATTTAGATTACAAGCTATTTATCAACTGGTGCAGACTTAACCGTGGCCCTGTATTTTATAATATATAGGTGTATGTGTATATATAAATATATATGCACACACGTGTCTGTGTAAATAGTTATACATATACATGTGTAAATATCCATGTATAAATGATTAAACAACAGAAAAAATTTACAAATGAAATGAAATAATTTTCATTAATTTATTTTTAATCAGATAAATTACTTAATCAAAATTGTCTTAAGGACCTGACTTTTTGTCTTTGTTATTCCCTTTTTTGACTCTCCTACCTGCCTAGCCTTGTTGAACAGTGTTGCCATGATCAGTGCAACACCATCCTCCTCTGCAGCTCCTACCGGCTGAGATGTTATTCTGACTTCCCTCTTCTTCATTAATTTTTCTTCTCATTTAAAATCTCAGCTGAAAATAAATCTTTTAATCTATCATTTTTAGTACTGAAGATCTTGCACCATCCTCTGCTGAAGACAAAAGCAGAAGATAAAACAATGTTTTTCTCTTGCACAAAGGAGGGTCCGCATAAGGGGACTATGCCAGGCCTGCAGGCTTGTTTCAGGTAGACATCAGACCTTCCCACACATTCTACCAGCAAGAAGAGGCACAGTAAAGGCTCTGTAAAGGATATTTATGCACTCCCCAAATAAATGCATAGATCTAGTAAGTACACCAGTAACATGCTGGAGGAGTGAAACTGTATTCCTCAGCCCATAGGCCAGCTACTCAGGCCACTGTTTGGGATTTAGATTATTACCCCAGAAATTTACTATGAACCTACAAAGCCCTTCTACTATATAACGTATAAATATTACTGACACTGAAACTAGAGAGTAACATATAAAATAAATTAAGAGTTGCGGGATGAGCTTGTAACCGTGAGGTGCAGGCTAGAAGGGAGCTAGAAGAGCATAGCAAGTGCAACTTTGCAAAGAGCACACATCCTGGAAGCCCACTGTCTCTCTCCATAGGATGCTCCCGGGTGACATTTTCTAGTGTCTGAGGGTGGCTTCACTTGGCAGAGAATCTACAGCGCCCACAGAGTCACAAATGCCTGAAAAATCTAGAATGATTTATTCCTCTTCTAATTGTGCAAGAGCTACAGGTAGAATTGAGCCTAACAAGATTAGATTTTCCATAAATCAATAGAGCTAAAATCTATATTCCTCTAAATCTCCTCAGTCTTATATTGCCGTTCTGAATGAGAGATCACTGAGGACTGCTCTTACAATGTCTTCTTCAACCTGCCAGATTTCCTGAATCCACAGTTCTTGCAACTGCCACGCAATTTCTAACAGAAACTTCAATCTTGCACCACTGATTTGTGAGGAAGATACAATCATCACAACAGTCGTGTTTTGAATGCTGTTCTTAAGCTGGAGCCAGATTCCCTTTTTTCACTCCTCTTTAAAGGAGTTAATAGCTAAAGAACAGTTTTCAGTATTACTGTGACTTTCACACAAAGCTATCAGTCTTGCGTAGTAACTAAGCCTCGCGACATCCCTGTGACACTATGAAAACATTCTCATTGCACATGCAGGGAAACTGAGGCATATATGTTAAGGGATTCACACAGGTCTCCTAGGAAATCAGCATCACAGCCAGAAAAGTACTGGTTTTTTACTTTTCATAATTAAGGAATTGATAAAGACAGTGTGAGTTTTATGACATGGACACATACTTCATGATCTCTGCAACACTGGAGATTACTCCTGGTGAAAATACTCCTGCATGTGCCACAATGGCTAGTATCGAGACCCTTTAACTCCTCCTTCCTCTCTATCAATCACCTTGTTGGAAAATGGGAATCCTAGAGGGAAACAGTTCTTACCTTGGTTAATGAAAAGATCAGCAGTCCTGGGACTTGGCCAGGACCCTCACAACAAATCACTTACTAGAACCTTCCTTCTTACAGACTATCAGGAAGAAGAAAGAGCATTCAAATCTGATAAAGTGTAATTGTGCTGAAACACTTAAAAGCTATTGCAGAAGGCTACAGTTGCTTTGCTTTAAATTGGATTTTAAATGCTATCCTGATTGATTTAATCTAAATGCGAATGTCTGGTTTACACTAAAAATAAGCAGGTATGGGTACAGGTGGGCTTATGTCTAAAAATGGGAAGTTTTAATTAAAACTTTCTTGTTCGGTCTAGACATTAATGACTGTAGAGCAATCCCATTCATCTTAAAGAGGAGATTTCTGCAGCAAGAAGCAAATGTAAATTGGCCCAGCAACCAGCCTGTGCATTCAAGTTGTTCAGGTAGAGCAAAAAAAGCCCCACATTTTTGAGGCATTTGCTGCATAAGTCAGCATCAGATAATTATGCATGCGAACATATGTACAGAACTTGGAAAAGTCACAAGAAATCGGGTAGAAAGCTGTCTTACTACAGTTACATGAATTTTTCAAAACACATTTAAATTGTTATTTACCCTAGGGAACCACAGTGAAGCAAAGCAGCCATTTCAATTGTAGAGGTAAATTATACGCACTTTGTAGCCTTTCACAAACCCTTTTTCTCTTTTCTTTTTCAAAATGTAATTTACATTTAATTAATATTATCATTTAATTGTTACAGAATTTGAACAGCGTAAGAAAGAATACAGGAAAATGCACGTGTGACAGTAAAAAGTAAGGAGAGAGAGAGATATTTACAATAACTACTGCCATTTGGGGGAAAGGGGTTAATACAGAAGGAGAAAAGCAGACCAAGTATCCATGAAAAAAGGTAATTTGTTGCACATTTTGTGTGATAGCCTTTCTATAACAGACAGAAAACTGAGACCTGCCAGCTAGCTACTCATCTAGGAAAAAGAGGTGATTTCCATTTGATAAGGATTTGGCTTTTTAGTAGTGTATAATTAACGTTAACATTGAGTTTCCATGACAAACACAAAAGCAAAGACTTCCATTGTGATATAAACATTTCAAATGTGAACATAAAGTAATTCAGTATCTATGTCTGTGAGAGTCTTAACTCCTTCTAGTGAGGTTGCTCCTTTTTTCCTCTCGCTTTAGAAGAGTCTCTGCCATGGTAAGGGAAATATCCACAATACATACCAGAAGTAAGCAGCTGGAGTAGACTGAATATTTTAGTAAACTGGTAACAAAAAAGATAACCTTTCGTTTCCAGGTCACTGGTCCCTCCTCTGCTAGCCCTCGATTGCTAGCAGTCAAAAGTAATTTCCATAAGAACTGGTTTGATTTCCTCCATAAAACACTTTGGTGGACTTGAAATTTTACCTAATTAATGGATGTATCTCCAAAAGTACTGTAAGCAGAAGTGGGATTTACCTTGGAAATCCCTGCAAATTGAAGAAAGTAGGTATTATTGGCTTAATTATTCCTAGAGCTCCCAAATGAGTTTTTTTTTTTAGGTCCCTGCTTATGAGGGGGTAAGAGGCTACCTGTACCGCTACGGCCAGGACTTCAGTGATTCTGCAGGCAAGTAAAACCATTCACTCCAGAAGTGTCTGGTCTGGGAACACCTTTCATGAGAAGCTGTATTTAATTAATGAAAACAAAAATAAGGTTATGGGTTTAGAGAAAAATTGTGTATTTAAGTGTTCATTTGCAATTAGGCAGATCTGTCTTTTGAATGAACCAGTGCTTCAGTGTACTTTTTCTGCCAAGGTGTACAAGAGTACACCTTTCTGATCATTTACTACAAGCTATAGTGGCAATCCAAGATAACTTGCTGTATGTGCTCATTTTGTAGTTAATCCGAAGTATTTGTTTAATCTTATCCATGTCCAAATTGGCTCTGCCCTGCCAACTGCTTTAAGGATCCAAACCACACACTCAGCCCCAGGAATGAGGTGACACAGTGCCTACCACCACAGGAGAGCCCTCCCACTCTGATTTGTTGTCGCCCTGCTCTGTCCTTTTCTGCTTGCTTTACAATTAATGGACATACAGATGGGAACAGAATTAACCCGCAGCCACTGCTGCTGAATTCCTCTTGAAGCACTTTGTGCTTCTGTGCTAGTTACGTGCTGACAAGAATGTGGAGAAGTGACAAGGACACTTTGATCAAGACATGCATCTTGTGTATGTGTGTGTGTATACTATTATAATATAAAATGGGAAAAAGTCATACAAGTAGCTTGATCAAAGTGGGCCAATGTTTGTCTCCCCATCACTACACTGCCTGTAAGGTCTGACAACCTGTCAAGCTACCCAGGAGTGAGAAACTACCAGTGAATTTAACTGCAGGATATGCTCTGAAAGATTGCATTGCTTTCCTTATGCATTCCAAGTCTGGAAGAAATGATAAAGAAAACCTGAATTTTGTTATTCACATTACATATTTTTCTTTAAATCTCAACATTATTTTACTTTTTAAAGAGAAATAAAGACTTCTGCCGTGAAAAGGAAGACAGACTTATTTGATTGTGGAGAAACTCAAAATGGTCTCATGGTGCACACATGGTCAGTGTCTGTCTATGATCTGCCAGATGACAAGAGTAGAGAAGTAGCTGGAGCTCCCTGGAGGGCAGTAGGATAGTCCCTAACACATAACATTGGTATTTTAAACCACAAAGTACATGTTGATAGTTTCCTATACCGTAAAAGGAAGCTGTTCTTTACCAGTTAAATATATGCTGGAAAACAAAGAAATGAAACATGCACGAAAAATGCTATATTTAAGAACTGAAGAAAAAATATTTTTACCAATATCTTTCAGTTGTGTCTTTCAGATGTGCTATCTACAGCAGTGTTACTTCAGGTTAAAGGTACACCTGTAACTTTGTCTTTCCATTTCGCATCCATTCAGCAAAGTATTTCCCCTCAACCACTCCATACTGATAATACCTGTGCACGCTCAGCTCTGTTTTATAATTCAGTTCTCCATAATGTTTTAGAAATCTGACTGCAGTAAACAGAAACCATCAGTTACTAACAACCTTTTCACAAAAACTTTGTAAAGTGTATGAAACTGAACTTTAAAACTTACTTGAAAGGCAGAATTTTTTGTCCCTGTTTTTTTTGGAATAAACAAGCTAAAAAGCTATATACCCTATATGATATGTGACCCTGTGAAGATTGATAAAATAACTTTCTATTTTATGGCATTTACTTTGAAAATCTGATTAAGATAGATGTCTCTAGTTCGTAATTCTTCAATGTCATGTTGTCATAGTTCCCATCAGCAAGATGCTTTAAAGGCTTTCGATTAATATTGCATGCCAGAACTGAAATTACATCCTTTGTCGTTTAGTTCTTAATGGTGCAAGTGATATCTATCAAGTAGTGTTTTATGAAGCATGTGTGATTTTTATTACAGGCTGTTTTCACAAATCTTCTTCAGGTTTCATAAAGACTGTTCATGGTTCACAACAAATATGCCCTGCATTTAAAATCATGCCAATTCTCAAATGCAAAATAAAGCTTGGATTTTTCAGTGAGATTTAACAATAGAACAAAAAAAATCTTCCTTAATTTAAATCTGTATATAATCATCTTAATTAGCAATGCAAAAATTTTACTGTAAGCCCCTCAACTCTGCATGAGAACTATATAGTAACTCCCCCCCCCAAACAACAACAACAAATGTAATCATGTATTATTTGCACAAGTAACAGGTTATGTTTGCCAAATCTTCTAAGTGCCTTAATTTTTAAAATGGGGGTGACACACAGAAAAATCAGAAGAGGCAACATTCCCCCATAACCCAAGTACAACTGAGATTTTCATTTGCAGCATCTATCTTTGTAAAACAAGATGCATATAGTTAAAACTTCTTCAATTTACTGGAAACCAGATAGGGGCAGTTGAGAAGGAATCTTAGGGTTGGTTGTTTTTGGTCAACCTGCTGTTTAAACAAAAATGTGCAAAGTCAATAAAACTTAAGTCTTAGAGGACACATGAACAGAATACATTTTTCAAATTTTTTTTGTCCAAAGACATAAAGAGCTTTCTCTTGATACCCAACAAAGTAAGGTAAATACACTGCAGGAAGAAATACTGCCCATTGAGAAGAAAGCGGGCATTTCTTACATAGATGGTGGTGAAAGGAAAAATCGGAGGATTTACTTCTGAAGGGTTTATTAAGTGTTGTTTCCACTCTCTGTTGTTCACTGTGGGAACCAAACCAGCTCACTTTTAAAACATTTTTTCCATTAGCTGGAATTGATTCTCAAAGCATTCCAACTTATCCACCTTCAGCCTGCAACCCCTCCATTAACCCCTTCAATACATATGTAACACATGGTCAATATTACGGCACAGAAAATCTGTTTAATTTAAATACCATATAGTGTTATGTGCCTTCTTGTCCATGGTACCATATAAGAGACCAGCTAATGGAAGGTAGTTACAAAAGCGTATGGGGTGAAAGAGCTCAGGTTGGGAGAACAAATTCACCTGGATCAAGGAAAACTGATGGTGACGCTGCCATCCACAAGTCAGACATTTTAAGTAACAGAGTAAAATGAAACTTTGCAGGTTTTCGACTGAGTTGAGGACGGCTTAATCACCTTATGAAAGCTGAAACAGAGATAAATATTTCAGCTTCAGTGAAAAAAGCTATAGTGGAACTAGTTCAGCAAACAACCTTCCTAATAGTGGCCTCTTTATCTCCAAAGGGATTTTAAAAAGAAAAATGAAAAAAGAAAAGTACAGAAACACTGCTAAAGTAAATTGAAATTTAACCTGCTGGGGTAACATACTTATGATCTTGCTTTACAAGAAAAAGAAATAAAAAAGATAACATAAAACACATGATGGCAACTATGCACACAGAATAAACTAGAAGCAACAGTGTACTTACAATCCTGCTGTCGTATTATGCAAACACCATCTCCTTCCACCCCAGGCTAACTCACGCAGTAGTTAGCAGGGATACTAATAGACATTATTTCTATTTTCTTTTTAGGACCTGAGGTCTGTGAAACCAAACAAAAACCTCCAATGGGAAAATGTCACTGACTTATTTCCAACAATTTGCCTGGAGATCAAACTGGGAAAAGATGCTATCACATGGTGAGAAAAGACAAAATCTTGCTCACTTGAGACAAAAAAAAAGACATTCACCTTACATTATGCAGAGATTCAAAATATAATAATGCAACCTTTAGTGGTGTGCTCCTGGCCTGGCTTCCCTGCAGTGGGATTCAGATGTTTTGCAAGACTGCGGGCTCAGTTTTTTTCCCTGGGGGATAGCAGTCTCCCACAGCAATATTCCCTGGGGCTGGGGATCACCAAGCCCATAGGCTTCAATTGAAGTCACACTTGCTTCTATTCAGAGTAGACTTTTCCGTGTCTTCATAAATCAGATCATCCTTCTTCCTTCTTTAGAGTCAGAAGTGAGAAAGTTACGCAATTATTGCTAGCTTCAGATTCTTTGCTCGTAGCTCACGGGAATCAGTGGAAAAATACGTTTTGAGTTCACAAATTGAAAGCTAGCTTTTTAACCAGAGAATTCGGGTTGTCATTGAAAGAAAACAAAACATGAAACAAAAATGGAGAAGTCTGGCTGAAAGACTTTGTAGGGGGAAGAAAAATTCAGCTTTCCAAAATGCGGACAGGGCACTGGAATTAATCTGAAAAATCTTTGAGTACATAGCCAAAACCTGCCTGTAAAAACCAGGTAAAATGATGTGGAGTATCCCATTTCCTGCTTTGCTCATCCAGCACCTTATGTTCATACCAAATACAGAAAACCACTTAATTTTGACTGCAAAAATTGTGATTTATAAATAAATGTTATAAAAAAAAATGCCATGCTTCAGCTGTAAATTGAGTAAGTTCTATAATCCTGATTCAGGCAAAATGACTGTGTTAATATATGTACTCATTTCATACCACATGTTTAACTGGAGTGTGGTATGGATTGCTAAGTTTGATGTATGACTTCTTAATAAATTTCCTAGCATTTTCACGTGTTACATAATTTTGGTTCCTATCCAAAATCATTAATCTCAAGTGAGCTACAACTGTATGTTTTTCTTTGTCTTCTGATTTTATTTCTTAACACTTCCAAGAAAAACAATTTGCCACAGCTATTTACTTTAGAAGCACAGTTACTACTGTACAGGTTAAAAAACCCCAAAACTTTCAAAACCTTTAACCTGAAAAAATACACTCACAAGTCATGATGACATAATGCTTACAGCTGACACAACCAGTGCTGCAAAAAACTGTCTTTCTTCCCAATAAATAAAATAGCATCTAAAGGCTCTTCTGCTACTTAGTAAACCTGACTGTTACTTACACATGGCTGACATTCATGAAGAAGGAGCAAACCACTAGATTTCCTCAATTCCAACAGCCAGGGGGAAAATTCTTCACTAATTAAGTCAACTGGATTTTTGTCATGGACTTGTTAAGGTTAATGGCGCCTCTTGAACATTTTGTAAATTTACAAATCCAAAAGTAGTTTGAAATGCTCACAAATTAGTTCATTATAAGTGATGAAATTCTTGACCAATTTTTGCATGTTCAGCCTTGTCTGGGAACACAAGGCCACACTAATAAAATCTGTGAAAGATAAGCTAGGAATGGGAAAACACAATATAAAACTTCTAAGCACAAATAGGTGAGTTTGTTTCATCAGATTTGAAAGAACTCAGATAAGAGGGATTCATGTTTTCCTTTGGAGGAAATGAAAAAGGAACAGGGGCAGTGAGATGAAAAGAAAACCATGGGGGGAAAAAATGGTGGAATTGCACAGAAAAGAGGTTGAATGAATAATACACAAAGGTGACGCAAAAGTGAACGGCTAAGAGAAAAATTCTAAGAAAAATGAGAAAGCATATACAATTTTATTAAAAAATCATAATAACCAAACTTTTATGGAAAACAGAAGTGAGATGCTTACTCTACATACAGCCTTAACTTTTTTAAAAGGAGTTTAATCCTGGCTTCTAGAGCTAAAGGTAAAAATTTTTATAGACTGCAGCTTGGGCCTTAGAACAAGGGAGAAATAAAGCAGTAGGTCACCAGATTAATTTTTGTCTCTAGATCAATTAATTGATCCATCTGTTATAAAGTATAAGGAACATGCAGATCATGAAAGACAGGAAAAGAATAGGGAACTAAGCTTCCAAAATAGCTTTTAAATACTTTTTTCTCCTAACTGTGTCAGGGAAGAGAAACACAGAAGAGGGGGAGGCTTCCACAAGAGCAAACTGAGGAACTATTGTTCTCTAATGACTTTAAATAAGCTTTTTAGGCTTCCATGTGAATTACAATTTTTCTCTTCCTCCTTACATTTAAAAAAAACCCAACCTCTGGATTTTAGTAAGATATTCTATTCTAATGACAATCAAGTCTAGTTAGGTATCAATCAAAAGAACAAATCCATTGCAAAAGATTTCTTAAAATTGTCTAGGTTTCCAGTACAACTGCTTCCCTTTTCAGAGGGAAGATAGAGTCATTAACCCTCAAATCAACATGAACTTTGAATGGCTAAGAGTTGAAACAAAAACAACCTTTCCGTCTGGCTGTCTCAGTTCATGTAACTTATAAACAAAACTCTCCCATATCTAGCATAGCAACTGAAGTAAATCTATGATACTTTCAGAGTTATCAGTGGACACGAAGAGTGATTTAATTAGACATTTGTATGTGTTCACTATTTATTCTGCAAATGCGGTGAAGGACAGCAGTATGCTGAGCAGCTTAAACAGACTGTACTATAATTAATAATAATAAAAAATTATGCCCAATAATAAACAAAAAGTTAGGGGGGAAATTCCAGAAATATTTTTTAAATGTATAAACCACAGCAAATTGTGAAAATCAGTCTTTTTTACATTTAAATTACATATATATTTTCATAAATGACTGTAGGCTTTGTCTTTTCTTGTACATATTTTCATTATGTCCTTGTTGTGTTGCTGCTCCAAAGCTGTTTCCAGCAGGTGAACTTTCACATCAGTTCCTAGCTAAACTTTACAGCTTCTCACCTGAACCAAGGTCCTTGAAAAAACATGGCTGACTCATGTCATAGTAAGCTCTTCCTTTTAACAACACTGCTGTAGTTCTAAGACAGACACTGACAGAACAGATAAAAGGTAGAGAAATCACAGCTCACAACTACACCCTTTGAATTAAGCAGCCAACTAGATAGTATACACACAAAGACCCAAAAAAGAGCAGAGCTAAAATAAATGTTTTTGAAACAATAGCAAAAATACACAAATAAGCACAAAGTGAATCACTACCATGGTGAAGTGAAAAGTGATGAAATCTCCCATATACTGTTAGCAAATGCAAGTTGAATTCCATGACGCTCCTGCCTTCGAGCCAATTGCGGCAGCAAAAGAAATGTTGCTGCTTCTTCTGGGGTAAGCAAAGGCTAAATAAAATGATTCACTACAATTCTGTGTCCTTCTGGCAGAATTACAAATTCTGCATATTATTCAGTTCTTAAAAAAAAACTGATCTGAAACCTCCTAGTAGTAATCTAATTTCTACATAAACAGAATGTGAGTTGCAAATGATTTAATGTGCAGAAAGTGTGTAAACTCCCTTTATACCCAACAGCTGTCATTTCACCAGTAACAAATTTGGCAAAAGTACTTCTTGGTATGCTAGGAGAGCACTTACAAAGACAGCTTGCTCACCACGTAACACCACTGATTTATAAAGCAAGCTATGCCCCAGTCAAGGGGGACAAGATCTTACACAGACATAGAGCCAGAGGAGATCTGAATAACTGGAGTCCCTGGACGCCTGCTGCCTTCTACTCGTGGGGAAACACCCCTCTATTTCTAACATAATCACACCCCCTCCACCTGAACATGTTTCCCTAGTCCATCTTCTGGTTAAACCATCATATGGGAAAATGCCTTTCTTTTTGTCTTCTGCTGTAACCCCAATGCTGGTGACATGCAACGCCAGGAGGGGGGGTGGGGGGTGGTGTACGTGATTGCGAGGGAAACAGATGGTCTCAGGCTGAGAAGTCTGATATTTAACACGCTTTTATAACTACTACCAGGAGCTAAACCCAAACATTTCAGGAGGGAGAATTGTCTCATGTTAAGACTGCAGCAGAGTAAGTCAGGAAATCTCTTTTTTTCCTTCCTGGCACAGCCAGTGGCTTATGGCATGATCACAAGCAAGCCAGAACCTTTGTACGTCCAGCAGTCTCGCTGCCGAAGCTGGTTAACGATACCTGCCAAGGCACAGGGAGCTGCAGGAATCAATTGCATGTCCAACAGCTCTTCACTGCTCTTGAAATGAAAGATGTTCTACGGGTGAAACTTGAACAGATATGGCAGAGGTGAGTAAAGGTCCTCTGTTCTCAGACTGAATTTACGATGCAAAGCACAAAGACCAACATGTTTGCAAAGAGGAGGAGGAAGGGTACATTTTGTGTTCTGCTGCGTGGTGACCCCACACCGCTGCCAAAGTGGGGAATGGGAGGGGATATTCAGAATATCCACAGAGAGAGCCTGTGGGTGGGGAAGTGCATGCAACCCATCCCACCCGCTCCCTGCAAGAACTCCCTGCAGTCCAATTTCCCTGGCTCTGTGCAGATGTAAGTGTGAAAATTTCATGCATGCATCCTTCCCCAAAGTGCAAGGTTTCACAGGTTACATAAGGCATTATAGGAGAACATTCTCTCTTCCACAAAGATAAACAAATGTCACAAACAAGGTAACATTTTCAGCAAAAGCTACTGGGTTCTTTTATAGTCTCAGGTGAATTAAATCTATTAGAGATTCACACTTTGGAAATATACATCTAAAGAAAACAAATACAAACAGTGAAGACTTTGAGGTACATTAGCTGCGAAAATTACCTCAGAAGCAAATGCTTTTAGAAGCCGCAAACACGGACAATTAGTATCATTTCTAAAAGCTGAAAGTCTAAATAACTGTCAGCAACTCCACCAGCAAGTATAAGTTATTTACAACAGCAAGCAGACAGATTATCTAGATAACAGAAGCCCTGATTAATTGTGTAGCCTACACTTACAATAAAAACAGTGTAAAGCCCCGTACGTGTAAATATTTATTTTTTAATAGGTACGTTTTAGTTCCAAGTTTTCCTCTTTTAGTTGCTACCATTTAATAATAATCACTGAATCAAACTGCTCTTTTAATTTTTTAGAACCTTTAGAAGTAGAAACCTGACTTTGTAGATAGCTTCAAAAAGATTTTTCAAGTTTCTAAATACCAACGAGATACTTACCAGAAGCTAAGAGCTATTTTAGAGTCTGCTGCAACAGTTACAAAATAAGATGCTTGCATCGCAATATTCTTCCACAATAGCACAAACTTCAAGCCTAGATTCCAAAATATTTTATAGCTCTCCATAAAGTTTGGGTGAAGACCTAATTAATTTTGTAAGTATGGACTACTTCATGGCATGTTATGTGTATTTTATGCTCTTCTTTAAAGACAACTGGAAAATCTGAAGAATTTTCACATTCCGTGATTTATATTCAGAACCTTTTCCAACTGTAGAGGACTTCTCATAAAGGCAAGGAAAAATTATTCTGCAAAATACCTACCCAGCTACCAGCCAGACGTCAATATGCTGGCAGTCTAGACATGAGAAATTTTAAGTCCTCATCCCATGAAAGACGACGGATATACTTGTTCTGGAACCCAGCTGGCTGTGGTTGCTGGCATGCAAAAAGTCTACCCTTGGCCAACAGACAACTACATGGATGGGCATGTCCCAGTTTTGACTAGCTCTGACAATAACCAGGGGGATCAGTCAGACTGGTAGGGAAGTATATAAAAGGAAGGCACTTGCAATGCCCCTGGGCCCCATGCTTCATTCAAGCTCAGAGACCTGACATAGATCTTCTTCATTGTTTCTTTCCAGTAGGACCCTTGTAGCTTCTTTAAGTAAATGCCAGTTGACTACTGTTTATCATGTCTCCAAAACATGAAGTTGCAGAAAAACATCACATCTGCCAGAGGCATGATTCCTGCTTTATGACTGTTTATATTCAATCCTCACCCAAATGTAGTCCGTGGGGGCACTACTGAATATTCCTCATGCTATGAGAATACAGATGAAAATCGTTTGCTTAGGCCATCAAAATAAGTGACTCATATACTGAAGTGAGAGATGATGCTAGCTCTTCTCTAGCAAAGCCCAAGAAAGAAATTTGATGACTGATGTGCTGCTGCTCATGCCAGTGTGGTTTTCTGTAAATTACATGTACAGCTAATCTCATATCAGTTTTCATAGTCCCAGCCGGTCAATTCATCAGGTTTGTGTACAATGTGATGTGTGAACCCCCCCTACATGATAAACTCTCCAGGTAGTCCAAGTTGCATTTGTACTTGGTACAGATCTTTGCTGAACATAGGCAAAGATGCCAGATTTACTCCCCATAGTTAGTGCTCAGGTGTTTAATGGCCAGGGCTTTTGCTAATACCAGTAGTCTCAATAAGCTTTTTAAGAGTTTCCTCTTCCTGATAAAACCAGAGGAATTCTGGTTACTGGTACACATGCCATAAAAGTCAATCCCAGTTGGTACGTGTGTCTTCTAGATGAGAAATAACTTTCAGTGAACAGAGAAATGCATTTTGAATCTTCTTTTGATTTGTGCACACAGAACAAGAAGGAATGGCAAACTAGTTTCTATGCAGATGGATTTCTCCCCACTTACAGAAAGTATCCTCAGTGTCTATCAATTAGTTGCTTAAGGCCATTTCATTACGGACTAAGCTTAACCATATCTGCCATTCTTCTACTGTGTTTACTTATCTTTTTTGGCAGGGACAGGGAAACACATGCACACAAAAATCATTACTGAGCAAATAAAAACTTATTTGAAAAGCAAACCTCAAGAAAGAATCACAGAATTACAGAATCATAGAATCACTTATGTTGGAAAAGACCTTCAAGATCATGGACTCCAACCATCATCCATGCCCACTAAACCATGTCCTGAAGTGCCTTGTCTACGCACTTTTTGAATACCTCCAGGGATGGTGACTCAACTACTTCCCCGGGCAGCCTGTTCCAATACCTGACAACCCTTTCAGTAAAGAAATTTTTCCTAATATCCAATTTAAACCTTCCCTGGTGCAACTTGAGGCCATTTCCTCTTGTCCTATCTCCAGCCACCTGACAGAAGAGACCAGCACCCACCCCACTACAACCTCCCTTCAGGTAGTTGTAGAGAGCGATAAGGTCTCCCCTCAACCTCCTTTTCTCCAGACTAAACAACCCCAGTTCCCTCAGCTGCTCCTCATAAGACTTGTGCCCTCAACCCTTCTCTGGACACGCTCCAGCACCTCAATATCTTTCCTGTGGTGAGGGGCCCAAAACTGAACACAGTACTCAAGGTACAGCCTCACCAGTGCCGAGTACAGGGGAACAGTCACCTCCCTGCTCCTGCTGGCCACACTATTTCTGATACAGGCCAGGATGCCGCTGGCCTTCTTGGCCACCTGGGCACACTGCTGGCTCATATTCAGCCAGCTGTCAACCAGCACCCCCAGGTCTTTCTCTGCTGGGCAGCTTTCCAGCCACTCTTCCCCAAGCCTGTAGTGCTGCATGGGGTGGTTGTGACCCAAGTGCAGGACCCAGCACTTACCCTTGTTGAGCCTCACACAATTGGCCTTGGCCCATTGATCCAGCCTGTCCAGATCCCTCTGTAGAGCCTTCCTACCCTTGAGCAGATCAACCCTCCCTCCCAACTTGGTGTCATCCACCAACTTGCTGAGGGTGCACTCGATCCCTCGTCCAGATCATTGATAAAGATATTACACAGAACCAGCCCCAGTACTGAGGTCTTGGGAACACCACTTGTGACCCACCACCACCTGGATTTAACTCCATTCACCACAACCCTCTGGGCTCATCCATCCAGACAGTTTTTCACCCAGCAAGAGTACATTTGTCTAAGCCATGAGCCACCAGCTTCTCAAGGAGTATGCCATGAGAGACAGTGTCAAAGGCCTTGCTGAAGTCCAGGTAGACAACATCCACAGCCTTTCCCTCATCCACTAGGTGGGTCACCTGGTCATAGAAGGAGATCAGGTTGGTCAAGCAGGACCTGCCTTTCATGAACCCATGCTGGCTGGGCCTGATCCCCATTTGTCCTGCACATGCCATGTGAGCGCACTGTTACTGTGTCTGGTGTTGCCTGTGATAATTTACATCTCCCTAGGAATAAGGGTGCTAAGCTGTCTTCAAACCACTTATTCTTGGCACCAAAACTGAGCGATTACAGCGATGTCTCACACTTTGTCTTTAAAGGACGTGGCATGTTTATTACTTGCAAGAGGAAAATGACTCCTGCAATGATGTTTTAAAATCACTGGGTTCAGACAAAAAAACCCGAAGTGCTGCGTATAAATGACAAAGCTAAATTTGTATACAGCTCCTACCTCCATGGCATGTAAGCACAAAAGCCCCATGCAGAAAAGTATTATTCTCCTGCTCTTAACAGAACAGAGGTACTACGGAAATTTCAATCAACAGTTTGGAAAAGTTTCCACAAATGTGTTGCTTCTGTACTAACAACTACTGGGTACTGACCTAGAAATTATTATTTAAAATCCAATTGCAGATACAAGGTGCAATGATAAGCTGCAATCTTCAGAAATACAAGAGTAGCTAATGAGAGCTTGTTTTAGACTTGGAACTTGTAAAATCATAGACTGAGTCCTGCCTTGCACATGCCTAACATGTAAATGCAAAATTCACAGCAGCTTGGAAGAAGTTCTCAAAACACTAAGAACAAACCCAAAATTTCAATAGCCAACTATGTGCATAAGCGTAATTAGGAAATTGGTCTTCAGCTGCACAATGAAAATGTAACACTGAATGCGTAAGGCTGTCCAGTAAAATACATTCATTGCATCAAATGAAGGATATGATAATTACAAGTACTTTCCATAAATCTGAAAAGTAATGTAATAGAAAATAAACAGCCAATAAAATATGAACAATTTGAAAAAAAATAACTCAAGCTATTACTTCTGAAATACAAAATTATATTGGTCTCATTAATCAGTTCACAGTGCTGTATTAATGAATGGAAATTACTTCCTTGTAAGGTGTTTCTTTTACAAGGTAGTTTCTTCTACAGAGTCAATGTGTCTCCTTTCTACATACTGAGTAAGAGAACAACAAAAGAAAGTATCTGTAATTAAAAAAATTAAGGTGGTATACACATTTGAAGGATTATAATACTAAATGTGAAACCCACTGTTTTTTTTCTTTATTTTCATTTCTTTATGTGATTGATTGCATATCTTAATACCCTGGGTAACTCACATTGTTCTGCTACACAGTATCTTATTGCACCATACATGTAATAATGACATACTGAACATATGGTTGAGAAATATGATTGAGAAGTTCCTAGACTGATAAACTCATAATATAATCACAAGCAAAATTCTCATGAGTTTCTAAAATATGACAGGAGATGAAAAAAAAGTTATTTTTTTGTGCTTTAAGAAAAGCAACTTAAATATTCCCCACCTCTTTTTTTTTTTTTTTGAGAAACAATAGCCTCTAGGCAATGAAAATGCAAACATCTCCGTAAAAATGCAAACATCTGGGAAAGGAAAAAACAAAGCACAATGGCAAATGTGTAGAGACAACCAGTCAGAAATGTCAAAGATGTTTCTACCAGTATACAGAAGAATTAAAAAACACTGAAGAAAATGGTGAAGGATGTTTAAAAAAAAAAAAAAAAAGACTGACAAGGGAAGGACGAAGGCACCCAAGAGGAAATTCTGTCCTAGGACATAAAAGCAGCAGCTATCAGCTATCCTGTTTTTGCAATTTGCTTCAAACAGCAATTCTGGCTTTTTTCTGACCACGTTCCAGGGTGCCTCAGAACTATACTGCCCGTATTTTCCTTCCTTTAAAGTAGACTGGTCCCAACAACACTACTAAAGCATTGGAAGAGATCTTGGGATCGGTTATCCATGCCACAGACATTCATCTGCTCTGCATTACGATGCCAGCTAATTCCCTCTGACCACTCAAGCACTTTGGAAACCACCAGCACAACCAGAGGGCTGCTTTGCAGGGCTGCCATACTCAAGCTTGGAGGGTATGCAGCTGAGGGCACTGTGCACCCCGGAGCAGATGGGAAGGCATGTCAGGCCCACTCAGATGCTGCTGGATGACTAGTTAGGGTGCTGGGAGCATAACTATTGAATTAATTGCTGGGCAAAATTAACTACTGAGCTTTCTCTGAGGAGATACGTAGCTCCTCTACTCCAGAAGGACTCTCAGGTGTGATCTCACTTGGATGCAATGTGGGAGTCACCAAGGCAGCGGTGCGCATCTACACACAGTTTGTACAAGCTTCCATGCGCTAGATAAAATGATGACTGTTTTTCCCAGCACATCTAAACTCTTTTTATCTTTTGTCCATCAGTTAATCATTCATCTCACATGTAGGCACAAACGTGTCACTGCCATTACAATCATATCCTGATGCCACTCTAATATTATGATCCTTCACACTTATGCAAAACCCAGTCTTTTACATACAGTGATGCTGTTGAAGTCCTACTTGCTGACTGCCTGTCACCTCTTGAACAAAATACTTTCTCTAATGGGACTACCTGAGCATGAAACACTACAGAGAACACAGTTCCGAAAACTGCTTTCAATAATTCATTTATACCACTAATCTCTTCAGGGAAATCTGCAATTCCAAACTTGACTTTTGTCTGTTAAAAATCTGACTTTTAAAATATCATCTAAGAACATTAACAAAATTCTGGGGGGGAGGGGAAGTAAGATCCCTATTTCTAAAACATATTCATTTCTATACCAACTGTTAGCTTCAGCTACTTAAAATCTAGCTATTTGCACAATACTGTGCATTACAAGCAGCAATATGGAACTGTATAATGTGGAAATAAGAGAGATGGAGAAAATGGTTGGAGAAAAGCACAAATCCAGATGTTAACTTCCGCACAGTGAGCGTAAGAGCCGCTTGATATCAAACTCACACATTAAAGACTGTGGCATTTCAGGTTAAGTGGGAGTATCTCACTGAGGAGTCTGAAATCAGCTGCTCTCTATGGTAAAAGTGGTCACATTTTGGTAAATTAGTGCCATTACTGGTACCAACATCTCCTTCATTTCTGCTTTTAATCCTCTTATAAGGATATTAAGGTATCCAGGAATATCTCAGTTCCCTGGGGCTGGACAAGTAGCCCAGCACCCAAAAGGTTAAGATTATCCTGCACTGTTAAAACCACCCGAGATTGATACTTTTCGGTATCTTTATCTCCCATTGTCCTCTCTGCAACTGCAAATTCCCCCAATAACCACAGCAGCCATCAAGAGAAAAGTCTGCGGGGTTTTTTTTGATCAATTTTCATCCCTTCTAACAGCTTTCCTGCCGCAAGAGCGTAAGAGGGATCAGAAGCAGGCAGGATGTTAGTTTTCATGCCCAATTATAAAGGAACTAGACTTCTCATAAGCATTCATGTTTGTGTTTTTGCTGACCCTTCTACAGATGGCCGGAATATTTTCAGAACAGAAAATAAGGGTTAAAGAAAATTGTGGATAATGAGGGCTGTAATATGGATTAGAAGCATAATTTTTATTTTTTGTTTCGAAAAACATACATGCTGCATAGCATTCCATTCCTTTAAAGTGAAGGCACTAATATTAAAAAAGAAATACGACATGGTTATTTTAATTATGTAAAACTGTAATTGGCATTTATTGCATAGGGCTTCAGAGGGATAGGAGCATGGGATGGAAAGCTGATTTTTTCATTAAATAGGTGCCCCAAGGCAGATACATTCTGAACAAAGCACCTTTTCATGAGATATACCTGTCCCAGGGAGAGAACAACAAAGGGAATGAGGAAGGGGAGGTAGGAAGCCTGAACAAGGAGAGAATTATATGAAAAGAGTCCATTAGAAAACAGAAAAAAGGATAAAAAAGAAAGTAGGAAGTGGGATGGAGTGGCATGGTATGGTCTAATAAAGGTTAAATGACTTAATCAATAAGAAAAAGAAGCCTTCAAAGGAGAAGGGGCAAAAAGAGGGAAAGGAGGAAATTAAAAGAGCACACTTAAAGGATGAGAAGGATTAAAACTAAGAGGGAACAAGAAAAAAAAAAAAAACAAAACAAACCTCCCCAAAGAACAGGAAGGAAAAGACAAAAAAAATCACGTCCATGCATGGAGATCACTTCAGGGAGCAAAAGGCTTGTGCCTGTTTGCATCTGTTGCATTGTACATTTGACTATATGGCATTGCTCAGCACTTTTGACTGCTTAAGGAGCATTAAAAAGGTGAGTCATCAGGGATGGAGGTAAGGGCAGACAGGGGCCAGGACGATCTCTGCTTTCTCATACACACTTACCTCTTCCCTGCTTTGCCTCAAGGTGGCTACCAGCAGTTAGGCTCAGAAGGAGCCTGGAAGAACATCTCCCTACCTCTTCTTCCAAAATGAGGGGTGGTATCAGAAAAAACTGTCCCCTCATCAGTTGCATACACTCCTAATGGAATAGGGGATTCATGCCTGCCTCTCCATAAGAAATCTCAACATTTGACAACACCAGAAATTGATACTGGGTGGTGGATGAGCAGTCTCCATTTATCATTAATTTACTTTTCCACATGGGGGAATTGCGCTTATGATACCTGCTGACACTCCACAGCAGTAATGCAGCAATGGAAACCATCATTCATACTATAGTAAACAATTAGTACACCAAGAAAAAGGGATCTAATTTTCTAGTACCTTCTGTGGATTTGAAGTTAGAGGCTTTGATGCATCACCACTTGGCTTTGCTCATATCTCATAGTCACTATTAACAGACAGATACGGCAAGGGGCAACTTCTTTCCCTCCAGAGATTCAGACAGTGTAATGGAAACAGCACAGCATTTTAGGATTATTAACCTACAAAGCAGCAGAGATTTGCTCTTGGAGGCAGAAATAATGGCAAAGCAGCTGTGTGATACTTACATCAGCAGAGAGCATGTTTTTGAGTGGTGGAAATTCTGGACCTGCTACTATTTTCTTCCCTTGCTACTCCACATCTCCCAGGGAACCAAACAGAACTAGAGCAGCACTGATGAGGCAGCGAAAGAGCACTGAATCCTGAGGTTCCCATACTTCATAACTCTTAAGAGCTTTTCCCAAAGGCCTTCTGCAGATGCTACTGAATTGTTCAAGTCTTTGTAACCACAGGAGTATACTTTTCACATTTCTTTAAATATGATTTAAGTTCTGTTGTAATCATGGGAGTACAGTAACAGGAACCAGAAACATAAGCATACAGTAACTACGACTTAGTTGTGCCAGGATTTAAGCCTTTATTTGCACTCGTGTAAACTGAGAGTCACTAACCATCATCACTAAGATGAAAGGTTAGTGCATTGATTACAGAGTATTTAGTATTCACATTTTATTATTTCTGGATCAAGGTCAGAGAAAAATTCTATACTACTAAGCATATACCAAAAAAAAAAAAAAGCTACAAATCTTTTAATCATTCTTTTGGTTTTCTTTCTGCCTTCAAATTTCTTGAACTTTTAGTGGAAGCAGCATCCTATCAATCACTCCAAAATACATACATAAATACCAGCTAGCTTAAAATTCCAGGTGCGAAATTCATAGTCACTGTCTGCTCCTTTAAGATATGACAGAACAGATTAAATCTGGGGCAGAACACCATAAAAGAACATCAACATTGCTAAAGCATGCATGAAGGATATGGAAGCTTCCCCAACTTCCCTAGCACAGAACTAGTACTACAGGGTACTTTGAGAGATGTGTGGTTAAAATGCTTAAGTTTAAGCATTTTATTCTTTATTAGCTTGCATTTTAACTCTCTTAAGGAATTTTCCACACACAAAGGGGAAAAACAAATCTGGTCTGTTGTGGCCATGATCATAAAAAATTATGCGGTAATGAAGTAAAGCTGCATCCAAGGTTCAAGATTGAGTCAAAAGAACTTCCAGATAAATTTATTTAACAGAAATTTTGATCTGAATATTACTAATGATAAAGCAACTGGATAAACCTGGGCAGGCTGTACTGTTTTACTCGGCTATTATTCTGCTGGTCGTTCTCTACAACACTAGCCATCTTAATGTCTAGCTAACAGTATAAATAACTGTGCAGGGGGGCAGCGCAGATTTCCCTTTCAGGCTCAAAACAATCAAGTACACTGGCTGATTCCTCTGCTCTGCCCTGCCCAGGAATGTCCCTCAGGGCCTGCTGTTCCAGAAGGCTTGCAAAGCAGTTTATTCTAGAGGCTTTTTTGGAAGCTAGAAAGGAGTTTTAAAAGATATCTAACCCATCCTCCCTCTCTGCCTTTGGGTTTACTGGCTTAGGCACACAGTAGCCAGAATTCATTACAATTAGGGGAGACAACAAAGACTTTTAAACAGGAGTCTGGATTAAAATAAGAAATAATCCAACTTGAGCAAGGAAGAGATCTATATGTGATGCTGTGGAGCATTCTGATGCCAATTATTTTGAGTTATTCACACAAAACTGTAAACAAACAGAAAAATGTTCCATATTACAAACCACTGATTAAAGGCCTTGAGGAAATAGATCGGGAAGGGCAACTGAAGAAAAATACTGCAGTGAATTTTGAGAACTATACATTACAGGGCATAAGTAACAACTTTATATTGTATCTCTTGAAAAATACATTATAAAGACTTGAGAAAGAAGTATTATCTTTGAATTAGGCAGGTAAATATGCCAAAAATGATGCATACCTGAAGACACGTAAGATCTAAAGGACTTGTAAATTGAAGCTTATAAGGGACCAATTATTGTTTCTATTGGTGGATACTTTTTATCTGAGCATTATTTTATATTCTGATGTCAAGAAGATTAAAATGGTGAAGTCCTGCTTTCTAATTTTTCAGTACCAGTAAAAATTACTTTTAAGTTAATTAATGAAAAACATCTTTGGACACTTCTCACACATTCATAATGACAAGCAACTTCTTTACTAATATACTGCTGCTTTAAGAAACTGTTATCTTTCAGCTTTTCCATTTTTATCATCCCCATCTAGAGTGCCTGCTGGCAAATCAGCAGCATGTTGGAAATGGGTGAAGAACATGTAGATATACAAGTGTGAATTTCATGAAGTCTGTTGCTCCCACTATGCTATATACTTTCTGGCCAGTAAAACAATGTAAGCACTTAGCTCCAAAACCCCATGTTGTGCATCTCATCCCAGTAGCAATTACAGCAAGAGTCCAGCTGTAAAAACCTGATGGAGTTGCTGTGCAGATTCAAAGAATCAAAAGCGCAATTCATTAGAAGTGCTTCACTTGCTTTCTGAAGCATTTTCAATGCTGGTGTACACAGAGAGAGGGGTGCAAGGTCACCCCTATACTCGCCTTTTCACCGCTCAACAGAGGACAGGCTACCAGAAGTAACCCAGAGACTCAAGAAATACCACAGACAGTATTTTAAACCTTTCCTGAACACACTGTAGGACACCACTGACAAGAAAGAAGGGAGCATGCAACAAAAACCCCTTGTGGTCTTTGGATTTAAGAATGAACAGAACAACAAGCTCCCTTACACCAACTCCTAGCAACAAAATCAAGGGAAAGCTTTACCCTTCTTTGAAGTTTTCTGAATGAACTAAAAGATTCAAACAGCAGCAGCTGGTATTTTGTACTCAGTGATAGCCAAGTCAGCCTTCTGTATATTCAGCTATCATAACATATGTTTTTGTACAAATAAATTATTATATGTTGTTTGAATAGGTGCTGCAGTATTAAACCAAAGCTTTAAAAAATGCACATAAAATCATATTTAAGAGAGTATTTCATGTGGAGTCTCCAGGTTATGGTAATGATGGGATAAGTTTACTGCTGATTACTGCAAAACAGAGTATGTATCAACGCAAAGATGAGTTGGACTGGTGGCAGGATTTACAGTAACTGACTGACTTTTAATTTGCAAGTACCCTGCACTTACAGTATTTCCAAATTGAGGGGACCTTTTTATGACAACAAAGTATCCTGCTACATACACAGAACTGTTCTTTGACACTGTAACTTGCTGCTAACTGTTACGGGATTTATCTTCAAGAGAAGAATAGCAATAAAGAGGCATATTAATTCAGTTTTCTGTACCCATAGCAGGGATACTAGTGTAAACATACAGTATTCCCATGGAGAGAATATTTTTAGTCCTTTTTATAAATGATCAGCAACTTAGCAGACAGAAACATCCTTACATATATTTTTTTTCCTCCTGGCTCACAGAACGTATCTCATACCTATGAGTTCTAACCATTAAAATAATTCTACCAATTACTTTGCTACATTCCAGTATGCATAGTCAAGTATGTAATGCAATGAACTATGCCTGAATGGTCTGTTTACCCCACAGCAAGTTACAAGGAAAACTCTTTCCCCTTAAAGGACTTGTCTCTTTGGAGCACGCAGGCTGGCAAAAAGCCAAGGGAAGCTGGTGCTTAAGCAACCAAGACTGAGCAGTGCCTGTGTGCATTGCAATCTCAGCCAACCGCAGTAAATGTTATTGGAGTTTTTGTGCTGTAAAATTGCTGCTTTCATGCCCACTGCATCTGACAATAGGAATCCTTGGCCCTGCATGAGAGGAAGGCTGATGTGCCTTCTAGTCAGATCTCTGCATCCTTAAAAAGTAGAGTTACTACTCCTGTGTACTCCTAATGGGTTAGTGACAAAGAAATTCATGTCACTGCTACATCAGACACAGAAAGATACTAAATGGAGAAGCCTTTTGTGTATGAGGTAGCAGAGAAATTATGCTTTAGGCATAGTCCTTAAGCTTTTGAAATAATTGATAATATTTAAAAAGATACAGGATGTTAAATTAAAGGTGTCAAATGTTTAGCCTTTTACTTTTCAAAGCAACTTTGAGATAAGCTCTGTTTTCACAATCATCCAATGCATATCTATTTATTTTTTGCTTAGTGACTCAAGCGCAAAATCCTCAGTATTTCTCCTATGGAAGACTGTGACAAGCATCTGCCAGCAGAATTTGTGAGAGTCCTGTTTACTTCCAGCGAGCAGCATATTTAAAGCACTAAAACATCGTCCTCCAACTTACATCCAGCCAGAACAAAATTCAAGTGGAAGCCAAAAGCCAACGAGGAGACAAACCAGATTTTTTATTTTTGTCAAATGCTCTGTTTTTTTGCTACAGGAACTTTTTCAACACTGTAGAATAAAATGTGTTGCAGTAGCATTACAATGAATTGACTCCTGTTTTAACCCCCACTGGCAATTTCCATTTAATCCAACAGCAACCCGGCTTTCCTCAGAAGCACAGAATCAGGCCCTAGCAATCATCAGCATTCAGCAGAACTAAGGAATAAATTAGGTATTTTATGTATTTGCACAGCTCTTTTTCTTCAATGGTAACTAAAGACTCAGTCCCAGCTGAAGGAAGAAACTTTTTCACAATCAATAGGACAGGATAGTGCATGTTATCCTTACCAAATTTATATATTTTGTACCAAGCTGCTAGACATTTGGTGCTCTCCAAAGCAACAGCTCCTTACAATGAGCATGACTACATAACTAATTTTAATTCAGTTAAAACAAACAAAAAATTAAATTACTGACCACGCTTTCACAGCTGGGAAAAAACCTTTTTTTTTTTTTTTTTTTTTTAGAAAAACAACCCCCAATGAGAGCAGCCTAAAGACTAAGAAACCAGAAGATAAAAAAATATTTAAAAATGATTAAAAAAAAAAAAATATCGATTTTATCAAAACCTCACAACCTTCAACTCATTCTATATTTCTGGAAGAACTTTTGCATCCTCAAAGCTATCAAGGCTCGGTGAGCATTATAGCTGATAAGAAGTGCTTGTAAAAGTGTAAGTTCAGTCTGTTGCCACGGAGGGATGAACAAATGGAAGCATGTGTAAGATCTTCAATGCTCTCTTCCTAAATAAGGCTTTTAAAAAAAGATTTTGTATTGTGGTACAGAGTTAAAAACATTAGACCTTTCCCTGAAGTAAAAAAAATGAAAAATCATAAATAACAGAGTTTAATGTGATGATGTGAGACACTTGTGCCTGATCCTGACCTCACACAAGTTATTTGCTGGGCGCTTGCACACCGTTTGTACCTCTGGAAGTCAGCCGAAGTAGGAATTAACTGGGTAAAGTCCTCAGCTTTGTAGTTTATAATGACAATAAACTCTCTATGTGAAAATAAACTCTATAATTTCCTTCTCTTTTTACCTTCTGTATTACAAATTAACTTCTAGCATAAATTTGTTAGAGCCTACTTTTCTCCACAAGAGCAGCACATCCTCATTCCTAATTGTGACTTCAGGAATCTTCTGTTAACAAACTGCGACAGAATTTAAATTCAAGCTCCTTATCTTGCAATTAGGAATGTCTGTTCTATAATCAAGCTAGTCAAAGGAAACAATGTGTGTGCAAGCACTGGGAAGCAGGGAATGGATGCATTTTTGACTCCCATGTTCATCTATACTGCTAGGTACATGTTTGTTCAGTTTAAGCGATCTGACATTTGGATGCAGCTTTCTTCCTTCAGTAAAACTATATTCTGCTTTTATATTTCACTGTATTTCAGAATCAATTTATCCTCACAGATTTTCTTAACTTGCATGATTTTTTTGTAATATGATTTTTGGTGGGGAAGGGAGGAGGGGAGGAAGTGTCTCTATATCAGATCATATCCACAGTACGATACACAGTTGGCAGGTTGTCCCATCTGGCATGCGTTCGAGTATAAGACGGATAATTTGTCGCTCTGAATCCTCTGATTTGTGAAGAGGCCGAAATCATCTTTGGAAAGATATTTTGCAGCTAATGATACAGGAGGTGTGGGAGAGACTGTTCTTTGAAGGCTACAATCTGAGGACAAATAATTGGTCTTGGCTCTTCCATTAAGTAACAGAGATCAAAAACTACAAAAGTCTTTAAGAAAAAACATGACTTAAAACAATCAGATATGAGAACTAATTGCCCACCACTTTGCAAAATTTGATTTTGGACGGGTAAGGGTGAGATTGGGTAACTGTAATTTGCTCTTGGCAAACAGACTGAATGCTTAATTAAACTGAACAAATGTATATTTTTGTACATTAAGGGAACAATGTTGACAGAAGTTTGGCTTAAAAACCAAAGAAAGAGGATAAAAAGACAGATTCATGAAATTGAAATCAAATATCAAAAAGGGATCAAAAATAAATCGGCTAGTAATCAAGACCATTTTTAAGTTTTTAAAGCAACTACATTTGCCCCAAGCATGTGGAACAGATACATTTGTTGATTTGTACCTAAAGGATATTGGCCTTCCTGCATTGTCTGATTTTTGTCTGTAAGAGATTAAGTGCTTCTATAGCTACTGAGGAAGCCTGCAAGCACTGCTACACAGTGGTTGAAATGTAAGTCTCCAGCCTCAGAAAAAAGTTAGCATGTATTTTTATAGCATGAACTTATTCCATATTTACAGAAAGCTTGTCAAAGACCTCTATTCAGCATCACAGGCATTCTGAATTTATGGCTATCAAATATTTTTGCCTATGAAATATTTACGTAAGTATGCACATGCCCAGAAGACGTTGGCAGTTTCCATTGAGAACAGACAACCTTATTTTGTAATTTTGCAGGATATAAAACGGTCCAGCAAGTGGGAAAGGAAAGTGGCTGTTTTGCAAATGATTTATTGTGGAAGGTATGGACAATTTCAGAGTGAAGTCTGGGCTACAGGACAAACTGCTGTTTTCTGTTACATTTAAACAGACAATGCATTGCAACACGCATGCTGCTAATGAAACACACTTACCATAGTTTAGTATGATAATCTCTGTTATAAACTACAAACTCACGTACACCTGATTTGAAATGCACACAGGTATTACTACAAAAGCTCCAGGAGGTTACCTCAGTCCACCTTCTTCTAAGTGAATGTAGGTTTTTTATCAGCAGTATGACTGACGTTTTTATTTATTTTAATTTTACATTACAAAGTGACAGAGCTTCTGTCACTTCCCTTGGGATAGAATTAGATACCTTAATACAGTTCACTGTTAGATAGTTTTTCCTGATAATGTGCCTCATCTTTCTTTTCCTTATTTCATCCTATTGCTTTTAATTGTATCTCTACATGGTATACAACATGCTCCATTCCATCTTGGGTTATTGGCTTCCCTTTGTCACCTTTTAATTAGTGCTTAAGCTATGTACTGATTCAAAGTTTTATTCTCTTACCTATTCCTGTATATTAATACCTCTAACTTCCTAATTGTTTTCATACAAATATATCTGAACAGTAGAATATATAGCAATAATTCTAGAAGTAATAAGAGAATCTGACAGGAACTTTGAAAAAGCAAGAGGCCCAAATTCAAAACTTATATTCCATTGATGCTATGTCTATGATTCCCTCTTTGCTGATGTATTTGTATAACCATCTCAAACTGTACTTGTTAGTCAGACCATATTGCAGATTTATGTCTGATTAAAATTCTCCATCACCGCTTCTCCTCAGATTTTTCCTGAATATTCTGCATCAGACCAGCTTACATTTTTCAGTTCTAATTGCACTTTATTAGTTTCTGGCCATACAAGTAATGATCTTCCCTTGTCTTTTTCTATTAACATTTTGTCCCCAGTTGGCACGCAGAACTCTCACTATTTAGTATCATTAGGAAATTTTATTAGTGCCATTTTTACTCCTTCATCCATATAACTAATGATGATGTTAAATAAAACCAAGATTATAGCACATCCTCATGACGTTCTTCAACACAACTCCTCCTAGTTTGATCTATTATTCTTAATTTATTATCACAGAGTATTTCAAACCAAACAGGTCTGAAATTCATTTCTCAAGCAGCATGTTTTAGGACCAGTGTCAGACCTGAAGACCAATTGTATGTACTGATACAACAATGACAAAACTTAATTTGTCATGAATTATGAGATAAGAGATAAAAAAAATCTCACTAGACAATGTGTAAGATGACAATGAAAATAAGGCATGTGGATACCCACAGAGTTTCCAAGGAATTCAGATGGCCTGCCAGTTCTCAGAATGATGGAGATAAAAAGCAAATTTACACTTCACCAAAAAAAAAAAAGCCCAAACAGCTTTTAAGCATTTGATCTCACACCATCACGTTTGTGTTTCCTTCTCCCCTAGCACTCCCCCCGCCTCATTTTGTTCCCCAATAATCAGGACTAAACTGCTGTTGATTACATGGCAGGCGACAGACAGCCTGGCTGCTAAGTTCTAGTTCAGTAGCACATGCAGTTTCCCTTGTGGAATCACTATGGCAAAGCAGGGATGGAATAGGGGCTGGGAAGTATTTTGTAGGCACTGAAGCAGGACTGCCAAAAAGTTACATGAGGTACTTCCAAGATGTTGGCTAGGACTGACTTAATTTGCTGTGGGTCTTTTCAATATTCCCAGGTTATTTCCTACCTTCTCACAAGCCAGTGAGGTATGAAGGAGGAAATGACACTGTCCTCTTCCTACCCTCACAGGAGCAAGAGCAAGAGCCGCAAAGGAGGAAAAGATGCCTTCAAGTCACTTGCCTCTTCCACTAACTTTTAAGACAAATCCCTGCGTGTACTTCTATTCACACTTCAATTTCACTTGCTTCTGGTGGGAAGGAAAAGGCAGAAGTAAGGAGAAGAGGAAATGGCAGATTGCTTCGTTATGGTGGTTATACATTAATTGAGATATCCATGCAGAAAAATAAAACATGATAGTTGGAGGGAAAAATCTTAAGTGTATAAAAACCCCAAACAAACCCCTAACAAAATTCACACCTATGCTTTGCACATGTTGCATCTAGTCATTACTGCTGCCAGGCTTGAGCATTTGGCCTGTATTCTCTTGGGTGCTTGTACAAAAGCAGAAGGTTCTGACTTTGGCTTCTTGACATTGTGGTGTGGTAAAACAGTAATCATTCTTGTATGACAGATACTTTTGTCTAACCTCTCCCATCAAATTCTAATGAGTCACCATGAACTTAAGTCCTCAGATTACATTTATAGAAGAATTATGCCACAGAACATTTGGTGTCTGTAGAGTGAGATGTCCTAAAATGAGACCTCTGAATATGAAGAGTTCTTGTATGTTATCATTCAACCAGCCTTATTAGATTATTTTTTCTCTTTCACAAATTGACATTCAGAGTTGTGCTCTAGATTTCCAAATTTTTTCTCCTTGCAGGAAAGCTTAGCCATTTTGAACTGAAAAGCCCATCAATCTGCAACTCTCATGTGGCTGGAGCAAAAACTTGTTTATTGTTCAAGGATCTGCCAGGTGATGCACAAGGACAATTGAAAAACATTTTATATTATATTGAAATTTTTTTCAGATCGTTCCATCAGAGGAACTATCATCACAACCTGTTATTAAGAAACATGAGAACGTTGTACAACTTAAATGTTCAAATACATGGTAAAAATGCTGCTGTGAAATACATCTTTCTCTATTTTGCATTTGATGTTTCTGCCGTAATATTACCAATTTAGGGGGTAAAAATCCTCAAATCTGAATTTCTAATTCAGACTCTCCATCTCCATTGTCAGTAGTAAGCATTAACATTTAACTATATCTTTTCTTCATAGTCTCTGCTTAACCTAAGAATGTAGCATTGTATTTCTCATTTTAATACATCTGTGTTGAAAGATAAGCTACTACTAATTTCAATAAATTCCCCTCCAAATTCTGACTAATCTATAATTTTTGGTGGAAAAAGGTTAAGAAGCTTATCAAGATACTTAAATACAGACTTTACATGACTTCTATTGTTCGTAAGCAGACTTTATTACATAAAGAAACCCTCTCCACCTCAGTCACATTCAAGAAACCTCTCCTCCCAGCTCCTAGTCCACTCTCCCTCTGCTTAAACAACCATTCCTCTTCCCTGCAGACATATTTGGATGCCCCTGTTTCTTATAAACCAGTTTGTTGTTCTTTCTAAAAACAATAAAACTAGTAAATTGTTCTGAAATCAGTAGACAAATAGGCTGACTGCTGGAGCAGAGTCAGTATACTGAGCTGCACCGTGGCGGAGAGGAACAAGTAGAATAAATTGGAGGTGCTATGTAAAGGAACACTGTTATGACTGATGGTCCTAAAATTTATCTCCTCCTGAATTTTACAACACACTGCTTTTAGAGAAATGAAATGATTCCTAGCATACTGTCCATAACAGTCCTCACTTGATCTGAATTTTTAAAGCTACCAGCAATACCTCCACGAAGACCTTTTCTTCTCATGTGGTAAGCTTTTGATAACTGATTTTAGCACTTCTCACTTCTCTTTTAGCTAATTCCTCAAATGAAAAGCTAATTCCCATTGGTTAACAAAACAAACTAATCAAACGCAAAGTCTTAGATTAATATAATTCTAAATACCTAATCAGATCCTTTAAATTTTGAGGGAGTTGATCAAATAAACTACATTGATCAAATGAACTCAGCCTAAAGGAAAACAAACAGATCTTTGCATAGACTAAAGAGAGGGTAATTTATAATGCTATTCACGTAAAGTCAATATAACTGAAAACAGTTCAATAATATAATTGTTTTCGGTCAGTACCTTTTATATCTTAAATGCTTCAAAAGTGATCCCCACCCCTGCCAATATAAATGTTGGACAAAGTTATCCAGAATATGGCACTGGAGTTATTTCGTACTCATTAACATTAGATAGCAAGGAAAGCTTAATTCATCCAGATGCAAAAAAAAAAAGACAACTGGCAAAACCCCCCCTTCCTTCTGTGAAAGTGCTACACATGCTGTAGTACTTACTATTTTAGCTAAAGAAAATACAATACTCAAATAAGACTTTACCAAACGCCACAATTAAACGATATTTACTTTCTAGGGTAGATTTGGGGAGATCCACGTAGTGGTAAAAAGGCTACACAACAATGCAAATCATTGAGTAGAAGAAAGTTGTAGCCAACTTAGAAATTATTAGCTCAATTATTAAATTCTGCACTTGCCTGTTTTACAAAGAACACATTTTTTCCCCATCAATAGGCCAACAGGATAAGATATGAGAAACCAACCATAAGCAAATCAACTAGATATTCCAAGCAGTATTCCTGTACGTGCTGGATGAAAGCATCCTTTCTTCAAGTAATGCAAACCCTGATCCTGCAGCTGACTGCAGGGACGGAAGCTCACTACCAGAAAACCTATGGTCTTCTCCTCATCCAGCAGAGAAACAAACAAACCCTACTTAAATTATGGCAATTGCAAATATAGTATCCGTGGTTAGCAAGTTGAAGCACTTCTAAAAACAAGTCTAATCTTGCGGAGAGAGAAAGATCATTAGATGTATTATATGACTGCCAGCACTACTGGATTATGAGTGTATATATATCATTGATTTAATCCTTTGACAGCAGGAAGCAGAAACTGCAAGCACTTCTATTGCACAAATACACTGAAGGGGCGAATCTCAGACATCTGCAGATAGAGGAGACAGGGGAGCACAGTGGGAAGAGGGAGGGGAGGGGAGAATGAACACATACTTACAGAGTATATTGGGTTTCCCTTCTGCTTAGGTAAAGTCTTACCAAGAACAACTTTCTCAACGTACACCACAGTGTTAACTTCTGTCCTGCTTGTTATCAAACACACCCTTATTTGCCCTACTAAAAGGCCAAGATTTGACTTGCCATGAGACCAGCTGAAATTATTTTGCATAGTCTGGGGTGAAAGGGGTTAAGGAACATTCCTCAAGGTTGGCAAACTCAGACTGGCAAGCAACTGTTGAAAATTTCAAAAGCAGCAAAATGCTAAAATCTAGAGGAATGATAAACACTAGCTTCCTAAGAGGCTAGGAGGTGTAAGGGGTTCATCCCAACTATTCAATATTTTTAGCAGTTTTCTCTTGCTTTTGCATTTTTCATTTGTAGAGGAAGGGCTGGTGGATACAGTAATCTAAATGTATTGACTTACTGAACTAAACTAGACTACCTTTTGGATAAGCATACATTTTCTAACAGATTTCATATCCCTAGACATAAAGGAAAGGAGACATCTTCATAACACACCCGGATTATGACAATGTATTACCATATTTTTTTGAGTTCTTTACAGATTAAATATTGAGCAAGTTGAACATGCAAAAATAAAGCTATCATGGTTAATTTTAAAGATCTTAATCCAAGCCCCTAACACGGCCAAAAAAAAAAAAAAAAAGCTGTCAAATTCACATACACAACTGCTCTTAACAGATTGGCCTTTTAGACAGAACACCAAAGTTGCACTCAAAACTAGGAAGAGAAGCTCAAAGCTAATGTTTTTGCACTGCAGAATAATTCTGCCCAACCAACTGATGTGCAATCTGTAGGAAAATATTTCTCCAAACCCCCTCTAGTGGTTCATCTGTAGGAGAGTTCTTCACAATCAAAAGAAATGGTTCTTATAAAATTAAGAGGCTTGTTCCAAGCTTTGCTGATCTACTCGTGAAAGGCTGTGAATTAACAAATTATTATTCCAGTCTACCTACCCCAAGAAATCTGTTTGATCATACAACAAAAATGGAACCCTGCAGCTATTCTCTCACTGCACAGCTCTTTTCCTCTAGATCTCTTTCCTCAATCTAGAGTGCCCTACCAGTAACGTACAAACCCTATTCTCTTGCCGAAGGGAAACTTAAAGGAACGGCTGGAACCGGCTGAACTTGATGAGGTAGTAAAAGATAACTTTTACATTATTCTGAAGCTAAACATCATGACAGTTTAACCAGCTTCAGCCTACCCTTTAAAAAGTACAACTAAAGGCTAGTCGATTGCTCCAAATTATATTACATAATAAATCATGAATGGCTATTGCTTCATGTAAGTATTGCATTATAAAATAACTTAAATGAGCTTCTATATATTAAAAGTTACTTTCTACTCTTGCTTATCCTACAGTAAAGTAGAAACAGCATTTGCGACATTTAAGGGAGAATCAGTTTAAAATACAAAGTCATTTTGATATTTTTAATTTTTATTAGGCAATTTTGTAAGAGGATGGAAAAGAAAAAGGTATTCAAACTATGGACAAAGTGTCCTCTTCTTACCATGACCTGGGACAGACACTGAAATAGTACCGGTCTGTACTAGATATGAGCTGGCAGTATAGTCCTCATCTGTATCAGAGTCCTGAACTGGCTGGCTGGCATTATTACTTAATAACCACCTCTGGTTGTCATGGAGATTGGGTGATGGAGGAGGGGAGTGTAAATGTTCAGTAACTGATGGACTAGATGAGGAGGATGGCATGGGAGGACCTATGAAAAAAAATAAAAAAAAATTTAAAATATGGGTCAAGATATCACATGAACAACAAACCATTTATTTTTTGCATCACTGAAAGGTGAATAGTCTACTTCCAACAATAAAAAAAGATGGACAAAGAAAGTATGACAATTCCCTGTAATAAACTGGTTTAAGCACTTCAGAAAACATAACACAATGCCACAACTTGCTATTTCAATGGACAGTGTCTATCACTACCTGGAATTCCAATGTCTCTGCAACACAGAATGACAGAGAAACAGGTGCCAACTGAAATGAAATATTTGTTGTAAAACCATTTGAAAAATACAGTGTTTTTCTATTTTTTCAAGCCTTTAAGCAGAACAGAAGTACTGAAATACAAGGCTGCTTCTTTCAGTGGGACACTCCTGTCTAAAATCTACTTATGGAACAAAATAATACAGATAAGCAAAGAAACAGGAACAGTTTTCCAAGCTCACACATACAGGGAAACTCACAGCCCTAAAAACTTCTACCATATTAGTTATTCTGACAGGAATTTAAGTTTTTAGCAGTGTTTCTCAGACACATATACTTTTTAAAACCTACTAAAATGTTTCACCTGTCAAACTTGAGTTCATCTGCACAAGTTGTTTTAAAACATGTATACGCAATGACTACATCCCATTTCTACATCTTGAAAGTATCATAAAGGCATCATGGAGGAAGACAGATTTAAATAAAGCTTTAGGATAACATAACAATGCATTTAGTTCTTCAATGAAACAATAATTAAACCCAGTAAGCAGCAGAGAAAGAGTTACCTATTTTACCCAGTGAATATATTGGTTCTTTACAGTATTTTGTCAGCACAGATCTAACTCTGAGAGAGTAAGACTGCTGGACTACTTTTCAATAAAGTATTATGTTGCCTGTAGGTAGGGAATTATACCAGAAAATGAAGTAGCTTTATTCCATACTTTATGTTAAAAAAATTAGATTAACCTGCATGGATACCATTCATAACTATAAATCTACATTTAAATTAAAGGAGAAGAGGGGGTTTTTTCCATCATATAATGACTTGTTTTTGTGGTACTCAGTAGTACAGTTATGCTGGAGAGGTGCAGCACCTCTCAGTGTTATATTTGAGTTTAATACAATAAATCATATTGGCACCAATAGCTTGAATTACCTTCCCTCCATCTCCCTTGTACACTGCTAGAATCACGCTGATTTTTTTTTTTTTTTTTTGCTTTCATATTTAGTTTATCCCATCACACAGTATCTTAAAGATCTCTAAAACAAGTTGCTAAGTCCTATCCAACTGGTTTCCCTGCAAAGAAACCAGTGACAGCCTCATCACAAATCGTTTGCTTAATTCTTTCACATGTCATTTACCTCTTCTTGTAGTGAACAGCACAATATATATTATTACCAATTTAGGACTAGGGTTTGGTTCTGGAAGGTAAGTGAGCACTTACTATTACTCAAGTAACTCTTGTGTGAAACCTAAGGTTTATAGCCAAGGAAATAACAAGGATGGCGGAATGACATTTTACAGGGCTCAACTTGTGAATTTGGAAGGAGAGTGTGGGCACATTTTCAAGTTCAAAATAAAGTGTCACCTGATTTTTTTGCTGCACCTTGATTTTTTACATTGCTTGCTTTGGTAACCTGGATTCGTGGTTATTTCTTGATGGAGTATTTAATGCATTATTTATAATGTACCCAAACGAATTTAGATAGCCATTATATTTCATTTTTTGAGTAATCCAAATAATAGTTATAAATAATAGTGGTTTTTTTCCAAATACAGATTAGCTTTACAATTTTTATTTTTTTTAGCTTAGAACAAATCTCCTTTACTTGGTTTGGACTTCTCTGACTAGAGAGGAGAGCTATAGTAATATGTTCCAGATGTATACTGTCTGAAGCAAATCAGCATCTCAGTAATACCTACAGAGCTTACGCACAACACTGTTCTCAATATGCTTCCTCTCTCCTTCTCAATTTACACTCATTAAATTTCACACACAACAGAGCCTTGATTACGCAAACCGTAATCATACAAAATATTCTGTTGCCTGAAAAAGTGTCATGGCCAAGGTCCCTTAATTATTTTGTAAATTCCCTCATTTATCCAAATTTATTAATTGTCTTAGTGCTATGTGGCTAGTTGACACTGCACTGCACTGATGAGTAGCCATCCGGAAAGAGCATCACTTGGGTGCTCCACCTCACTGAGTTTCTCAGTTCAGAAAACACTGTGTGTCAGGCGTGGGGTGGAAGTGTGGGGCTATTAGCAAAGCTCCCACTACTACACTCAGTGGGGATAGATCTCTGCTACTGCAAAAAGTCAGGTGGTTAGGGCTGTAACACCACCAGGAAATTATGCAACTTTGGTGATTTGATTTTTATAAATAAACCTAATCCTGGCAGGCAGGTCCTTCTTGTCACAAAGTTACATGGTCTGCAGAGAAGAGCGAGCTGGTTATAGTATGAGCCAATTCTTCACAAGAACCCTAGGCCAACCAGCTGGGATGCGTATTTCTGTACAACTTCATCGAGCCCTGGCAGATTTCTGCAGTGAGTTCCTCTTTGATTCCAAAGTGAAAAGACAGATAGCTATCTCTACTGCCATTTATAGAATAAGCTACATGTTAAGAAAAATATACTTAACAAACTAGAAAGAGGGATCGTAAATGATGCGCACATTCCTCTCCAATTTTTTTTACATGGCATGAAAGGCATTTAAAAATATTTGGTAATATCTCTTATTGAAGCCTTAACAAACACATTTATAAATTGCAAAAATCATTAAGTATGACAAAAGCCAATTATATTGATTATAACACTTTTTGCATACAACTTGGAGGCACATAATGATGCAAAGCATATTTCATACTAAGGAAAACCACAAAAATACAAATATTGATTTTTTCCCCCCGTTCTGCTTCTTTTGGTATAGACTTAGCATAAATCTCTGTTCTTCTGCTTTGACTTTCTTGCCCATACTTTAAAAAATCAAATGTTCTTGTTTTTACGACGTGACTTTGATATAACATAGTAAGGTATTTTTCATGAGAAAGTATACTGGCCTTAAGAGTACTTAAATCTTATCTTTTAGGTTAGTTATGAGGATAAACACACTTTAATTTGTTGGCATTTTCATAATCAAAAATACATAACTTTCAATTATCTTTACGTATGTCCAAAAAAATTATCTCACACAAAAATGCAAAAAAGATTTGCAGCAAATACGGGCAAACTCCAGCAGGAACGGACTCAATATAGCAATATGTGAAGATGTAAATAAATTTGCTAAGGAAATAATACGAGTCCCCAAAGAAAGTAAAACCAAAAGAAAATTGGTTGCAAGAAGAACATTAACAAAGAAATACACCTGAGCTAATAATGGATACCTTAAATACCTATTTACAAAAAAATTATGTTAAAAAAAATTGTACTGTTCTGTGCAAAGATCAGCACTGATCTAAAAGACCGTATAAAATAAAAATTGGAAGCAGAGCTGATGTCACATATGGAAAAGCTGAAAGGGACAAGTATGATAAGTGCAACCCATAAAAAGACAGCAAATAAACAATGGGGAAGACTGCCATCAATGGACTGGTAGTAATGGGAGGCACAGGGATGTGTGGAACTTTCTACATTAGAGTATATTAAGGCTTACGTAAGTCTAAGGCTGAGCCTCTGGCAATCGCTGCTGCCTAACACCATGGGACTGAGAGCAGAGAAGCAAGGGGGAGCTACCGCAGAGCATGGGAAGGGCCAGGGCCAGCGCAGGGCAGAGCTGTGCCTGCAACCCCAGAGCCTCAGGGACACTTCTACCTGGCCACAATCCACAGCTTACAGTCGTGTACAGGTTGCCTACACCCCTTCCCTTAAAAAAAAAAAAAAAAAAAAAAAAAAAAAAAAAAAAAAAAAACCAAACA
>JANHGO010000001.1:48529827-48591563 GCA_024606505.1 Aquila spilogaster
ACACAAAGAACACAATTTTTTCCATCTACTAGGTCAGCAGTTTAAGATGCAAGAAACCACCATGAACAAAGTAGATTTCCCAAGCAATATTCACATACATGCTGGATGAGAGCATCCTGTTCCTCAAGTAAAGCAATCCCTGATCCTGCTGCTGACTGACACCAGACCATCTATGGTTTTCTCATCTTCCAGCAAAAAAACAGAACAACAACAAAAAAGCAGCAATACTTTAATTTCAGCAATTACTAATACAGTAACTATGTTCAGCAAGCTGAAGCACTTCTAAAAACAAGTCTGATCTTGGGGAGAGGAAAGTAAGTTCATTAAGTGTATTATAAGATTGCCAGCACCACCAGATTATGAGTGTATACGTATCACTGATTTAATTCTTTGACAACATGAAGCAGCAACTGCAAGCACGTCCACTGGACATAACATAGAGAAGGAGCGAACTGCAGACATCTGCAGATAGAGGAGAAAGGGAAGCACAGAGAAAAGAGAGAGGGAAAGGGAAAAAAATGAACTTCTAGAGCATGCTGGGTGCTCCTTTTAGCTAGCCACAGTCTCAGCACAGATGACTCTCTTAACATACGCCATGGTGTTAACTCCTGCCCTATCAAAAAAACAACTTTGTTTTGTTCTGCTGAGAGGCCAAGATTTGACTTGGCTGTGGGATTAGCTGAACTTACTTTGGCTGGGTGTTAAGCATTGCAGAACATTCCTCAAGGTTGACCAACTCGTGCTGGCAAGCAACTCCCAGAAATTTCAGAAACAGCAAAATGTCAAAACTTAGCAGACCGATGAACACTTACTACTTGTTCCTATAACTTTAAGAGGCTAGGAGGTGTAAGAATTTCATCCCAAACATTCAACATTTTTAGTAGCTCTCTCTTGCTACTGCATATTTCATTTGCAAAGGAGAGGTTGATGGATAAGACAGCAATCTAGATGTATTGACTTATTGAACTAAACCAGTCTATCTTTTGGATAGTGCATATATTGTCTAACAAATTTCATATTCATGGACAGAAAAGAAATGAGACATCTGCATAACATAGCCTGCATTATGTATTACCATGCTTTTGAGGTTCTCACAGATTAAATATTGAACAAGTTGAAAATGCAAAAATAAACCTGTAATGCTCATTTTTCAAGAATTTAAGCCCCTAACATGGCAACCCCAATTCATTCTTTAGAGCATGATGTCTTTTCAAAATAAATTAAAAAAATTGTCAAATCCATGCACACAACGGCCCTTAGCAGATTAGTTTAGACACAACAGCAAAGTGGCACTCGAAGCTAGAAAGACAATACTGATCTGCTCTGCAAAATAATTCTGTCCAACAAACCAATTTGCAATCTATAGGCAAAATATTTCTCCAAACCCCCTCTAGTGGCTCATCTGTAGGACAGTTCATTGCAATCAAAAGACATAAATGGTTCCATAAAACCAAAAATTCTTATTCCAGGCTTTGCTGATCTACTGGGGAAGGGTCATGAATTAACAAATTATTCTTCCCATCATTCTGTCAACCCTAAGAAAGCTTATTTAATCATACAACAAAAAATGAAACCACGTGGCTATTTATTACTTTATATTTAGAAAAACAGAAAAAAGGTCAAGATTTGTTAACCTATAGAAAGACATATAAGCAGGTACCTGTGTTTCACATTCATCTCACTCCCATTGATTGTTCATACTAGTTGGGAGGATGAAAGCCATGGAAACATGCACTTTGGAGTGACCGTTCCCTGGCCACACAGCTCTATTCCTCCTCTACAGCTGTTTCCTTGACCTGCAGTGCCCTATCCAGAAACATATAAGCCCTCTTCTCCTGCCCACAGAGAAACTAAAGCAGCTCCTGGAACCTTCTAAACTTGATGGGGTAGTAAAAGATGTATTTTACATTATTCTGAAATAAACTTTATGACAGTTTAATAAACTTCATCATATCCTTCAAGAAGTTTAAGTAAAGATCAGTCACTTGCAACAAATTGCATTACATAAGAAATCATCAACAGCTATTGGTTCATATAAGTACTGCATTTTAAAATAACTCAAATGATCTTCAATACATTATGAATTTCTACTCTTGTTTATCCTACAGCACTTTTGAAGTGAGACATCATTTGCAAAATTTCAAGTAAAATCAATTTAAACTATAAAATTATTTAGATATTTTAATTTTATCAGGCAATTTTGTAAGAGGATGGAAAATAAAAGGGTATTCAAACTATGGACAAAGTGTCCTCTTCTTACCATGACCTGGGACAGACACTGAAACAGTACCGGTCTGTACTAGAAATGAGTTGGCAGTATAGTCCTCATCTGTATCAGAGTCCTGAACTGGCTGGCTGGCATTATTATTTAATAACCACCTCTGGTTGTCATGGAGATTGGGTGATGGAGGAGGGGAGTGTAAATGTTCAGTAACTGATGGACTAGATGAGGAGGATGGCATGGGAGGACCTATGGAAAAAAAAATTTAAAAAATGGGTCAAGATAAAACATGAACAACAAACAGATTCTTTTTTTGCATCACTGAAAGGCAAATTGTCTACGCCAAATAATAAAAAGATGGGAAAAAAAGTGACAACAGCATGTAATATACTGGTTTAAGCGCTCTACAACACATAAGGCAATGCCATGATTTGTTATTTCAATGTACAGTGTCTATCACTCTTCTAGAATTCCAGTGTCTCTGCAAAACAGAAGAGCAGGCGCCAAATGAAATACTCACTGTACAACCAGTTGGGAAATAAAGTATTTTCTATTTTTTAAGCATGTATTTTCTTAGGCCACTGTCACAATTGAAGCAATTCTGTTTCATCTAACAAATACTAATACTTATGTAATGCAAACGTACACACATTGCACTCTCTTTTCATTCCCATCTCTCCTAACCTGGTAGACTAGCAGCACAAAAGTATTCAAGTATATGGTCAAATACATGGCTTCCACTTTCAGAGGATCATGCTTGTATTTATGGAAGAAAATAATATAGATAAGCAGAGAAACAAAAACAGTTTTTCAGGCTTACAGATACAGAAACTCACAGTCCTAAATTTCTACCCTGTGAGTTATCCTGACAAGTTTTTAATGGTATTTTTGCAGACACAGATACTATTTAAAACCCATTAGAATGTTTCATCTGTCAAACTCAAGTCCATCTGCACAAGTTTTTTAAAACACGCATATGCAATGACTGCTTCCCATTTCCCCATCTTGCAAATACTGTAAAGACATCATGAGGGACAACAAGTTTAAATAAAGCTTTACGATATTATAACAAACATTTAGTCCTTCAATAAAACAATAAGAAAACCCAATAAGCCATAAGGAGTAACCTAACTTATCCTGCCATGTATATTCAGCACAGATTTCACTTAAGATGTCTGTGGACCTAACCCACAGGGGCCTGCATAAGGAGACCGCTTCTAGTAGAGAGAGCTATGCCATGCCTGAGCTAAAGTAGTCTCCCTTAATGAGGATTTATTTGATTTTATTTTCCAGAATCCCAGGATTATTTTTTTTTCCCCTGAAAAAAGCAGGGCACGCAGGGTGTGTAATGGTATCCAGTCCGGTATCTGGAACACGTCCTGTTCCTCAAAGATGTGCCAGTCAGTGTGGATTGCCATAATTCTTGTTAATTTACCATATACACCTTTGCGTGAGGATTAGGGGGGCAGAGACCACACTACACTACAGTAGTTGCTTTCACTCTTCACAATGGAGTACCCTTATTTGTGTATTTGTTCTGACACTGTCCAGGTATTTGCTCGGCTCTGACATCTCTTGCAGGTACCACAGTCAAATTGCATTTCCTTCTATTAGCTAGAAGAATCAAGTTGGCTGGCTAAGGCTGATGAAGACAAAAATACCAGAGACTTTTCAGGACTTCTAATTTCGTATGTAATTTCTGTAAGACAAAAAAAATGATCCTCGACAGCCTCGCAACAGCCACCACCAACACAGGACTTCCAGAACTTTCTAAAGAGGCAGACAACTATTCTAGCACTGATTGTTGTGCCGTGAATCTGTTGCTCCTATATTACCATCATTTCCTAAGGGTCCATGTTGAGCTTGCGTCAGTGACCTAGAGAGTGCCTTCTTCACTACTGATGTGGTCAACAGAAAGAGCAAGGCAACTCTAAAGCTGACTGACTAGTAAAGGCAATCAGGAAGGGTCTTTGGAGCCAGTAGGAAGAAGCAGGTGGAGAAATTTGGCAGCCTCCTTATGATTGCTGTCCCAGGAAAAGTGAGGCCCTTCACTTTATAAGTAAAAGATTCCTAGTGAGGAAGCTGTGCCAAGTCTCTTTCCATCCTTTCCCTTCAATGCTGCATTGAGATGCAGACTCAGCCGTGGGGGCCTTCCTCAGTTTTAGGGATGACAGCCAACACAGTTCCTTGGTAGCTAAAAATGAGTAGCACTAGCAAAGGCGATGTCATTTAGAAAACTTCTGCACAAGTCCTCAAATGCAAGACAGTGCTAACACGTATGGTGACAACTCGGTACTGCCTCCTTTCTCATTTTATTGGACCCACCCATGGAACTTTGAGCCATCTCACTGTCACAGTTGTTAAACAACTTCCTTGAGTACATTCACACTGAAGTGCAGCGGTTACCTAATGCATGGGACTGACAGATCCAACTATTAAGAAAAGTTTAATTTTCTGTGCTCATGCTAAATGAGTACAGTAGCAGGATTAATATTGAAGCAGAGTCGAATCTGTGACCTCAGCTGGGCTTTAGATGCAGCAAGCACTACCGATAGTATTTAAAAGCAGATTCAGCTTTACATAGTGTAAGAGTGCCAGACTACTTTATTCTGAAGTACTTACTGCCTGCAGGTGGGGAATTGTAACAAATAATGAAGTAGTTTTATTACATAATTTTTGGAAGAAAAAAAAGAAGATATTAACCTGCACGGATACCATTCATGACTAAGAACCTAAATTAGATGATGGAAAAGCCCCCTTTTCCCCTTATTTTAAATCACCAGTATTTTATCATACTCCATAGTATAGCTGTACTGGAAAAGTGCAGTACCTCTCAATACCACATTTGAGTTTAATATAATAATAGTGCTGGTACCAATAACTTCAATTAACTTCTCTCTACCTCCTTTGTACAACACTAAAATCCTGACAATTAAAAATCTTTTTTTCAATCCACATTCAACGTAGCCCAAGACATAATATCTTAGGACCCAATGTGTTTTGGAGAGCTCTAACCAACTGCTTTCCCAGGAAAGAAACCTGTGAGAGCCTAGCCACAAACTGTTTGCTTAATTCTTTCGGGCCATTTACTTCCTCTCAAAGTTGCAGGGAACAGCGCAATATATACTATTAACAATTTTAAAACAGCTTTGGTTCTGGGAAGAAAGTGAGCACTTATCATTAATCAAGTAACTCCTGTGTGAAACCCAAAGCTTACGGCTGGGGAAATAACAAGGATGAGGGAGTGACATTTTACAGTGCTCAGCCTGGGAATTCGGAAGAAGAAGGCAGACTTTTTTTCAAGTTCAAGATAAAGAGCTACCAGATTGTCTTGTTACACCTTGATTTTTTATGTTGCTTGCTTCAGTGACCTGAATTATTTATTGAGAGTGTATTTAAAGCTTTCTTTATCACATGCCCAAACTGATTTAGATAGCTGCTGTATCTCATTCAGATAATTAATGATTTTTTCCAAGTAAAAACCAGCAATATGTATGTTTGTTTTTAAATTTAATTTGGAACAAATCTCCTTTCCTGGCTTTAGACTCCTCTGACTATGGAAGAGTGTTTCAGATGTGTATTATCTGGAGCAAACCAGCATACCTATGGAGCTTATGCATAAAGATGTTTTCAATATGCTTCCCTTCACTTCCTCAATTAACACTCATTAACTTTCATACACAACATAGCCTTGACTACACAAACCATAATCTCACAAAGTATCTTGTTGCCTGAAGATATGTCATGTCCAAGACCCCTTAATTATTTTGTAAATTCCCTCATTTATCCAGATTTATTAATTGCCTCAATGCTACGTGGCTAATTGACACTGCACTGGTGAGCATCCATCCGGAAAGAGCAATCCTCGGGTGCTCTGGACTACAGAGTTTCTCAGCTCAGAAAAAAAGGTGCCAGGTACAAGGCAGAAGGGTGGGGTTATGAGCAAAGCATCCATTACCACTCTCAGTGGAGACAGGTAGCTGCTACTGGAAAAATTAGGTGGTTATGTCTGTAACCCTTGCAGCAAATCATGCAACTCTGACGATTTTTCTAAATCAACCCAATAGGAGCAGGCAGGTCGTTCCTGTCACAACGTTGCACGGTCTGCAGAGAACAGGGAGCCAGTGACAGCAGGAGCCAATTCTTCACAAGTACCCTAGGCCAACCAGCTGGGACGCATATTTCTGTACAATTTCATCCAGCACTGGCAGATCTCTGCAAAACCTTAGTGTGAGTTCCTGTTCGATTCCAAGTGAAAAGACAGATAGCTATATATACTGCCATTTATAGAATAAGCTACAACTTAAGAAAAAAATTCTTAACACTAGAAAAAGAGAGATCATAGACGTCATGCACATTCCTCTCCAATTTTTTTTTTTTTATATGGAATGAACGGCATTTTAAACTGTTTGGTAATAACTCTTAAATCTTAGTAAACACATTTAAAAATCACAAGAATCATTACACATACGGCAAAATCCAGTTCTGTTGATCATCACCCTTTTTCCATACAGCTTAAAGGCACACAACACTTCATTCTAAGGAACAGTTAAGGAAAAGTAGCAGTTTTTCACCCCTTCTCTCCTACTTCTTTTGGTACACATTCAGCAAGAATTTCAGTTCCTCTGCTTTGTCTCTCTTACCCATATATTTTAAAAAAAGCAGATTTTCTTGTTTCTACTGTGTGACTTTGAGGCTTATAAGGCAGTATGCTATTTTCTACTACTAACAAGTGTACCAGGCTTAAACATACTTAGATCTCCTCTATTAGATTTATTTACAAGGATAAAAATACCTTCATTTGTTGCTATTTCCATACTGGAAAACACAAAATTTTTGATTAATTTTTTTGCAAGTATATAAAAATATCTAATGTGGAAATGCAGAGATTTGCAGATCTCTGATATATAGGGCAAATTCCACAGTACCAGACTCAATGGAGCAATTTGTGAGCACGTGAAGTGATTTGACAGAAGTCCCAAAAGAAAGTAAAACCCAAAGAAAACTGTCCGTAAGAAGAATATTAACGAAGATACCTGAGATAAGATGTTAAATACCTAAAGCTAATTATGTTGAAAAAAAATATTATACAGTTCTGTTCTGGGTCCACATTAGCGAAGGGACTGAAGAATATGGAAAAGCCTGAAATCAGCACTGGTATTAGCAAAGATGATACAAAACAAAAGTTGGAAGCAGAGGTGATGCTGTGTACGGAAAAGCTGAGAACAAGTAGGACACATTCAGTCCAAATAAATAAATAAATGCAATAAAATGATGGTAACTCTGCCATCAACTCCTTGGTAATAATGGAAGGCATAGGGATGCATTAATCATACCCAATGTTAACACCAAAGTTGAACTCTCATGTTCAAAAGCTCTACTGAGGGTCAGTTCTGGAAACAAATTCAAAAGGCTAATGTGGGACTTCACATATGAAGCATGTGAAGACACCGAAGTCTGAGGCTGACACAATTGCTGCTGCCTAGCACTACAGGGATGAGAGCCTGGAAGCGACAGTAGCTTCTTCAGTGTGGGGACCAGAGGATATGCTCAGAAGAGCAGCGAGTGCCTCCAGCCCCAGAATCCCCAGGATGCCTCCACTCACCTGCAATCCACACCTTACAGATATATATGATAAGTTGCCCACACCATAAGCTTTAAAAATAAAGGCATTAAAATCTTTTGTGCTTATTTATATGATGAAAAACAGACAAAACAACTACTCAGCTCTCATCTTTTATCAGCCACAGAATGTTAAAGCAGCACTTTGCTTCAACACCAACAGGTGTGTACTTGTATTTACACCCTGCATGCTCACTTGATGAATTTAAGAGAAAATAGCATCAGACACTTTTGGGACACGGTATTCAGGAGAAAAGTAGGATGGAAGAGAAGCAGTGGTAATGATCTCCTACTACTGCAGGGTGGGTGGGCTGGGAGAGATGACCCAGAACAAAAATGCGAATATTTTAGGGCTCTGCATAGATGAGAACTTCCAAATAGAGTAAAACTCTTAAAACAGACACTTTACTGGCAATATGACAGTAACACAATGAGGAGAAAAGCTTATTTTTTTATTTTTAATTGTAAATCTACACATTCTGTGCAGCTTTTCTATTGATATTACTATGTACTTAAAAAAAAAAGCATCTGAAAGGAAAAAAAAACACCTGAGCACCCAGCATTATCAACTCACTCAGCATAAAATGTATTGCAGGTTACACATTTTACAAAAGTAATTTCACTATAAAAACTTGAAGGGCCATTATTTTCATTTCAATCAGCATGCATAAATCCTACACCTAACTCTGACACAGGACTCCTGATGGATGCTTAAGGCAATCTAAGAGCCGACAGCTCTGTTTAGGCTGTTTAGCCACGGCAGAACAATGCATTTTTCGTTTCATATCTTGGCAGTCCTTGTCACTGAGACTGAAGAAAAAATTCCTCTACTCAAAGCATCTCAAAGCCAGAGGGGAAGAGGCTTATTTTGAAGTTATTGGTAAAGAGTACTTACTGACTTCAATGTCAGTAAGAAAATGCTATTACATTACAAATTGCAAGGTGGGTATTGCCTTTCCTTACTAAATTAATGGGACTTTTGCTGGTGATTCTATGGAAATGAAGTTTTCATGTTATGTTAAGTGCCATTATGTCACATAAACCCCAAAACATAATCACATACTGTGCAGAAGTGTTATATACATAACACCTCACTAATAGTAGATACACTAATATATATATTAATTCTCTACTTCGCTCCTAACAACAGGAGATGAACAGATGAATTTTTTCAGCAGCTAATGCAATTTCTTAAAACTAGAATCAGACGGTCAGTGGTTTGTGAAGGTCAGAAATAACACATCTTTGGCTAAATTAATTAGAAATCAAAACACTTTCAAACAGGCAGTAGGACACTTACAGCCCTTCTGAATCAAGCTGAGATGAATCTTTGCAATCTGTTGTATGACTTCCCAGTGTGCTGAAAGCTGTAACACACTCTCAAATAGAGCACCTATAACATCCTTAACAAGTTAACCAATAGCATCCTGAACTTTTAATTTCCAACATATAATGTGCAAATTGACACAATAAAAATAAAAATATCCTGGTATGTACAACCCCAAGCAGTCAGATTTTTATCTTTTCATCTCTTCATATAATAAGTCGGGAATAAGCGAGTTTTAATTGTAAACCTGTTTATTTATTTATTAATTCTGGATTCCCTGTATGCTATCCAACCTGTATGACTTGGCACTGGCATTTATCTCTCTGCTGGATACTGCAGCCTTCTGTAGTCAACCTGCAGTGACAGTTATCTCTTAATTAAAACTCTACATGCAAATGGAACTACTGAAAACTGTTGTGGCATAGCACACAAAGAACGATTATTTATAACCAACACAGTTCTTTTTATCTACTTATACTACAGTCAACAACTGTTGTTATTGTGATGATCTGCCCAAGGGAATACATGCATAGACAGTCTTTCCAATACATGAACATAGACACATAGAAGTTAGTCTATAGACCGATCTACAGCAAAAATCACCGTAGTGATTTTTTATTTTTAGTAATTGCTTTCAAATGCCTAAAAACTATGCATGCAGTCTACTGTGGGTTTTCCATCTAATTGGTTTTGGTTTAGTTTTACACAACAGATAATGACCCTTTAAAACCTGAACTGGAAAGTGCAGTTCCCAAGTTCTGAATCTCCCTGAATGCTAACGAACCATCACTACATCTCAGATGCAAAACTTAAATAAAAATGATGTCTACGTTTCCCAGACATCCTTGAAAAGTTATTATGTCTAAAGAAAAGAGATGCACTGTTTTGACATACATTTTAACTCACAAAACTGCAACTGCTTCTGTAGACTGTGGAAGCTGAAACTTCAGAAGATTATAATATGAGAACACTGATTTGAGAACAGAAGTAATTCATTTGAAAGCAAGACAAATTCTGGTCTGATTTTTTTTCCCCCCCCCTTCTTGGAAATGTATTATGATAATTACGAGTCTGTAACATTAAGCTTGTAATTGTTTTCTGAAAAAGATTTAAGAAAAATGTTTATGCATTACAACTGGTGTACATTTCTAAAGAAAACACTTTGCATTTTGAGCCTTTTTGTTGTTTTCGAAAATTTAACAGCTGCTGCTTAGCAGATTGCTAAATGAAAGGAATGCCCTATTCTTGCAGAGGTCAGACTGCATGATCACATGCTCCTTCAGTCCTGAGCTAAGACAGTGCTCATCTTTCCGTTAAATGGGAGTTCTACCTATAAAGAAACTGCAGATTCTGGTCCTTAGCTGACAGATTATTCTAACCAGAGCATATCACTCCCTACTTTTTCAGATTTTATTTTATTATTTTCTAGCTGTATTACCTTACAAATAGGCAGCCAGATGCAGGCTGAAGATCCAAACAGTGAGGCAAAAAAGTTCATCAGCCAAACTGAAAATCCAATCATCCCTGACTTTCAGAATTTATTTTAGGAGCTATTCTGCTCAATTCAACTGAACTTACTTGCCTCAACGTTAATTAAAAGAGCACACACGAAGTTGGAAGGGGAAAAGAAAGCTATTTCCAGGAGAATGGTTTTCTGAGTCGAATGAGGAGTTCCAGTTTAAGTGATAGGTCTTGGTATTTTTAGAAGAATATACTTCCCCCCTTCCTTCACTGGGGATTTTTGGACAGAAGCAAGCTGATGAAATGAACACCAGATTGCAAAATGTTTCCACTAACTCCTATCTATCTCCACTTGCAAAGTACAAGTTCTCTCATGGAAATGCCACCTTCCATTTCAGGCATCTGCTGGGACACAAGCTCGTGCATCCCAGCCTTGCCACACGAACCTCACAAGGCACAGTCAGGACACAGAAACACCAGCTCAGCACTAACTTGGCTACACACATCCAGTTTTAGGCAAGCTCCTGCCACTAGCCACAGTCTTGTGAGCGCTGGCAGCCAGTCTGTGGTGGCTGAGCCCAATGGCCTTGAAAGCTCTGAGGGAACGCGGCACCAGATCTCACTGGGACTGTGCTGCAGAGCCCAGCCCTTTCAAAATGCCCCTGCAGAACTTCAGCTTGAAAAGCAAAAGACAGCACCACCGCAGACACAAGCAAGAACCAGGAAAACACCCCACCAACATTTTTTTTTTTCCCCACTTTCAGAAAAGCAACTGACCATCAATAACAGAGCTGCTAGCACATGCTGTAACTCACGTAACAAGGCTGGACTCTCAGTCTCTGTATGTCCTACATTCACCCAGCAGTGAGGCTGAAGCTTGCTGTCTCCACTCCATCCTGACCTTTGTAAAAGTAATTTTTTTTTGGATGCTGATATCCTTTCAGAAGGCAATTCATAAAGAGTAATCACCTAAAAAAGTAACCTTTGTGAAGAAATGCTTCTTTATTCTTCCTATCTGTGACATTTTATTATTAGAGTTGAGATGGATTGAGCCATGTCACATCTGGTTTATCGCTCTTCCAGCATGACCCTGTGTTAGCCTATGTACCTTTTATTTTCAATGTTCCTTTGGGCTAAAACAGGGGAGGAGGGGGAAAACTGCCTTTTTGGAACAGGACAGGAAATGCATCTTGAGGAGTACAAGGGCACTTCAGGATATCTTTGGAAGGAAGCTGGTGAGACGTTTGCTAAAGAGAAAATAAATCCTCTGAGAATGACTCACGTATCATTCAGTTTATAGAGCCAGGTAATTTCCTATCCTCATTCCTTCCACCCTGCTAAGAATTAATCTAAGGAGGAATAAAACCAAATACCTATGAACTACATTGAATATTCGTAATTTACTGAGCCCTACTGTCAAAACAATGGTCAGGGTGCCAGTTTTGCCCATTTTTGCTACCAGTGTGGCAGCTACCTCGCAATTCTTTTTAAGGGAGCCGCATCTTTGAAGCAAAGTGTCTGGAAAAGCTCTTAATGGTATCGGATTGACTGTAATATAGACCACAGCAGATGACTTGTTTTCTCGGGGATGTGGCAATGTAAAGAAATTGACAGAAGCTAACAAAGAGCTCCCGGAACCCAAGCCCTGTTCCACGTGAAAGAAAACATCACGCTGTGCTGTTACACCCTCTGTTTTCCCAGGAAAATAAAATAAACCAGTAAAAACTCCCATTAGACTAAACGGAAGAACCACAGGACGCTTATAAAAGCATCAATTAAGCAATGAGAAAGGAGAAAGCATTCCTGCTTGTGAAACTTCAAACTAGCAAAGGAGCCCTAAACTGCGCAGCATCCACAGGCCTGAAGGTACCAGCTGAGTAGGTATATTTGGCATGCAAGCTCTTTGTTGCTCCATTTTCAGAAGCTCTCCCCTTCCTGCTGCACTAACGAGTTCTGTTCCATGTCGAGGCATTTTTTGTTTTCTGCTATATTAAATCCAACTCCTTCAACAAAGGAACTTTTGGGGAGGGGAGGAATTAGAGAATTACCAGAAAATTATCAACTGTTGTCTCACACAGCACCACTGTCACAAGCAACAGGACATTTACTGGACATTGATGTCTCATTACATCTAGCATGTAATTTATTTCTCTGCTGGAACAGAACTTATCAGCTTTGCCCATGTGGAGAAAATGTTTCTACCTCAGAAACAAATAGAACACCACAGCCAGGAAGCTGGAAAGCTTAAATGAAAATCCGCCACATGGCCACCAGAGCTCACTTGGTACTGAATCCATGGCAAGACAGCAGCATCAGAACAGACCGGAGGTGGCATTTTAGGGCCAGAGTTTCAAAAAAGCCCAGCCTCATTGAGGAACGATTTAAAAAACAGAACAATAAAAACTGCTGGGGACTGAGTAATCGGAACAAGGCGGACTCTTTCTTTAGGTGTCTCTGGAAATCTCGCATTTTAAACAACAACAACAAAAAAAACACCACTGCAACAAAGCCTCTTATTTTGGAGTCAAATATAAAACCAAAAATATTTTAACTGGTAAGGAAGCATATCCAGCATTTGTAAAACACTGAAGTTGCATATTTTTCATCCGTCTCTCCCAGTGCAGGAAATTACTATGAACTATTTTGACAACTTAGATAAAATCCCTATTTGATAGCTTTAATTAATTTTGTAACATTTTCTCTGTATTTAAACTTGGCAGGACTGCACTGTGCTCAGCTATATGTAAAATTCAACCCCATAAATTTCAAATACATTTAGTTATGCTTTGAACTGCAGGGGAACAGGCTTAACTTCCTTTTTTTCCAAGCACACTTACAAAACCTTCCCGTTAGTTTTGGTAGGTCAGAAAATGTTGAATGGAGTTTAAAATAATCTCTTTGGCTTCAGACTAAACATGGAAATTTCCATCCAAAAGTGCTATTCATAACGTTATGAGCTAATGAACAAAAGGAAGTTACAGTAAAGTTTCATGAATTGTTAACTATAAAATCCAGAAGTAATAATGTAAGCTTTACTTTGTTGCCAATTTGACCACTTCAGAATAGTAAAACAAAGTACGATAAACCACTCCAGTTACTTCTCAGAGGTTTTATCTAAATGAAAATAGAAAAGGCCTTAAAGACTAGGCCAAAATACATACAAGAAACATTCAGAAATAGAGAAAACAATTGTTTAAGCCTCACTGGAACCAAGGGTAACAAAACCTCTTTACCGTGTTGCTTCCAGAGTCCTTGGGCCTTTGTCCAAAGACTGGGCAAACACCAACTGGGCCATCCAATCTGTCAACAGACAGAGGTTAGACATCTGCTTAAAAAGAGATGAAAGACAACGCTCATCTGACTGCTTAGCAAAGCTGAAACAACTGCACTTAATCTTAATGGTAGGAATCACCAGGTGAACCTGTAGAAGTCTGAAAAATTATTAATGTTGAAGCATTATACTTTCAAGATGCACCTCTCAATACCTGTAAAATCTGCCAGCTAAAAACCAGCTACTACATAGAAAGCATTTAAAGGCATTGGTCTGGAAGCACTACTCTGTAAAACTAGAATTCCCCATATACTTTATTGCATGTGCTTTCCAAGATTATCCACTCCTCCACTTCAACTTCCATCAATCTCTACTTCCAAAACATCTACCACAACCACTTACTGGTAAGAAAAGACATGAACAAATTCCTTATTTGACTCCTTTTTTCCCTTTGAAAAAGGCACTTTTTAGCAGGTTCTTGGCCAAGATTACATTCGTATTCACACAATGCTCCTTTTATAGAAAGAAGTAATGCAACCAATTATAAGAGCAGTCTCTGAAAAAGCCAACTATGTCTTGACTTTGTCCACATTCATACAAGCACAAAGTAAATAATTTTATATGATGCTTGATAAAGCAGCACTATATAAGAAAAAGATCACGCAGGAACACTTACAAGCTAAACATATTCATTCTGAAAGGATCAGACTACATAAAAAGCAATTTGTAAGTGAAGAGAAATAGAGAAATACAGAATTGAAACCAGTTTTACCCACATCTCACTCCTTTTGTACTTTGGCATGTTTATGCCTAACACACACACAGTATAGTTTTCTGATGCAGTTGGTCTTACTATGTAGGTTGCTCCAAAAGTAATGCCTCCTATTTATTTCAATGAAAACTACAACAGATACAAATAGCACAATAATACCATTTGATAGAGCAAATTCTCAGCCACAAAACACTATTTTTCAACACTGTCACCACCATTAGCTATGCATTCTCACCAGCAATGAACAAGAGCCTGCATGCCATGCTCACAGAAATCCCCACCAGTAGATGTGACCCTCTGTTTCACAGCTACAATGATGGAGTCATTGCTAGAAAAATGTTACTTGCACAGTCCATCTTTCATCAGCCTGAGCAGATGGAAGTCAGAAAGTGCCAAATCCAGAGTATAGGGTAGGTATGATATGGCAATCCAGCCAAAGCTGACAATGTCTTCCGTGGTCCTCAAACTGGGGCCTGGAGTTATTGTAATGCAAGAGAAAGGTCATCTCCTCTGGCCTGACTCTGGAAGTTCAAGTCTTCAGCTTAGTTAGTGATGCTACGTAGCTGTTTAGGTTCCAGGAAATTCAAAAGGATCCCCCCCTCTCCCATCCCAAAAGATAGTCCACATCACTTTACCCTCTGAGGGTTGCAACTTAAACTTTGCCTTTAGCAGGGAATTCACGTCACCACTACAAGCCAGAGTCAAAACGGCAGTGGAGTCAGGACATCACATCTCATCACTGGTAATGATCCAGGAAACTGTCACCTTCAGTCTCGTGTTGTTTCAGTAGGTCCTGACAGACTTGCATATGGTGTTCTTTCTGTTTCTATGTGAACATTTCACTCATCTGGTGAAAACTCTGTCATATTGCAATGTTGCCACCATTATTTCCAATGCATTGAAGTCGATAATTCAGCTCCATACCAAACTGTGCAGATGAACTGATCAAGACTCTCTTCATTTCATGGTGTGACAGTTGTGCATGATCATTCGGAACATGGCTTGTCTTTCATGGCACTGTTGCCACTGCTGCTGAAACATACCACCTATCACTTCACTGTGTTCACACCCACTGTTTGGTCTCCATAAATCAAGTAAGCATCGATGAATGTCAGTGGGTATCATGTTTTTCTGCATGGAGGAATCCAGTGACACACCTTTGCACCATACACACTTTAAGTTCAGATGTCGTTCTGTCAGAGTGCCCCTCTGCTGCCATCTCTCACATGGCAACAACATGTAACAGAATATTAGTGGGAAAGTTCAACCTCTACCACCACACCACCAACATCTGCCTTTGATGTCATTGGCCAACATCATAAAATAGGAGCTGCCCCTGTACATATTACTTGATTTAAATCTCCTATACTATAAATGCCATGGTACCTACATGAAGAGATAAAGACAACACAATCTCAAAACTTTCGCTCAGTTATCCGTTTCCTCTTCTTTATGGCTTTTTTTTTTTTTAATTTAAATTTCTTACTTATCTTTGAGGTATTCTAGTGGACCAAATAATCATTCATTATGTGTTTTCTGAAGCAGTTAGAGCCTGTAAACTCTGTACCTGGTCAGACTTTTTACATCTACAAGAAGAAAACAAATCACAGGATACTTTAAAGTCAGATCCTGTCAAACAGAGGAGGATGTTAATCAGTGCAGTTTAACGTAAGTCCTCTGTCATACTGCTATTAAGATTACGTGTGCCAAGGTGAGCGGTTAGAGATATTAAGAACCATACTCAAATTCTTTCTGAATAAAGATGCTACATCAGGCCATAACATTCATCAGTTCATGTAAACTCTCAGGAATCCAAGTTTCACTGCAAGTGTCTTTCTGGATCTGTTTATTTCAGAAGATGCAGTATGAACAATGTTATAATAAGTTTTACTATGTTTTAGCCATAAATGACTCATGCATCACTCCACTTGAAAGAATAAAATCCTAGCATGCAAGTACAATATGTTACTGCAGCTGTTCCATGGGAACAACAACATATCCATTTGGAAGGAAAATACATTTATGAAAAAGCCTGACTAGCAGAAAAAGCAGAAAACAGTCTATTATAAACAATAATATACAACACAACTGCTTTACTTGACATTTTTATGGTTACAGTCTGTTTTCATAGAATCTATTGGATTAAAATGCATCCAGCTCTTTCCCTCCCACTCCCAGCTCAGATTATCCTTCACTGATGTTATCAGTGAAAAACCCACGAGATTTCTATTAACCGGGCTTTGGAAGAGGGGTTCCCAGGCTAGTCAGATGTAAAGTTGCTGGTCAGAGTGCACCAAATTATTTATTTGCTTCGGGCGTATCTTACCCTCTTACCAAGATCCCAGTTTAGGTACAGAAACTTAAGTTTCCTTTCCTCCTTGGTTAGTAAAATATTGTATTTTTTTATCTCACAAACCTGTAAAGGTTTCAGACTGAATGGTACAAAGCTGGGAGGCAACATACCTATGCGAATTACACAACGTATTTAAAGAGAAGGCAGTGTCACCACCATCACAGCACCTATGACTTCCTAGAAACAAGGCTTCCTGATTCCTTTCTTTTTCCTATTACACCAAAGACAACCCCTCCCTCTCTACTTTTTTCCCCCTTCTTCTCTTGCCTTGCCCTTTTATTTCCTTGTACCTTTCTCATTAGTAGACAACTTCATTTGCCTTCATACTGCAATTAAAAGTTCCATGAGTTTCTTCTGTTATAAAGTAACATAGTGTAGAAAGGAAGTGAACTTGCATGGAAAAATTATCAAGACAAGAACAGGTAGAAGTGTTTAAAGTAGTTGAAGTACGAGTTAATTATGCCATTTAACATAAACAACTGGCATATCAAAACAGAGATCTTTTATAGTGTTCTGTTGAATAACATAACATAGGTAGTACTGATATACTGATAATGCCATTGTTTCTTTCCATGAAAGAAATGCTTAAAAGCAATGCTCTAGCTGGATACAGGCGAACACTTCTAGATGGAATGTCCCCCAACCATTCCCCAAAAGCAGCTGCAGACTCATCAACACAAGACTCCAACTACCTTTACTCCCAGCTGCTAGTGTAGCATGACATCTCAGCTGGTTAATGGGACTTTTTGTCTACAAGAGACACAAACAGACTGAGAATGCAACTAATCATGGAAAAAAAAAAAACAAACAATCACCACTAGCACTTTGCTTAATTCAGGCCAAAGACTTAAGTCTGGATCTCCCACATTCCAGGTTAGTGCCTGCCTAGCTGAGTTGTCAGCTAGCAAGAGAGCAACTTGTTCTCCCTTTCTTCTTTTCACAAAAATCTCTGAAGAGCTGTGTTTAGTTCCTCATCAACACAAATGCCAAGCCTGCTAAATTTTTCATGACACTGAATTCCTGTTCTCCTGCCAGCCCTGGTTATGTGTGAACATTTTAGGCTCCCTCAGGCATTTATTTTACTACAGAGTCCTGAAATACTTAAGTCTATTAAGACCTAAAATAAACATGCAAAAGGGAGGAATCTGATAGCTGTTCTTCCAGTCTACATTGTAAGGAGGCGGTACCTACACTGGAGAAGTTTGGAAATTCTTCCCAACGTTGCCAGTGAAGCTGTGGTATATTGGACAACAAAAGCCATCAAACCATTAACACTACAGCCTGGGGTTCAACTCCAGTGTCCACCAGGAGGAGCCCTGGGAGGCTGGTTAGAAGTGGCCTAACAGGGCTGAGGCTGTGCAAATCACCTGGACCACAAGTGTGCAGCCCAAGACCAGTGTGTAATGCTTTTCAGTAACAGTGCATTTACTAAACACAATCATAATGACTACCCTGCATGTGCACTGCCCTGGGTCTGTGCCCAGCTAAGTCCCTGTCTGCTCTCTTGCTGCCAGAAAATGAAGGACCAAAGAATAACTTACATAGCCTAGCCTCAGTTACCCTCCTGGCTGAAAGCTCTTCTGAAGCAGAAATCGCACTGACTGCAAGCTAGACTGGCCTATTTGAAATAAACTTTCAAAATCCTCTTCTTAAACAGTTTCTATCCTAGAGAGTACAGGTTACTATTGCATAGATGGCAACAAGCAGTCCTCAGGAGACCAGTGCTCAAGGTTGATATAGTGGACCAGATCTAATGTGGTTGTAGTACGCCTATGTAATCCTTGAGGCTGATCATCATTTAAAGGACAACCTAAGACTAAAGGCCTCCAAGTTCTTGCCATTCAGATCTGCAAGGGATTTTTTTTTCCCTCGATATGAAATCTGATAACTGGTTCTTGCCAACACAGGAGATTAGAGCACAGATACCTACACTGGCCTTTGCTCTGTTTCTGACCCTCCCAAGACAGCTCACAGGTAGGACATCAAAGACAAAACCCCAGAAGATTTCTCTAAAAACTGAGAATATGCCTGGGAGGGAGGTAGCGAGGCCTTCACTTCTGTCAGCTGCATTTATTTATCATGAAACAACAAGGCTGGAATAGAACATGGCCATTTGTTTACACTATTTCCTCGCATTAGCCAAGAATTTTGAGGGTACTTCAAGCTTCCTGGTCTGTCTACAGAAATTGGAGAAAAAAAAAAGGAGAGGAATTAAATCACTATTGAAAACCCCATATAAGCTGAGTTACTCAAGACAGGTATACTTACACTTAATCTTTCCCGTCACACAGTTTAAGTTTAAAAATCACATCGTATTAGTTCCATATATTGTTTGTAATTCATTTAGCCTCATCACCACATCATTTTTGTCCCGTTTTTCCTGTTTTGCCACCTCACCCACCTTCATCTTCACAAATTGAAAACTCATCAATGCAGAAATATTTTCTTCCTAAAATCTGCAGAGTCCTAAAGCCTATCAGGGAACGTGTTACTATTTCAATTACAACAATGCTATTTCCTCATGCCTCTAATATGAGAATGACAGAGTACCAGGCTGAATGGCACATCCATGATGAATCCTTGTGTCCCCGAACACATGTGGTGGAAGAAGAGACTCAGTCACATCTCCCTCCTACTGTGGGCTGACAGGACATGAAACACAGAGCAATGTGAAGTCAGAGAAACAGAGCTGCCAGCTTTTATGTCACATGGGATCCTACTAAGGGCCACAAAACCCACTCTGTAAGACAAGAACAGAAGAACAGACTTCCTTTGCTCTGCCTCCACCCTGAGTGTAAAGGAGCTTTCTTCAGCCGAACTTTGCAGTAAAATTGTAGTTACACTTCCACAGACACCTGAGGAGGCTCATTCATTTTGCCTTCAAGAAGCAAGAGGACATGCTCCCAAGTATTTCACCCACAACATTTTCCTGCCTTGTGGGGTGGGAATCCCACTTCAGGGAGTTAAAAGAGCTAAAAAACCAACAACAAATGAACTAAAAAGCCAGAAATCCAGCCGCAGTGGATTTTAAATTTAAGCCCAGTCTAAAAATCAGTTCTGAACCCCTAAAATCTGAACATATAATACAAACATAGTCACGACTTCATCTGAAGATACGGTTGTGATCCCAGATTTTTCCCCTCACTTATTCTTTTGCAACTCTTAACCTCCCTCAGCTTTGAATGGCAGCCGCACAAGAAGGAATGTCAAAGGAATGTCCCCCATTATTGCAACATCACAAAAGCTCCACACAGAAACCAGGCATGGCACAAGAGCGGGTTTATTATCCACCAGCTAAACTGTGACTATGTCAAATAAGATTGATGATTACTGATGGAGACCATATGTGTCTTTATTAAAAATGAAACTGTCCAATTATAAACCCTGCTTCCATCTGATTCTTTCTAGACTACCGCAGTTTCAAACGTTATCTCAGCTTTATATAAGTGAAATAACAACCCTCTGTATGCTTTCAGGATTTTTAAAGACTTGTTCTTTGTAAACAATATCTTCCACTTTACCTGGCAGTTTGTATTAGTCTTTCACACACCAGTAAGGGAAATGAGATACAGAAACAAGTTAATTCAGAATAAGATATTACTAAAACTTTTAAATAATAGCACAATAAGCAGCAATTTTAAACCCAGTTTTTAATGACTCGCCTGATTTTAATTTGTGACTTATTACACTGATACGTGCGAGAATCTCTGTTGCACAAGGCATTATAAAAACACATAACAAACCCCACAGTCCTTTCTCTGTATGAGGTAACAAATGGCAAACACCTTGTAGCATTCACTCCAGAGTGACAACTCAAAGGCAGAGAAGCAGAATTACTGCTGATGGCATGTCACCTCCCTGCACTTGCTACCCGAGGCCTCATGCAGCTAATGTGTTGTCAGTTTCTAATACAGGTTCTAGAAAAGCTCTGGGGGACTGAAATCGGAAAACCTGGTCCACTCTATACTGAAGTCACCAAGTTCACAGATGACAAACTCAGGGCAGTGAGGATGAGGGCAAGTGGTGAAGAATTGCATAAAGACGTTATGAGATTGAGCGACTAGATGATGAAATGGTAAATTAAATTCAGTGTAGATAAGTGTAGAGTGATTCACATGGGAAAATATAACCTTAACTTCACATGTACAGTGATGGGTTCTGAGCTCTATGTTACTGCTCAGGAGTGAGACCTTTGGGTTACAATAAATTGTTCCATCAAGATGTCAGCTCAGCACTCATCTGCCAAAAGCAGCAGCTCAAATGCTGGGTACTGTTAAGAATTGAACAGGAAGCAAAACGGAGCCCACGATTATGCCACTTGGTAATTCCATCCAGTTGATAAATGTCTCCTAACTTTTTCTGTGCTGAAAGCAGGGACATGTTTCATCACTAAATATTTTCCATTGTGGTTAGAAGCAAAACAGAAATAAGCTTAATAAGGAAGAGTGACCTACAATTATAGGGACAAAGATAGCGGTTTTAACACGCTGAGAGTATCCGAGTTTCCTGACAGTTGTGTCTGAAGCCACATCCAGAATTCAAAGAGACTGTGCCTTCTAGATACTTGCTGATAAACCATTCAAAAAGAGGTTGACAAATTACATAACTAAAGAGCTCTATTAAAAAGCATCACTGTGTAACAGAAGGCTGCTAAGCTACTGCTAAAAACACAAGCTTTACTAGTATTTGAATTAGCTGGGAAAAGACAAGCTTGAAGATTTGCCTTCACTGAAGCACTATGAAGTCAGCTAAAAATCACTTTGCTGTTGCATTTTGAAAGCAACTAAAGATTTTAAGTCTCAACGGTGAGCACAAGTGCCTTCCAAAGGGTAAGTAGGAACAAATGAATCCAAAGATCTTAAAGGCCTTTGCCTGCCTCATTGTTCTCTTTCTTTCCTATGAAGTAGTCTGTCTGAGGGACTACTGGAATGAGGCTCTGCTGCTTCAAAAGCACACAAATGTTTTTACCTGCTGAGGTTCTCGTTACACACAAGTGTGTGCATAAGACAAATGTGCTACTAGCACATGTAAATTAATCTATACAGTTGCTTTACCTGTCATGTAATAGCATAATTACAGAAAGGTAGAAAATATGTTGGATGGTAAATGAGAATAGCAATGAATAATTATTCTTTAATTTTAGATTAATGAACGTATCACACATGGACAATTCTTCTTCAACAAGAAATAAAGCTGTGCTGGGTATTTTATTACTTTAAACTGCTTGCTGCAGTTCTTAAGAGTTGCTCCAGGAGAGCAACAGGAATGAACACGATTCTAAAACAGACTAAGACAACTTATTTTTTCACCTCGTTGTAGCCTCACATTTCACTAAAAAATCTGTTACGAGTTATTTCAATGCAATTTTTTTTCTTTTTTTTTCTTTTTTTTTTTAACCAAAAATCCCTTTTGCATTGAAAAAAAAAAAAAGTATTCTTTTGATGCAGCCATAATTCTCCAGCACTTCAGGGCAACTGAAGGCCCTTGCCTCAGCTGAGGCACACTTCTTTATTTGTCCCATCCAAGCACGTTTTTATGATAGGTCATAAGGGACACTCAGCAGGAAGTGCTCTGGGAAAATAAGTTGTCACAACTTACAGAAAGCTTCTACAGGGAATAAACGAAGGAATTTTAATTAAAGTAGAATGAAGAAAACAGAGTGGATGTTAGCTGGTAGCTAAGATGCGAAACTTTCAGTTACTGCAAGTAAGTGGAAATCAATCAAGCTGCTCACTAAATTCTTCGAGTGGTGAGAAAACAATGCACAGAATGGGTGAAACCGTGACAGGCAGCAGATTCAAAGCAAGGCAGACACGACAACTAATTTAAGCTCTGTCTTCTCCCACCAGAAAAGACAACTTACGTTTCAGCAAGACAACAGTTTCTCACGTTAATCAGAGGAAAAAAAAAAAAAAACAGCAAAAAAAAAATCACGCAGCCACCCTCTCTTTATTCTGATGCTTACTAAAAATTAACTCATCATTTGTCTACTGAAGTGAGAGGAGAAACATTAATTAACCCAAGAAAGTCTGTGACTGCTAGATAAATTGTTCCTTGACCCTGCGCTGTGTGCAAAGGGCAGGACCAAGCCATTACAGGCACTGCCTCCTCCTTCCCCCTGCAGGTGGGGCAGGAGGGCAGCCGACCCCGTCCAAAGGCCTGGCACACAGCAAAGCTTCAACTCTGCTGCACCATTAGGAAATGCTGAATAAATGAAGTTTTCCAGAAAGCCATTCCAACTTAGTTCCTCATTACGGATCTAATTACAAGCCATCTTTCTAATGTACACCTGACGACATCATGCAAAGTGCTTAGCTTTAAAGGTCAGCAGAAGTAAAGGAACAATCTTGCTATTTATAGTAAAGAGTGAACTTTTCTTATTTGGCTGTTTAAGCAGCCAACCCTTGAGTTTAATGTAATTAGGGAGGGGATATTCAATTTACAGTATCCACAAGTAATGATGATTACACTGGTTGAAAAAAGCTGCTGGTAAGCATAAGAAACCTTTGTAATTACATCCTGTTTCCAAAACGACCAGCGCACCATGAACTTGAGGCATTCCAGCAAATGAAGGCCATGGCACATAAAAGCAAAGAAGCTTTGGCAGTTTAGAAGCTGTGCTGTTCAATATAATGAGCCGTGCAACCGTGGGGAGATGACAAATCGCCTCGTAGCACTCACCCCAGCAGCCCAGGCTATCTCCTTGCCCCTCAGAGCCAGCCATGTGCACCCAGCATGGTGCACTCTCCTTGGGCAGCCCGTGCCAATCCCGGCTTGTCAAGGAGGACGATGCCAGCCCTGGGGATGTGGAAATGTCTCCTCCTTGCCTCTCCCCGCCCCGCGTGTGGCAGATTAGCTAGGTCAGCAATCCACCAGGACCAAGGTGAAAAACAAACAAACAGCCACGTTCGCAGCAGCTGCGGCGATCGCTCTCTGGAAAATTATTCAGGCGTTATGCGGGAGGCAGCATTAAACGCTGCTGCCACTTGCAGCTTCACGGCTCTCTGCGTGCTGGCAGCAGAGTGGGGCACGCACTTGAGAAGGATCATCAGAGAGCTTGCCTGTCTGAGCATCTTCCATTAAGTTTTTGTCTTACAAGGAGATAAGCAGGAGCCTCTCTGCCTGATAGGCAAAAGGCTTGTCATAATTCATTAGCAGGGCAGCCTCGCTCTGCTTTCCTTCAATGAAATCAGGCAACCGGGCTACGAAGGAAACGCTGAGCAAACACCAGCTTCTCCGGAGCCAGTGCATTAAACTCACTGCTACTTGGCACTGCCTGGTGCCTGAGATGGGGTGATCCGCGCTGTTCAACAAGATCTGTTAGGGCCTGAAGGGCCAGCAGAGAGACCCACAATTCCTCAGCAGGACACAACTCAATGCCTGCAAGCAAGAACTTCCCATCTTGGCTGTGGAGATAACTGCAGCCGCCTGCTTTTGCTATGCCCAGGATGAAGCTGACAATTTACTCTGCTAAACTACGTATACACAAGGGGGAAAAAAATATAAATATAGAAGATGAGGTAAAAAAGCACCAACTACAACACTGTATTATTGCAAAAATTAACAGAGATATCACAACTCTTCAATCGCATCCTAAATTCATCTGAAACCTCATTTCCTTCTAAGTAGGAATAATGTAAACTGCAATTGCAGTTATCTGTTAGCAAAGGAAACGAGCTCAGACAAAGTGTTGAGATAAAGTCATTAGGATGGCACTAAAGTAGGGAAGAGCAGAGCATGCCTTTATATTATTTTTTTGTCTACTGTGCATCAATTCATATGGAGCTAAAACACCCGTTCTATTTAATTGTGTTTTACATATTTCTTCATGATGAACAGATTCAGTAAGAGGGAGTGAAGAAGAAACATACTCTGACAGCTTTTGGTCCCACTCACATTGCGTGTATGCAACATTGCTTCAGATGACAAAACAATTCTGTACTAGTGAGTAAAATGTAAAGCATTTATGGTCCAGTGTTTAAACAGACTTCAGCAGAAAAACTGGGGTTACAAGCCTTAAACTTAACTATTACAGAGCTTCTAAAGTTGCATTCAATTTCTCAAAGTTGCTTGATCATCACATAACAGAAGCAGTCCAAAAATATAAATTAATGTGGTATGTTTAGAAAAAGCAGCAAAGGCACTGAAAATGACTAATTATTGATTTTAGAACATCTGTGTCACAAAATCTTCTGCAATAAAGCACGTTCAGGTAATTTGCAAACAGCAGAACAGCACTGCTTCCCTAAGTTCCTTTGTACTTCACTTAGGCATGATAATTTATTTTGAATGTAATATCTGTCTTTAAAACTCTGGTCTATAACCATTATTAGCAAAAGTACTATTAGCATGTCTAGAGATTGCTGCATGCCAGCAGAACACAAGTGATTGAACAGAAATCAATAAAGGTGTTTAATGACTTCATGAGAAAAATAAGTGACCCTCACACCCTTAATGGATTAATGTCACTTGTGTGCAACACATTGCATAATGCTGACACAGAGCCACTCAAAGCAGTGTCACTTTTCATACAAGTGCCTTAAAACCTTATCAAGAGGAAATTGTGTTTTAATGCTATTTCAGATGTCATTTTTGAGAGGATTTTTACAATCCCATTTCATAAAGCAGAAAACATGATCTGAATTGTTACAAGTAGCTTTTGTCATTGGCACATGTACTAGGTCACCCTCTGAAGCTAGCTGGTAAAATGAAATCCTGAACACAGAAGGATAACACTTGGAAACACTATTCAACTTGTTTACTGTAAGTCTTCCCCCTCCAAATACCTCAATATCTATACATCTAAATCTTTAATACTACCAATACCGTGCCTTTCCAGGTTCAGGATGCTGTTCCTCATGATCAGTTCTACAGTGTGAGATCCACAGGATGCGCAGCTCCCCAGTACACCACTCAGCCTCAGAACGAAGGTGCCAGGGGAACAGTCCAAAGGAAACAGTGCTGCACAACGAAATAAATGACTGCCCTTCAGGCTACTACCAGCTTTAAGAATATGGGCATCTGTTCATCTTCAATATGCTGCTTTCTATCCCATTTTATTGCTGTTCTCCAATAAGGAATTGTGGATCACAGCAAACGGCTCCACGCTCTCATCCTTTATTTTTACTTTAGCAGGCTAAATATGGAAATACACAGCATCTACTAGCTATCTCTTCAAGAACATGAAGGCTTTTTTTTGGGAAACAAGCAAGTCAAGTTAAAGATGTCAATACACATCATCTAAGCAGGTTGCCATCACCAGTCTGCGCACACAGTTCCCACTGAGTGAGCTTGAACATAACTGAGGGCTGCGGGCATTCAAGTTCCTTGATCTGTTGTATTATCTACCATAATTTCAGGCTGAACATGAAGTAAAATGAAAGAACTACAAAATCATCTTCCTCCAGATAAGTCTGTCCCAGGTTTCACATGTAGTTTCTACCTGAAGAAGCAGGAAGACTCACGTTCAGATAAAAGGAGGAAGCAAACACAAAAAGCTTTTTCTGACTGACTTGAGCATTTCCTTATTCCTCCCCAAAGGATCTGAAAACTCCTCCAGTAAATGTAGCATCATAATTGGCTGTAATTGACTTCATCCTTCAATTTTTAAGGCAATCTATAAAATATGGATTGTTTTGTCAACTGGGAGACAATTTTGTGACACCACACTGTTTATCTCGTTACAGTGATCTTCCCTGCACTCAATATCATTTGTTACCCCTCAGTCTACCTCATTTGTACTGCAGCCCCAGGCCTCTCTCCTCATTTTATGCACTGCACACTCGTTAGTGTAACACTAAACATTTTGAGTGCTACCGAAAGGAATTACTTGCTCAAAATAACTGCAACAGGGGATAACAGCACCAGGAACACAGCGGCAGGTGTACTGCAGTGGTATTTGAGAAAGTGTGCTCTGCCCCGACATGGTCTGCTAGATGCTATGCTGTCATCAGTCCATCTCACAACCTCCTGTGCATGAAACAGAGAGGATGGGGGCCAAAAAAATCCACAAGGCTTAACCAGTTTGCTGCCGTTTCCTATTACAGCTCCTGTACTAGTGAATTTGCAACATTTTAATGCAAGCTGGTAATACTCTGGCTGTACAGCCCATAGGTACTTGCCTGGCAGCTGCCACACCATTGCAGTTTTGCAGTAGGCTCTTAGGTCACAAAAACATGATTTCTGAATGGGAACAACTGCATCTGGCATCTTCCATTAGCTGGATGCAGACAAATACCTCACAACAGAGTCAGAATGATGGAATTCTCTTTTTTCCTATTGCTTCAAACAGTTATTACTATTTTTTTTTTAAATACATCTCTGTCCCAATGCTTCATTTGAAAATTGGGAAGTAAAAGAAAACTAAAAACCCCAATATCAGCAGTCACAAAACTGCAGCAAATGATTGATAGAAACATTGATGTAATCCTGTCCATAGCAACAGTTTAATTATGAACATCTTGGCAGTGAGCCTGCTCTGTGTGTTGATTTTCCCCAGCAGAGAATGCCATACAATCCATCTTTGTATTGCGTGCTACATGACTACATGGAGAGGCCAATCAAAAGGAACAAGGAACAGAGAAGTCGCAGTAAATTACGGGGGAAATACAGAAGCACATTGGCCATGAATAATTTCACTCCTGAGGACAAGCAAGCCTGAGAAAAAGGAGGGGAAGAAAAAAAAATACCAGGAGGGTGCTACCCACAACAAAATACCACTACAGTCCTTAATTACAGTGATTACAGCACACAACATGAATACTCCTCAGTGATGAATGGCATGAATTTCTGGTATCCATCTAAAAGTTCCCCTTGTCCACTACTTTTTTTGCAGGATGCCTACTGTGCTGCCAGCAATGCAGCCAGAGGAGATCCCACTACCCAAGATGAGCAGGATCCCGCAGGGCCTCGGGGCTCAGCAGTCATCTCCACATTGCACCCTGCAAGGCAGAGCACACCAGTGGGTGCGGAGCTGCTATTAGAACACAACAGCCACGTGATTTGTATGGTAAGCATTTTCCTTCAACTGGCTCAGCGTGGTGCTGCGAGTGGAAGCACCCTTAAATTCTAGATCTACTGTGTGGAGCAACATTTGGGAAAATCTCTCTGAAGTACCAAAGCAGCAGTTTAACATTTTACTATCTGCTCTTTAACAAAATGTTCTGGTAATTTTTAAGAGCGCGAACAAAGGTTTTGTGAAATCCTGTTAGGCTATTACATGCGGTAAGAAAACCATCAATCATTTCTGCAGCCCGCTGTCCACATTCACAGTTTAACTCAATAAAGACTGGTTTTATTTTCTATTAAAGTATGAATATTTTATATATGTAACCACATAAATCAATGAGAATACTCAGACACACATATATATATGTATTGCACAGCGTACATGATTCTTTGAAGGGAGAACAAAACAGTTCAGAAATTTGAAATAATGGCACTATAAAAAATGAGCTTCTTACAGTCTACAAAAATTATGATATGCATACTCAAATTAAGCAATTAATTCTGAGCTTCTGGGAGTTACACTTACATTACTTACAAGCATTGTTCTGTTCTACACTTTCTCATTGCAGATGCGTGACTATTTCCATCTCCAAGATAAAACAGCTGCATCACAACATGAAAAAAATATTTTCTTCTTATAGCATCAAACTTACAGGAATCCACTGTGCATTATCTGTTTGAGAAATTGCTCTTAAACACGAAGTGTCAGAATCTAGCAGAATCTGCTTTATATTCACTAGTTCTTCCTCATTAAAATCTACTTAAAACACTGGAAAGCACTGAAGAAAGGAATTTGTTTTGGTAGGTACAAGCTAATGCCTAATTCACTACATTACAAAAATCTATTAAAACACAGAACTGAAATTGAATTAGTTATTTAAGCTCCAAAAAGCTGAAGATACTCATCTGTCCATTTCCAGATACAGTCATTTTCAGCTCTGAACCCCCATTTCATATCCCAGCTTACGCTACTCAAAATGCACTCTGGTTTTCTGAACAACAACATATTACGATGTGTTTGCATTTGACAAAAAGTCACGTCGTTTATCGTCACTTTTTTTTTTCAGTGCCAAACATTCCAGTTTGCCAACAACAACGAAATTGTTTGATCTTCTCTTTAATGCAGAGATTCTCTCCAAATAAGCACATCTTTCACAATATCCATATGACTGCCCTGGTCAAACAATTACCTGAACACAATACCCAGCCAATTACACTGAAGATTCAGTTAACTTATTTACCCTTCAACATCTAGAGATACAACGAAAGAGAAACCCACAGGAACACCCGGTAAAGATGCTTTGTTGAGACATTAATCAAAGTCAGAATAATATGAACAGTTATAACATTCCTCAGTAAGTTCACCTTGATATTTACACGAAAAGGCCATTTGCAAAATCTTCAGAAAGAAAGGAAAATGACACATCACTGTGTCCTGACAGGCTTGGTGAGTGAGGGAAAATGGGAGTTTGCTCTAGGGCACACCAAAATACGCAGCACAGAGTGTTTCTGATACAGTTCTTGTATCCACACTTGGCCCATGAAAAGAGAACTTGTGTCAAGAAACACTGCTGTATTTAGAAATGCTTTGTGACAACCACGATACAGAGGATGCACAAGTTCCACAGCAGACAATTCTGAAGTCCCAGTACAATTGCAAATTCAACAAACATATAATTTTAATGAACTAAGAACTGAATTAACGATTACAGAACACCTGAAAGATCTTAATGACTGCTAAAGCTGACATTAAAGTTTGTGGCCACTTAATCTTTTATTACTTGTGGTGCATTACTTTAGATCAAAGCACACAAATCTGGCTGGAAGTACTTTTTCCCCAAGACTTCTAACACAAATCTTTTTCCCCAGTTAAAAGTCTAAATAAGAACAAACAAGATGACGACCACATATCACATCTCAAAAGACTCTCAGCCAGAAGATCATTTGCCATCCAAGTGCCTTTACCTATTGGAAAAGGTAGTAAAAGCCTTTGAATCCAGAACAGAGGTCTTCTGGCAGACCTCCTGCTAGACAGCCAATGTGACGCAAGTACATGGAGAACAATCAGCACTACCTGGTCCTAAGACAGCTCCTGACAAGCTCTGCTACAGTCAGACACAGACCTGCCTGCTCGCCACGCTGACTGTATGCACTGCTGGTTGCTCAAAGAGGGGCAGTTCAACGAGAAAGCACTATTCAACATAGAGTCTGCCATGAAACACGATGACAGACGCTCTGGGCAGCCTTTGGTCTACAACCCTTTAGGAAAGTGGGACTCTGGAAGCAGCTGATGGGACAGATTTATATTTCCAGATGATTGTTTCAGAAATAAACTTTTCTATGTGACAAAACTGTGGCTCAATTTTGAAACTAAAAATACTAACAGCACATGCACTTATCATAGAAAACAATTTTTAAAAGCGCGTATTAGAGCAGAGCACAAAAGACCTTCTCATGGAAAAAAGCAGTCATTGTGGACCACTGCTGTAAAGAGAGCTTTTCACAGTCATTTACACGTGCTTAAATTAAATATTGAAATGGAAGGGAATGTTGTCCAGATGCTTAACAGGCTGTGGTTGTCTGAACTCACTTTGGTCATTTCCACAGCACAGAAGACTGCAGAATGAACTGAATAAAAGCCACTTCTGAGGGAGTCAGTGCATTTCTACAATTCACCATAGTGCCAAGTGGCAGCTGGGATCTTGGGATCAGCTGAACTGTGCCCTGTGCAGCCTATGCAGCCGCACCGCTGTCAGCACAGGCACCAGTGAGCTCACAGGGCCATGGGGCTTTGGGGCTGGGCAGCAGCATGGGTACCTCCATCACAAATTCTGGATGGATGTATTAAGCGCATATTTGGATATATTCAGAGTAGCAATACCTGGAAAAGAGGAGCGTGTATGTTCTGGGGCTAAGATTTAAAAATGAAACATTCAAATTAATGATCCTACAATAGTCAAATTGATTAAAAAAATCACTTAAAACAAAAATAGAAATATTTCATTTACTGCTATTATTACATTTAATACGCAAATAACTTCTTGTAAGAACTGATAACATGATGGACTCTGAGCTTCTTTAGGTATTAGCCCATAAATGAGAGGGTATTGTAGAAATCTGTGTGAACTGAAATTGTGTTCCAGGCAACTAGAGAACATGAAAGAACCAGATATCTCCATGCCAAAACAAGCGCACAGACCAAGGGTCTCATACCAACTACAGACACCTGCTAAAAGTACACCTGATGAGATAATGAGCTTTTCCTTTTCCCCTTCAAAATCTGATATGGATAAAGTAAGTCATTCCTGTTCTCTAAAAAAACCATTCCATCTCAGTGCACTGCAATTCAAGAACAAATGTGGAACTCAAACCTCCTGTTTGATGAATACATATCCGTGATGCGTCAGGCAGCAAAGACGGATTTTGAATTGCAAACTGTTATATTGGTACTGCACTTGGGAAAATCCTGCAAGCTCTGCCTCTGCACATTCCTCTACTACTTGAGCATACAGTCAGATGCAGAACAACGCTGAAGGCAACAGGGATTTCTTTCAGTATTTTTAACATAACAAACAGTATATTACTTAGCAGCATGCTAGTAGCTATTTTTGCATTTTAATTATGCTTCTGGAACTTAGTATATTTAACAAGATTAGCCATTGATTTTCTTGGCTCTGTTACTCAGCAGAAAAGAAGTGTTTTGTTTTGCTTTAAAACACCTATCTGTTTCAGAAGGCAAAAGAAGCACAGGTCTTTTAGCAAGCCTGGTTTACCAGCACAAGGCAAAGACTGAAAAAAACAATTTATTTTTCTTGACCATACTGTGCAGCCCACCCCTTCTGCTCATTTGTCTCCCTTTGTCTGGTGGGTCAGAGCACCACACTGCTTTTGAGGCCATCTTCGACAGCGTAGTCCAAAAACACTTACTGTCTGAGACATTTACAGTCCATTAAACAGAAGCCAACACTGAGGTCTTCAAAGGTTTAATAAATTACCCTTAAAGAAGACCAAGTGAAAAATAAGCAAATCTTTCCAAACTGAAACTCAGAAAAGAGAAAAAGAAAAGCCTCAGTCACGAGAAAAGTAATTGTTTTGCTGTTCTGCAGGTAGACTTCAGACATTATTTTCTGTATAAACATCTCACATTTCAGCCAGTAATTCAACTTTTAATTAAAATTTCTTAGCAGAATACTCAGTATAAAAACATTAGTTAAACAGAGCAGAAGTATACTGGTCTCAGAATCATGGGTTTGATTTCTGCATTCATCCATAAGCCTGTTTTCACCTTAGCTTATAAACTCCAAAATCTTGTTTAAGCTCTCTGGTTCATCATAGCTTTGTTCACAAAACTGGATCACAGTTTCTTATTTAAAACAAGGAGAAAAGTTGTGGAAGACACAGGTATGAAACAAACAATGACAAAAATGTAAAAAAAATATTAAACAGAAAAAAACTCAACAGCAAAACCATAACTTGGTTTTGTTTATGCGCTGACTTTCATTAATACAACTAAGTTTTCCAACTCTGGGTCAATCCCGCACTTACTTTCTTGTGGGCAGAGCTGTGTGCCCGTAGGGAACTCCATATTGCTCAGTAGGCTCCACAAGGCTCTGGCCATTTACATCTGTGCTGCCTGTATTTGCTTGCTTGCTTCCTTTCTGTGAATGTATTTGAAAACAAACAAACAAAATCCCCAACACCAAATAGAAACATCATGACTCCCCAACCTATGTAAAGCCACAGCTGTGACTCTCCAGCCCTGAGAACTTGCCAGCCCTACCTTTCCTAAGTCATTTGTCAGTGATGTGGGTTTGGAGACCAAGGAGCCACCTGCAGCAAGAAGAACTCTCAGTCACTTCTCTTTCAAAACAGATGTGGTGAATTATAAGGACTTTTATAAAGCAGTGTTAATTACTCTAGATTTAAGTCAGTACTTGGCCTATAACTCTTCATGTGATGGGAGTGGCTTTGCTGTGAAGCTCATTCTATCTTCACTTTTTCCAGTAGGTAAGTACAGCTCATAGTCTGAAAAATTGGTACTATTATTTTTAATTCAGAAAACCAAGTTTTGATTCAGAACATTACCATTAAAATCCCCAAACAAATAATCTCTAACCACACAGAAAATGACTACATTCAATTACAGAGGCAAGCACACAGATCCAGATAGAGCTACTACTTTTTTTAATTTCAACTGCAGTATATGTAATGTGTCAGCTTCTGCCACCACCAATACGACTGCACCATACACAGTTTGCATGGCAAATGTGTCAGAACTAAAACCAAAGATCAACAAAGCAAAGGTTCAGGATCGTTGAGGCGCCGGGTGCTCTCCTTTCAGACCAGGGTGGGAAAGGCACGCGTGCAACTTGTTACACTGAAAACCAGCTTCCACACAGTTGACAAAAAAGACAGGTATTAACAACAACAACAACGCATACAGCCTGTAATTTTAGGGAAGAATAACACACTTGCTATTTTTCTGCCTGTAAATCAATATTTTCAATACTCAACAGTACTGAGGAAGTGGAAACAAATGAAACACAGCCTGGACCAGCATCACCGATTTGCTGGAGCGCCCACCTGTGCTGCTCCTGCAGCAGCTCTGATGCTTCAGGCTGATGCTGCACTAGGACCACTCCCAAACCATGGCAATCTGACAGCCACACCACAACCCTGTTGGAACATCAATACTGAAGGAAGTAAGCTGACTGTTAGTGCAGCCTCAGTGGATTGTAGCACAAACTGATGGGCTTTGCTATATGCTGGAGCATGGAGCCACAGGAATGCCCTCTCTTCAGCTAAGAGACAAAACCCCACTACCTCTTGGCCCAGCTCCTTTCTGCTTCCTTCAGAAAAATGGAATTTAAACCAATTGCCTGATGTGCTGTATAGTAGGTAAGGAGAATGTCTTCATTTTTAAATACGAGCATCTTGGTACACAAAACGAAATGATGCAATGCTTTCCTCCCATTTACAATTCCCAAAGGAGACATGAAAATAATTCCCTACGTGTATACAAACACGTTAACAGAAATTGTGCTTCAACTTCTGAAACTCAGCCTCCAGTGATCTCTGTGAGCACAAATTTCAGTAATACATAGGGACACGCTCTAAGCAACCAGTACATAAAGCAAAGGGCTCAAGCCCCTTTCCCCCACCCCAGCTGTAAGTTGTGAAGGAGACACACACACACCTCTCACCCAACGCTGCCTTGATCAGGGCATCTGCAACAGCCCAGAAAGGATCACTTTCTGAGTAGACATAGTCCAAAGAAAAGATGCTACAGAGCCATGCTACAACTATTTTACCTCAGTTATCCATTTAGAATAATTTTATGCTACTACATTTAGGGCATGCGGAGTAAAAATAAAGTGTAGTAAATTGGAGGGACAAAGAAAAGAGTATTAAGCTTTAGTTATACAATGTTTTATTTTTTTCCTACAGAGTATGCATTATTTTCTATGCTGATCAACCTGACTCCATATATCCTGATAATGTTTTTGTAAATCTACACCTGTACACAACATATTACACTGGAAAAACAGCTGTGACATTGCAATACTCCTATCTTGGTCTTTGCATCAAGCACCTCTTTGCAAAAGGAATTTTTATGTCCTAAGCACTACACTCAGTGGCTCCTTAATTTTGGAGAAGACACTTCATTTTTAAGCTTTCCTGGAGATGCTGTGAAGATGCACACTCCAAAGCACTCCCTCTGTGATCAGTTTGAAATATCTCAGAAATTTTCCTGTTTGCCCATTTACAATATATTGATTTCAAATGCAATCCAAACGGCATTGTTATTTTATATAGTTTAGATCCACATAAAGTATTTCATAATTATCTCTGGGAAATGTTTCCAATGATTTACACTGAAACAGTTGGTTTTTTTATTAGCAACCACAATAATTTCAGAGATGCCTATTTTGTCCTGATTTGGAATGGGAATATTCTTCCTGGAATATTAAAGCTGTTTTTTCTTCAGTTCTATTCAGAACATTTATGCAGATTATTTCTGCTGCCTGATGAACACGCGACATACTTCAAACAGCAATGACAAAAGGGGAAAATGAGCCCTGACAGTCCGCTCGAAATGCACATGTCAAGGGCGCAGCTAAATCACAGCAAAGACATGTGTCTATGCACCTTGTATGATTGAGACTTGGGGAAAAGGGTAAGAACTCACCTATGCTTACACTGGGAACTGCAGTGCCTTGGTGCAAGCACATCATCCAAAGCAGCCCCACCTCATAAGACTTTAATCCTCCTACTGAATATCTTACCATTACCTTATCCTCATGAATACACTGTGCCTGGTGGCCATTTGCTGCACACAAACGCTACTGGCCAAAATTGCCGAGGCTCTTGAGGAGTGCTCTCTGACCAACTATTGCCATAGTCAGATGTGCTAGCCTCGGGTGCAGTGAGGCTCAACAGCTGCCAGACAAGCTCAGGTAGCCACAGTCCCCACTTGCTGATGGCACCAGACTCAGCACCATTCCTCGCTCGTCTCAGTCGGCACCCAAAGAGGAAATGCAACTCCTCATTTTGACAGAAGCTGTGGCATTTAGTGCTCAGTGCAGTGAGAACATGGCAGAGCTTATCCCTGCCACCAACTGCAAAGAGCAGTGACAGGGAAGAGAGAAGTGACAGGCTAGGGCTGTTCACCTGCACCTGTTGGAGGATGGGAGTCCAAGCACAGCACCTACAGAAAAATGAGGGAAGTAACCTTGATTTCCTGAATCCTGGCCCGCTCTCCAGATCAGTATTACTCCCTTTTACTTCACTTTTCTCAAGAAAAGTTAAAAAGAAAAAAATATTATATAGTTAATCCTCATCAGGATTAGAGATATTTATAAACTGGAAGGGAGCAAAGTCAACGTTGACAAATATTAACAAGTGTTAAAAGATGCAAAACAATTTTGCATGCCTCGAGTATTCCATGGCAATTCCATGTTTTATGTCTTAAGAAAGAGACAGAGAGCCAACAGAGAGGCTACAGCTCTCATCAAGTGTCTGTCAGGATCAGAAGGACGTAACAATGCTAGCATATAATGTCTGTAATAACCTTCAGTGCAACATTTTCCTAAATATACCATCTGACTTTTTGCTGCTCTTTATGGTACTATGCGCAACATGGTGTACAGACATTATAAAACACCATAAATTCTGTTTCTGGAGTAATGGTGTATATATAGAGAGAGACCACAAAAGGAGGAAAAAAAGGAAAGAAAGAGGAAGAGAATAAAGATATAACTGCAATAACTCAATTATACATTCCAACAGAATAAAAGCTCCCAAACTTTATCACAAATTGATCAAGAAGATGAAACAGCATCTCAAAGACTGTTCTATAACTTATCCTAATCATTGTGCAAGAACAACAGATATCCATATCATAAGAGGCATTCTCTAAACTCGTAACTGACATTATGGTACATTCAGTCACCATTTTCCATACTGTAAGATAATTTTTCCCCTCCTCCAGTAATTACCTGAAAATATGGCAGCTGGGATTTCAGCAACCGCAATCACACTTTTGTTGCTGAGAATTATCAGACCAGAAATTCAACGTATTGCTGGAAAACTCCCACACTCTCTTTGGGCTGTAATACTGCAGCAGCTAGGGAGTTCTGACAAAACAGGCCCATTATTATTTAATTCCCAGAAAATGCAATTTGGAAGATGAAAAGAGGACAAAGAGAGAAAGGGAAAAAAGCCACAAAGGTTTGGTAAATATCTTGAGATTACTTTGTAGTAAGTTTTCCACCTGAGAAATGGATACAGCTTCAAATGCTTTGTGAAGCTAATATGGAAACGGTTGCTAAAATGTGCTTTCAAAGAGAAACAGCTCCACAAAACAAACTGCAGTCCCCTCTAGGCAGCAGCTCCCCTCACCGTTCAGCAAGGAGACAAGCTTTCCTTTCATTACACTGAAGCATCACCTTCGCTTGCAGCCTCCGAAGTACAGTTGCAGGATACCTCGCCAAAGGTCAGGCCATGGGCCGGGATGGAATGAGCACTGAGCTGCTCAGCTCACTGGAGCAGGCAGTCATGGCTGCTGTGCTCGCAGAGCAGGGCCCAACTTGCTCCTGTGCCTCAGGCCCAGCACATTTTACAATCCGCTCATGTAATTTCAGCCCTATACAGTCAGACTAGAGAACATAGGGACTCAAATGCCATAACAGATATACAGAGCAACGAAAAGTGATAGGGGGATGGTTGGACAGGATGAGCTTGGAGGTCCTTTCCAGCCTTGGTGATTCTATGAAAGAAATTCTCAGCATCAGGAAGCATTCTGGTAAAACTCCCATAAGAATGTTGGAATTGTGGCCGCTGTCAACAACCAGGACACACAAGATGGGAGAAAAATACAGATATTTCTGCTAACTACTGTTGGTATTGTTTTCTTGGTTTTCTCACCTCAACTTTTTCTTCAGAATAGCTGACAGCCAAATCTGTCTCTCACAATTTCAGAGATGCAACTTTCTTCACAGGTTTCCATGACAAGGATTTTCCCCTATGCTATGTATTTCGGCTTACTCAGAGAAATTGTCTCATCTACTTGCATTTTAGCGTGAATTTCTCAGACAAGCTACTCTTTGATTTTTCTACACAAAGCAGAGTTTCAGTCGTCAGAACAGCATAAATTCATTCAAATAGAAAGTTAAGAAGTAAAAAAAAAGATTTTTGAAGGATCAGAGCCAAATACATGAAAAAAGCCTCCTCGAGTACAGAAATATCCAGACTCTGGTCAAATTTAAGAAAACGCAGTGAAAAGTAAATTCTACTGGGTATTTTCTAAAATTGCCATAGGTTACAGCTGCAGCAAATAGCTTAATAGTTGTGCAGCGTCAAGACAGTACTTCCAAATCTGAAGATGCAAGATAAAAACAGGATCGAAATGTTGTGCTTGTAACTTAGCAGGAATGTTCAATAGTGATATTGAGTAGAACATCAGAAAGTGAAACAGTAGTTCAAATACACAGGGTAAAAGAGAGTAACAGGCAGAGACCTGTAGGAGGGAATGAATTCCAGCCCTAGGATATAGTCCTACTGAAATATGAATGGTCACAGCAAAGTAGAGAAGCAAGCAACCAGCAATCCTCCTGCCTAAAATCCAAGATACGGAAGCAGGAGAAAACTTGATCAGTTCTGAGCCCTTATCATAAGAAGCTGTGGCTGTATACAGGGCCTTGCACATATCCCCTGAAACATTCTATAAGATTCTTAAAACAAAACTAGAAAAGATCCCAAATGTATGTAACTAATAATGAAATGGTAGAGCCAGTAGATCCAATATGCAGTAACACAAGAAAAACAGAACACTGCTCTGCACAGACCTGCAATAGCTCAAGAACAGAGAAAACATCGTATTTCACTCTGTGTGGACAATTTAAAAGAAAGCTCTTCATTGCATACAGACGTTGCACTAAGACAAATGTAGCTCCTTTTTGCATCAGCTTTCCACGATTGGTACCTTCACGTCTTCATCCGATTCAGAAAGTGCTCTTTGGGATGCACTGAAGCTCAGCCCTTGTTCAGCACGCAGCACCCAAGCTGCCAGAGGAGCCACATACCACAGTGTCGAACACCAGGAGCACGAAACAAGTGCTGGAAACTGCAGGCAGCAGACAGGCAAAAAGGTACAATACACATCTCCCACAGCTGAAACCCTTCACTCAAGAAGAAATTGGCCAATTGACCACAGAAGGGAAACACCTTTTTATGTTAAGAGGTAAACTATACTAATGGAAGACTAACAAAAAAAAAACAACCCTAAAAAAACCACCCCAAAACAGTCTCCCCTGAAAAATAAAAACTCCAAACAACCTCCCAACAACACACCACCACAAAACAACCAACCCAGCAAAGAACAATGAATTATAAAAGCCAGCTGATACTTAAGGAAAAGGAACCTAAACAGCTCACACTCCAGAGTATTTTCCTGCAAGCCCATAAAATGCTTCAACTACAAGTGGCTGCAGTTCTGTTATGCCTGACTCGTTAAAAAAATAAAAATGAGCTTCCCAATGCAGTTTCACAAAGAGGCACGAAGACAAGTAGATGTGGTGATAAGGTGCTGCATCCCCTTTGAGAAATATGACAGCTGCAGGAAAAAAAGAGAGCATACATAAATACTTAATGAGGTGACCAAGTCTTATATGCCATAAGAAGTTCTATGATTTGTGCTGATTCTTTGTTGCTTTTCAGTGGCTGCAGTCTCAAGACAAAATAGTCTTTTTGTCTCTGATTAACTCTGATAGGGGAAACAAAAGCTCTGAGAAGATGCCCCTTAGGGCATGAGTGACTGAGCGAATGTCAAGAGCACAAAGTTCACTGGAATTGTTTTATAGCTCTCTGCTCGAGCCGTTTAATAGATACAGGAGCACAAAGTTCACGTACTGCCAGGAGTGCGGAACAGGGCAGAGAACAGTCCAAGGTGAAAGCTCAAGGGGCAGCAAGCCAGGATATAAATAACGTCTGGGGGAGTCAGCATCCTGCGTCCCACCAACTGCAGAAGTGATGGGCTGCTATGCTTTATGAAACTCTGTAATGCTACAACTTTGTGCAAGCAGCAGACACATGAAGGGCGCTGTGGAACTGCATAATGTTACAATAATAGGAGTAATAAAAAGGGCCAGAGAAGTTGGACTGCGTACGTTCCTAAAAGCGATTATAAAAGGATGACTACCAGTCACAGAAACAGCAGTAAGGAAACACAGAAGAAAAACGATACTATAACAACCCAGCGTGAAGAGCGGGACAGTGGGCACGTCCCCACTTTCCTTCCAAAAGGCAACAGTTGGAAGCACCGCTGTCCTATTTCATCGCCACACAGATTTAAACCCTATTCCCATTGATTTATTTCAAGGTCTGCAGCAGTTTAAAAACAAACAAACAAAAAAAACACAACAAAAATATAAGCTTTGCTATAATGTATGTTGAGTAAACGGGAGACATTATAAAAACACCACAGCCTCAAGTAACCATAGGCAAACAGATCGGAAAACATATAATGCTTAAAAGCCCCAAACAAACAAAATGCTTAAACACTAACTAGTGTTTTGATGAAGTAAGAGACTTCCTCTACACACACAGAATACATAATACTGACATGTATTTAATGTAAGAGAGATGTCGCTATGCAGCTGCTATGTATATGACGACTGATCTTCAGAAAGGCTTAGATCATTAGAAAAACTCAAACACATCAAAGGCAGAAACAACATTAAAATATCTAATATGTAGAAAATATATTCAGCAACGGGAGTGAGAGTATTTAAAATACTATTTGTTCACATTCAATAAAAAATTCAAAAAGTGATGAACTTCTGCAGCACTGATATAACAGGTTAGGGTTAGTGGAAGAAAATGAACTGAGAAAAACCCCATAGAACACACTAAATAGAGCATGCAGAAAAGCTGAAACTATTAATGGAAGGGGTGTTTTCCTGACAAAAAGTAAAGAGATTGAAGTGCCATACAAATCAGACATGCCTGTCAGCAGGCCAGGGTGGCTGATCAACAACTTTTAATACCGTAGGAACAAGACAACAGGAAACAAGTTCAGTCACGGTGCTATTGTTAGCTTTGCAGAGCAGTTTGATTCATTTTGCTTAATAACAGAAGAAGGAAGGGGGAAAAAAAAGTTTAACTAAGCAGTTCCAAACAAGGAGACACAGAAGTACCAGACCCTCAGAAAAGGCCACGTGCAAAGAGAAGTAGCAACAAGAGGATCAAGTATAGATAAGAGTCAAAACAAATAGAATAAGACACAGAAGGAAACCACCCACCTGCCTCAAAGCAGCAGCTGTGCCAGATGTCCCCTCCTTGTACACTCACGTATTCCTTTAGGGAGAAACCTTTCTGAAAGCCAAAGTCCCTGCTGCCCTTCCAAGGCTCACCTCCTCCAAGTCTATGATATTTCTCCTACTACAGGGTGTGTATAGAACTCTGTTGCGTATACGCTCCAGTTAAGTTTGTATGAGTGGAGTATGTGACTTTGATGTGGAGATCCTTAGGTCATCAAAGTGCATTGCTGAATCTTACCTACTAGAGACTGTGATAATCTTAAGAAGTCATTACAAATTCAAGATTTGTCTTCCTAGAACTGCTTCTGCTCAGCCAGTGTTTGTTATAAAGATACCAGAAAAGCCATCTGACTTCAGATAATCTTCCCCAAACAACAGATCCTCCTGACAACTGAAGCAGCAAGCAACAACAGCCCAGCTCCTGGCTGTCCATCTACCCTGACCCGCTGTAGTATGGGGTTCTCCCTTCCCCAAGAGCTCACAAACATAAGTCAGGCTGTAGGATTACCCTGTTGCAGCCATCCTCCTTGTGTCTTCCACTCACAGTACACCCCAAGTGGCACAGCAGGGGCTCCTCATGGAGCAGCTTCCTCCCTAGGTCAACCCAATTCACATCTCACCACCAGACAACGGCATTTGATTTCTAGCTTTTCATGGATGCTGATTCAAATTGGCTCAGTTTTCAAACAGTTACGATAAATCTGGATCTCAGATCTGGAACCAATTTGTACTGTATTTGGTTTCACTAAAGCCAGCAAAATTTAGTACAAAGAGATCTGTTCTAGCACTGAGGTAATCTCTAGCAGGTGAAATACAAGACTACTGCTATAATACAAGACATAATCGGTGTCTGGGAATCCCACTTTCAGCAGTCTCCAGGATTCTGTAAGTTGAATTTCAGGACTGTCCCTGCAACCCAAGTGGCCCATTGATGAAGGTTGTTCTGCAGCCCCCAGCTGCCAAGGCCAAGACCTATAGGTTCCAATCTCTTTAAACATTACGAATATTGCATCTGGAATTATTTTCAAAAAATTGGGAAGCCACAAGCTTCTACAAATTGCAGAAATGTGCAAGTATAATGGAAGGGCAAGCCAATACAAACTCGCATCTATTTGCAGTTTCGTGTTCCAAATCAGCCAACCAAAGAGACACTAAAGAGAAATAGGAATATTTGTTAATTTTGTAACTTAAAAAAAAATTGTAATATATAATAAATATACATATAGGGTCAAGTCATTTGTCCTCATTTTTCATACATCCTTCACTTTGTATTACAAGCTCTTCAGGACTGGGACTGTGCCTCTCTGTATTTTTGAAAAGCGCTTAGTACAAAGAGGTTCTAATGATGCATAGAGACTTCTGTGACTACTAAAATATTAATATTTTCTATTTAATTTTAATATTTAATTTTAACAATATCAAGAGCGGCAACAAATATATCTGGGGGGCTGTCATAGGTGTAATCTTGGTGGGGGAGGAGAGGCTCAGAAAGATGAAAGCCTGGATTTCAGAATCCTTCAAGCCCCCTTCAAGCTGCACAGAGGCCCTCTTTGCATCCCACCTGCTGTACATGGCAGCTGCCACCGCCTGTACTTCCCATCACAAGATGCAGGCTTGACAAGGTCTGCACTGGCACTATGTAACTTAAAAAATGAAAATAAAAAAGGGAAAATCATGCCTATGCACAATTGCGATGCACCATATGTTCTGGGGCAAAGGATCTCACACATTTTCCTGCACGTATGGTCATCTTTATCATCAGAGTAACTCCTCCCCAGTCTTCAAAATCACCACTGATATTTTCATAGGAAATCAACACAAAGAAGTTGAAGTGCCCTAATGTGGTCTATCCAAGATAAAAGAGGGTCAGCGTGTGCCCAGCAGCTCTCAGTTCAGGGTTTAGGATAGGGTGAAGCACACTAGGCACTTGTAGCTAAGGCACAGGCTTTGTGTTCAGCTGAGCCCCACTTACAGGCTTTAGCTGCAAGTCAGAGGTAGAACAGAGTTACTCAGTTATCCCTCTGCTCTCCTTAGTTCTGTATGTGTTATTTCTTCTCAGTGCTGTGTGCAGCCTACTTTTAAAATAGAGTTCCCAGGACTAGAATGGCTTCCTCTAGAGAAAAAAAAAAACACTATTTCATTCTCAAATCTGTACATTTTTCTTACACACACGGTAAAATTTTCCCTTATTTCTATTATTACTGGCTAGTTACCCCTTTAAATACATTTTTTTTTTCCTTCTGCTAATGACATCTTGCTAGATTTGTGAGTTACATCACTAACTTGTCCTTCAGCTACTTACCCATTGCAATGAGTCCCTGTAACAAAACATTCTGCTGAAATAAAAGGCATCTGAACCAGGGCCACCTAAAGAACTATAACCACAGAATCAAAGAATCCTTAGAGTTAGAAGCGACCTTTGAGGGCCATCTAGCCCAATTCCCCTGTAGTGAACAGGGACACCGCAACTAGATCAGGTTGCCCAGGGCTTTACCCAGCCTCGCCTTGAAGTAACTGACTTCATCCAGCCATTCTTAATCCCAAACACACTTAGTGCATTTTGTCTTCATGTGAATGATTATTCCTAAAATTGTAAAGCAGAGTTTAAGAACGTTTTACCAATTTCTTCATGTAATTTTACAAGCAGAAGACCGCTATTAATGCATGAAGAAGAGTGCTCCGTTTTTTTCCTAAATGCAAGATACTACCTCCTTATAATCAAACACAGCTCTCCAAAAAAGGACTATTTCTTCATACATCAGATTCTTCACACTTAACAGCAACCTTTACGGAAAAGATTTCCCAATATTCCCCAAATGCCACTTCGTACACATAATTAGAGCAGTGGTACAAAATGCCTTGAGGTCAAGTACTGAACCACATACAGGAGAACTACAACTTCTTGCGGCAAAAAGGATCAGACAGCATGTAAGACACCTAAACTCAAACTTCTGTCCTATAACCTACATTGCACACATCTTCAACCATATGAATATGTGGGCCTTAGTAAATTCAGGGTGACCAAAGCCATCATCTTTCACAGAAAGTGCAAGCTTCTCAGGATATAAAAGCATACTCATAGAAGGTTTGGTATTTGGAATATGTAAGTAAACAAGACAACAAGATTGAAAGCTGTACAAAAGATGGAAGTATGTTTACCGAACAAATGAAAAGAGAGGTAAAGGCTGATTTCCAAGCTCTACTGTCCTCATCTTCACTGTTTGTAGTCAACGGAAACAGTTAAAATTAACTGTATTCTCACCTGAAAAACATCTCTTACTGGCTTTCCTTATGACATACTAATTGATAGTAAAGCACAGCATTCTCTACACATCAACATTCTTCAATCCATACTCTGGCATTTCCATCACACAGAAGCAATGGCATATCCAGAGAGCTCTACATTCAACTCTACTTCTGTTGTTAGACAGAAACCCTTGTCAAAGTGAAAATAATAGTAATAAAAAAAAAAGTTGTAAGTAGACATGGAAAATAAGCCTATTTCTTTCAGGCACAGATCTCTATGTTTATTTATAAAGAATGTAGCTATGCCAAAAATAATATTTTTAACATCGCAAATGAGGAATATTACTTCCATTTCAAAAGAAATGCCTCCCCCAATGCTTTCTTCAAACATTCAAATCCCAGCTTAATAAAAACAAATGGCATCCCTCATTTCTTCAAAATTGCATATTTGATATCCAAAGGCTTGCTTTTCTAACAAGATACAAGCACTTTGAAATCCCACAATTATGCATTCATGCGCCAGAAATCAGACATCTATTTTTCCACAGACGTGGGTGAATATAATAAATATATTTATAACTCTGAAGTTTCAAGACCTTGCTTTTGAAGCATAAAAAAGGCATAACGGCACAGATATTAAGCGGCCACTGAAAACACCGCAAAACCATTGGAAAGGCTAAATCTTATTCCCTTGATACGTTATCTTCACAGTCTTCTGCAACCACATGTAGCAGCAGCAAGACCGTAACTTAATTCTAGCTGCTTTTGCAGCCTTATTTACACTGGAAAGCTACAGGTGACTTCTCACAAAGAAAAGTTAGAGACACGCAGCTCAAATAGCTTCAGCCCATGAAATTCAACACGTATCAGAAGAGAACTGCAAGCCCGGCTCCCAGGAAGCAGTGGACTGAACACCACCACTTCAGCTGCACACAAATTGTTCACATACAACTCAGACTAATGTAATGTCTGTAAGAATATGCCTTAGAAGTGACCTTTCATTTCCAAAAGGACTCAGTAAAAAGAAAATGAAGAGCTATTTATCATTAGTAATGGAACCTATACTGAACTTTTCAGAACACAAGGGCCGTCTTACTTTTCTTTTATACGTTAAAGTTTTACTGAGGACCTCCCTAAGGCATTTTTTCTCCTCCACTTGACTGGTAGATACCGGGTAGCTGTGGAAGACATCTAGCTGACCCCACAGAGCAATATGTAGAAGATAAAATTAACTTCCAGTACATCAGAATACAGAATTTCTTTGTTAATGCATTTAGCTTTGTAATACTTCAGAAAGAAGATCTCCCCTATCACAGGACACTTAAAAATAACGCAGTAGCACGATGTCTCCTTAGAGAAGTCAATTTGTTTTCCATATCACTTAAGGAAAATAGTTACGTGTATGTTTGACACATTTAGCATAAAGACTTCTAATAAGCCTATCTAAAGGCTCTGGCATAACATTTATGCCATACACTCTCAACAGGATGCATATATTTAGCAATATGATCTGAGATGATCACCATCAGCAGTTTTAATATGACATTCAAAATGACATTAATAGCAACACCACAAATAAGATAAACCTTGGGTAACAATAACAGAAAAACAGAACGATGCTGATCTAATTAGGTTTCCAAAAAACGAGCCCATCTTTCAGTCACATCTCTCTGTCACTGCAGCTGCGAGCCCTCTCTGAAGCAACACATACTCTTCCTGCCAATTAAACATGCCACAGGGAGAACGGTTAATGCGACACCAGCAGAGTTCCCAAACGACTCACTTCCCTCGGCCTCAGTCTTAATGCATCATCTTTCTTCTGCACAACAGCGACAGGAAAGCCTTCCCCAACCAATGCAGGGCTACTCCAGCTGACAGGCACGCTTACCGCTGTGGATTCATGTCAGGACAGAACAACTTAGAGATGCAACTTTGTATTTATAAAACACCCAGTTCAACCGGGCGAACACCATCGCAATTAAAACACAAGCTGTTTTCAGACCACGTGAAATAACGAAGGTTACTCATCAAACTAAACCTCAACAAACAGCACCGCCGATCGTGTGCGGGGTGACGGCGGCACCCTTTGCTGTCATCTGAGGCCGCAGCAGCAGCTCCTGCAGGGCAGTATCTGGCACACGGCAACAAAACGCCTCTCGAGGTGCCACACGAAAACGTCCTACTTACAGCAGGCTGAACACAGGGAACATTCAAAGCCCTTTGAGGCCATTCAGATGTCAGGAGACGATGGATACCGACTGTGGGACCCCGACCTCTTGCAGGAAATTGTAAAGAGGCGTGCTGAAGGAAGAAGGCCTTGAAGAAATGTTCACCGGAGAACTTGCACCTTCCGCGCCTCACACTGCTGCAAAATATGCTCTGTGCCTCTGGCCACTTTAAGCCTATTAAAGCTTCTGCAGCCTGATCCAGTTTAAAACAACAGAAAAAACAAAGCAATCCAGTCTGATACAACACCCGGCGAGCCCTTCCACAGCTGCTGTTGCTAGGACATCGTGCATCCCTCTCAGAATTGAGAGCAGCATCTGCTTCTGTGAGGCTACGGAGAACCAGCAGTGAAACAATTTGCAGCACGGTAAGATACCATCAGAGAGAATTTGGAAGATTCCCCTTCAGAATACATTAGCCTTGGTTAGGGGAAAAAAAAAAAAAGCACAATAAAATCCCCACGTAGACATTTAAAGGGGCATCGACACTTCTGAAAGGCTTCCACAGAGGGTTTCAAAGCATTTCTGAAACATGCACCGACAAAAACTCACCGCATGCCGGCAGAAGGGTCTGGTAAGAGTCAGTGGGTCTGGCAGCCCACACACCGTGAAGAGGCAACCCAGCTTCCTCACACTTGGAGTTACCCTGGAATGAAGTCTCACAAATGAAAGCCCACTTCTTCCTTCTAACACAGTTTCCCAGTTTACTCTTAGCAAAAATCAAGTCCAAGGCAGCAGCTACTCCAAACCTGCAATTTATCTGGATTATCTACTGCCTTTTACAAATACCTCCAACATCACTAAAAAAAATTAACTCAGTCATCTTGTTTGTCGAGCGTTGAATTAAGAGCAGGAGTTGACACTGTCTTTCTGCAGCTCTAATGATAAAGTGGATGATTCACTACAAAACCCATAGTAAACCACAATTAACTGGTGCTAAACAAAAATAGAGGCGTTAAAAAGGAATGAGGAAAACATTTTTTCTCCTCTCTTAACATATCCTCACCTCAGCTGAATTGAATGGTGTTAAAGGTTCGACTTCTTAAAGGATTTTATATGAAAATTTTGAAAAACATAATGCAGAAAAGACATGATCTGCTGATTCCAATCCTATCTTTCCCATTAAATAGGTCCTTCTCATTACATTAAAGCACCTATGCTGCAGAACACTTGGGCATGTTCTTAACTTTGCCTGGATCTCAGCACAGGTGATAAAATGCACACATTACACCAAGGCACACTGCATCCTGATGCTTTGTGAAACAAGATCTACATCAGACACGTTTAAATCCTTTGCTAAACATTATTAATATGCTTCCTAAATAAAAACTCATTGGTTTGCAGACATCTCACGCTTGCCTTCTTTTAGTAAAATCAATTAAATAGCTGAAGCAAAATGATATGTGAATACGCTTCCTAGGGCACTGTCTGTTTTGAAACAAGATGGAGACTCCTGTACATCGCTAAAAATTCAAGCAGACTTCTGAAGAAACCCTGGTAAGACTCCTTGGTGCCAAAAGGCGGAGTGCTGTACCTACTGGTGTGCAGCTGCAGACATCAAGAACATCTTAACACTTTAACAGGGGTTTTTGGCACACAGATTCACGGCCTGGAAAGGCTGCACACGTCCAGCAGCTCTCACATCAGGGGGAAACAAAGAATCAAACTGACCTCTCTGAGCAAGTTTTCAATCAATTAGCAACAGCCTGCAGCGAAACCACCAAAACCCAGTATCTCTAAAAGGTCATTCTGTAAATCAGATAAGGGTTATTTTAAACAGTCACTGTGAGGGCTGAACCGATGTTCTCCACCATTCATCTTCCCTTCCAAACATCGGCACAGGCGGCAGACAGCAGCACCATGAAGGGGAGCAGGCGCTCCACCTGCCCTGGCCTTCCCTCCCTGGCAGACACGTGATTAGACGCCGTTTCTTCCAAGGATTCTGCCCTCTCTCCATCTCCGTTGCAGACTGTTAGGAGGGAGCGGGGATGACTCAACACAAACCCTTTTGTTTATTAGAAAAAAATAATAATCCATGAATAGAGCAATGAATTCTTCGTTGGTTCTCTGATTTTGACCAAGATATTTTAAACTCACCACTGTGGTAAGGCTGCAGGGCTGACGGTAAAGACTTGCATGTTATATGACAGCTAAGTTCTTTTTCTTCCCTTTCTTTCCCCCCCCCCTTTCTAGAATAAAGGTTAAGGCCTTCCAAAATACTTCACCATCTCTCACTGAAAAAAGGAATCCATCTACTACGACAAACACGAGATTATAAGCAACACATAATAAAAGCAAGCATTAATACCTGAAGCTAAGCAACACAGTTAATTCTTTTACACGAACAAACAAATAGCAGTACACTGATAGCAGAAAGCAGCCTCCTTATAACCTGTGGGTAAGCAGCTGTGGATACGTTATGGCACTTACTTGGCACCTACATATCCTGAGGTGACTGCAGACTGTCATTTCTCCTTAGGGGTGTACGCTTTAAAGGAACTGGGAAAACATTCAACTCCATGAAAATCATGCAGCTTGGCTAATCTCACTTGGCTCTAAAGACTACCTATTAAAGGAGCCATGTTATTTAAAAGCGCCTGCCTGTACTCTGTGCAGTTGTTTCAGGTGTTCTTAAGGAGCAAACTCTCACTGCAAGCAGGAGGGGAGAGGTCTGGGCTGCAGGGCTTTCGGGAGAGGAGCAAGGTAGCCCTGACTGCACCACAGTCTGGATTTCACACTGCACTGTGCTCCTAGGGCACAGGAGCAGAGAGGCACAGAGCACAAGCTTGCAGGACGACTAGGACAGACTCCTCTGATTTTTCTGTGGAGAAAGCCCCTACAGCTGCTCAGGTTTATGAGCCTATTGTAGTGATTTTTTTCTTCACAGCAATTGCACAAATGTGCACAGTAAGCATACTGAGGCTCAAATAAGAGCAAGACAAGTTCAGTCGCATAGCCCACTGGGAAGCCCAAAAAGTAAGTAAACAGTAAATGCACTGCAAGTCAGCACTGAACCCTTCACTTCCACTGATACTGCAGCCATCAATGTACGTTTAACTAATGCAACTGTGCCCTACAGACATTCCAACTGCAAGAAAAATATTCTTAAAGTATAAAAGACTGGGGAAGGGGGTCACAAAATCAACCACGCACTGCAGTACCTCCAGCTGCTGTCACCACAGCTGCCTTAAGCTGAATTGTAAAAAAAGAAAAACCAAAAAAAACGGCAAAATAGGGTGCAAATTCTTCCAAAGATCAGAGGTATTAGACACCAGAGCTGCAAACAAAAGCTGAAGCCAGATCTGTAGGCTGAGGTGTTGCATGGTGTGACACCCAAATGGGGAAGGCTCAATCCACCTACCCCCAGGTCCTGACAGGTACTCCTACTCCCCCTGCTGCGCTACTTAACTGCACACGTAGCTGATCTGACATGCTAACCCAACAGAAAACTATTCCCCCCCTCCCCAGCAAGCCCATCAGTTTTCCTCTATTGTGAGTAGTACTGAGCTGTCAGCTTAGTGACTGCCTTGAGCCTTTGAGCATGGCTCTACCCCAAGGTTTAGGGCAGAGGACAGTGGGAACAAGTTCCCTTTCTCAACCTCTTCTCTCTCTGAACTCAGACTTCTTTAATATTCTTGTCTGCTTATCCCACATGGGGACCTCCTACATCTCAGAAATGATTTGAACCCTTGTAAAAATCTTGTTCCACTTGCATACAGGAAGTCCCTGCAAATTTGGGTCAGTATAGAACTTGCTTTACTACCAGTCTCCATGATTTGCATTTCTTACTTTGCCAGTGTAGATGGAGCATTTGCCAAAATTTTATTGACATACTACCACTCCACTGATATCATAAGCAGTAACCATATTTTATATCTAACATCAGCCACCAAGACACTAATAGGGCAACAGATAAATTTAAAGCCTCAGATAACCTGCAGATCTGCAGAGCAGCAAGCAGCAGCAGCGCAAGCAAGCGGAACCCCAACTGCGGATGCCAGGCTTCAGCAACAGTTAGGAGTAAATGCCAAGCTAGAAAGTAGAAGAAATCCACCTCAAAACAATAGGCTCAAAGATACTGGAAGCAAGGCATTTTCTTTGTCTCTATTCAGCACTGCAGTTATTTGGGAAACAAGTAGAATTCAATTGGATATCTTATTTTTCTAGCACACCACCCACATTAGTGCGCAAACTAAAACAGTATTTTATCTGTGTCAGTCATTCTAAGCTCCTGTTCAAGTTTTGAAGCAAAAAAGGGAAGTAATAATAAAGGGACTGGGATATTGAAATCGTAACTTCTTGGATATATGCCAATAAATTATGATTCATTCAGAAATAGTTTTAGGATTCACATAGTCTATTTCATAAATAGTGACATCGTGCAAGATTTGTGGGTTTTTGTTTGTTTCGTTTGAGGAAGGCAACAATACTAATACACAGTCTCATAATTAGGCACAACCTCCACAGGATCTCCTTAGAGGTGCTCTCTGGTAATTTGAAACCATTTTGAAGCCAAGAAGTATTACTAATTGAAACATTTCAAGGCTCATATCTTCCCTTTAAAAATGCAAATTTGATCTCAGAATAATTCACTTAATAATTATCTGAAATTTGAAAGAGGATTTGATTCCTTCTCCTGCACCAACTTGAAAGTGCAAAGCATGAATGCAGAGGTTCCAGGGCAATGTCCTAGAGTTCTGGTTGCTCAAGATAGCAAGTAAGCCACCTTTCATTTCCTAAATCACTATTTTCCAACCTTGCTGCCCACACCAATACTCACTTCGGATTAGGAAAGGCAAGGACTTGAGCAGAAGAGCTGTAATGGCAAAAGGAGATGCGCTGCACACTGAATCAGCGGCTGCTGCAGATGAAGTAGCAAAGAACTTCTTTAAAGTTAATCCTGCAACCAGCTGTGCTCTTGCTGAAGCCACCACATACAATTCTTCACAAGACAGCCTAAGCACAGCTCCTCCACTCCGCCTGGTGGCACTTACTTCACCCAAAACAGGATTGGCATGGAAATCAATGGAAGTCCTGTAAGTTGGTGCACTTTCTTGCAAGGCACTGAACTGAAAGCCAGTTTGAAATGCTGTTTCCTGAAAAGGAATGGAGTCTGCACCACAATCTCTAGTTCTTGTTTAGAACAAACCAAAGGAAACAAAGATGATAATCAGCTGGGGCAGAAAGCTGGGATGGAGAGGAAGACTGGTGGGAGAAAGTTGCTTCTCCCCTCCCTGCCGCTCCAGAGGTGCTCCTCAAGCCCTCCTCCAGCCTTCTCCCTTAAACCAGCACAAATTGCTTCCAAAATCTGCCTAGCTGTCAAGCCAGCAGTCTGAACTACAGCAAGGAGACATAGATGAACCTGAACCAGAAACACTGCGGGCTGCAGGGAGGTGGTACAGAGGTGCTTAAAAGAGCATCAACCTGAGGAAAGGAACAAACCAATTTCACCACTGACCAAATGATTAAAATAACACACACAAAAGCCAGTGAAGAACATAACAGGTAGAAATCAGAGCAGAGATGAAGCTGGAGGGAGAAAAAAGTTGGGAAGCTTTCAGAGCAAGACAGGAAAAAGCAGGCAGCCTGTAAGCCACTCCAGGTGAGCTGCTGGCCCAAGAGAGGCAGGCTGCACAGTTTCACTGCTGTCTGCTGTCTCATGGCACTGCCCTCCCGCTCCACACAGTTACTCAAGTACGATTAGCAAGTGATGCTCAGCTCAGAAAAACATAACCAGCTGTCTCGCAATGCAAAACTACCCATGTGGTATCCAGTACTGCACAAGTCGGGAGAAAATGTTGGGAAACGTACCCAGGCACCAAATGTGGGGGTAAATAGGCATTTACTCTTCCCACTGAACACGATCTGGCAGCTATTCTGCTCAATGTGAAGAGAAAATGGCAGTTATTTTATTTAATCTTTTCTATACAGATGGTATTTTTGTATTAAATTAATGAATACATAGCATGCTGAGATAGTAAATGTTAACTGCACACATCGAAGAAGTTTTAACTTGAGGACGTATTGCTATTTTCTTCTTGTTTTAAACATTATTAGCACATTTCTGAAATGAATACAGGCCAGCTCACTGCGCTACAAATAATGACACAAACTCTAAAACAGCACCTTGTTCCAACTATTTGAATTTGTTGTTGGCTTTTTTCTTTTTAACCATGATTTAAAGAAACCAAACAGACAGATATTGCCAGAAAAAGGCTTCATAACAGAAACAAGTTATACCTTCAACAAATGTATCTGAAACAAGAGCTTGTAATCAATGTCTCTCTCAGCTCTTCTAACTACACAAAGCAGCAGCACAGCATCCATGGATCACACCCTGATAAGCCTGTAAATCCAGACGTTGCACCCTCATTACAGTGCAGTGACACAAACCTCAACCTCCATCCTCCTCCTCCACGTACTACAGGCCCTCCATCCCACCTCAGGCCACCAACTCCATCACAATGAAACCATGATTTAGCTTACAGTTGGTTGCTGGACATAAACTGGAAAGCACACGTATGGGAAGCAGTGACACGCAAAAGCTCAGCTTCTCTCTGCGGGCACCTCTTTCAATGACCCCTACAAACTTACTGCATTTGAGGAGGATCAGGTAATCCTTGACTTTATTTTGCAATGCTTTTTGCATCTGGCCACTTTCAGTACTTTCTTCGCATAGCCAATTAAACTATTTTGTTGGTTTAAAATGATCCTACAATGTCCCCAGCCTGAAATCATCGACAAAATACAAAATACTTACCGTTTAGAAATTATTAGTTATAAAAAAAAATAGGCAAGAAACAGATAAGCACTCATGTGACAGTAGACTTGTTTTCCCAAAAATCATTGGTACACTTCTAAGTAAATACATTTATGACAGTACACGTTCTATCACAGATAGAAATAAACCAGCAGCACATTTAAAACCACAGAAATAAAAATTCTTATACTGAAATAACAGAAGCTTCTACCAATGTGAATGCCTGGCAGGGCTTGCTGATACACCACACTGAAAAACATCTGGGTCAAGTAAGCCCTTCATGTGTACTCCTGGAAGAGCTCCGGTCTACCAGAAGGGAGAGCAAACAACTTACGGTTCTTTTTTATTGTACTCTAAGAAGTTTTATGCAGTAATTCTGAATTTTCAACCTCTCACTACTTAATTATGAAGATCTGTCTGGGAGATAATGGGATCTCATACAGTTTTTAAAAAAAGAAAGCGGTTGTAAGATATTCTTGGTATTTTCAAACATTAACTTGATAACCAAAATGCCATTACTCCATATACTAACAAATGTATCATTGCACAATACTGATGTAAATATACACAGGCTGTTAAGCACAGCTGCCTCAACAACTTTAAGATTGTTTCATGCTATATTTAAGAACCCACTATTTGCAATTCCTCTCATAGGTCTGTGGCATAAAAAAAACACTGTCTACTGAAAATAGCAGACAAATTTCAGTCAGCTAGCCTGAATTTCTGTCTAGTCAGTGTTTCCTACCCTTCCATGGAGGAATTCAGGTGTTAAACAAAAATTATTTTAGAAAACATTTTTTTGGTCCCTTGGAGAGCTGTTTCTGTTTAAGTTACGTTCATTACTAATGAACATGATTTTGCAGCCCATGTTATCAAAGGTTATTTATTTTATTGGCTACAGATGTGAGTTTAAACACCTTAACATATCAGATGCAAGGTTTAAGGTCAGTTACAGTGAAATACTAAAATCATCACTCAGATTACATGTAAATTTTACTCCAAAATATAGAAGGAATATACCTTACCAAGATCAGGCATATCCCATTATATTTGGATTTCTACATCTCTTGGGATTAAGCTGTTGGATATTCTTTTAGGCATGGAAACAACTACAGTTTCTTCTGCATTTCTTGTCATAACATACCTATTTGTGATTTGAAATACAGCCACACTTCTAACCTGTTGCTATCCAATAAAATTAGCTTGTAGTCAATTGCCTAACAATGTTGGTAGTATTATTCACATGGTATGAAGAAAATAAATGGAAGCATCTTTTTTTATTACACAAATGAAGGAGTTTACAACATTCCTATGTCCCCACTTCTGCAAAAGAGTCTTCCAAGCCCTTCTTAGAGAAGTGTTTCAAGACAGAACAAAAATGCATTGGAGTGTTTGTGATCAATTATGAAGTGTGAAAGACAAAAGAAGATGCCTCAGATCAACAACAAGGAGTCTTCCAGTAAATAGCTTTTCCCCCTTTTCTCAAACCTTTCATGGAATAAAAAGGATATCAATCCTCAGATGCTGCCTGAACATCTGAATGTAATTAACATTACCACAATTTAGAAAATAAACCAACATGTAACTTCACTGTGATTTTAAAAGTTACTGACATGGGAAAGAGCACACAGAAGCAAGTATTAGACTCGCTAAACTTAAAACACAACTTCTGTTTCATAGAACTCTAGAGATGTTTGTAATAAAGATATTTAAACAACAATAAAAAGCAAAAAGCTGATTAATAGTTTCATATATATCACTACTTTAAAATCTAAGTTATTTTTGCAGGCATGTAAAGACTTGCTAGTGCAGTAGTCGTGATGTAAAATGGAATTTGTCTACAGAAGCAACGTGCCTCGTTACTACCACCTTCTGTAACAGGAAAACACAAAGGTGATTATTTCTGATTTTACTACATTTTACATAGTTACTACAGCAGTTTCTGGCATTCCTGTGCTAGAGCCGTCATTTCCACTTCAAACCCTGTTTCTAAGCATTCACAACTTCACAGTTACAATTCACATCTGGCTGAAATTTAGTATTCTAGTCAGCCTGCATGCAAATTTCTCCTGAAAAATGATCTACTCACAAAGAAGCAAGGTAGCTTCTGATGGGTTCTGGGCAACATCAGGTCAAGTATTTGCAGGTAGACCAATAGTCACTACAGAAAGAAGACTCAAACTCACCCAACTGGTGAAGGAAATCTCTAGCCATGCAGCACTCCTTCTCAGAAAGCAGCCCACATCCCAGAGATACTCTCCCTTCAGTGACTGACCCTCATATGAGCCCAGGGGGGTGCCTCCACTCTGGGTCCACCCCTTCTGGTCACCTGTGAAGCACAGGTGCAAACAATTTGCCTGTGCTCCCTGGGCCAGCCACAGCCCTTCACCAGGTGCTCAATCACCAGTTTAAGCCCTGACCTAACAGTTCCCCTGTTAAAAACCCCCATTAAAAAACAAACAAACAAACAAAAAAAACACAAAAGAAACAGCATCAGATTTCTTCCAGCTTGTTAACTTTAAGAGACTAAACTACTTTAATAAATGTTAACAATATTTCAATTAATAATAATTACCTTGGTGTAGCAATCTGGACTGGTGGTTTCCAACCTAAACTGTCCCATTGCTGTGCTCGCCCTGTGCCTTCTTGGGTAGCACTGTACTGAGATTTGAAGCTGGGAGCACTGGGAGGTACCTTTGCGGAGACATCTGTGCGCAGCTGGGATGAATGCTTTTAACTAAATTGCTCACAGCCTCTTGGAGTAATCACAAAACCACAGAAACATCTAGGTTGGAAAAGACCTTCAAGATCACCAGGTCCAACCATTAATACCAGGTGACACTGATCTCTGTTTTGGAATAGGACCTGGAAACTCCATAAGTTTCTGTTTCATACCCCATCAGTGATCTCCAACGGGTTTCTAAGTTCAGATTTTATGGGGAAACTTTTATCATAATACTTGTGTACTGTGGTAGCTAAAGTCTAATTACACATTCTTCAAACAACACTAATACACACATATACATATAGTATATTCTAACAACATCCACCACTTCTTTTATTTGAAAGAGAGAGCATTCTGGTGAGCTTAGTGACAAGTGGAGTCTGGATGACATAAAGACTCCTTTCATACAAAACTAAACCTAGGTTACTTGCAGGTTTTCTGTTAGACGGGACAGCTCACAATCATGGAGATTTTAAGTATGAGTACCTGAAGCTACAGGGAAATGAACGCTTTTTTTTTTTTTTTAATTAACAATACCTTGGCTCCTATATGCATCATTTTCTTTTAAAAATGGCAGCTTTTATAAGGAGATATAGCATCATCCAAACCAAAAAGCTAGCTAGGTCACTTGTCTGCCACAGAGAGATACTGAATCAATGTATTTAGTGTGAGATATAATTGACAGAGGAGTTGTGAGCACTTCTTCAGGGTCTTCAGACAGGTAGCCAAAAGGGAGCATTTACACATTTTCCAGCCAACTTAAAACGCAATTGCAGCAACTTACACTTAGGAATATCACAGTACAAAGGTTTATTACTTCCAGGACAGTGTGTGTGCAAGGGAAGAACTTGATTCTATCAACTAAGAAATGTAATGCACAGATCTACACGCAGTGGAAAATACATCAAAACACTTTCCTGGAGCTCAATCATCTCAAGAAACAAAATGTGATCACTAATATGACCTACCATATTTTTGAATATGAGGGCTGCTCCAGAAGTAATGCCTCCTATTTTGTTATGTTGGTCCATGACATCAGAGGTGGACACCGGTGGCACGGCAATAGAGATTGAAGCTTCCCACCAACATCCCATTACACACTGTTGCCATGTGACAGATGGCAGCAAAGGGGCACTCAGGCAGAACAGCATCTGAACTGGAAATGTGGATGAAGCAAATGTGTGCCACCAGATTCCTCCATGGAGAAAAAAAATGACAGCCACCGACATCCATTGATGCTTGCTTAATTTATGGAGACCAAACAGTGGGTGTGAGCAGCAGCGGTGACAGAGACAGTGGGTCACCTCCACTAGTGCAGATTGTTATGAGCATGGCATGCAGGTTCTTGTTCTTTGCTGAAACAGATGATATGTGAGGTGATTATGCTGTTTCACAGCTGAGAATTTTCTCTATCAAATAACGTTACTGTGTTCCTTGTATCAGCTGTAGTTTCCATGCAATTGAGTGGGAGGCATTACTCTTGGAGTGACCTATGTACTTCAAAAACTAAATAAATACATGACAATGAGATAGAGCTGAACTTTTTAAAGCTGATTTCACTGATATAGTGGCAACAGATCTTGCAGAAATCGTACATGCAATGTAGTTACACACAAAGGTGGTCAAACAAGCTGAGTACTGAATAGGAATTGGCAGCTCATATAGCCTTGTGCTTTTTTTAAAATAAATAAATCTCATGATCCAAAATAAACAGGTATATGACAAAAAGCTGGAAGCAATGGCATAATTTGGATCAATCTGTGGCATTAAATGTTAGTGAACTTGAGATAAATGGTATTCTGGAGGTAAAGCAGGGCACCTGCTCCAGGTCAGGACCATCCTGAAAAGGGCTTCCTCTTTGATAGCGTAGGCAAAAACCTCCAGAGAGAGAAACAGAACAAATAAATCCAGAGCTATCTGGGCTCGTGATATGGAAAAATATTTTGAGACCCACATACTGGATGAATTTACATTTAAGTTTGACCTGTTATGCTGGAAAGTGTTAATGGCTTCTGTCAAACAAACTTGTTTAAAGCAGCCTGGTGTGCCCCTGCATTGCCCTCTGCTTTACTCTTTCTGTATCAGCTCAACAGGACCAGTTCAGCATTAGCTTAAGCACAGGCACTGGCACACAGTCACTGATTAATAATTGTTAATTGACAGATTTTCTTGTGTTAATTGTGGTCTCTGACAACCAGCGCCCTCCTGGATAGTACCCATGCAACACAGGGAAGTGTATGGACCAGACACTGTTCCCAACAGGTCCCACGAATGAGGTCCCCATGCCTTCAAAGGAAGAGCATGAGCGTGTGCATATCAGTGATGCCTGCATCACCACTGAGCCAGGAAATGCACCTCAGACTTCTCCATGTTACTGTAGATGGAGAGAAAGAGAGACAGATGCACAGTCTAATTTTACTCTCTATATGAGACCCGTCTGGTCTCCTCTCTCTTTTCATTGCCCTCTTCCACCACACAGCAGGACTTGGGAAAACAGGAGACAACACCTCTGGGGCTCCAGCTGCCAACCAGGAGCACAGCACCATATTCTTTAGCACACAGTCCTCAGCAGAAAGACAGAGCTGGGCTTTTCAGGTACTGCCACTTGGCCAGGCTTCTAGATTCATCAGCCCTCAGGGCCTTTACCTACTGAACTCTATGACACTTTTTAACAGGTTCTAGCAGTGTTAGAATCACAGTGTTACAGCCCTAAGCACAAGCTGAACAACAGCCAGTTGAGCTTAGGGGACTCATTCCCTTGGCTAAAATGCAAACCTGCATGTAAGTGTTCATAAACCATTTCAGACTAACACAATTAAATCCAGAAATTATGTTAATAAAGTTTATAAATTCTATATGGACTATACCCAGTAAACCTACTTCCAGGCAACTGTGGTAATATTCAGCCCGCTAAAACAGAACCCACAGCACTATTTCTTATTTAGTAGTGAAGGCCCCTATATAATGTACTACATAATAATGACCATGTTTAGCACAAGAACATGCATGGAAACTCCACCCACATATACAACTGTGCATAAAAAAAATAAATAGATTTCTTAGCTCAAGCTCTCCTCTATGCTGCAGAGAGAAACAAAACATTCCAAAGAACCCATTTCTTACCTGCTTTATGGGGTACACTTGCAGCACTGAAAACAAAGGCAGATATTCCTGCTCTTTTTCCAGAAGGCAGATGATACACAAGCGAGATAAAGCAGCACAGCTCTACCTAGTTTCACTGAGATCACTGCAAGCAAACCCAATTACCTCAAAGGCAAAAACATAAGTTTGTCTGATGTAGGTTTTTATTTTTATTCTTTTCGCACCTCACGTAATTGATCCTGCTGCCATGGGTCTGATCAGCAGTAAATTAGGATTAGGTAGAAAGAGCTAGGATGAGGGGATAACGCAAAAGCTGGAGGGCAGGAATGAGAAAAGAGAATTGATAAATAATATACAGATCTCTTCTGTGAAAAGCTGGTAGAGCTGCTGAGGAAAAACTGGAAATACTATCCAAGTGGCACTGATAGAAAAATTGGCTGGGGAGAAGGTTTTACACACGGAGTAACCAACTGTCTGAAAAGTCAGTTTGAGATTCCTTGACCTCGGGGAAAAAGAGTGGTAAATACTGGGATTTCACACAAAGTAAGAAGTAGCAGAGTTTGCAGAAAAAGACTACTTGAGATGCTCTGAAGATGCTTATTTCACATCATGAATCTTACTGTGTGATTTGGAGAAAGGAAAGCTGTTAAAAAGAAATTATTCCAGCAACAAAATATGTGCCCATGCTCCATAAACCAACGAGTTTGGTGGTCAACGAGTATGCAAATGAAGAAGACAGGGAGAGGAAAAGAAAAATTGAGATACTTCTAGGCTCTGAAAAAGACTCAACATTTGACAGTGATTTTTGGTACACTTGTCAACAGCAAGAGCCTCTTCAGCACAAGTTCCATCAGCTCACTGCTGGTCTCTTTGTTGATAGGAGAGATCTTAAGGCTCAGTATCATTACAAGACAATGGACAGGTGTACCTGTGGCATCCTTCTTGGAATTATCTGATGAAAAGGGAACTTTGACAGAGAGAGAGAGGGCAGAACTACATTTTCAAACTCTGTGCGCCTTCAAAAGATTTGTCTTCCAGATGGGTAGAGAGAAACACACACACAGGCAGAACATGAGCGATAAGTACCAGGAGAGTGCTAAGGGGAAAGCAAGAATAATTAGAAAGAAAATAAAACTTTTTATACCGCAAGTGGGAAGGGGCACTTCCATCATTTAGGCAGCTAGATGAAAAGGGCACGTCTGTGAGGAATAAGGCGTGTGTGAAAACCGAGATTCTCTCTCCATCTGGATGTTCCGCTTTCAAAATCGCTCTTCTGAGAATGAGCAACCAGCACTGAAACATGGTGTTAAGAAAAATACTCCATACCAATTAAGAAAGAGTAAGAGAGAACTGGGTACTTCCAGCTCAGACCAGCTCCTGGTTTCATCAGCACATTTGCGCAAAAACCTGAGGGAATCAAAGGGATAGAAACTTCACACTGAATATGCGGCCTGAAGACCGCACCAACCCATTGCTTGCAGCTAGCAACTTTAAAAACCTCATGGTCAGATATGAAGCTGAAGGTTTTAGAGAAGTACTGCATGCTCAGGCATAATGTGCTTTTTTTTTGGTTTAAAAAAGTTAGGATGAGATGCGGCTGCAAGAAGTTATTACCAGCTCTGAAAAGAGGCAATGACAGAAGAACCCCATGCTCTTCTTAGGGAGCTCCTATATGTTGAGGAATTGATCACCTCAGTCCACAGTCTTGAACATTCTCACAGTTCTTCCATCAGAGCACAGACATCATGCAACTAAACTATATATATACGCACACATTCTTTCCTTCCTTTTAATCTTTTCTTATAAATCATTCCCTCTAGCCTCCAGCCATTTTTAATGCTCTGCTATGAGCTTCAGGCAATTAACCTATATCTTAAGTTGCTTGAGTTTAGATCCAGCGTTCCTGATACAGTCTACCCTCTTATTTTGTACATTTGTTTCACAATTCCCTTAATACTTACAGCAATGTCTGTACAAAGAGCATAGTAAGAATTCCCACCTAGCTCTGAGGCCTCTTCATAATCAGAGACCGAAAACTGTTTTTTTGTTTGGTGTAAAACTACACTGATTTGGAACAAGTAAGGACTGCATTTCTGAATGAGAAAGGACAGTTAAAAAGAAGGAAGTAGAAGATGGACAGCTGAGAGGACTCTGATAAAATACGTGCATCAGTGTCCAATTGCTGAAATTTTACTTTTGTAAGCTTTTAAGGCATCAGAATTGACTTGCCAACACAAAGCACAAGTGACACTGGAATTTAAGCGCTAGTTACACATTTTCTAAACTATTTGTTTCCAGCTTAGCCACAGGCCTCCCGTGGTTTCCGTATCTTTGTAAAAACATAAATACGCAAACGTTAAAACAGTGTCCCTGCTGCTAAGGCTGAAAGTTGGCTTGTCTGTCCTCCTATTAATTTAAAACAAGTTTAAAAAGCAGAATAAAACCTTGCATGAACAGAAAACAACGATCACCATTAAGAGATTCTTAAAGGCAGATGTATAATAATCAACATTAAGGTCACTTCAATATTTAGAGATATTTCTGTGTCATCCAAGCTGAAGGATAAATTCCAAAGTATAAAAATTTGCCACTGTTAAAAAAGCCCATTTCCATTTTCAGCCTCTAACTCATTCTCCGTAATTAAGAAAAAAAATCAGATTTCAAAGCAACAAGAGGAGACAGTGCTAACGCTATTTGAAGTACTCTCTGGCAGGGATAACGGCAGCGGAGAGGTGGCTGTCATAAAATCGCCAAATGGCTTTTTCCACCTCCATCAAGGTCACTTTACTGATGATGTGCTCAATAAGATGATAATGCATTTAACCA
>JANHGO010000001.1:48596514-48626494 GCA_024606505.1 Aquila spilogaster
TTTTGTATCAGAAAACCCAGCATCCCCTGGAGCCTCATCCTTCAAAATCAAATTTTGTTCCTTGCCCAAGGTCTCATGCGCCGCTCCGCCGCCCGGCCCCGTCTGCGGCGGCCCGCCCGGCGGAGCCCCGCTCGCCCCCGGCCCCGCGCAGCCGGCCGCCGCGATAGGCTGAGGCGGCGGTGTTTACTCCCCGGCGAGGAGCGGGGGCCGGGCCTGGCACCGCGTAACCCTTTCGGGGCCGCGGCGGTGGGTCGGCCGCGAGACGGCCCCGAGCGCTTACGGCTGGAGGTCGGAATCTCCGGGGGAAGGCAGAAGGATCCTCGCCGGAGAGAGCGGAGGGCAGAGGCGCTCCTGCAGCTCTCTTCGGTTGCACGGCTCGGCTACGGCGCGTTACGCGGCTGACGGGCGGGCGGGGGGACGCGGCCGCTTCGGGGCGGTGCGGCTGGCAGGGATTTACGGCAAAGCAGAGGTTTTCCCTGACAGAAAATGAACTTTGCCTGCAGCACTCCTTCCCGCACAAACTGCCACCGAAGTCTCTACGGCATTTGCGGAGGCGAGGTGAAGCCGGCGTTTACAGAAGGCGGCGGATTCGGACGTTCGGAGACGCACGCCTCGCGTCCGTCCCCCAGCACCGGCGCCGCGTTTGCCCTCTTCGAAGCGGGGCCTGGACCGCAGCGCAGGTGGAGGCGCACAGGTGTTACAGCCGGCCCGCTCACCACGCACCACCCGTGCTTTAATTGGAACAGGAACACCTCCCCCTTCATTTACCGCCTTAGGAGAGGGGGTTTCTTCACGTCTCTATGGGCGTGAATGTAATAAGCTCGGCTTACTTCAAAACGCTCCACTGGGCAGTTCATAATCGAGTCCGCTCCTAATGAAGCCTTTGGAGTTGTAGCCTGATCTGACCGGATGCAGAATCAGGTGCATTGCGTTAGGCATCACAGCTGTCACGTAAAGCTATCAAATAATAAATAGAAAATACAGCATTCATATTACTCACCGTTAATTTCTGAAATACTGTAGAGAGCCAGAATGACTAGATGCCTACCGAATATGCAGATAGAAATGTACTCATTCAAAATAGAAAATCCCATTTGCAGCTGGTAATCAAACTTAAGTTAGTGCCTCTGTCTTTAGTAAAAGAACTGGACTTTTATTACTGATTATTTTTTTTTTAATTACCCCCTTCTGGAACATGGAACTCCTTTAAAATGTTTGTGGGAATGGTATCTCCAACTTCGTTCTGAACATCGCTACACAAAGAACCCTCTTCTGAGTTGGCTTAGAAAGTACAGTGATGTGTAATAATCTCATATCATACTTTTTTTTACCTTGGACCTTTGCTAATATCAACTAACCTTAACTCTCCTCACCTTGTTTACAAGATCCGCTGCCAACACAGGCCAAGTTACGGCAGCAGCTGCCCAGAAGCCAGATTTTGTCAAATATCCGATCAAGATATTGTTAATGACTACACAATACTTCCAGGGAAGACAATACCATTCCAGACTATATTTCAACACTGTTATGTAGAAGGCTGCAATAAAAGCACATATTTTAGATGTATTATTCATAAGAAATTTAATAATATTCAAAAAGCTCACACAATTAGTGCTCATTTGCAATTTCCTAGAGAAACAAAGACTACACAGACTGAAATAGGAGAATTCTGTGAAATGGGGGAAAATAATGAGCCAAGTAGCCAGGTCCTGATGAGGGCAGTCTTGGCTGGCAATGGGCAAAAAATACTGAAAAAATCCCAGAGTAATAGCACTCATACATGTTGAACTGAAGCTCTTTGAGTTAGATATGCAACAGAATACTTGTGCTTTGACTTAGCACAAAGGAGAAACTGTAATACAGTCACCATTGACTTTGCTCAGGCTTCAGAGTGGGGGGTGTTTTGCTGAATATTGGAAGCTTTTTGCAGTTTAAATGCTGGACAGACATCAGTGATAGCTGCAAGGCTGGCCAAGAAGAGAGGTACGAGATGAAATCATGAACTAATATAGCCAGTTAAAGAAGCAAGTCTCGAGCAGTTCCACAGCAACACTCATATTCTCTGCATCTCTTCCAAGAGGTCTAGTTGTAATAAATGGGGTATTAGATCATGCAAATACTATTTTCCAAACTGCTTGAATGGAGCACCTATGTACAAGAACTTTCTGCCACTGAAAAATCTACGAAGTTGGTAATTAATTCAGGCATATATCCTTACAGATCTTGAAAGAAAGAGGAATTGGAACTGGATGCTTGGAGTCAGCTCATGCAGAACTCTAGAGCACTTTTGAGAATTACTGCCCTCAGACAGCACCTGTAATTACACCCCCTCTACAGAAGACTGCCATGGACTTGTGCAGGAAGCAGGATATTGGGTCCTCCAAGAGCCAGATGCTATGGAAAGCAAGAGGTATTTAGACAATCCCTCCTTCCAAAAGAAAGCTACCTTATCACTACCCACTTACATGTTCTGTACCATTTTTCTACAAATACGCACCACTGTACATTCACTATCTGAGGATTGCAGCCTATCAAAAAAGTATGATTCTGCCTCTGTTAATTACACCAGTGCTGACACTCCTTTACCCAGCTGTCCCTGATCTCCCCATTCAGGAACAGACCTGGATGTCACCATAGTGGATCCTCTTCTCTCCACTTTCAGCCAGCTGTGATGGAATTTTCCTTTGCTTTGATGCCCCCTGTGCTGTGATTCCACTGTCCCATTAATGCCAGCACAAATGATTTATGCAATCTATTAGATGCAACACTAAAGACATCTGAAACATAGATGTTTGCTTAGGAAAATATTTATATGGAGTAGATAAACAAGGGTGAAGCAAACCCCAGCACAGATACTCCACTTTATGCTGAGATTGCTCATGCCCAAACAGTAGAAAGACCAAACAAAACGTTGGGGATAGGTGGGGGGGAAGACTAGCATCTATTTCATTCATAGGAAAAGACAGAAGCACTTTTTTTCCTTTTTTTTTTTTTTTAATTATTTGGTCAGAAAGATTATTACAGTAAATTATGCAGAGCATTAACCATTGAATTTGAACCCATTTTTAGTCTTTCTTTATTAATAACTCATTATAGTCCTTTTTCTTAATGTGGAATAAATTAGAGCTGTGTTAATCCATGCAGCTATCTGCAGGTACATTTATCACTACAGTAGCTGCTTTTACTCTCCTTACTGGAAGCTGCATTTCACGGGCAACAGAGACTCATCCCCTGCTGAACTCAAGTCACGGTGGTCTTTTCAGGTCACCAGCAGGGTCACCGGAAAACTTACCTTTTTTTTAAAGGACTGAAAGGTACTGCACAGCTGGCCTTGACATATGTGAAAGAATTTCTCTCTCTCTCTCTCTCATATTGCCACAATTTAGATCAGTAAAAACAACTGAGCTGGGGCCTTGCTGGTATAAAAGGGCGAGGAACTGCTAACAGGATGTTCTTTGTGGGAACTCAAAGCTTTTGGAACTGATTCCTCTCCCCTGATCCAGAAGAGCTCAAATTTTATGGCCTTCATAGCATGTTGCATAGTTCATATTTTTCCAGAGTGTATGAAAATGAGAGAATTGTGAATGTGGTTAGTTTCTGGAGGCAGGGCTTTGTTTCAGCTTTCAAACTGGCTGGTTTGCATTTGGTTGAGGAGGGGGGGCTATTGCAGCTTAGTCACAAGGATTAGTTTTTTATATTTGCATTTGAATTTGTGTCAGGTTTTCAGGAATTTAAAGATTGTAACAAACAGCCATACTCACTCTCTTTTAAAGATAAGTATTATCACGGAGCACCAACACATTGGTAATTCCATCACTTCAAGCTGACATGTGGAAAGGACTTAAGAGGTTACACAGGAGGTGACTCTGGGTAGTCATTAGACTAGAGTATCCCAGGTACAAGTAGCTGTGCTCCTTGCAGGATGTAACGATTCAGTCCTTACTGTTATCTCCTCTGAGCGCCATCATGCCAAAGTAGAAAACTTTTATTATGCCCATTTTTAACATGGCAAATGGAGACACAAAGCTGAGTTGTCAATACCACAAAAGTAGTACCATGGGAGAGGGAAAACATGACTACTCGGATAATCTTTCCACGGCCTATCCTAATGGCTGAACCTTTCTTCTTCTCATCATCGAGATAGTAATTCCAGCTATTTATCAACATTAATGATGACCAGTGACTTTTATTAAAAGGGAACAAACACCTTTTTAGCCAAATACTAATTCACCTATTTGAATAGTAGTAGCCTAAGTGCCCTGTTAAGACATCCTATCATAAATAGTTAATTAGTGTTACAGCTACTTGTATTGAAATGCTAGGTGTACTTTAAAGAAATACTGTTGTCTGCATGTGCATTAGAGACAAACATGAATGAAGTATTACCTAGAAGCTGAAATTGCACAGCATTAGTACGTCACTTTGGAACCTGTTTTTCTTACGACCCTACAAAAAAGCAGGTATTAAGCTGTGAGATTTAAACACTGCCTAAGAGAAAGATTTTTGTCAGATAAGGTATCATGTATAAGAGCAACATACATTCTCATGTCTGTTTTACAAGAGAGACTTAATCAAGTAAAATATTTATAATTTAGCTTTCCAGTTCCTGCTGGAAGTGTATTAAAAAAAAGGCAAATTCTTGTCTAGAAATAAAAGTCTTAAGAATACTATCCAATATCAACAGGATTAGTAGTATAATGTGTTCTCATGAGAAAGCACATGTGCCCAAATATATTTACATGTAGAACATCTTGTAGTTCTTAAGCATTTAAATACTACATTGACTAGATTTTTCTTACAAGTAAAGATGAAGATGAGCCATTTTTCATGCAGTAATGATACTGATTTAAATGAGAACAGACTAAGACCATGATAAGCTCAGAGGTTCAGTGTTCAAATTTGAAAACAATAACTTTTTTTTTCCTTTTAATTCACATAGATAAAGCCTAACTATTTTTTATAACCCCTTTCAAGGGTGTATTGAGAATTTTGCAGTTTCAGATCAGCATTTCACTAAAAATACAAGTGGAAATTGTAAGCAAGTAGATGAAACTGGGGTAGGGCAAAAGTTATAGCAAAAATATAATCCTTTCAAAAAATGACTGAATTATGACACTCTTCTTGAATGTAAGTGCATAATATGTGGTGTTTTTTTCCTAAGAAGCAACACAAAACCACCCACTATATGTTTGTACTATGATTTTTGAGTGCTGTAGATTAATATATTGAAGTAAATAACGTTTCTTTGCACTTTGACAGATTTCCCAGCCATCTCAATGCAGTATCAGGCAAGGTAAAAAATGCAGAATATTTTTGTATAACAATACCTAGAGTTTTGCTGTTTAACAGTACAGTGCCCTGCTCAGAATCATCCTACTCTACGCTAGTTTCTGTCATAAATAAAATAAATACAAATTTACAGTTACTATACAAATTGAGTATCTTGGTCTCCAAAATCTGAATTATTGAAGACATAAATAATGATCATGATGCTTTACATAGTACTTTTATCGTTTTAGTTACTTTTTCACTGAAATATTCCTGTGTTCAAATGCAGACAGTACCAGTCAGCCAGCAGAGAAAAAAGGCACATATGCTTTGAATGATTAACACAGTTCTTGGAAACACAAAGCATATATGCTTTCCTTATCTTATAGTACAGCTAAGTGATGAGGAGGAAGACATTTTCATGAAAGTTGGGTATCATCATACATCTGTATGATGTATCAATGAGTCCTCTGAAAGAAAAATTCCTCCCTGCCTTCTCCCCCCATCCCCCCCAAAGGTTAATCCTATTTGTTTCAGAAGAACTACTATATGAATAACAGTAGTGAGATGAAGCAATAAAAAATAATGCTCTGATGTTTTCAGGTAATTTTACCTAATTTTAGAGGAAAAGGCAATAGTATTGTAGGAAAAAGTTTAAACCCTTCACTGAAAAAAGAAAGATCCAACTATAATCTGAGTCTTATATCTCTCCTTAAACTGAACTCTATGAATTTGAATCCTGTTTGTATCTTGTGAGACTCACTTCAGTGCATCATCACACTTTAGGAATCCAAAGAGAAAACTATTGAAGATCCTGAAACATGCACAGTTGTGGCACCTTCCTGCCTAATTTTTCATATCGCTTTCCCATTTTTTCATTAACCTCTATCAGCAGCTGCTACTCACTGGCTTTCATCTGGAAAATAAGGCAAAGAAGCAGTTGCTTGCACAGCTAATGCTCCAAACTGGAGACTGAGTGTCTAATCTTCATAATAAGCAGCTCCCAACTGGCTAAGTTTTGATGTACATTTAATACTTGGGTCCACAGTGCTAAATCCCCGTGGATTACTGGTTGTTTTTTTTTTTTTTAAATTAAAAATTTACACTTTTGTCAGAAAGAAAAAGAGGGAGATATTTACTGCAAATGAAAGTGACATAAAAAAGTAACTGGAAAGAAAAAGAGGTCAATTTGGTATGTAAACTCATGAGATACAGGACATCTCATAACAAACAACATATTTGTAGGCTGTTTGAAACAATCCATTTAGAGTAAAAGTTTTTATAGAGGTCTGACAAAGGGAATTGGCTTTCGTAAAAAACTACCCTATTGTGAATCTCTTAGAATTGGTAAAGACCACCAGCAGAGCAATCCTATCAGTATGAGAGAACAAGCTCTAAGAAAAAGCACTCTGTTCTTCTTAATAATGAAGCTGGAATCTCATACCTCTAGAAAAGTTTAACTTGTATTCTGATAATCTTTAAAAAAAAAAAAATTTCACGGTACTTCTCCGAAATGACATCTTTAAAAAGATATTTTAAAAACAGAGGCACACACACACACACAAAATCAATATCCGTGTGATTCCCACAAAAAAATATTTCACATATTTCTTGGAATAAGCATTGTACTGATCATGACAGAAACTATGTGGCCGGGACTGTGGATTCAGCTGCTGCTGTCCTTCATCTTCTATTTTGTCTTTTTATTGTAGGGTAGATGACTGAAAATTCACTGTATCATTTTGGTCTGAAATTTCTTTTTTTTCTCAGCAGAAAGAAATCATTTCTTTCCTCCTAATTACACCTTCTCCTCCCTCCCTTTACATCGTAACTCCTTGGGGAAAAAAAACCAACCACCAGAGCAAATTTTCTTTTTACACAGTTGCTGCTTTGGCAAGATCAGAAAAAAGTGTCATCCTTTGGGTAAGTCTGTCAAACAGATTTCTAACATACAGTTTGAGAATGTTCATCTAAAAGTACTATATCTGCACTTGTATATGCTTGTATGACATTTATTGCCTTGGAAAGGTGGCATAAAAATTATTTCACACTACTCTGACACCTGGTGTGAGCCGTATCCCTGCAAGTAGTCTATATACAAAATGGTTATAAAAATCATATGCTTAAAATAAAATAAATGCTTTCCAAAATATTAACTTGGGTTTATATAAAAAAAAAAAAAAGCATTGCAGGCTGCTGTTAAGTAGACACCTTATCACCTTTTCCAGGAAAAGAAAAAAAAGGAAGAGGTTTTCATAAACCATGAGAATAGGGTTTATATACAGTTTAGGTACACTCAGAACTGCCTACATGAACAGACTTTCCCGTGGTACACGTTCAGGCAGATGATGAATGCCTGGTGATAGGTGGGTTGTTAGGCACAAGGCTAAGTGCTGTAGTGCATCTAGAATTGCATTTATGGCACACCTTGAAGTGATTTATTGGATATTAATTCTCCTAGAGAGCAGGTGATCATTTTCCACATTCAACCCAACATACTTAATATTTGCCAACATGCGGAACTGCTAGTGAAATAATTTTAGTCGATACCAGCAGACGTGGCATATTCAGAAACAGGGCGTAGACACTATAAAGAATTTAAAGTTACCATTTACTTAACAGGGAGGAAGGAGAAGAAAATATTTCTTCATTTTATCCATACTTCAGGATTTTTATATGTGCTCACTACGTTTTAGTAAGCCTGTTCACCTTGTGGTCACACACAGAGCCATGAGTCTGTACTGCAGGTCTTAGTATCACCACTTGGGCTCGACTTACTTCAAGCAAGGCTAACCATCGCACAAGTTTCCGGAACACAGAATATTATGTAGAAGTTATAACGTGTAATAGTCCCTGAAGTCTTTCTTCCCGCTACCACTTCCCCGTACTCCATTTATCTGCTTGGCATGCCACTGCACAGATGTCAGACTGCCATGGATCCGTGTGTGTTAAACAGCTTCAGAACTCACAGAGTTCGGCTCTGTCATTCAGTTGCTATTTTCACAGCAGCCAACTTTATCACTATCATTTCCTAATTCCATCATCTAAATGATTTCACTAACAATGCATTTCACTAAAGACCTTCCCACAAGCACTGCCAGATTTGCAAACTCTGGTGTTATCTGCCAAGAGAAGGAACTCAAAGGCCAGCTGAATTCTCTCGTACAAGAGCCCTTAAAATGTGAGCAAGTGGTAGAATATTTGGCATAAAAAGTATTTCTCAAGGAAAATAAACTAAATATAGTATGTATATACTGACGGCACACAAAAGCCAATCGCATGACATGGGAGTTTTTATACTGCTGATGAATCAGCGCCAGTTGCAGGAAAGGGTCTGCACCCCCCCACACCCAGCCTTCTTCCCACCCACCATGTGCTTATACTTTTAAGAGCAAAGCATGCAAAGTGAAAGCCTAAATGAAAACCTACATGGAAGAGTGGAGCCACAATTAGGATTGAAAATGCCAGTGACTGCATCAGTTCTGAGGCCAAAAATCTGAGATGGTCAGAGCCGAGCCTGCTGGAGAAGGATTCAAAGATAAGAAAAGCATTCAGTAAAAATCCAGCTTTTATTGCAAATGTCTTGAAGATAATCACATTTATAGAAGCTGTCCTTAATATTGGTAAAAAGGCAGATATAGCATTACCAGTGTCTGAAAGAGTTCACTCTGCTTTCTATAGCAGTGTTTCCTGAAGTATTTCCCCCCCCACACACAACTTGCCTTAGCTTCCTCCTGCCATCTATTACACTTGCAAGAAGCATCATCAGCCCCTTCTCAAGAATCTGGAAGTTCCCATACTTTGGGATTACTGTTCCCTCCTTCCCATTTGCTGGGAATGCTTGTGCTTCATTAGAGTTGAAACACTCATCTCACTGCATTTGCTCAGTACTTGGTTGAAGCGGGGTCAAAATAGTAGAAAAGTATGGAAAACAGCTTGTTTTTAAAATTGCATGGAAAATATATGCAAAAATACTAATTTTATTACAAGAAAGATCTCTATTCCACATTTAATATCTCAATCCTCTTTTGGTAAACAAGTTATTCTCACATCTCTCTGTCCACCACCCAGAGACCCAAATACTTTTTTCTACAATGAGTATGATCTACGCATACACAACTCAGTCATCTATCTAGGCAAAGACAGTGACTGTTGAAAGATGAACTTCAGGAACTACTGCCATCAGTTCATCCTTCCCTCCCCCCTTCTCTCCTCCCCACCTTGAAATGTCCTTTCTCATCTTGTCCACCTACCTTTGTGATAAATTTGCAGGGGAGAGATAGAAAGTCTCCAGTAGAGTGCCATCCTGAAGAGCGGAGTGCTGATACTGGCATTCATTTTGAGACAAGCCCTCAAACGTGGTATACCAGAATCCTAGATTGTAGGTGTCTGAAATCCTTTTGTCTACTCCTGTGGCCTCCCAGAAGTTCTTCTGAAGTTTCCCTGGAGCCAGTGCTTTCTGCAGCTGGACCACAGACACTGAGAAAAGTACTGCAAGGGCTATACAAGGGCACAGTGGCTCCTACTGTGATTGTAGGGCACGCGTGCAGTGGACTTTCCACAGAGAATTCAACTGCTTATGGTTCTCAGTTCTCTATATAAAGGAAACAGATCTGTCACTATCTGCGTTACACAGGAGCTTAGCTAGATGAAGAGTGCTTAGGCATGTAACTACACGATTTCAATACCTCATCTAAAACTATTATACTCTAAAGCCTGGCACAAGAATTTATCAGCTGAAGTCCATCAGTATTCTTTGCCTTTTTGATAACATTCATGCTAACATCCCCACAAGGGTCACATTGCTATTTAAAACTCTCCTGCACCAAAGTAAACAAACCAGACACTGATAGATTTTCTGAACTACCCTGAGGCAGAAGCAGTTTCAGAGATGGAAGAAAAAAAAAGATGGGCAAAGGAAAAACTGCTCGAGAGGGAGAATTTTGCTCCAGGTTTTCTAAATCTTACCATCAATATTTCATTCTGGAAAATCCTCCAATTAATAAAGATATTTTTACTATTATAATGGTTTTTTTTCCCCTGAAGTATTCAGAAATTGATAAAGTTGGACCTTCTTTGCTGCAAATTTTTGCATGCTGATTAAACAAGCTAAAAATGTGTCCCACTACAGAGGAACAAGGCAGTACTAGTAGTAACAGAGTATTTTAAAACTCAACAAAAACATCCAAGAGAAAATCTATCATACCAAACAGTGTCTGAAAATCTGAAGCACTTAGTGATGAATGTGTAACTCCCCCTAATGGAGGCATATTTGAATTTATCTTAAAAGAAAATGTCAATAACTTAAAGTGCTAATGCTCAAACTACTACTACTACTGTTTTATCAATTCCCCTTTCTGGCTTTTTAAGGAATCTTTTAAGGTATGCATCTGTGATTTACAGTAAACATGAAACTATTATCAATATAATTTTTTTCTTAGTGAGTTTTATTACATAAAGTAAAATCTGAAATATATGTGCACTTCAGCATAGTTCTACAGTATACACTCAGTAGCCATTAAAATTCCCTTAAATTATCTTCTGTCAGTCATTTCAACTTCTGTTTTAGCTAAATGTTTTCCTGTTTCTTAAAAAGTCACAAATTGCTATAAAAATGACAGTGACAGGCCACAGTGGTTTTGGTTGTGTGGTATAAAGAAACACTTCTTATATGCACAGCTGCTGGTAATGAATGCAGCATGTTTGAGGCCTAATCTTGGACAGTTTCCTACATTTCTGACTGCAGTTTCCTTGGCAAGTTTTCTGGGACCATATTATCTATGTGTCCCAGTATTTCAGCCAAAACTTTTCAATACAAGAGTTTGGCACTGTGCACTGGCTTTCAGAAGTCTGTCCTCCCAGAGTTAACAACTTTTTAGGAGTCTTTGCCCTAATTCTTTTCTAACAACTTTTTTTTTTTAAATGTATAATTTTCTACATAACCACCCCGCACCCTGTAAGATACAGCAGAGATATTAAATTTTTGTATAATAAAATCACTACTTGTGAAAGATACCAGATCGACAGCATCAGAGACTAAAATTACATTTGTCCACAGCCCAGCTACAGTAACAACAGCAGCAATGTGGTTGTTTTCAGAGCTCTCACATTTGAGCTACTGCAACTTCTAGGGTAAGCGAATAGCTCTGGACTTTGTTCTGCCCAGACTTCTGATAAGCCTCGATGTTGCTATAATTGGTCTGATGATACTGTAACTAAGTGGTGTAAGTAGGAGTGCAATTAAACGCTGGATTTTACACAGGTCATACTCCGTGAAGGAGGCATTTAACCTATTTCCTGGTACTGGTGAAAGATGCTACATTTTACTCCATTACCAAAACTAGTCTTTAATCTAAACACATGGGTACACAGATTTTCTCCTAATACAGAGAAAATGCAAAGATGATCAGCAGTCTGGAATGAAGCTATGGGTGTAATCCCAAATGACTTTTCCTAGGTTTTGATTATGTATTGGAAAGGAAGTTTAGGAAATTTGGTGCTGAAGGGTTGTTCTCTTTCAGTTTTTTGGTTTAAATGGGACCTTATATATTTTCTGTTTTAATTTGCAAGAAGTAGTTCCTAACAAAATATGCTTTTACATAGGACTTACCCAGCTGTCAAATTCTACTCTGGAATGCCAACAGAGTGAGATTCAAAACTATGGATGAACATATGTTTAAAATAATTACATTGTAAGGCAGAGATAGACACGTTCTTGTATAGCAAAAAGGACAAAAATAAGCTCATAAGCAAGAAGGACATAGGCATAGGTAAAATATGTCTACATGCACCATTAGTCATCATACAGAAATATTTCTAACTTCATATACGTACATGGAAAGTTAAAAATTAAGTACTCAGAAGCAAAGATCTGTGTTACAAACCGGGAAAGATGGAGAAGATATAGGGGAGATCTAGAACTAGAAATGAAGTAGGGTAAGCTACAATTCACAAAGTGGAGCCTGGCACCGTAACAAGAAAGAAGTAAGAGCAACAATTACGAAAGTACTTAAGAGAGTTAAAACTTTCCCAAATATTTTGCTGCCTGGGATTGCTGCTGATTTTATTTTAAAAAGGGAACTAAAACTAAACACCAGTAGCTGTATAGACAAAAATATCAAATTTTTACATGCTTAATCTTACCCTGGCTTATTTAATGTAACTTTAAAAGTCTCTATCAATAATTTTGTGACAGAATAATTCTCCCCCCCCGCCAAAAAAAACCCAACCCACAAACCAACCAACCACACGACAAAACCATAACAGACTCTCTGAGCTAATGTATTTAATGAGAAAACAGTCTAACCATGGTTATGGGTGCTGAAACAAGAATTTTCACATCTGTCTGATCTGGACAGTCAAACTGTAGGGCCAGCCATGATAGAGATTTCCTTTCCAAGTTCCTGTTCTCCCCTAACAAAGTATTACTGGGATTTGTTTTACATGTTTGACAGAGAGTAAATTACATAGATATAGGAAATCCTCTGAAGATTTGTGATCCTTGTGAAAGAGGTTAATGTGAGTCAGTGAACATCAGAGTTAGGATATATAAGTAATACAAATGCCGTCAGCCATTATCTTAAGATGATAGCACAATTTTGTTTGTTGGATTTCCTTGAAAAAAATCTTTTATATTACTTCTGGGATTGCAGTTCAACTGCAGTACACAACCCTACCAATGCTGTGTTCATGCTTCAAAATATGTTCAATTATGTAGTTGATTATTCAGAGCCACCGTTCACTGTTCAGCACTAGTTGGTGCAGTTTTGCATTGTGGGAAACATAAGAGGGCAAATGAGTAGTTTTTCTCTTTTTCTTTGTTTAAAAAAAAGGAACATCTATCCCTCTGACAGAGTACAGTAGCACTAAACTGATGGGTTTTGCAGTCATATACATTGCCTGCTTAAAGTACTTTCAAGGTGATGATTGTAGAAAAACATAAAAAATTTGGTCCTTCCAGCTCAAGCTGGAGAGAGTCTGGTGGAGAGCCACCAGGATTTAAATATTGAGAACTTGCCACATGAAGAAAGGTTGGAAGAAGGGATTCATGCAGCCTAGGGAAGAGAAGGCTCAGAGGGAGCTAAGCACAGTCTTCCACTGCCTAAAAAGTGGTTATAGAGAAGATGGAGGTAGGCTCTGCACAAGGGTGGGTGGTGACAGGACAAGAGGCAATGGGTCCAGGCTGCTTCAGAGGATATTCTGTCTGGATATTAAAAAAACTTCACTGTAAGAACAATTAAAAATTGGAATAAGTTGCCCAGCTAAGACGTAGGATCTCCCTTGGTGAAAATCTTTTCAATCTCTGAGGCATAGCCCTGGATCATCTAAGTCTAAGGCCCTGCTTTCAACAGAAGGTCGGACCTGATGAGCTTCAGGAATCCCTTCCAACCCCAACTTTGTGCAATTCCACAGTCTCAGTTTAGTTTGCTGTGTTTTGTAACTACAGGAAGAAAGGCCTCCTAGCTGAATCACCATCTCTCATCCCCAAATTGCCATTTGTTCTTAAAGTGTCTTGCCAAACAAAGTATCATCCCACACATGCAAAAGAAAAAAAAAAAAGGAGAAAAGAGTTCAGTCATACTGCTGTCAATATTCTTTATTTACTTTCTTTTACACACATTCTTGTGGCGCTCAAGTGATCCTAGAAATTAAAACTGATTTGGAAGTTTTGTTTTTTTAAAAGATATGGTGCATTAACAGTCCTACTGTATTTGTGCCTAGAGCTGCAAAATAAAGCAGAATAAATCTAGTTGTGAACCAGCAGCCTATATGCAGATAAATTTATAGAATGTCCTAGATTCACCTATACCGCTTTTCTTGTGCTTTGCTAAGTTGCCAATGAAAAGTGGTAACTTCAGTGAAGCATTTTGACTGTAATAATCTGAATGTTCATTTTATTTCTCTCTCTCTCTATAATTATATATATAAGGCTAACTGCACTTCTTGATGGGTAAACCTATGTTTACTGTGAATAATATGGGAAGCAGGGGGAAAAAGAGCATATAGAGTGACATATGTAGAGAACTAATGACAAAATATGAATAACTGATATAAACAGCTAAGTGAAACACAGCATAAATTAACTTGGCTCTACTGGTTTATAAGCACATACAGGTGCACAGCATTTGAGAAGAATTCTTACATCATGGTACTGAGAAAGCTCATAGCCAAATGTGTATAATGCAAACACTACTACTGTCTTTAAGTCCCATTTAGCTACAAACAGACATTTAAGTATATATATATGCAGAAATCTATATTTATTTCCGAAGTCCAGCAGTACCCACACATAACCAAGTACAAAGGGAACTCTGCTTGCTTCAAGAGACTGCTGCAATTCCTTTCCTCACCAAATTACATCATATTTTTCTTTTCTCTCCTGCTATGGGAAATCTACTTATAGCAATTCAGTACCAGCAGAAAAGTCCTCCCACATGAAAAGATGTGCATGACAGGGCTGTATAACCTCACGGCAAGGGCAGAAACACTTCTGTAGGTATAGTGGCTCAGGCCCCAGGCAGAGGTAGGTGAATATAGGATCCAGAGAAAATAGCAAGACGATACAGTTATGCTGGACGTGCTAAAGCAGTTGGCTGCCGAGCTCAGAGGGTGAGCTCGGATTTCTCTATTCCCTCCTAAATGCTCAATGACAAGATAAGGAGGATCCAAGCTCACCCCAAGCGTTCGTATAGTGCCTGGACCAACTGGCAGGGTCTTACCAGCGTGAAGTCCTTACACCAAAGATATTAACAGTTATGTAAGTAATGACTACACGTCACTTTAACACTTTTGCAGAAAATGAAATGTATAAAGGGATAATATTTAATTTTGAAATCATAAGAGGAAAGGTTTTATTTGTAGCACTATGTTTATTCATGGATTTGTTACTTATTATAGACTGGAGACAAAAATTCATCACTAGCTGAATCATGTTTTATATTACTGATTTTGAAGTTACTGATTTTGTATTTATTAATTTTAAATTTCAGACCTAAAATAAATGGAAGGATTTAATTCTCAAGAACACAGAGCTAAACATTCAGTTTTCCAACTACAAAACCTGTCTTAGTGTCAAAACTTGAAGGAAAAGGCAAGGATGCTTTCAGGTGAAGTACAGGTAGTTATTGTGGCTTGACAAAACTAGCAGAGAAGAAATAATTTTTAACATTATTTCTTTAGTAAGACTTTGGAGAGTAAGTGGCTATTATCTTTTAAGTACAGGATTCGGTGCACATCCCAGCAAACTCCACAAACCCACCAGTAAAATTGAACAGAGGTTACAGGACAAGTTTATTTTTAATTTGATACACTATTTGTTCTCAATTGTAAAGTAACATTCTTATTTTAACATAATATTGACCATTAATTTCTAAACCTGGGCCTGCAATTCCAGATACCTGAAAGTACAATTACCAACATGTACTCCCTCCTTACTCAAACTTGTGATGAACAATGAATGAAACAAAGGAACTTTTATCAATCTCACAAATCCCATGGCTGCTTTCAGATGATGCAGCATTGACTCATAATTCATCAACGTATATGGGATGACTAACATACAGTTACCTCATTTCTAAAATGGGTGTTCCAGTATCTGCCTAAGGACAAGGAGGTGGTAATCTGGAAAGCTACAAACTTAAGTATTAAAAGCTAAGTATTAAAAGGTTCCTAAATAGGAAGTTAAAAACATAGCTTCCAACGAGTCTATGTTCTTCACCCTCCCTAATACACGATCCTCTTCTGGGATAACCTGTTCAGAAAGCTATGTCATACCAGAGGAGGTTAGTGAGCTAGACTAGGCTGAAGTCAGTCACTCATTCTATGGCTTGAAAATTATAACCGCACCCAGAATAAATAAGCTAACAGAATGAGCTGCTTTTCCTCAGATCTGTCCTGACACCATCAGATTTACTCGAAGCAGATCAACTCCTGTGCATTTCAATGAACAAAACTTGTGAAGTCCCATGCATTGCTCACACATGTGGGGACATCTGGATAGTTTGACAGTAAGCCCACTCCGCTGGGAGCCTACGTGGACATCAGCAATGCTAAGAAAGCTTGTGGAAACAAAGGTGTCATTCTGAAATATCTGAACAATGGTTAAACAGACACAAGAGAGACTCACTAAAGGAAAGAGGCAAGTAACACTCTGGAGCAGGAATAACTTATGTCAGACGTAACTGCCCTGCTCCATCCTGTTTAATGGCCCTTAGCTGCCTGATCCAAGCACCAGATCAAAACAGTTAGATCTACCTCTTCTCTCTAATGTTGAGACCCAGTGCCTGAAGCCTGGGAAGATACAGGTGGAACAAATTAAGTGAACAGACAGTGAATTCCTGTTATGCCTTCTGAGGAAAGGGAGGTTGAATAAGAAGGTACAACAGTACAAGCTATGTGTACTACAAGAGGGAGTACAGGGGTCTTGGGGACACTATCAGGATCCAAAATAAATTAACATTTAGTTTTGAAGTAAGTATTTTGACAGGTTAATTATTTTTGGAAAGTCCTATTTGCACTTTTAAATTTTGGTTTTGAATTAACTTCTTCCTTTCTCTGCCTCACAAATAATTTTTTTAATGTACATACAAATTGCAATGAGTGATGAGAAAGTACACGCAAGCACAAATTAGATGACGTAAAACTGAATCAGACACTTCCAGATTCTTCAGTAAACTTTAAGCAATTTCATATTACAGCTATGCCAGTCTAAGGCTACCAAATGGGAGGTCCCACTTCCCACCCCTTGAAGCCATGGATTCCTGCCTGCCTCCCTCCTCCCCCTTTTGTTAGATCAGCCTGTGCAGCTGCAGGGTGAGTTGCTTCAGCTGGCTGGTGACGTAAGGTAATTTTTTCAGGGTTAAGATACAGTTCCATTACAGATGACATTAAAATATTTACTGCTGCTGCAGTTATGTCCATCTTCTGCAAACCCTGCCTCCTGTGTTGTGTCAACTGTGCTGTTCATCTGACTCTGCAGGGAGCAAGTTCAAGCTACTAAATCTTCAGGAAATTATCCACAGAAATTGGGGGTAGAAGGGCTGGGGAGAGAAGCAGGGAATAATACTCTGCTGGCTCAATGGCCTCGACTAGATCATTAAGAAATTGGATGAATGCCTGCCCTAATACAAAGAAATAACAGCCACCGCATAGCAAGACTCAGGATCAAGGTAGTACCAGCGTAGTATACGCTAGCATTGACCATCACCCCTGGATCATCCAGCAAACTGACATGTTCCGTGTCTGTGTGATTAAGTGCGATGTCTGCAAAAGAAATGGCCACAGCATCTGGCTGGAGTCAAGCGGGATGGGATCATCCCCTTCTGATGCATATGGATATTGGATTGGCTTACCTATCATATGAAGTCTCATCCTTAAACTGCATTTTCCATTATAACAACATAGGGGAAAAATTGTTACATCAACAGATCAAGAGAACACCAATATGCTTCAATTCAGCTTTTTTTTTAAAAATCTTTGGAAGCAGAGATTTGGTATGTTTGTATTTTATTGGGAAAAAGGGTATGGAAAAGTAACATCAAACAGCTAATTGTTGGAAAAAAAACAGTGGCCTTGAGAGTTTTTTCTAATGAGGTAATACTGATTTATTCAACTGGTATTATTTTATAATTATTCAAATCATGATTTATTAACCCGTCTGGCACAGGCATTCAATCCCATAAATAGCTCAAAAAACAACCCCAACAGTGAATCAAAAGAAATATTAAACTGAACTAAAACAATCCTGAGACAGCTGGATCATGAAAAATTGTTCAACTCAAAGAACATTTAAAGGTTAGAGCTCTATTACGGGTAAAAGAAAAAAGATCACAGAGAAAAAAAGATTAATACAGTGAGTACCTAGTCCTTCTTTTATTCATTTCATTTCTACTGTAAGGCCACCATTTTGCAGATGGTCTGAAGTATCACATTCCTTATCATCTCAAAAGGCTTTATATCACTTATTTTAACTGTGCTTCTAAAAGAACAGTCTACAGAAAGCTGCTGGGAATAAAATAGACATTATCGTAGAATGGTTTGGGTTGGAAGGGACCTTAAAGATCATCTAGTTCCAACCTGCCTGCCATGGGCAGGGACACCTTCCACTAGACCAGGTTGCTCAAAGCCCCATCCAACCTGGCCTTGAACGCTTCCAGGGATGGGGCATCCACTGTCTCTGGGCAACCTGTTCCAGTGCCTCACCACCCTCAGAGTGAAGAACTTCTTCCTCACATCTAACCTAAATCTACCCTCTTCCAGTTTAAAGCCATTACCCCTTGTTGTATCACTACATGCCCTTGCAAAAAGTCCCTCTCCAGCTTTCTTGTAGGCCCCCTTTATGCATTGGAAGACCGCTATAAGGTCTCCCTGGAGCCTTCTCTTCTCCAGGTTGAACAACCCCAACTCTCTCAGCCTGTCTGCATAAAAGAGATGCTCCAGTCCTCTCATCATCTTCGTGGCCCTCTGGACTTGCTCCAAGAGGTCCATGTCCTTCTTCTGTTGGGGGCCCTAGAGCTGAACACAGTACTCCAGGTGGGGTCTCATGACAGCAGAGCAGAGGGGCACAATCACCTCCCTCAGCCTGCTGGTTATGCTTCTTTTGATGCAGCCCAGGATATGGTTGGCTTTCTGGGGTGCAAGCACACATTGCAGGGTCGTGCTGAGCTTCCCATCAGCCAACACCCCCAAGTCCTTCTCCTCGGGGCTGCTCTCAATCCACTCATCACCCAGCCTGTATTTGTGCTTGCGATTGCCCTGACCCATGTGCAGGACCTTGCACTTGGCCTTGTTAAACTTCATGAGGTTTGCACAGGCCCACCTCTCAAGCCTGTCAAGGTCCCTCTGGATGGCATCCCTTCCCTCCAGGATGTTGACCACACCACACAGCTTGGTGTCGTCAGCAAACTTGCTGAGGGTGCACTCAATCCCACTGTCCATGTCACCAACAAAGATGATAAATGGTGCCAGTCCCAATACTGACCCCTGAGGAACGCCACTCGTCACTACTCTCCACTTGGACACCGAGCCATTAACTGCAACTCTTTGAGTGGGACCATCCAGCCAATTCCTTATCCACCGAGTGGTCCATCCGTCAAATCCACGTCTCTAATTTAGAGACAAGGATGTCATGCGGGACAGTGTCAAATGCTTTGCACAAGTCCAAGTAGATGACATCAATTGCTCTTCCCTTATCCACCAACACTGTAACCTCATCATAAAAGGCCACCAAAGTTGTCAGACAAATTATTATAGAAGAAGATTCCTTGTATCTTCCTTCATAAAGATTTTAAAATAAAGAATGCAAGTGTAACATAGCATAAACCTGGCAAGGTTTATGGTCTTGCACATCTTGCACGCTACAAATGAAGTCAGACTTGAAGATATCACTGCAAACATGCAGAACACTGGCCACAGAACTACCATTAGTTACATTCCTGGTTTAACTTGATTTTTGGAGAAAAGATCATGATTAAAACTTCTGGCAATTGAAAATCTTCCATAAAACCACAGAGATGACTTCAGTGGTTAATTAGTCTTGATGCTAAAATGCCACTGAATGTTAAACGGTCATGTTAAAATTCACACGAATGATTTCTGCATCATTCAGTCAGTTATTTTGCCACAAAAACAGTCAGCCTTGTAAAATTATACATGGTCAGTATTTATAAAGCATAGGGAAGACCACTATCTTACTTTCATTTCTTTAAAAGTTTTCCAGTGTTAGACAACTTCATAGAAGTTAACATTAAGAACTGCAAGAGCTCTTCAGCCAGCTCTTTTAATTTTCTTAATGGAACTTTACTATAAATTAGCATCAGTGCTTGCAGTCTTAACTCATCTGCTTTATGTACACCTGTTGTTTCACCACATATTTTTGCACTCCTGAATGAAGTTATCTGGCCATAGCACTTGAAAACATCCAGTATTAATAGCTAAAATTTAGTATTTCCATAGAAAAAGTAAATATTTTATCATATGATCTAATGGTCCTCTTTGCCTCCTCTTCCTCCATCCAAGTACAGAAGATAAGTATTTATTGAATACTTCAGCATTTTCTGCCTTACTCTGGGGAATTCTAATATTTTTGCCTAGATTTGGTTAACATTGTTAGGATTCCTTTAATTCCTTTTCATCTTAACGGCCACAGCAAAGAGCCCAACATCTGCCCCATTAAAGGAAAGAAAAAAAAAAAACCACACCACCAAACTTACTGGCCATTTATTTCTCCCTAATTTGTCCTCCTGCCCCTTCAGTTTTCTGAATTTCTTAGCTGATACATACTCATTATCATCAAATGATGCTCTCCTCCAGTTGTTTTTCAATACCCTTCCTCTCAAACTGATTTATTTAACAGGGCTTTTTGTCTCCTATCTAGGGCAGTTTTCAGCACAAACTTGAAAGAATAATTTCGGGTTTTGGATTTGAATTTTTTTTTGAGTCTGTAAAATGGTTTTTTAATTTACTGAGAGAAATTTTACATTACAGTTTTTCACACAGAGAATATTTCCTGGGTTTCATTTTCCTCTATTTAACAAAGTCATAAATTAATCTGTTCACTCACCGAGGCCAACATTAACTATGATTTTTTGTCTTTTTAGCCATCAATATGATGTTTAATAAAGAATTTATTGCACCAATATTTTAGTTATCTATGATTTTTTAAATGTCAAAGTCATTTTAGTACTGACAGCATAAGACATACAGAACATAATCTCTCCATTGAAGTTCCCATGATAATACAATTTTTTTCCACTTAGATATTATAGGTAGGTTCTTAATGAGTCACACTGTCCCCTGGTGTGATTTTATATCATAGATGCTTGATCAAGTTCAACATTGAGCAGGTTTTCAGAACCAACCCCCAAATACTTTAACTAATGCTAACATGTTCTATTAGGTAGTGACGAAAGGGGGAAGAACCCACCTTGACCATACAATACACTCTTTCAATGGAAGCATATTATTTGTTATTTAAATTATGTAAACTGAAATAAAAACAAGAAAAAATGAATCTGGTTCAGTGTAGCACTAATTTTAATCAATGTAATAAATAAACTGTCTTGCACCTTGCCACAAATATTTGCACTCTGCACTGTCCATTACTTGACATATTTTATAATTATATTTTAGTTCTCTGTAAGACACACTCAAACTCAAAAGTATAGATGTTGCTACTAAAATGCTATTTGTGCTCTTAGCATCTTCATTTTTCTTCTTAATGCTTTCTTACCTTTTTCTTCTGCCTTTATTTGATGTTACTGAAGTGTTTTTATTTATAGACATTCCCAATTGCAAATTTTGGAAGTGTTTGTCATTAGTATTTTTTCTATAATGTAGGTTGAATTATATTTGTGATTTCTGTTGGAAGTACATAGCTTCTATACTCTATACTGAAAAAGTAATGGGCTTAAAATAAATTTTCCCTACATCTTCAGACATACCTGAATATCATTATGACTACCAGGATATACGGGCTTAGTTTTTGCCTTCAGAGGTCTAATTAATTGCCTTAAACTGTTAACAGTCCACGTTCAAGTAAACATGGCTTTCTTACGTAGTCTTTCTGCAACTATTGTGTCAAAATATATTTACTTGTATTTACCTATTAGTGAAATAAAGAGAATTCTAACAGAATAAATCAAACATAAAATGCAAAATTGTACTGCCATTCAAAGGGCTGGCAAATGAATGGAGAGATGAGCACTTCTCCCCCCAAATGATTAGCAAAAGTCATTTCACATAAAGAATATACTGCTGTTGGAAAAAAATGAATGTAAAGACATTTTCTCTTCCACTTCTCACTTCCTGCTTTTAAAAAAAAAAAAAAAAAATCTACACGTTAACACATTTCAGACAGTTAGAGTCTTAGCATTTCTCGCTAGCATCAAACAGATCACTGCCAAAATGATGAGACAACCATCCAGTCAAATGTGCCATCAGGCTTGAAAATCTGTGTGGTCAGCAAACTTCATTGTACAAAAAGGCTGACCTTTACTATCTTATTTTATTTTCTTTTTAAAGAAAGGTTAATTTGGAGGTCTGTTAACTCACACAAAAATAGATTTAATGAGGTCTCTCACGCTTCTGGATGAAATGTTGATTTACAGGTTGCCACCAGTAGGTGCTGAACAGTGGGACAACATCAAACAGGTTTAAATTGAATGAAATGACATGAAAGAAATGAGTTGAAAGGCTTCAGATTGTTTTACAATGCCTTTTCACAACACATTATTCACTAATAATGATTTTAATGACTGGAAAAATATTATATACACTAGCTACGTGGCTGGTAATATCAAAATGTTGTATCACTTTATAAAAAGGGTAAGGGTGCTTTTCATTCGATCTTGGTATTTATATGTTAGCTTTTATTAAATTTCTATATGGAAAAGAAATCTAATTTCTCGGTAAAATCAGTGGGACATTAACAATAATTACCATACAACCAATATGCAAATAAATATGCTAATGAAAAGATAGTAAGAATCTGCAACTCACATCTCGATTCTTGAATTTCTTGATTACTCTTAGTTTTCAGAAACCAGAGTAGGTTTAGAAACAAACATGCTTAACTTACTTTCAAGTATTTGCTACTGATTCTCTAAAATAGGGACACGCCTTCCTTCCTTTTATTACAAAAACATTTTTCAAATTGTACATCTAAGGATAGATGTCTACATATGGATGCTAAAAGACCTGACCTGGCAAATATACAAGTACCTCTGAGCTGCAAAACATCAAAGTGTGTTAGCACTATGCTGTACCTCTTGACAAGATCTATTAGTCTGGGTGAAGCTCCTGGCTAATACAGACAGACTTCTGCACCCGAAGTGGCAAGACTGCAACGTGTTGCTTTTTAACATGCAGATCCATCAGCTGGGGTCAGTACAAACTGGGACATTTCTGCTCTTCATAAGTAAATAAGCCCCGTCTTTTCACCAGTTTCTCTGAAACACTGCTACCTTTATTTTATTTACCTATTACAAATATTATAGTGACAAAGACACAAATCAGACTTAAGGAAATTTTTGATCTTACATATAAGACCTAACAAAATAACCTGTGCTGGAATAGGTATGTTTCAGGTATGCTGAAACAGGGCAAACTGCACCAAAATAAGCCGGGAACATGCAGGCTAACCTCACCCGCACTGTGCAGATCGTAGAAAAAGCTGTTGCTGTTCTCTCTTCTTTGTCTCCTCCCTGCTTTTCTTTGTCTTTCACATGAAGTCTGGCTTACGTAGTTCCATTTCAGCAAGTCCCCTTTAACCTTTTGATTAGTAACCTGCTTGCTCTGTCTATGACATATTAAGAGAGCAAACCCATGACCAAAGACAGATATAATGGGCTTAGTAGGGAGGAAGTTACATAAATGCTTCCACATTGACTTGCTGCCTGAAAATTATGATGAGCTCTTGTAAAGGAAAATGGGGTTTGCAATTAACTCAGGTTTTCTGCAGTTTGCTAAGTGTATGCCTGGAATTAACAGCCTGGCAATACTTGGAAAGGAATAATGTTTCTAAGTTGTGAAATAGCAATCCTTCCCAGTTTCAAAAGTAAGTTTGGCTGATTAAATCACTAAATTAATTTAAAATCAAAACATTAAAATACATTTTTCCTGACTTCTTCTTCACACCCTTCAAAAACACAAACAAAATAAACAAACCAAACAACACACAAAAGACTTTTTTTCTGCTATTCCTAGAAGTCAGAAAATTGCATTAGAAAAGGAAAAAGGAATACCATGCATGGTGGTGCATTTCTTTTCCCCTCTCCAGGCTGATTTACGAACTCAGGAAGGCTCACTAGGCCTTAGCATAAGTGTAATGAGTCAGGCAGTTTGGCTCAAGTCTAAGGTACCCTCATTTTTCAAAAGCATGTAAGATTTTAAAGGGGGGAAAAACCAACCCCACACTTTCACCACTCAACTGTACGTATTGTTCCTGCTCCATGTATGACCCTCGTATCCTTCCCCCGTGTTGCAGTAGCCTGACCACTTGCTTCCCAAGCCCATGACACCCTGCAAGTCCCCGCACTGCCATCCACCCGCATCCAAACATACTGCAGCCATTCTGCAGCATGTCCCCTGCGTTGACACAATGTGCCCTTCATGCCCACAACCTCCCTTAGAGTACCATGGAAAACCATTCCACCTCAAACATCGTTTCTTGGTCCAACCTGATGTATGTCCCCACTCCCTCTTTGAATCAGGATCTCAGTGCTGCCAGTAGGAACAAGCTTCTCTGAGCAAGGATCACCAGATATCACACAGTGCTTATATCCATCTAAAACAACCTCTGACCTCCTGGTGCTAATGAGGGAATGACACCACCTTAATACCTGATGATGCTCAGACTTGTACCCACCTCGGAACCCTAACTTTTCTGGCAGACTGGGCTCACTGTGGAGTAGATGATACAGGGTTTCTTACCCAGCAGTACACAGTATCCAAGACTCCTGAGGCTCATTAAGGGGTAACTTAACAAATCAGCAGCTATATCACAGTTGACAAATACACAAGAATGGGATTTTGGATACCTTAATTTCTAGAAAAGCACCAAAAAAATCTTTACCTTATGCCCTAGTTCACATGTCTGGAGCCCTGACAGACTAGAGGACTACACCACATAAAAATAAAATTGCCAGAATCATCAACCATAATGAAAGTATAGATCTCCAGTGGAAATCTGTGCCTTTAAGGAACGGCAAGTACTTCAGATATAGGCAATTTCATTGGGTTCACAAGGGAAAAAGATTAACTAGGTGCGGATAGGTCTATAAAATTACATGATAAAAACGTGTAGCAGGGTCTGGCCCTCTACTAATCGATTAGCATGTTAAGCAGTTTAAATATTAAACTTCAAGTATAATAAAATGAATGTATGAAAAGCCAATTAGTTAGAAAAAATAGCTGAAAACTAACTGGAGGGGGGAATGAAGATACTATTTTATATAATGTATAAGCATCTACTGTTCCTGACAGTGAACAGAAGATCTTAAAAGATGACCTATGGGTTCTTTTATATCAAACCAGATTTCGCTCAATAAAGATTTTGTTCACGCAGCTTGGGAAAAACATTTTTAATGTGATTTTGAACTACAAATTGCGTTTGGATCATGCTTCAGAACATCTCAGATGTCTCTCGGTGCTTTACATAGTCTAGCAATGACCGTTTCTGTTCAGATATTTCAGGAGTTGTAAGTAGGTGTGTCTGAGAGTATCTAAGTTCAATTTGTAATTTCCGCAGTTAAATTCAGCCATAAATATAAATGGTATCATCAGCAGCATGGTGGGCCAGAATCTTTGGTGACTAACGCTGGTGGGACCCAGAGAGTAAGCAGGTACAAACACCAGGTGTTACCGTATGAGGATGCTTTCCAAGCAAGGCAGATAAGGCCCAAATGACAAAGGAAGGGATGAGGCCGTAGCAATTCAGGCCCACAGGCTGCCAGCTGTTGGAAAAAACAACTGAAGAGCTTTCTGTAGGTGGGAGAATCGCATTCTGGCTACACTTACTGATTTCTGAGAATATATTATAATTTTCTAGACTTAGGGCAAAATACTAAAACTCCATCTGCTATATGCTGCAAGCTACACTTCCTGCAGCCTTGCTGTCAAAAATATATACTTGCATTTTGTAAGAATAATTCACATGGGGAATGGCTGTAAAAGACAAACTGGGAAAACAACTAATGGAAATTAATTCCAGGTAACCCATCTCCTGATACAGGTCAGTACCATCTCGGCAGATTGAATGCTTATTTCCACTGCCATCCAGAGTTGAATCTTAGCTGCCGCCACTAAACATCACAAATGTTGAATTAATGCAAACTGTATGCCACTATTAATATTTTCCTCAGTTGGTAACTGGCGTGCTTTCTCCCTCATGCTAAAGGGGAAAGCAGCAGTTCTTTACAGCCCAAATCTGATTTCTGGTCCTTCACCATACAGAAAATACAGATTAGCAAATATAACAAAAAATTAGTATACAGTATTACTACAGTAAAGATTGTGTTTCAATATGCTTACAAATATGAGTAACTCTACTGGTGTAAGTATATACATGGGCCCTTACAGAGATAAGAAATCCATTCTGATTAATACCACTATATAAACACCTTTGCATAGTGTCTTTCTCAGTGAATATAAGCACTTCCACTACCCAAATGCCGCTACTTTCACTTCTAGTTTTCTTTATCAGTAAAGTCTGTTCATGTCACTACTTTAGAACCATCCAAAGGATACACTCCATAAACATGATACTACATACACAATAGTTGTACAAATGTTTTGAGATAAAACAATGGTTCTTATATTCATAATTTTATCAATGAGAAGTCCGTAACTGGGAAAGGGGAATGGAGACAAAACATGTTTCAGATACACAATGTCTCATCTTAAGCCATCAGACCCACAAACATGTGCTACTCATTTTAGAACAGACTAATGTCTAGTGAATATCCATACAGCCTGACATAAATTCATATAGGATGAAGAAACCTATAAACTATGTAATAAATATAACTCTAATAACCTACCAAAGATTCTTTTCTTCTACCTGCCAAAGGTTAGTGTATTCTGTTGGCTAGAAGCCAGGTGGTTTTTTTGAACTATCATGATATAAAAGTCATTTTCAGAGGAGGTATGTGTAGCTTTCAGCCTTTTTTATTATTTTTTTTTTTTTCTTCACAGAGCCTTAAGAATTTTCCTGTGAAGATGAAGATCCCTATACAGCAAATTTAATCTTGCCAAGCTCAATTTTCTTGGTTACCTTTGCCAGGTCCCTTAAAAGGCGTCTGTGGCCTGTAATTGAAAACCACAGACTGTTGAGTGGACTCAGCAGTCCTGAGGGGCAGGTACACTGTAGGAGCAGCTGAACTACAGGAGAAAACCTCAGCTGGTTTTATTACAACTTGACTTTCAGAAAAGAGAATTGTAAAAACAGAGCTAAAACAGACCTTACCTAGTGTGAGGGAGCGTTAAGGAGGAACTGTGCCTAACATTGTCTTATTACAGCACATTGATGAACACACAGAAGGTGATAAACCAGCATTGGACAAAGCTTGCCTGGTCACTACATGCCTGAAGCTTCATTAACATTTTAACTTCATATGTGAAGTTACACCATGGAAAACTTCACTTTCCCAGCAAACTCCCCAGATGACAGATTTAAATTTCACTAGTATGAAGGAAGGGGAAGACAGAGGTAAGGAGGGGCAGGGATCTCACAGTAACTAATGTGCAAACTAAGCTATGACACGCAATGTCATTTCCCATTTGCCCCCATATTCAGCTCTATGTACCACACATGAATAAATACTACAGAGAGCAACAAACTTCTGTATTTGCAATGTAACAACCCACTATATACTTGCCTATATTGACAACTGAGGGTTTTAACAAGACAGCAGACAGGAACTACAAGCTAGAGCAATCAGAGATATCTTAAAACAGACACACAATACATGCATGTATACGCATATTTTATTAGGCACCTACTCATGAATGCCAGCTGTCCTTATTTAGGAGGCACATCATGTTCTTTTCAGGGGAATAGGGACAGTTATTCTCTGGACTCTCCAAAAAGGCTGGTTTATATCCTGCCTACTCAAGATACTTACCAGGAAAAACAGTATGGGCCTGTGTCTGTGTGTGCAAGGGGGAGTTCAGGCATTTGAAGGGAAATATGAACTGTTTCTAGGCTATTGCTAGATGGCAACAAACTATGGAAAATGCATAGGAGGAAGGAAAAGAGTTAGTTTTGTCCCTATCAAATATTGTCACTTTTGACATGTTCTTGAATAGGACTACTTTCTTTGCCAGCTGACAGTTGCCTGTTGATCTCATATTCTCATTGCCAATACTTCCCACAAGCAATGCCTCAAAAATCATTTAGCTTCAGAATGTCTTATCAAAATAATGTTTCATGAGTACTTGTAAGAACCTGGTTGTCCTGATTTCGGCTGAGACAGAGTTAATTTTTTTCCTAGTAGCTGGTATTGTGTTATGTTTTGGGTTCAGTATGAGAAGAATGTTGATAACACACTGATGTTTTCAGTTGTTGCTAAGTAGCATTTAGACTAAGTCAAGGATTTTTCAGCTTCTCATGCCCAGCCAGCAGGAAGGCTGGAGGGGCACAAGAAGTTGGGAGGGGACACAGCCAGGACAGCTGACCCAAAGTGGCCAAAGGGGTATTCCATACCATGTGACGTCATGCCTAGTATATAAACTGGGGGGATTGCTGCTTGGGAACTAACTGGGCATTAGTCAGTGGGTGGTGAGGAATTGCTTTGTGCATCCCTTGTTTTGTATATTCCAATCCTTTTTTAATTATTATTATTGTCATTTTAGTATTGTTATTATTATCATTATTAGTTTCTTCCTTTCTGTTCTATTAAACTGTTCTTATCTCAACCCACAAGTTTCACTTTTTTTCCCCCGATTCTCTCCCCAGTCCCACTGGGTGGGGAGGGAAGTGAGTGAGGGACTGAGTGGTGCTTAGTTGCTGGCTGGGGTTAAACCATGACTCTGGTCTACCCTCTGGTATTTACAGAAGTTCAACACAAAAATTTGAGTTGCCTCTCAGAGAAAAGAGCTACTAGATTTCATACACAAAAATTTGATGTTTCTGAAGCTATTAAACATACTACAGACCCATAATCCTCTCCCTTCAAGGCAATAAATCACCTTGCCTTAGAACACTAACAAATGAACAAGGAACCACTGTACTACCCTGTAAAATAACAGACCCCACTGTGAAACAGCAGACTTACTTCTCTTTGGCCTTTAGATTGTGTTAAACAGTATCTGAAAATATGGTATTGTGCAGGCCAAAACCACCAGTATGGTGCAATTTATAAACAGGCAAAACACCAATTAGATACTTCTGGTAAAGTACGTTAAGAGTCCTACCTGTGCACCACTTAAATAGTAATATGATAGAGCTATCTAACATCCATGTCCGGCGCTACACACTGAGCTGAATCTGCAAATCTAAAGCTTCACGGGCCACTGAATGCTTTACAGAGAAGTTGGTACTTAACACAGCCATACATCACTGACAAACACATCTTTTAGTTTAAGAGAAACCATCTTTCCTAAACCTCTAAAGAGGAAATCTTATGAGTCTGAACTGCTAGGTATTCCCACATCAATGTGTGCAAGTGAGACACTTCACGTTCTCCTTCCTACTCTGAGTTTAATATTGCCTTGAGGTGGGAGTACAGTCCTGCACCTTGGACTTTGTAAGCAATCTAGCCATTCTCTTTTATCTAAGAAATTTAAAACATGGCACTAGTCATGGATACATCTGCATGCTGGAGAAAGTGTTCCACACAAACCTTTTAGAAGCTCTCTCAGGTATAGTTGGTGTTCTCACTGACTGTCTGCCTTGGAATATGGAAAAATTATTTCCTCTCCCATATGCAAAATACTCTGTGATGAGGAACTCTTCCTACCTCCATGCTTTTCCAAGATCTTGGGAAACTGCTTCTAAACTTTGGTTATACTTTAAATGCTGATAGACAGCTTTGCAGTTGGAGATGGTGTCTCTTCTCCTGGTGCGAAACCGAGCTTGGGGGTGTTACGGATGCACGACTAACCAAATCCAACAGGTGTTAAAACTCAGATTTATTCTCCAGCAAAAGTTAGTTAGAAGTCCAGTAACATTTTATAAAACCACAGGCTCAATGATGTAAAGAGAATTAATACTACA
>JANHGO010000001.1:48626594-48683487 GCA_024606505.1 Aquila spilogaster
CAGGGGGGTTGGAACTACATGATCCTTGAGGTCCCTTCCAACCCGGGTCATTCTGTGATTCTGTGATTCTGTGATTCATAATAAGTAACTTCCAACTCACCAAGTTTTGATTTACATTTAATACGTGGGTCCACAGCTCTAAATCCTTCTGCATTACTGGATTTTTTTTTAATAAAAAATTTACACTTTTGACAGAAAGAAAAATAGAAAGGGGAAAATATTTGTTGCAAATGAAAGTGACCAAAAAAAAAAAAGTAATCTGAAAGAAAAAGAGCCGTTTTGTATATAAAGATGTGAGAAGACAGGACATTTCATAACAAATAAGGTAGGTGTAGGCTGTTTGAAACAATCTATTTAGAGTAAAACAGTTTTGTAGAGAGGTGTGACAAAGAGAATTGGCTTTTGTGAAAAAAAAAACTACCCTACTGTAAATCTCTTAGAATCGGTAAAGACCACCAGCAGAGCAATCCTATCAGTGCAAGAGAACAAAGAAAAAAGACTTTATTCTTGTTAATAATGAGGCTGGCATCTCATACCTCTAGAAGGGTTTAACTTGTATTCTGATCATCTCATTAAAAAAAAAAGATCAAGGTACTACTCCAAAATGACATCTTTATAAAGATATTTTTAAAAGAAGCACACACACACATAAAATCAATGTCCTTGTGATTCCCACAAAAACCAGTTCACTTATTTCTTGGAATAAGCACTATACCGATCATGACTGAAACGATGTGGCTGGGATTTGGCTTCAGCTGCTGCTGTCCTTCATTTTCTATTCTGCCTTTTTTGTGTAGGGTAGATAACTGTAAAACTCAGTGTCAGTTTGGTCAGAAATTTCCTACTTTCCTCAATTAAAAAAAAAAAAAAAAGCCTTTTCTTTTCTTTCTTTTCTCCTAATTATAGCTTCTTCTCCCCCTTTACATCATAACTCTTTGGGAAAAACAAACAAACAACAGAGCAAATTTTCTCTTTACACAGTTGCTTCTTTGGCAAGATCAGAAAAAAAAGTGTCATCCTTTGGGTAAGTCTGTCAAACAGATTTCTAGCATACAGTTTGAGAATGTTCATCTAAAAGTACTATATCTGCACTTGTATATGCTCATATGACGTTTATTGCCTTGGAAAGATGGCATAAAAATTATTTCACACTCCTCTGACACCTGGCCTGAGCCACAATCCTGCAAGTGGTATATTTATGAAATGGTTATAAAAACTGTATGTTTAAAATAAATGCTTTCCAAAACATTAGCTTGGGTACATTAAAAAAAAAAGTACTGCAAGCTGCTAAGTAGGTAAGTAGAAACCCTACTGCCTTTTCAGAAAAAGAAAAAAAAGGAAGGTTTTCATAAACCATAAGAATAGGCTTTCTATACCCTTTATGTGCACTCAGGCCTGCCTACATGAACAAACTTTCCTCCCGTGGTACGCTTTCAGCCAGATGATGAATGCCTGGTGATAGGCGGGCTGTTAGGCACAAGACTGAGTGCTGTAGTGTATCTAGAATTGCATTTATGGCACACCTTGCAGTGATTTATTGGATATTAATTCTCCTTGAGAACAGGTGATCATTTTCCACATTTAACTCAACAGTCTTAGTATTTGCCAACATGCCCCACTGCTAGTAAAAGTTTTACTCAGTTACTAGCAGATGTGACAAATCAGAAACAGTGTCTAGACACTACTAAGAATTTAAGGTTACCGTTTACTTATAAGGGGAGGAAGGAGAAGAAGATATTTCTTCCTTCTTTTTATCCATAATTTAGTAGTTTTTGAGGTACTTACTACATGTCGGTGAGCCTGTGAACCTCATGCTCACACATAGGGCCAGAACTCTCCTGCAGGTCTTACAGCCACCACTTAGGCTCAACTTGCTTCAAGCAAGGCTAATCATAACACAACCCCAGAATACAGTATATTACATTGACTTTATCATACGTAATAGTCCCTGAAGTCCTTCCCCCTACTGCCACATCCCAGTACTCCATTTATGTGCCCAGCACACCACTGTACAGATGTCAGACTGCCACAGATCTACCTGTGCAAAACAGCTTCAGAAATCACAGCATTCAGCTCTGTTGTTCGTTAGCTTTTTTTTTCACAGAAACCAGGTTCATCACAGTCATTTCCTAATTCCATCATCTGAATGATTTCACTAACAACGCATTTCAGAAAAGCCCTTCCCACAAGCACTGCCAGATTTGCGAGCTCCGGTATTATCTGCCAAGAGAAGGAGCTGGCTGAATTCTCCCATTTAAGAGCCCTTAAAATGTAAGCAAGTGTTTGAATATCGGGCATAAACGGTATTTCTCAAGGCAAATAAAGACACTAAATATAGCATGCATGTTTACACTGAGAACACAGAGAAAAGCCAATGGCACATCATAAGATTTTAGACTGCAATTAGCAAAGATTTTTAGACTCGAACTAGCAAAAGTCACTGAAAAATTATTTTCCCCCCACTTCTTCCCACCCACCGTATGCTTTCATTTTAAGAACAAAACAGGCAAAATGAAAACCTAAATGAAAACCTAGATGGAAGAATGGAGCCGCATTTAGAATGGAAAACATCAGTATAATTGGATCGATTCTGAAGCCAAAGATCTATGATGGTCAGAGCCAACCCTGCAGGAAAGGGATTCAAAGATAAGAAAAGCATTCAGTAAAAATGCTACTTGTACTGCAAATGCCCTGAAGATAACTAAATTCATGGAAGTTGTCCTCAATATTGGTAAGAAGATGTATTGGTACATAATCATTGATATTGATAAAGACATAGCATTAACAGCATGTCAAAGAGTTTACCCTGCTTCCTACAGCAGTTTCCTGAAACATCTCCCCACGCGCATGCAGCTTCCCTTGGCTATTCCTTGCCATCTACTGCACTGTAGTGAGCATCACCCAAGCTCCTGGAAGCTTCCATACACTGGGATTACTCTTCCCTCCTTCTCATTTGCTGGTGATGCTTGTGTTTCTTCAGAGCTAAAAGACTCAGTTCAATGCATTTGCTCAATGCATTGTTGAATTGGGTTCAAAACAGCATTAGAGTATGGAAACAGCTTGTTCTTAAAATGGCATGGAAAATATATGCAAAAAAATACAAATTTTATTACAAGAAAGATCACCATTCCACAGTTAATGTGTTCAATTCATATCTGGAAAACAAGTTATTCTCTCATCTGCATCCATTGCCCATTATCCCCTATTCTCTTCTGTACAATGGGGATGATCTACACATAATGTAATTCAGCCATTCAGCTACGCAAAGACTGAGACTGATGAAAGATGAACCTCAGGAACTGCTGCCACTAGCTCTCTCCCTCTCCCGTTCCCTCCTCCCCATGTTGAGTTGTCCTCTCTCATCACACTCACCTACCTTTGGGACAACTTTAACAAGCCTCCAGTACAGCTCTTCCTCAGAGACCGAAGTACTGACAGTCGTTATTCATTTTCAGACAAGGCCTCAAATGTGGTATGCAAGAATCCTAAATTATAGGGGTTTGAGATCTCTTTTTAACTCATGGCCTCCCACAAGTTCTTCTGAAGTTTCCCAAGAGCTAGTGCTTCCTGCAGCTGGATCACAGACGCTGAGGGAAGCACTCCCAAGGGCTATAGCATGGCACAGTGGCTCCTGCTGTGACTGCAGGGCAAAACTGCGCCAGACTTACTCTGCAGAGAATTCATCTGGCTGGGGTTCCCAGCTCTCTAGAGAGAGGAAAGGTATGCAGAATCTTAGCTAAGAGGGTGCTCAGTCATATAACTGTGTGATTTCAATACCATATCTAAAACTATCATAATTTAAATCCTGGCACAAGAACTCAACGGTTAAAGTCTATCAGTTTTCTTGCCTTTTTGATCACGCTTGTGCTAGCGTCCCCTGTGAGGGACATGCTGCTGTTTAAAGCTCTCCAAAAGTAAACCAAACAGACACTGACTGATGTCCTGAACTACTCTGTGGCAGGAGAAGTTTCAAAGAGGGAAAAAAAAAAAAAACAGAAAAGATGGTCAAAGAAAAAACTACTTGAGAGAGAGAATTTTCCTCCAGGTTTTCTACATCTTGCCACCTGTATTTTATTCCAACAAATCCTTCGAATAATAGAGATATTTTTACTATTAAAATAATATTTTCCTTAAGTATTCAGAAAGAGGTGAAGTTGGGCCCTCATCTTTGCAGCAATTTTTTGCATGCTTGCATGATTAATTAGGTTAAAAATGTGTCCCCTGTGCAGTGGAAAAAGGTGGTATGAGCTGTAACAGAGTACTCTGAAAGGATACAGAAACATCCAAGAGAAAAGATATCATACTGAACAGTGCTCTGCAAACCTGAAGCACTTAGTGAAGGTGTAACTCCCCCTAATGGAGGCATATTTGAATTTATCTTAAAAGGAAACGTCAATAATTTAAAATCCTAAAGCTCAAAACAATAATAGTGTCTTATTCATTTCCCCTTTCTGTCTTTAAGGAACCTTCTAAGGTATGCACCTATGATTTACAGTAAACAACCAACCATTATCAACACAAAATCTTTTCTTAGTGAGTTTTAATACATCAAGAAATATCCTCAATGTAAGTGCATCACAGCATAGTTACACAGTATGCACTCAGTAACCATCAAAATTCCCTTAAATTATCCTCTGTCAGTCATTTCAACTCCTGTTTTAGCTACATGCTTTCCGTTTTCTTTAAATGCCAGCTATTTGGTATGAAAATGACAGTGACAGGCTGCAGTGGCTTGGGTTGTGTGGCATAAAGAAATATTCCTTATGCGCACAGCTGCTTGTAATGAATGCAGCATGTCTGAGGCCTGGTCTTGGACAGTTTTCTATGTTTCAGACTCCAATTTCCTTGGCAAGTTTTCTGCGACCATATTATCTATATGTCCCAGTATTTTAGCCAAAACTTTTCAATACGGGAGTCTGGCACCGTGCACGATGGAATGGCTTTCCAAAGTCTGTCCTTCCCATAGTTAACAACTTCTTAGGAGTTTTTGCTCTCATTCTATTCTAACAACAAAGCAGAAAAGCACCACTGCCTACATAACCCCCTTGTAAGATATGACAGACTGCATTTTTATATAATAAAAGCATATATGTGAATGATGCCAGATTGACAGCATCAGAAACTAAAATTACTTTTGTCCACTGTGCAGCAAATCAACGGCAGCAGCGATCCAGTTGTTGTCAGAGCTCTCAATTTTGAGACACTCTGACTTCTAGGATAAGTGAATAGCTCTGGTCTTTGTTCTGCTGAGCTTCTGATTGGTCTGGATGTTGCTGTAATTGGTTTGGCGATGCTGTCACTAAGCGATAGGAGGACCACGATTAAACACTAGATTTCGCACAGGTCGCCGTTAAAGTACTCTCACCCATTTTCAAGCTGGGGAGGCATTTAACCTCTCTCCTCCCAGTGCTGAAAGCCTCTACATCTCACTCCATTGCCAAAGCCAGTTGTTATCCAAACACATCTATACACAGCTATCTTCCTAATACAGAGAAAATGTAAAAAGACAAGCAGTTTGGAACAAAGTTAAGGATACAGTCCCAAATGACTTCCCCAAGGTTTTAATTATTTGTGAGAAACAAAATTTGGGAAATTTGGTGCTGAAGAGTTATTCTCCTTCAATTTTTTTTTTCATTTAAATGCGTCCTTAGATGTTTTCTCTCTTTCATCATGGTAAAAAAGAGAAAATATGCTCTTAAGTAACATTTACCAGTGCTGTCAAATTCTACTCCATAGTGACAGCCAAATAAGGACTAAAAAACACTAACGAACATGTATTTAAAATACTTACATTTTAAGGCAAAAACAGACGTGTTCTTGTACAGGGAAAAATAAGCTCAGAAGCAAGAAAGACATCGACAAAACAGGTCTATCTGCATAATTTAAGCTAAGGACACACAGATATATTTATGTCATCAAATAAATATGAAGAAAGTTAAAAATGTATAACTTAAAAGCAAGGAACTGTATTACAGAACAGGAAATCTGAAGACTGTCTTGGAGAGATCTAGAACTATAAATGAGGAAGGACAAGCAAGAATTCATGAAGTGGAGTCTGGCAGAGTAACTAGAGAGAAGAAAGAGCAACAATTAAGGAAGTACATAAGAAAGTTCAAACTTTTCCAAACGTTTTGCTGCCTGGGAATTGTGCTTAATTTATTATTAAAGGGAGCTAAAACTAGACACCAATACCTGTATATAAAAATATGAAATTCTGTCATTCTTAATCTTATTCTGGCTTATTTCATATAATTATAAAAGTCTCTACCAATAATCTTGTGACAGAATCCCATTTTTTCCCCTCCAAGATCATAGCAGACTCTCTGTATTTAACCAAGAAGGTCCAGCCATGGTTATGAGTGTTGAAACAAAAATTTTCACATCTGTCTGATCTGGACAGTGAAACTGCAAGGCAGGCCATGATAAGAGATTTCCCGTCCAAGTTTCTTCTCTCCCCTAATGGCAAGTATTACTGAGATTTGTTTTATATGTTTGACAGAAAGTAAATTACTTAGATATAAGAGATCCTCTGAAGACTTGTGATCCTTGTGCAAGAGGTTAATGTGAGTCAGGGAACATCAGAGTTTAGGATATGTAAGTAATACAAATGCCGTCAGTCATTGTCTTAAGATGATAGCACGATTTTATTTGCTGGACTTCCTTGAAAATAAAAAAAACCCCTTTTATTATTACTTTTGGGACTGCAGTTCAACTCCAGAATACAACCTGGTTGTAGGCTGGTGCCTGAAAATGCGTTCTAGTATGTAGCTCATTGTTTAAAACCATCACTCACATCTCAGTACTAGCTGATGCAACAGCAGTTTCAAATAGTGGGAGTCATAAGGGAACAAATGAATAATTTTCTTTTTCTTTGTTTGATAAAGGAAGTCTCTCTCCATCCTCCCCCCCTGCAGCTCCAAACCCCAGCACCTACACCAAAGCATGAAAGCAAAGGCATGAACGCATATAATTAAAATGTTTTAACTCTGCTAAGCATTGCACCAAAATGTGTATGACTTCAGATAAAATAAAAACAATCTCACAGCCTATTTCAGGCATATATAAATTTACAAGTTTAAGCAATATATATGATAATATGCAGCACATAGCACTAAACTGGTGGGTTTCACAAAACCATAGACATTTGTCTCCTCAAGTACTTCCAAGGTGATGATTGTAGAAACACAAAAAGGATCTGTCCCCCCCAGCTCAGAGGGGCATTTGGCAACTGGAAAGGGTTCAGTGGAGAGCCAATAGGAGAGAGAGAGAGAACTTGCCACATGAAGTACAGTTGAAGGAAAGGGGTCTGCGCAGCCTAGGGAAGAGAAGGTTCAGGGAGACACTAACCGCAGTTTCCCGGTGCCTACAAAATGAAGATACAGGAGAGAAGGCAGTCTCTTCATAGGCCTGACATGGTGACAGGACAAGAGGCTTTGGGCCAAGCAGCTGCAGGATATTAAAAAAACATTTCCCTGCTAGAAGTAAAAATGAGACTGAGTTGCCCAAAGAAGTGGAGGGACCTCCCTTGGTGGAAGTTATTTGAATTTTGGCCTGACAAAGCCATGGATAATCTCAGCCTAAGGCCCTGCTTTCCACAGAAGGTCGGACCCAGTGAGCTGCAGGAATTCCTTTAAGCCCCAGCTTCGCGTGATTCTGTATTCCCAGTTCCCTGTAGTCTAGGAAACACCTCCTTGCTGAATCACCATTTCTCATCCTCAAATTACCATTTGTTCTTTAAGCACCTTGCCAAACAAAATACCACTCCCACACATGGAAAAAAAAAAAGAGGAAAGAGTTCAGCCATATAGCTATGAATATTCTTGTTTACCTTTCACACACATTCTTGTGGCATTCAAGTGATCCCAGAAATGGAAACTCATCCAGAAGGTTGTGGGTTTCTTTTATTATTATCTAATTTAGGGTTCATTAACAAAAGTATTGTATTTGTGCTTAGAGTCTCAAAATGAAAACAAATCTTGTTGTGAACCAGGAGTATAATTCAGATACACTTGCAAAAGTGCCTAAAATGAACTCTGTTTGCTTTGAGAAGATGCTAGAATTCCTTTCCTCATTGAATTACACCATATTTCCCTTTTATCTTTTGCTATGGGAAATCCAATTGAAGCAATTCGGTAGCAGGAGAAAAATCCTCCCATGTGAAAAGACATAAATGACAGGGCTGTACAACCTTGAGACAAGAGCAGAAAGGCTTCTGTAAGTACTGTGGGTCTGGCCTCATACAGGATTCAGAAAAAAACAGCAAGGTAGCCCAATTATGTTGGGCATGCTAAAGCAGGTGGCTGCTGAGCTCAGAGGGTGAGCTTTGATTTCGCTTTTTCACCTAAGTGCTCCATTATGAGACAAGGAGGCCCCAAGCTCACCCCAAGCCTTCTGGTGGCTGGACCATCCAACAGGGCCTTACCAGTCCGGAGCCTTTGGTACCAATGATAAAACAGTTGTGCAAGTAGGGACTATACATCACTTTGATACTTTTGTAGAAAATGAAATGTATAAAACAATAATACAAAACTCTGAAATCATAATAGGAAAGGTTACATTTGCAGTGCTGTCTTTACTCGTGGATTTGTTACTTATTACAGACTGGAAATAAAAATCACATCTTAGTGATTCACATTTTATATTTCATCACATTTTATACTGCTAACTCTGAAACTACTGATTTTGTATTTATTAATTTTGAATTTCAGATTTAAGGTAAATACAGATATTTAATTCTCAATAGTATAGAGCTAGAACATTCAGCTTCTCAACTCTAAAACTCATGGTAGGGTCAGAACTACTAGGAAAAGGCAAGGATGCTTTCAGATGAAATACAGGTAACTGCAGGTTGACAAAACTATTAGAAAATAAATAGTTCTTTACATTATTTCTTTGGTAGCACTCTGGATAGTAAGTGGCTATTATCTTTTGGAGAGTAAGTGCCTACTGCCTTATAAGTATGACTCAGAGCACTCCCCAGTAAACTCCACAGACTCCCCAGTACAATTGTTTGAACAAAGCTTACCTAAAAACAGGCTTACTTCTAATTTCATACCCTATTTTTTTCTCAGTTATATAGTAACATTATTATACGAACACAGTATTGATCATTAATTTCCAAATCTGGGCCTCCAATTCCACATATCCAAGTACAATTACCAAAAATTCTTCCTCCTTACTCAAATTTGGGATGAACCACGAAGAAAAGAAAGCGACTTTTATCAGTCTCACAAATCTTATGGCTGCTTTCAAATGAGGCAGCACTGACTCATAACTCGTCAGTGTATATGGGATGACTAACATACAGGATAAAGTTACCTCATCTATAAGATGGGTGTTCCAATAGCTGCCTAAGCACAAGGAGGTGGTAATCCTAAAAGCCATAAACAACATATTTAAGTATTAAAAGCTAAATCTAGAAAGCCTTAGCTGGAAGTTGTAATCATAGCTTCACTCTCCCCAGTAAAACAGTCTGTTCTGGATCACCAGAAAGCTGCCTGTATTTCTGGCAGCCTGATCTCTAAGGCACTCCCAACCCTAGGCTCCAAGCAATATACCTGATTTGGCTGGATAAGCAGCAGGCCAATATCCTTTGGATATTAACTAGCCTGAAGTCAGTCACTGTACGCCTTGAAAGCTGTAACCGCCCCCAGAACACGAAAGCTAACAAAACAAGCTGCTTTTTCTTGGATTGGCCCTGACACGGTGGGACCTACCCGGCACAGATCGAACAACACTTGTTACATCCCATGCACTGCTCACTCATGTGGGAAAGAGTGGCTTGTGTGACAGCATGCCCACTCAGCCGGAGCCGCATGGACATCAGCAGTGCTAGGAAAGCCTGTGGAAACAGAGGTGTCATTCTGAAGAATCTGAGCGATGGCTAAATGGACACAAGAGAATCATTAAAGGAAACTGGCAAGCGACACTCTGGAGTGGGAATAACTTACGTAAGATATAACTGCCATGCTGCCTCCCATTTAGGGGCACTTACCTGCCAGATCCAAGAAGCAGATCAAAAGTGTCAGGTCTGCCTGTTCTAACCTGTGCCCTGGTTTCTGAAGCCTGGGAAAATGCAGATGGAAGAAAGAAGTGAGCAGAGTGCATTCCCGTGACGCCTTGTGCCTTCCTATGAGAGGATGTCAGCTCCGCCGTGAGGCAGCGCCATGAGCTGTGCCTGCTATGCCTGCACCAGGGGCACCATCAGGACCCGAAATATGCTGACATTTAGGTCGAAACTAGATATTTTGGCTGGGTAATTATTTACATGAAGTCCTATTTGCGCTTAGGAATTTTGGTCTTGGACGAATTTTTTCCTTCCTTTGCTTCACAAAATAGTTTTGTAATTGAAATACAAATTGCGATGAGTGATGAGGAAGTGCAAGTGAGCACAAATTAGATGATGTAAAACCAGAGCAGACGCTTCCACATTCCTCAGTAAGCTCGGAGCAGTCTCGCGTTACAGCCGTGCCAGTCTAACAGCTAGCGGCTGCCAAAAGGGGAGGCCCCGCTTCCCACCCCTTCCAGCCATGGATTCCTGCCTGTCTCCCATCCCGCCTCCATCAGCTCGGCTGTGCAGCTGCAGGCTGAGCTCACTCAGCTGCCAGGGGACGGAAGGTAATTTTTGTCAGAGCTAGGATACGGTCCCATTAAAGCTGACACTAAAATATTTGGTGCTGCTTGCAGGTATGCTGCCTTCTCCAAAGCCCTGCCTCCTGTCTTATGTCGACAGTGCTGCTCATCTGACTCTGCGGGAAGTAAGTCCAAGCACTAACCCCTCAGGAAACTATCCAAAGGAGCAGGAGGAGGAGGAGTGGGGAATTATCCTCTGCTGGCTCAGTGTCCTCAACTAGCTCATCAACGACTTGGATGAAAGCCTGCGCCTGTACAAAGGAATGACAGCCACCGCATGGCAGGGCTCAGGATCAAGGAGGCACCAGCACAACATATGCTGGCATCGGCCATCACCCCTGGTCACTGCTGACCCGACACGCCCTGTGTCTCTGAAACTGCTGTCTGCAAAAGAAAGGGCCACTGTGTCCGACTGGAGCCAAGTGGGGTGGGACCGTTCCCTCCCAGTGCAGCTGGATATCTGACCACCCTAACTATCCTATTTGGTCTCACCCTTAAAAAGAAACTGTATTTTCCATTATAATACTGAAACTCTGGGAAAAATCATGTATCAAAAGATCAAGATCAGCTTTGTTTTTGAAGCAGATATTTGGCATGTTGGTCTTCTTAGTGGGAGAAAGGTATGAAAAAGAAATAAACAGCTTTTGCTGGAAAAAGCCAGTGGCCTTAATTTTTTTTTTTTTTTTTCTAATTAGGTCATATTCATTTATTTTACTGAAATCATTTTATATGTATTCAAACAATGGTTTATTAACCCCCTGTATCTAACACAAGAGTTAAACTCCACAAATAGCTCCAAGCCAGTGAGCAAAAAGAAATATTAAGTGAACTAAAACAATCCTCAGACAGCTGGATCATAAAAAATTGTTCAAGTCAGAGAACGCTTAAAGGTTAGAGCTCTGTTACAGGTAAAAGAAAAAAAATCACAGAGAAAGAGATTAATACACTGAGTACCTCATCCTTTGTAGTCATTTCATTACTACTGTAAGGCTACCATTTTGTGGATGGTCAGAAGTATCCCATTCCTCCCCAGTGCAAAAGGTTTTATATCAAATATTCAAACTACGCCTCGGACAGAATAGCCTACAGGCAATTGCTGGAAATGAAGTATACATTACAAGTTTCTTATTATCTTTATTCAGGACGACTTTTAAATGAAGAATGTAATTCTAACACGGCACAAACCTGCTAAGGTCTGTGGTCTTGCATGTTACAAATGGAAGTCAGACTCAAAGGTATCACTGTAAACATCAGGCCACAGGACTGCCACTAAATAAATTTCCCTTTAACTTGATTTTGCCTTAACTCAGTTTTTGAAGAAAAGATTATGACTGGCAATTGAAAATCTTCCATAATCATAGAACAGAATCATGGAATGGTTTGGGTTGAAAGGGACCTTAGAGATCATTCTGTTCCAATCCCCCTGCTACTGACAAGGACACCTCCCACCAGATCAGGCTGCCCAGAGCCCCATCCAGCCTGGCCTTGAATGCCTCCAGGGAGGGGGAGCCATCTTGCAGAGATGGCTTCTTGATGCTAGAAAATGCCATCGAATTGGTAATGTCCAAATTCACACAAATGATTCTTATATCGTTTGTTCTGTTATTTTGCCAGAAAAAAGTCAGCCTTGTCCAGCTGAAATTATACACAGTCAATATTTATAAAGCATAGGGAACCAACACTGACTTGCTTTCATTTCTTTAAAAATTTTCCAGTGTTGGACAACTCTGTGGAAGTCAACTGCAAAGACTGGAAGAGCTCTTTAGTCAGCTCTTTGCATATTTTTAATGCAAGTTGGATCGGGCTTTCCCAGCAAGGTTTTGGAAGCAGGGGGCTGCAGGAGTGCCTCTGTGAGCAGAGCTCAGCACTGCCCCATGTCAGATCAAAGCCAGCTCCAAAAGGGACGTAACTCATCCACTTAATGCGTATTGTTTTTTTAAAATCGAAGTTGTTTCAGTAGCGATTGCATGTGTGATAACACAGTTTTCTGCTACTTAGATATTATAAGTAGGTTCTTAACGAGTCAAAGCCTCCGCTGGTGTGATTTTGTCATGGATGTTGCCAAGTTCAACCAGCCCTGAAATAATTTAACTAATGCTACCATGTTCTCTTAAGTAGTGACAAAGAGAGGGGAGAATGCACCACGGCCATGCAATGCACTCTTTAAATATAAGCATACTATTTGTTGCTTGTCTTGTGTTAAAAACAAACGAACAAACCACCTAGGCTGACCAAAAACAAACCCACAAATCTGGTTCAGTGTAGCAGGAACTTAAACCAATGTAAGAACCAAATTTACATTCTCTCCCACCTTGCAACAAATATTTATACTCCTTCCCGTTCAGTACTCGACAAATTTTATAAGACAAACATACAAAAATATAGACGTTATTATAACAGTATTGTTACTAAAATGCTATTTCTACTCAGCATCTTCAGTTTTCTTAACACTTTGCTAGGCGTTTTCTTCTGCCTTTATTTAATGCTACTCAGGTGTTTTTATTTGTAGACATTTCTACGTGCAAATTTTGAGAATGCTTGTCATTTGTCTTTTAGGCGCAATGTAGACGAATTAGATTTGTGATTTCTGTTGGAAACACATTATCTTCTGTATCTTGTACTGAAAAAGTAATGCACCTGAAATAAATTTTCAGCAATATTTTTCCTACATTCAGACATAGCTGAATATTATTCTGACCACTGGCATAAATAGGTTTAGTTTTTTCCTTAAAAATGGAAAAACATGTATTTGGTTAATTGTCTTAAGCTGTTAACAGTCCGCGTTCAAATAAAACATGGCTTTCAGTACATTGCCTTCCTGCAACTATCTTCTGAAATCCTATTTATTTATGTTTACCTATTAGTGAAAGATAGAGAATTCCAACAGAAAATAAAACAAGTAATAGAAACTATAAAATGAAAAATGGTGTTGCCATTCAAAGAGCTGGCAACTGAATGGAGAGACGAGTGCTTCTCCCCCAAGTTTACCAGCCAAGTCCTTCCGTATCAATAATTCACTGCCGTTGGAAAAAAAAAAAAAAAGTATAGACATTGTCACATCCATTTCTCACTTCCTGCTTAAAAAAAACCAAACCACCCCACACCACCACGTGTTAGCACATTTCAGACATTTAGAGCCTTAGCATTCCTTGCTGGCGTCAAACAGATCACTGCCAAAATGATGAGACAAGCGTGCAGTCAGATGTGCCATCATGCTTGAAAATCTCTGCGGTCAGCAAGCTCTGTTGTACGAACAGGCTGACCTCTACTACCATATTTCATTTTATTTTATTTTTAAAGAAAGGTTAATTTGGAGATCTGTTAACTCGCACAAAAATAGATTTAATGAGGCCTTTCACGTTTCCGGATGAGATGCTGATTTATGGGTTGCCACCAGTAGGTGCTGAACAGAAGAGAGTAACTTGTTAACTCGGACAACGTCAAACAGGTTTAAATTGAATGAAATGACACGAAAGAAATGAGCTGACAGGCAGCAGATTGTTTCACAATGCTTTCTCACAATGCATTATTCACTACTAATGATTTTAATGACTGGAAAAATATTACGTACACTAGGCTACATAGGTGATAATATCAAAATGTATCAAAATAGAAAGTACTTACATGCCAGGTTTAATTAAATTGCTATGTGGAAAGTAAATCTTATTTCTTGGTAAAATCAGTGGGACTGAAACAATAGTCACCATGCAAGCAATATGCAAATAAACTATGATAATGAGAGGATAATATTAATCTGCAACTTGCATCTCAGTTCTTGAATTTCTTGAGCATTTCTTCTTGTCAGAAATCTGAGGTTTTACGACAAGCACGCTTAACAAAAAGCATACTTACCTTTTCTAGTATTTGCTCCTTATTCGATAAAATGGAGCACAGCTTTCTTCCATTTTCAAATTACACATCTGCAGACGGATGTCTACATACGGATGCTAAAATACCTGACCTGGCAAGTATGTAAGGACCTTTGAGCTGAAAAACATCAAAGTGCGTTAGCACTATGCTGTACCTCTTGACAAGGTCTATTAGGCCGGGTGAAGTTCCTGGCTAATGCAGACAGACTTCTGCACCCGAAGTGGCAAGACTGCACTGTGCTGCTTTTTAACACGCAGATCGATCAGCTGGGGTCACTACAAACTGGGACAGCTCTGCTCTTCACTGCTTAGAGTAAGTAAGCCTGTTGTTCATTGGTTTCTCTGAAACACTGCTAACCACTGTATTTATCTATTACAAACATTATAGTGATGAAGACGCAAATAAGACTTAAGGAAATGTTTGGTCTGAGGAAAACATCCAATAAAAATGCAGTGAAATATGTTACGTTGGGCAAAGTGAAACCAAATGAGCCAGAGACATACAGGCTAACCTCACCCTCAATGCAGGAAAATCTGCTGCTGTTCTCTTCTCTTTGTCTCTCTCTTCCTTTCCTTTGTCCTTTCATATTAAGTCTGGCTTACATAGTTCCATTTCAGCAAGTCCCCTTTAACCTCCTGATTAGTGATGTGCTTTGCTCTCTCTCTGACATATTAACAGAGCAGACCCATGACCAAAGACACAGATACAATGGACTAAGTGAGGAGGAAGCTACATAAATGCTTCCACATTGACTTGCTGCCTGAGAAATATGATGAGCACTTGCAAAGGAAAATGGGATTGGAGATTAAATGCAGGATTCCTGCAATTTGCTAAGTGTTTGCCTGGAATTAACAGCCTGCTAGTACTCAGAAAGGAGTAATGTTTTCAAGTTGTGAAACAGTAATTCCTGCCAGTTCCAAGACTGGACTGTTCCAATTTTGGCTGATTAAATCACCAAACTAATTTGAAATGAAAACATTAAAACACATTTTTTCCTGATTTCATCTACATCGTTCCTTAAAAACACAAACAAAGCAAAAGCAAACAAACAAAAAACACACTCGAGGCTTTTTTTTTCCCCGCGGTTCCTGAAGGTTAGAAAGTTGCATTAGAGAAGGACAAAGCAATACAATGCTGGCCCAAGCTAAACTACAATAATTTTTCAAAAGTATGTCATATTTTTTATTGAGAAAAAAACATTTTTGTCACCCGGCAGTATACACTGTTCCCACTCCACAGGCGACCCCCACATCCATCTCCCATGTCACAGCAGCCTGAACTCTTGCTCCCCAAGTCCACGGGGAAACCATTCCATCCTGAACATCATTTCAGGATGGACCCTAGCCTGACCCACACAGAACCCATCCCCCAGCGGACCAGTGTGACATGCAGCCCTCAGTGCTGCCAGTAGGAAGAAGCTCCACCATCCAACTACAACCACCTTTGGTCTCCTAGTGCTAATGAGGGACTGCTTCCCCCTAATAACTGGTGATGCTCAGACCCATACCCACCTCGGGCCCCTAATTGTTTCTGCAGACTGGGCTCACTGTGCAGTAGCTGCAGGGTTTCTTACCAAGCAGTGCATAGCGTCCAAGTCTCCTGAGGCTCATTAAGGAGCAGCTTAGCAAACCAGCAGCCATTCCACAGCTGACAAATACACAAAAAAAACGGATTTGGAAGAACCTGATTTCTAAAAGAGCAACAAAAAAAATCTTCACCTTATGCACTAGTTCACACCAGCCATCATGGACTGGAAGAATACACTACATGAAAATAAAATTGCAAGAATCATCAACCATAACTTGAATACAGACCTTCAGTGACAATCTGTGCCTTTAAGGAACTATAAGTAGTTAGTCTATAGGCAAAGTGGTGGAGTTCACAGGGGAAAAAGATTAACTAGGCCTGTAAAATTGCATGATAAAAAGGTGTCACAGGGTCTGGCCCTCTACTAATCGATTAGCACATTACGTGGTGTAAATATTAAACTTCCAGTACAATAAATTGAATGTATGAAAACCCAATTAGTTAGAAAAAATGTCTGAAATTAGGTGGAGGAGAGGGAAGATATCATTGTATGCAACGTATACACATCTACTGTTCCTAATGACGAGCAGAAGTTCGTGAAAGATGATTCATGAGTTCTTTAACATCAAATTTGATTTCATTTAATAAAGATTTTGTTCACACAGCTTGAGAAATACATTTTTAGCATTGTTTTGTACTATTCGTTTAAACTGCTATGAAGGGACCTGCTATTTGGGTCACGCTTCAGAACTTCTCAGATTTCTCTCCTTGTGCTCCACATAGTCTCACAAGGAACATTTCTGTTCAGACTTTTCATGTGTTGCAAAGCAGGTGTGTCTGAGGGTGTTTAATTTGCAATTCCTCCAGTTAAATTCAGCCATAAATATAACTAGGATCAGCTGCACAGCGGGCCACAAACTTCAGGGACTAACACTGGTGCCACAGAAGTGTAAGTATGGTATGGATTCAGAGGGCCACCTCTTGAGAAGGCTTTCCTACAAAGCAGATCAAGCCCAAGTGACAAAGGAAGGAAAGAAGCCATAAATATTTAGGACCGCAGACTGCCAGCTATTGCAAAAACAACTACAGAGCTTTTTGTAGGTGGGAGAATTGCATTCTGGCTACACTTATTGATTTCTGGGAACATATTATAATTTTCTGGACTGCTGGGGCAAAATACTAAAGCTCTATGCACTATAAGCTGCACTTTCTGCAGCCTGCTGTCAGAAATATATGCCTGTATCATGCTAAGAATAATTCACGTGGGAAATGGCTGGAACAGCCAAACTGAGAAAACAAGTAATGAAAACTATTTCCAAGTAACCTCTCTTCTGATACCAGGTCAGGTCAGCACCATCTCAGCAGATTTGGTGCCCATTCCCACTGCCACACAGGGCTGAATGATCCCAAATGCCAAGGTAATGCCACCTCTATGCCACTATTAATATTTTGCTCAGCTGGTGAAATCATTTATGTTACTCAGAGCTTTGTCACTGGCTTGAAAGGGTAGTGTAGAACCGCTGGCATTGTGTACTCCCTCTGGCAATGCTTTCCCACCTGAGAAGACAGACTTGTTGTGAGCTCTGCAAACGGAACCCACAGGGGGTATCAGGAAGCCATTCCACACTGCAGGTAGGTAATGCGTTTTTATCCACACCTGACAAAAGCACTCCTAGTGCTAATTGAGTAGTACATTGTCAGCACTCACAAAATAACTCCTGTCTCTGCAGAAGAGTTCCAAGTGCAAGCTTTTGGACTTCGTGTCTTAAAGCCTGCTTTCTTGCAACTCCACAATAATTTTTCCATGTATGACAGAAAGCAATCCACTGGCCATTTAAAGGCTACTGACTGTACCAAAGTGCTGGTGACTTGGTCTCAAGTTTGCATTCAGGGAAGAGTTTTAAAAGCAACATTTCTTCGATAGCCTAATCTTCTAGACAATTTATCTATTTTTAAGTCTCCTAAATGACAGCAATCCCATACAGCCCATTGATGAGGCATTTTTCAGGAGAGTTCTGGAAATGAGCTAAACTGCCCAATCTGGATTTTGAAATGAAGGTGATAAATTCACTCACTAAAGGGACAATATCCTCATACGTGGTTTTAAAATGCCATTTTTGAAATAGAACAGGTGAGATAATTTTAAGAAGTGAGCAAACACATTACACTTTGCAGAATGAGGAGTGGCTTCTTACTCAGCATGAGAAAGAATAGAAATAAAAACAAACAAGAGGCACATAAACCAAGAAAGCACACAAAAATGGCTTGCATCCACCATTTTAAATTATGAATTGATTTTTTAAGGCTCTGTAGAATTCAGTAGGCTTCATATTTGCCCCAAAGCACTGTGAGCAGCGCTAAGGCAAGCAGTGGGAAACATGTCCGTACCTTCTTGGATAAAGAAGCGGTACTGAAATTCCAGACAGCTGCTGAAGGCCATTTTTGGTCAGGCTGCAGGAAGGCAATGAGTTGCTGCTAACCAGATCCCCCAGAGAAGTTGCCACAGGTCTTGGAATTGATATGGGTCACAGTCAATCCTTTTATGTGAACAGCACAGAAACAAAGAAAGCTGGCATCTCCTTGGAGGTGAAGAGTAGAAAGCGTCTTCATGGACATCTCCCAGTCATGGAGCTTACTGGTAATTTGTGCAGTATGACAGCAGGACAACAGTACCTCCCATTTATTATGAGACAAGAGGCCATCTCTCAGTGGCATGCAAAGGTGTGCTCTCTGTCCTGTTCAGTCATGCTAAAAAGGGGAGGCAGCAGTTCCTTGTGGAACAGATCTGATTTCTGGCTCTTCCCTAAGCAAATCTTTGTTATTTAGTATTGACACAGTAAGAATTGTGTTTCAATATGCTTACAAATATGAGTAACTTTACTGGTGTATGTATATACACATACCCTTAAAGAGGTAAGAAATCCATTCTGATTAACACCTCTATAGAAAAATATTTACTTAATGTCTTCCTTGGTAAAGATGAGAAACCTTTCCACAACCCAATCTTTACTTCTGCAAAAATTCTGAGAGAAATCAGCAGTTCTTAGACTCATCATTTTAAGAATAAGGAATCTATAACTATAAAAGGGCAGGGGAGATGATGCATGTTACAGATACACAGTGTCTTATTCTTAAACCCTCAGACACAAAAACATGCACCACTCACTTTAGAACTAGTGTCCAGTGAATATCAATACAGCCTGACATAAATTCGTATGGGATGAAGAAACTTAACCTTTTCTTTATAAACCATGTGACTCCATAATAAATACAATCTCATAACCTACCGAAGATTCTTTTCTCCCACCTGCCAAAGGTTAACATTTCCTGGTGACTTGAGGACAGATGATTTTTTCAGACTATCACAATGTAAAAATTACTTTCAAAGACAGTATGTACTGCTTTCAGCCTTTTTTTTTAATACCATTTTAACTCCCAGAGCCTCAAGAACTTAAGAATATATTACAGGCCCATAATCCTCTCCCTTCAAGGCAATAAATCACCTTGTCTTACAACACCAACAAATGAACAAGAAACCACTTGTTCTACCCTGTGAAATAACAGCCCCCACTGTGAAACAGCAGACTTCATTTCTCTTTGGCCAACTGATTTTGTTAATCACCATCTGAAAATATGGCACGGTGGAGGCCAGAACCGCCAGAATGGCAAAACACTGATTAGCTGCTTCTGGTGAGGTGTGTCCCATGCACCACTTAAATACCTGACTGACAGTGCTATCTAACACCTGTTCTGATGCAAGGCTGTGTGTGGAGGTTTGTGAACACAGTGGCAACTCAAATATGGGAAAGGACATTGCTAGCAAAACTTACTAATAAAATTCAAGCTTCTGAACAGTTTGAAGAACTTCGGTGCCTAAATTTGCATCCCTTTATCAGATCCCAGAGCTGCTTTTATTGCTTTAACTCTCAGGTTTATTAATCAACATCTAATATCACTACAACGAATGTAACATCTGGCTTGCACACCTTCAAGTCCTGGACTTTCCCTAGGTGAAGATTTTCCTAGTTAATACAAATGCTTATAAATGGATGATAACAAACTAGATGTTATAGTGACTGAAAGCCATCTTATGTCCAAAGGAATAAGACATAGAAACAATAACCAGCAAATATAAATATAAAGTAAAATTGAGTGACCAAACCCAGAATTGATATGACCTCACCATTAAAACAGAGCCTCCAAATACTAGACTTCAAAGCCACTCCAATAAAGAAATATCAAATGTTATCAGACATAGGCACTTAGAAGTTTGTACCATTATAGAAAACCACATGCATAGCAGAGATTGGCCTTCCATCAATAACTTAGAATTGAAGACTTCTGGCTTCCATAAAGTCTGTACTCTCATTTGAGGGTTGTAAAGCATGAATAAAGGAGACCTCTAGGAGCTGAAATCAAATACGTTTTTTTCACCACAGAGTCTTCAGCTATCTAAAACCAACTAATGTGTGCAGCTCCGGATATATGTGGTTGTAAAATCTGAATTTAGTCTCTTATAGAAAACAGAACAATCTTGTCCTATGGGGAAAATAATAAAAAGAAAACAATGTTGAACATTTATAAATGACCTTTCCATGCATAAAATCTAGGGTTCTCAGAGGAACCTTGCAATAAACTTGCATATGAGTTTATCTATAATCCATCATGAGGAAAAAAACTAAAACCCTTTGAGCTGGGAGAGTACTTTACTAATCTATTCCAAGTCCAGCGGAGGAGAAGCCTGCATGCCCTAGCTGTAATAATTTGCTCCATCAGAACAGCATGCTGTCCGTCATGGGTCACAAACACTGCTTATCAACAGGTTCACATTTATATAGACCAGAAGTCAAATCTCCAGGCCAGCGATGCTTTTTGCCTCAAAAACGGCACTTCAAATTTTATACCAATCTAACAGACAAAAATGTAGAGCAGTGACGAATAACACTAGTAAGCCTTAATGAGGTTATTCATTATAATGAGGTTACTAATTTTACTTTGCTACAAAAAAAATCTAGACTCAGGAAATGAGTAGATTAAATCACATTCTACCAGAAAAATCAACATTAAAGTGAAAGTGTATTTCTTAAGAGAAGAAAAACCATTCCAGCCAACTTTTCAGGTAATTGGTGACTTTATCACTCTCTAGGAGTTAAGAATGTAACATGCTCTTTCTCTCATCATTGTTACTTTGTCTTCAAGCCCCCCCCCCCCGCCAAAATCATTGTCACAAACAAAAGAAGTGGATTTGATGATAATTTGTCATGGTTACACCACAACACTCATGCAGCAATTTATCTGCTATCTATGTCACAGACAAGTATGTCCTCATGCAGGATCTCACTGTAACAAAAGATATTCCAAAAACTATTTCAAACACCAAGGAGATTTTTTTTTGTTTTTTTTTTTTTTTTAATCTGAATTGCTATATATTCTGCATCTGCTTCTTATGTGTAACTCTGTGTGAAATCAAATGGAACATCAAATGGAAAGTAAATGTGCAGCACAAATACTAGAACTGATTCTTGGTCCTTCTGCTTGTATTTTATGTTGACCCTGATGATTTTATCAAGTCAACAACATCCAAATGGATTTAAATATTCCTCTGGTACAGGATAGGACCTCAGTTAAAGAAAAATAGAATCCCAATAATATGTTTTGTTTTAAATCTATGCATCTGACTATCGGGGATTCTAACAAGAAACCATTGAATATAATCAAATATTAGTCACCAAATTCAAAGGGAACAGGATGAAAATTGTTCATATCTAAGACTACTGACATCCACATAAGAACTACTTCTTCAGACATGCTTGGCCATCCACATAGCGTTTCACACACACTATTTTGCAGTGACAATATTGACAAGGATGCTTTCATTATACTGGCACTAGAAATAAACAGCACATTAGCAGCTTAAAACAAACTTTAAAAGGTCTGGTGTACAACAAAAATGTCTTACTGGCATTAGGAAAGAAGTGTTGAATATCAATAAGCTTTAACTCCCAATTTAATTCATTCAATTCAATGAATATTTAAAGTTCAAATGTATTAAGATGGCCAGTGGAAAGAATCACTTACAGGAAGAATCTGCAAGGAAAGCAAAAGCCTTGTTAGCTACCCTGGATATTCAGACGCTAGCACATGAGCAGGAGCTGTGTCATTGCCGTAACCATAACCAGGTGAGATTTTGGCAGGCAGGCAACCGGAATCCATGCATCCTAATATCTATGTAAGTGCAGCACGGTAAAAAGCATAATTTAAGAATCCAGCCTAGCATATATTTTTCATCCTGAAGACCTCAACACAAACTGATTGAGAATAAATCTTAAAAAGAATTTTCCTCTAATATCTCTAGACAGCAAGTTTTACCAGACTCATCTCTTTTACAAGTCAGTAACTTCTGTTTTGTAAAGTGCACAGTGGGCATACTTCCCCAATGGGCACATACAGACCAGAAGAACAAGCTAAGGAGAGTATCCTCCCTATATCTTTTACATGCCACAAGAGTTATTTGGAATCAAATCCTCCCAAAGAAAGCGTTTGACAGCTGACCTCTGACTTCCAAAAGGTGTGCTCTGACAGATCACTGCACTGGATTTCTTCGGGCAGGTCTCCGTCAGCCTTGTCTACTGAAACTGTCCCTCCTTGCACAAGCACATTTCAATGGGATGTGGGGTTTGCACCAGACCGCACTGCAGCCTGGGTGACTACCTGAACTGTGGAGACTCCAGCCATCTCATATGCTCCTTCTGATACTTGAGTTCAAATCTTTTCGGAAAGAGAGAGATTAAATACATACATCTATAAAAAATACATCAACATGTTTAGGTAACTTAAACAGCTGTAGTCACTTTTGGGGAATCCCTTCTGAGACCCCATCACAGAGGACATTTCCTTCGCATTTTGCAGGAACGTGCAGACACATCTGGAGCACTGCAATCCAAAGGAGAAACTCCTTTCATACAAATTGGAATGCTCAGGTGCCACCTTACAGCCCAAGGTACCAAGTCCTTATTACTTGTTGCATTACTTATGCAATGTACTCCTTGGCTACATGAGCAACTCTTGAAGAAGCGCCCAAGCCTTTTCTGCCCATCAGTTTAACACATCTGCACAGGAAGTGTAATTAACACTCCATAAGCAGGTGTAGGCAGCTAACGCAAGGATCCACCAGTCAGATGCAGCACTGAGACAGGATCTCACTCTTGATGTAATGCAGATGAGATACCTATTTAATCATTAGATACAGTTTTAAGAAGCAAAATGATATTTTCTTGTCAGGAGATACTTCTCCTGAGCTGTAGTTAACCCTACATTTCTGAAGTCTGTAGATGTTCTCATCTGTTTGCAGACAGGCTTAAAACAAACCTGCATAACACACAAAATACAATGCGTTTTAGAAACCTTGTATTAAAAAAAATACGAAAGCTAAGACTTTCCAGCAGCTCATTTCCCTCCACCTGTTGGTTTGTACTACAGTCTTAAAACCAGTTACACAACCAGCAAATGGACGCACCTACTGCAAGTGCTGCGTTTTCACATTCGGCACAAAACATTCCTTGAAACTGCAGCATGCGTTTACCCAGTTCGTAGAGGCGATAATAATTAGATGCTCTTGCTCCTTTCAGCAGCACAGAAGAGCAAAGCTTCGCAAGGACAGCTGCAAGAGGAGGGTGGGAAAGCAGAGGACAGGTGTTACTGCAGGCCACGGAGCAGAGCCTGCGGCGGAGCCCAGGAGGCTGGCTGAGTGAGAGAGGCCAGAGGCACTGGCACACCAAGGGCCACTCCTTCTGAAACACGTAATGGTGCAACATCCCTGCGAGCCAGGCACATGGCGAGGCTGTGGGAGACTGGGATTTGGTCTGTGGGGAAGAATGCTCCCTCTCAGCCTGTTCTTGTTTCCTACAGACCAGCCCTGCCTCAGGGGCCACGACTCTTCATCTAGAAGTTTGAAATTCTCCTCACTAAAAGCTTCTACTGGGTTAATTTTAAATATGGATCTTTTCTGTAGAGGGTTCAATTCCACACTTCTCCCTCCTCAAATGCTTAGTATATGCCAAGCATTTACCCATTTGTTTCAGAAGTGTCATATCAGGGATAAATCGATGTGTTAAGAATTGCCTGATAATGCTGTTGTGGGATTAATCTTACAGAACAGATCATCAGCACGATTACCTTTGGCATTCTGTGTGCACACAGCTCCATTTTAAGCATGAAAAGCCTTCTAATGCCAAAGTATAAGAGCCATATATTGAATGATCTGCCACCATTCAATATTTAATCCTGCAATTGAAGGCACTAAAGGGATACAGCAAAGTAACAAGATGAATGAATTGTGACCTTAAACTTGCAAAAAGACAACCCAAACAATTTATCTTTCTGGCCTGTAGAGCATCCAATGGCCGATACTCCTATCACTGCTCCTCGGTTTGGGATCTGTAGATTGATCAATGCCATATTAGCGAAGTACCTGAGGTGACAGTTTGGGAATTCAGACAGTCCACTGCATATGCTTTAAGAATATTCTGGGTCAATTTGGCTTATCTGTAGTGGAAAATACAGAGCCCTTAATTAAAAATCAATTCAATTTTCACAACAAGGTGAGTAGAAATAAAGCTTCTGGTGATCAACAAAATACAAATAAAATTCTCTGAAAATCAGTTCGACCTAAATAAACCATCAGACTAATGCAATTTAAGGCTTGCTAAAAACTGACTTAACCATCAAAGAAATGTATCGCTGCTTCTGCAAAGAAAAATTATCAATATAAAAAGCATGCAGTGATATTACGACTGTTCTGGCTGAAGGCCATTAAGAGCTCAGCGTCCAGCAACTAAGCAGACCCAGGTCTGTCCTGCCCCTGTCTTTCAGTCACGCCCTCCCATCACAGCCAAGTATTCTATCAAGGTACAAGCTATGGTCCACACTGTAGTCCTAGCTAGACAGAGTAGCAAATATTCTACTATGCACTGCGGTGGGAGGCACAAAGAAAATAATCAACACAGAATGTCACATATTTAGCTGCTAAGAGTCCCAAACTGGAGTCATAATACAGAGTCATGCTGCCTTCAAGCACAGTCTTATGTCCATTTATTTCATGCACACAGTCACGCTTTGGAAATTGGCATCTCTGTTTAGAAAGGACAGCTTTCCTGGCTGCAACTATCCTTATTTATTAATAACGTGTCAGCAGTATTTATTAGCCAACATAAGGCACAAATTCCCATTGGTCTTGTCAAGGAAACATTCTGATATCCTTTAACAACAACAAAACAAAGATCACAGAAGGCCGGGTAATTGGGTATTATTGCAGGCAATCCAGCTGCCCTGCTCCTGTCTCAACAAATTAAGTCCTTTTTTAAAAACCAAAAAAAAACCCCAAAACCCCACAAACAAACAACAAACAGATCTTATATAGGGCATCTAAATTAGTGATTTTACTACTGCTTTTTTTCTCCCATTATTATTCTTGTGCCCTGAATTGAATAAAATTTTCATCCCAAATGAGCAGGTAAGCCAGGCAGCCCAGAGGTGGCTGCACTCAACTGATTAAGATGAAAATTTTATTTCTTTTTCAGGAGTGAATTTCATTCCTGCCTGGTTACAGATCAATGGATCAGAAATGAATGGAATTAAGCATGCATAAATCAAAACAGAATGTTATTACCAATGACAAAACAAGAACAACTTCTTTGGTTTATAGTACTGTGATACTGCTAATAAATAAGAAGAGACCAAATTATGTTGTTTGCTGTATATTGATCACTCCAGCAAGAGACAATGAGAACAGTATATGTAAACATAAACAGGCATAACAGGTTAGTTAATGCTCACAGTAATGCATTTTTTAATGAATGCAGAAGCTCTTCATTATTGATACTAATTGTCTGTAGGTGATATAGCAAAATCAAGAAAGATCAGTTTCTTAAAGAAATGCATTACGCATTTCTAAAAAGCTTTTTCCATAAAATCACGTCTCTGGGAATCTCAGCTAAGCAGAACCAAGGTAGAAATGTGATGTAACATCTACAAATGTAATGGAAGTCTGCTACTGAGTGAGGTGAGATTGACTGAGAACGTTCACTAAGCCAAGTGAGGAAGCCAAGTTCTTCTTATGGAGATTTTGGGCTTTTCTAAGCTAAGCTTTCCATGCATAAGTAAATAGATACCGAACATACATTTTGTTTAAGGAGACAGTACATTTAAAGTAACAAAGCTACCAAAACAAAGAGTACAATTCAGCAAAACCAGTACTTCCAGCTTTTTTGTTTGTTTGTTTTTGAATGTGTCTGTCTTTGAAAGTAATCATTCACTACTCCCGTCCTTTCCAGTTTGTCCAAAGTTTACCCACGGAAGCTCATCCCTAATCAGCCAGCAGTTCCACCATGCATTCACATTTTTAAATTTTAAAACTTAAGGTGGCCCATTCAAATACGAGTAACTACTGCTGCCTTTATGGTTCTCAAAACAGAACATATCTAAGTTAAAAATGAGTTTAAATTCACAAAGAAATGAGCTCTTCAACTGACTCACACAGCCTATATCTGGCTCTGATGATGTGTAATAGTGAGACACATGCTTTTAAGGTGGAGTCTTCTGAAATGTTTTCTTCAATAGTGTCTAAAGTCTATTCAAAAAATGCCATACTGCAAACTTCATCCACAAAGTAGGTTGCTATGTTTTGAAAAGAAAGAGCAAATACATTATAAGCAATTATCTCTTTCTATAGCCTTGTAGCATCATTTGGGTATTTGCAAAGCCAGTTGGAAACTGTGGTAACCTACAGATACGATGCAAGTTAAATAACTTCATTCTGAAGTTGCATTCCTAAACACTGTATTAATTCAGTAATTGCTATGCTAAATTTGTTGATGTTACCAAGAAGAATATCTCTTTATATCTGCCAATACGAACTTATCCTGGATCTAATGCAGATCTATCTGGTCTCTGGTGAATTCTCTCTCAGTTGCATTACAGAAACAGCATTGTGAACTCCTCTGAGAAAGCAATGAAGGGAGGAATTTGGAGATATACCTACATTTACCTGATATACATTTTTTTAATTTACAAGAAACACCAGGACACAACTCACTAATTTTAAACTATGTTAAATTTGCAAAACCAAAGGATGCACAAATCAGTATTTTCATTACTAAAATGGAACTGTAAGCACATACCAGCATCCAAGCAGTTGAGTCAGAAATGGTCTTTTCCATAGAGGCTCCTTTCATGTAAGAGTCATACTCCACACCTCAGCTGGAAAATCTAAGCCCACCGAGGGAAACCTTCAGTGCCTCTCGGCTGCAAGACTTGTCCTGCTTGCTTTATCTAAAGGAAATGATGTATCATTCTTTACATTAGGAACCAGTTCTGTTGGATATTGATACCTATCAGGTTTGGTCTACTCTTTTCCTGATATAAAAACCTTTCACAGTGCTATCAGCCTCCACAGAGTCTGAATGCTGAACAGATGAAAAATAATTCACGTTATCATATCCCAGTACTCAAATCAGCACGAAACCTGAAAATGCCATATAATCATTCCTCCAGCTTTTTAGTAAGGAAGCATTGGTGACTTCAAAGACATAACAGCAGTTAACACAGCATGTATCTGATCAGCATTGCCCCCAAATGTAGGGGCCACAGACACAGAGGCAAGTGCCCTAGCTGGAGCTGGAAAGCTCAGCCACACCAGGATTAACTTCTATCGATTTATTCTACCGCACAGTTTACCCCACATTGGCAGGTATTCAGCTAGCGTTTGACTGCTTTCCAAAAACCTATCTATCCCCATTTCTTTGGTTTCCTCTGCTGAAGAAACCGTTCTCCCACTTCCCAGTACCTAGTGCTCCCTTCAGGGAGTACAAATGGTGTCAGGACCATGAAAAGAGAGAGGAGGCAATGCACTTTATGTGAGTTTCCAGCTGTCATTTTTTTTTTTCTTTAAAAATGAATAATGAACAAAATGAAATTGTATTTAACGGCTATCTCTGCTGCCGCTGTCCAAATTAGTATTTTTCTGTTAAATTAGAGGAGTATAAAAACAGCTACATTTTCCCTTCAAGTCAATAGTAAAGGTTCCTCTTTTGTTTAAAATTTCTCAGTAGTTTACTGTTCATACAGATTTCAAAGTTTAAATATACAATAACTTCTGCAAGCTCATTTGTGTTAAATAGAACAAATGAAACAGAGGAAGTCCATTTTCTCTCTGTTGTATTATTCTATCAAAAAACTCCAATGTATGATCACTATTTTGTGGAGACAACATGTTAAATCTCCAAACAGTATAATTAGGTATTACTTAAATTCATTTCTTAGATGTAGCATTATGTTGTTTTTGTATCTCAGCAACAAATATTGCAAGGATCCTAATTCACTACTACATTACATCAGCTTATGAAAATAACACTATTGAATATAGTTGCACAGAAATTCTATAATTTTGTGTCATAACTTCTACTCTTCAATATGTTACACAAAATACGGACTGGCATGTAAACATACCATCAATCCATACACAGAGACAAGACTGCATTCTGCTTTTGTGTGGATTAAGCAGGAGCGGGCAGCAGAGAATAAAGAAACGAGCGGGAAAAGGACCCATTTTTAGCCTCCACTCACTGTATTTGTTCACGGAAGCAAAAGACAGAATTTGATTTCTCTTAGCCCCGAAATGCTGAACAAGTACTGCAGTTTCTTCATTATCTTTTCCTAGGGTTGTTGAGCAGGTGGCCTTAGGGAGATTCAACAGCTTGGCAAAAGCCTACGCTAACCTACTACAAAGGCAGAGGCGACGGAAAAGAATGTTGCCCAAATTCGAAGGGAAGGAGTTGATAGATGTGCATTTTGCATGTGGAGACAGAGATCAGGAAAAGGCTGGTCTTAGTAATAGACTGAAAAAATAGTAATAACTAAAAATGCATATGAACAGGAAAATATATTGCCATTGCACTGCTAATTATAATTATCTTCAAGAAGGCACGCTAACAAACTCAAAACATGTTTCAGCCCTGATTTAAAAAGCAGAATGCTTTCTTCTTTCCTAAGTAGGTAAACCAACAAGATATTCTCAGTGGAACTCACGGTCAAAAAAGAAAAAGCTTTGGCTTTCCTCGAGAATGTGCTTCTGTTAACTTCTATGTATTTACACTTCTCAGTGACTCACAGCATCACACAGATAAAGCCCCAAGGAAATGTAACAGTTAATAAATTATTAAGCCGTCCTCCTTTAAAACATCAGCACTGGGCAGTACAAAGACTTGGCATGCCACGTCAAATGCAAAAGGATCTGCAAATCTGAAAGAGTTATCTGCGCTCTGGAACAGCTGGCTCTGCAGATCCCGAGGCCCACCTGGGATCCACTTACTACAGCCTGTCATTCTCACTGAGTTTAATGCTTATACAGTCAATGAAACATAAGATGAAGCTAAAGGATACATCCCCAAAGAATCCGACTTATGCTTTGGGAAACGACCTTTAAGCAGTCACCTTCTGATAGAAAATTAAACTGCAGCTCCATGCTTCTGCAAAAATACCTTGATGTTTGTGACTTGTTCCTAATGGCGTGCAGGCATTACATTGGCACTCTTTCTACTGGATTTTCACAGTAGTATTTGGCATTTTTTTCTGTTTTATATTTCCCCACTTTAGCAAGTAAAACCTGATATGCTAACGTGATTAATTTAAAATTACCGTAGTTGGTGGTTTTTCAGTGACAACTGAAAACCCATTAATTCCTTTGGCTTCTTTGAAAAACAAGATTTGCATTGCTTGTGGAAGTATTTCCTTAACTTTGTTGGATGAGTATATAAACCAAACACATTTCCTCATTTTATTAGAAGAGCAGGAGCCCTGTTTTGATGGCTACTGTCACGAACAACAGATCCTAATGTGATTTGACTTGTTTTCTGCTGTAAAACAAAGACGATTCCTTTTATGATCTCACTAAAGAAACATCCTTAATTAGGAGCTGTCCAGAGTGAAAAATAAGAGTATGACATAGGAAATACTATGTTTGCAAAACGACCTGGGAAGAAGTGATGAAGAGACATAAACAAGCTAGAAACGTACTTAAGAGCAGGTGAAAATTCGATCTTAACATTGTGTCTCTGATAGACTTGACTCTTACCTACTGTGTGCCTAATTTTATTTGCTGGAAAAAGATTGTTCGTAATACTGGCACTTTCTCAAAGCTAAAGCACAGAGAAGTCACTGGCCATAACACACATACGAGCACACATATTTATATTTTCATACAATGGTTCACACCTCACTTTTTCAGACATCAGAAAAAACGTTTAGCATCATATTCCCCCTCTCACCCCAATCTTTCTTAGTTTGGACACAGCACATATGCTTACAAATTTTGATTACTTAGCAGTTATCATCAGAGATTAAATAATTGTGTCCTGATGGTGCCTGTGTACTCATGCAGGAGATGATCATGTCAAGCACCAAATCCTTCCGTGTACAGTTGTACATGGAAGATAGCACAGCACAACTTCAGAACAAGTTTTGAGACTTCACACGACCAGCTCTTAGGTAATCCCCACCTGAATTACCACGCACAAGCACGACACAAACTTGAGCACATTTGATACCAAGCAGTAATTTTACTTATCTCTGCATTTTTTTCAGAAGAAAGAAAACTTGATGGAATTCCCATGTCAAAATGCAAAAACTTACCTTTGCAAGCAGAGCAAAAGTACAATTTCTACTGGTGGCTTTGGAATAAATGTATGTATTTACTACAGCATAACTGATTATTTCTAGTTTTGAAGATCGATGCTACAAACTTTTTCTTCCTTACAAAGTATTTTTAGTACACTAAAGCTACTGCAAACCAACACGAATACATTTTCATTCTACATCTCTGAGTGCTGATTCACTAAACTGATTTCTCAATTTGAAACAACGTGTGACAGAATGATCTAGACTAGTTTTTGAGAGGTGAAAAATCACACACATTTGACTATGACACGCAGCATCTGCATTACTCCCATACTCAGTTACTCATAGCAGTTGCGTCCCCTATCATAGGAAGACTGAGCTAGGAAAAAATGCAAATACTCCCACTGAGAAAACAAGGAGTAATTATAGGAATAGCTGTAAAAGTGAGTAGGGTCTCAAATACTGGATTCTATGGCTTTCCTTCTCCATTCTTTGCTATTTTTGGTCTACAGAACAGTAACATTTTAATTATATTTTAAACCAAAATATCTGTGTTCTCTCCAGTATCAGTACCACCTGAAACCCTCTTTTCCTCCAAAGCTTTGTCAGTTTTGTTTCCAATTTTGACCTGCTGTGGGAAGGATGATTGGGGTCAGTTGGTTTAATTTTACTGCATTATGTTAATAATTAGTTCATTTGACTTCTCCTGTGTATTTTCTGAAAATCATATTTTACCAAGCAAACTGTGAAGAAAATATCTGTCTGTATTAGCAAAACATGGCAATTCGCACCAAGGAAAAAAGTCCCATTTCTTTTAAACTGACTTCAGATCCTGGTAATCCAGACACACCACTGAATTCTGGTATAATACTTATAAATGTCTTCCTCTTCTGTCAAAGACATGCTTATAAGCAAACTACCTGACATAAACTAGGCATCTATTTATGCCCCAAAGTACTTGAACCACATTCTAGTGTTTCTTTCCATCGATTATGAAGGGCTACAGGCATCACCTCAGCTCAGATAAACTTTTACCGTGCTAACTTTGACAAGTAACATTTTTATTAGCATACACTGAGCTTGTGCGTTTAAGATATTCCTAGATGTGAAAACTTAAAAATCACTGTTTTATTTGAAGGCAAAACCATTTAGCAATAACCATGAGAAAGAAACAGCTGACATAAATCTAATAAACAAAAAGTCATTAGTTTTTATTGGTAAGGATGGAGCATACAAAGATCCCAGTTCACTAAGTACTCAAGAAAAAAGAAAGGAGGTGGGGAAGAGGGCCTCTGGCAGCAATTGACTTGGAACAAGATCTGCTGAAGAACACAGAAACAAGACAAACCTGAAGGGAGATGAATCCCACCAGTACCAATACTTCAAGTCAAACAGAATCCATGCATCTGCTTTAACACACATCTGAAAAACTTTAGTTAGATAGATCAAATAGAAGCACTTATCAGAGGGACTTTTCCAATACAGACATGATCTTAGGGAACTAGAAAAGCAGTTATAATGCAGAGATGCTGTATGAGAATGAGACTCATATTTAGGAAGAGTGGGAAATAGCAACATAAAAAACCATGAGTGATATCAAACACATTTGCCATCACTGACAACACCTTAAAGCTTAAAAACAAAGAAAACCCAGACTACTCTTACACTACCATCTTACTCTACAGAAAGAATAAAGAGGGAGGAGAAAATGCTCAGTGCAGCTTTTATTTTCAAGGCAGTGTCACTAGCAACTTAATCACACTATTTCTTAAGGGAATCAGGAAATGCACAAGTTCTATTTGCATATTTGTTTGTAGCAATGCAAGAAAATATATATCAAGAAGACATAACACTTGAATTTTTTCGATAATTCTTTTTCAGCTTATAACACTGAGCAAAGAGTAGTTTGTCCTTTCAATTGGCAGAATTATTTCTTAAGGGAATGATTTTTACATATTTTACTGATAATTCTTGCATTTCAGAAGCTGGATATCAATCACATCTTGTATGCTAAATTCGTGGTAGCTTTAAGTGACACTGAAAAAAAACGTATTCATTTAACTGCCCAACTTTACATTTTGAGGTCTTAACTGGGGTTATGCTGTGTCCCTGATGCACACTAGACCTAAATTATATAGCATGGGCCCAAAGAAACCCAACTAATTCCCCTACCTGCACCTCATTCCTAGTTTGCTCTTGCCTTCTCTGCGTTATATATCTTGTTATTATTCTCACCCTATGGGCCAGAAGAGACTCATTATCCACCTGAAAAGCAAAAAACACAGCACACATCTAAATCTCAAATTGATATTTGCATGTCCTTGTTATTTCAACAGGAGCTATGCAAATTTATTTCAAGAATGTAGTTTGAGAATTTTCAGGAGCTCCCAGCAGAACTGACATTATATCTCACCCAGTCCATGAAAGTGAACCAGCCTGGCAAAATGAGAGATGCAGTAAGCCTCTGCCCACTTGTGAACTCTTCTTCTAATTTACATCTGTTGCAAAAAAAAAAGTAGTGTGTGCACCCAAGCGAAGCAGTAACTCTCACTCTATGTGTTGTCATCGTAAATGACCTCACCATCCAATTTTCAGCCCAATTATTGTCCACCTACTGGCTACCAAAACCATCCTGCTGTTGAGGTGCTGAAAGAATATAACCCAGAAGCTTTCAGTGATTTTTTCACTGGTGATAAGTGGATAGACCTCGACTGAAATTACCACATCTGTCTTCAGAGGTGCTGTCTACCTACTCATGTACTACTTGACAAAAAGTTCTCAACTCCTTAGCTGAAAAATGCAATACTAGCAACCAGTTACATACTTGCTCTCCTTATAACCAGTGCCTTGACCAACACTTTCAAGAAAGAAAACCTGGTTAGCCCCAATCAGTAAACCAGTCTTTACATTTCTGATACACACCTGAGAAAGGACCACACCATCATCTGCCTTGGAGATGCTGTTGCATTGCAACGCCTTAAGTAAGCATGAAGCACTTGAAAACTCACAAATAAAAGACATGAGGAGAGAAACAGAAAAGCTGTTGGTCACAAAACAAGCATAGGAGGGGAACTTATGAAATCAAACAATTTAAGCGCTGTGAGTGATGAAACAGCCTGTGACTTCTCCAGTCCAGGTTACAGGAACGCAACAGGGGAGAGGCACAGCAACACCAGGACAAAGCAGGGGCTCAGCCCATTACAAGGGTTTTCACAGTGCACAGCCTTGCTACAAGGCCCTGCTGCAGGCCCCCAGGCACCAAAGCAGCTGGTCAGTTTGAGCAGCACACAAGAAGTTCAGCAGTTTTCAGTAAAGGGGATGCATTAGCAGGGGTAGAGGAACTGTAGAGAAGCAACCAATCTCCCACTGAAATCATGAAACCTGACAGGTCTGATAAAAGCAGAGTCCTAGTGCTTGTGCCAAAAAAGACCGGGGGGAAATGAAGGAATTTCCTCCCTTTGAACTTCTTGTAAGGTTTCCAGGAGGCATGTGAATGCTATAGAGTTATTATAAAGCCTTTTCAGGGCAAATATCCTTTGCATAATAACATGAAAGAATCAAAAGCATGCAGATGCTTTATGCTGGAGGAAGAGCTCAGGTACAATTAGCATGTAGTATGTAGAATTGCAAGCACGTGTTTTACGGAGAATTGTATTGAGTATATTGAGTAGGAAAGAGCGAGCCATCCTTAATGGATGACAAGGAGTTTGTGGCCTCTGCACCTTAATTCCAACCTCCAATATTACACTGAGAACATTATAAAGGGTATCACTGCTACAGTCCTGTTACCGAGTCTGAGTTCATGTACTGCATACGTTTGTTTTTTATACAAGGCTAACAACTACAGTATCATTTAATACTGTTAATAAATTGAACATGAAGTTATTATTGCCATTTCTTATTTAAGAGACAATTATCCACTTCTTCACCTTAAAAGCATGCCTGAGTTGCTCCTTCTGTTCAAAGACAGTACAGACTTAAATCTTCCTTTGCCTTAGTCCTCAAGCCACCTCAGTCCTGCTGAGCTCTTCCATATCTACACACGCAAGCACCAGACCCCATTTGGCCACTGCTCTACGCCACCCAGCAGCACTGCTGATCTCCTCTCTCCTCCTGCTTCACATGTGCCCCAGTTTCTGAGCCTTCTTATCACTGCTCTGCCCCAGCATGGCATTTTCTGAATGGCAGCTGGAATGAGAAAGCCCTGAAAGCGTTTGTAGGGGTGAGGAGAGTATGACTGTAGTCAAGTAGCAATTCCTGCCCTAACACATTCTGTGTTTCCTTCTCTAAGTAAGAGGGGAAAAAAAAAAAAAAAAAAGAGAGAGAGAGAAAGATTCCTGATTTAGATGATCACAGGCTGATGATTATTTGTAAAAGAGACAACAGCAAATCCGGTCATCAGTGGAAGAGCTAGTCTAAACTTCTGGCCCTTCCGGTTCAGAACCACAGAATGCTTGGGTTGGAAGGGACCTCAAGGACCACCAAGTTCCAGTTCCCCTTCCAATGGCAGGGCTGCCAAACACTGGATCAAGCACTAGGATCGGATTTGCCCAGGGCCCATCCAACCCAGTCCTGAACACCTCCAGCGACAGGGCACCCAAAACCTCTCTGGGCAGCCTGTGCCAGCACCTCACCACTCTCAGTAAAGAACTTCCCACTGACATCCAATCTACATCTCCCTTCCTTTAGTTTAAAACCATTCCCCTTTGTCCTATCACTATCTATCCATATAAAAATGAATATTTTGATGATACTGCTCACTGCAATTTATACACTTCTTAGGTTACAAATAAACTTAGTAGCATTTCCATATTTTCCAGTACCATTCTGTAAATCTTTTTCTTTTTTTTAAAGAAAAGCTCTTTTTCTCATGCTAACAGAGGAGTTTGGCCTGAACAGCACTGGGACATCAGGGAACCTGGCAAGTTCTCAAATTGGTAGGTGTCAAAGAAAATAAATAAATTACCAAAAGAATTCTAAAAATCCAGCTTGCCAGTGTTAACGTAGAATCTAAACACTGTCACAGGCATTACTACGTAATACTGTATTTGTAAGGGCCTGCTAATGATTTTAACAAATCATAACTCTGCTCTGCCTTCGTCTTCCTGATGTGGATACTGAGGAGAATTCGCTACAAAAAATCTAAGTAGTTTAATGATAATCACTTGTAAAACAATAAGGAGATTAACAGAAATTCCTTGTTATTAAACTTTATTTAAGGTAGAGCTAAGGCACTAGAATAAGTGAATGATGCTAGACTTCTTATGTTTGTGAGCTTTTGCTATGCAACTTTTTTCACACGTTGCTTACAGTAATCTGTAGGGAGCACAGATTCATGGGAATGAACAAGACAATGAGAAGGTTAATAGAACACCACCCGTTCCTAAAGCCTCTGGGAGGCAGATTTCACAGCCTTCCCAAGACATCTCAACCAGCGCTCAGCTCCTCTGATGCCAGAAGAGTATCTTTCTTGTAGCAATTAGCACATTATTTCCTGACCTACTGACAGAATGACCCTCCAAGTTGTTCCCTGCTTCTTACCATCATTTTTGTACCTGAAAACATGTATGAGGTCTTTCCCTCATTTTTCCATTTTTAGAAAAAAAAAAAAAAAAAACAAAAAAAAAACAGTTCTGCTGCTGTTACTTCAGAGGACATACTCTCCACTTCTGGTTTCAGGTAATATTAGTGTTTTCTCCCTAGTGGTCTTGGTCCAGAACATAGCTGATTTGTGAATCCCAGTGGTGGACAGTATCACCAAACAGTAGGTGAGGCCTTACAATTGTAATGCTAATCTTGTCCAGCAAAGTGTTTGCAGCTCCTCCTAGTTTGGTACTGCTAGCAACTTAGCAAAAATACTCCAAGCATTCAAAACATCGATGCAGACAACGACCAGGCACGGAACCAAGATCCTCGCAAAACTTCAGTTGTTTAACTGGTAGCACACACAGAAGTCTATTATTCTGTTCTTGTTATACTTGCTGCCTAGCACACCATGTAATGGAAGTGAATGGCAATGGGTATTCCCAAAGTTATGACATCATTTGCTAAGAAAGAAGTAAAACAAAATATTCAATCACTGATGGATTCCTTAAAATGCTCCCATCACTAGCGCATCTGAAAATCCTAATGCTGTGGATGTCTCTGTTTTTATCATGTGAAATACTTAGCTTGACTGAAACCTTATACCAATCCAAGTTTATGAGCCAAATGCTCATGTCCACACACAAAAAACTTCACACTGTTAATAAAGGTGCAAGCCATAAGGCACACAGCCCAAAGCCAGTAAACAGACGAGAACAGGAATTACACGTTCCTACACGTACTGGAAACAGGTAGATTCTGTTTTCACTGTTTGGTGACATTAATGCAGTAATACTGAGTAACTGCTGACAATTAGCCAGAAGATGGAGCAGAGGTCTTGTAAGAAAATTACTCCCTAGTGGCAAAATATTGAAAATTCAATTACACTCTGTTTATTACAGACCTACATTAAGAACTGCATTCATAATAAAGACCTTGATAATATACAAATTAATCGCAGCACAGGGGAGTGCTTTAGTAACTTTTTTACTCCTTGATGTATTCTTTGATATTAAGTTTTTAATATATCCATAGGCATATTGAAATGCTTTCTTATAAAGGATTCCATCTAAAGTTCTTTAAATACAATTGCATGATCGGTGAATATAGTTCCAGAAGACCACCAGATAAATTTTATTAGTTTGATAGAACAAAAGAAAGGTGTAGATAACAATTTTAAAGCCAAGCACTTTAGGTATTGCTCTCTACTTTAAAGTTCGTATTGGTGCTTCAATGAAGCATGCCATTGAGCAAACACTGTTAAAGTCTTAAAGGCCTTACATGTTTCGACAAAAACTTACATTTACATATGTGAATATTCTCTTTCAGTTTAAGAAAAGCCAGGAACTTGGAGGTAAGCTTATCCCATTTCTGCAGATACCGCTTATCAGTTTGAAGTAAGATTGAATAATCTAGTTATCAATATTCATATTATAGCAATTGCACAAAATGCTCCTGAGGTGAGTAACTAGATATTAATTCACGCTCTGACAATGTATACTGGATAATATTGAATAATTTAGTTTCTGAATGAATTTAGTCAGCAGTTTGTTTAGCCTTTCCATCGTCTACTGCCTACTTTAAAGACTTATAGTTGCAAGCTCTTCAGCACAATGGGTTTAAACTGACATATTTCAAATCTAGCTACATACTTGCTGATTTTAATTGTATTTTGGCAGGGAGAGCAGTGTGGCTTGTGTACCTTACAGGTTTTGAAGTGGAATAAAAAAGTCAATTGTCCTCATATTTAACTTAACCTTAAATATTACTTGAAAAAATGTAAGAAGTACTGAATATATGCATGATACTACAAAAGGGTAACTGTAATGCTTGAGAGAGATTCCTAAAGAATTTCTGTAGCCATTGGGTGGAAGAAAACACAAGATTGTCCTGAAGTTCTGCTACCAAATACTGCTACAAAGACTTGAAAAACCAAAGAAACTTGGTCGTACCTGACTAAGCTCTGTGGTGCCGAAACTCCCTTTGGATACAAATAGCCTGAATCTCACTTGTACAAGCCTTCCATTTCAAGGAAGAAGTCAGGATGCTTTCTGCTTTGTAAAAAGATTCTCTGAATCTGCAATGTACGGTCAAGTAATCTGTAGAGCTCAATACTCAAGACCAGCCTCAGTGGCTGGATGAGGTAGAAGTTCGGTTCCATAAGATACGCCTTGCCTAAGACAAGGGATTGAAAACGAGGAGACTGGTAACAGCTCTGGTATTTGAAATCTGCTTGAACAACAGGGAACCCTGATGGTAGCCTTGCCCCAGCTAAGATCAGGCACTCCTCTGGCAATCAGAAAACCACAGAAATGAGCATAAAAAACAGAGCAAAAAAAACCAGATATCTGGCAATAATGTCCAACTACAAATTATGAATTTCGAGTTCTTTTCCATAGCAGACAAATCTTTCACAGATAGGTCCCTTCCTAACACCGCCCACAAAAACTCCTTCAGCGCCTCTCCTAAGTCATCCTGCTCTGAAAATGCCAGATCACTGCAGAGCCCATGGAAATGGAGCTCAGGTGATAAGATCGCCTTGCAAGACAGACTCCTTCCCGGCACAGATGAGATGAATGAATGCCACATGCCTCTAGCTTTCAAGTGTGTTGTTTTTCAGGACTTGCTCTCTGATGTCTGGCACAAAAACAAAACAGAACAACACTGTGTTGGTCAGTGCTACAAGTTTCAACTCCAGGAAGTGAGAATGGTGCATCTGAAGCAAACAGATACAGTAAAGAAGAAAGCAAAGAATTTCCACACTTTCACAGGCTCCAGGTCAGATCTTATTCAGTAAAAGCAACCTGATCCTTTTGTTCAGGAGGTAACCGGGAAGGCAGGATACAAACTCCAGTCAAACCTGCAGTTGCTCTGAGGGAAGTCTTGAAAGCAGCCTTTCATATCTATGTACGATTTAAGATCTCCAGCCATCCACATTCTGCCCTGATAAGGTTAGATTTTATTATCGTCTGACAGCGCTGGCTGATCCACAGCTCATCACAACTCCACCAAACTGCCATCTAGAATAGTGTGAGCTGATACACTGCTTCTCTCATGATATCTTCATTGACACTGCAGGCTTTGTGTGACCTCTGGATGTCAGTCAACCTGCACGTGGATTTGGTCCCTCCTCAATTGCGCTTGCACAAATGGCACATATCTTACAGTACTTGGCTCCCCGAAAAGTCCTATTATTGCCATGTTACTGGCCATGCGGTAACTCTAAAATAGAATACTGCTTGAAGGTTCAGAATGCAGCCCAATGACTTGCAACTTAAGAAGTTGTGCAGCAGATGAGTTTGAGAGCTCTGAAATGAAAAAGGCTAACAAGAATGCTATGGATTTTCCTGAATCTTCTCAAATGCAGGCAATCTGATGAGCTGAAGTCAACCTACATTTCAGAATGAGGAGATAATATGAACACAAACATTTTCTCTTTTAGTCTGCTGTGTCATCGTCATCTATGGATCCTAAACAAAAAACGAGGCTACAACAGACTCTCTCTGAGGAGGGGCAGGGAAGGTATCTGCAAGAAAATACAGTGTAGAAGACATCACACTTAGCACGGCGTCAGAGCGCTCCAAGAGAGAGCAAAGCAGCTCCAAAATGCAGTGCTCCGAGCAGAGAGGGCTCTGACCTGTGCTGACAGACCTTGCCTTCCTTTCTGCAATACTGACTACCAAATCTGGGGCAGAGATTTGCTAATTCTCGTGCAGAAAATCTAATCCAGGAGGGGAAGCAAATATCTAGGACCAGCAGCGATACATGCACAACCAGCACTTATAATGTCAGGTGCTCTTGTGCCAGCTGCTACTGCAACTAACCCAGTCCTACAAGGCTGGTAAGAAGCAAGCTGTGTTGGGTCACCTGTCACTGCTGGAAATCAGAGACATCTTCTTTAACCTCACACATACAAAAAAGGAGTGAAGCTCCATCCAGAACCTCTGATGCTAGGTTGAGTGTGGTCCCTCCTAGCATCTACCTGCAATGGAAAAATTTAAGCATCTGCTTCAATTTCCAAGAATCAGTGGTTGCCCATGCCCTTGCACATTCATTTTGTGCAAGAATGGAGTCAGGCTTGTCTATCCAAAGACAAACAGTACCCATGATTTCAGGAAATGGGGAAGAGGAGAGGAAAGGCCACTGCTTTGTTTAGATCATATGAGAACAGTACATATAGTTTTGGAGAGTTGGTTTCACCTCTTCTCTCTCATATTCTGTGTATCCGATGGGAAAGCAACAAGCACAGTGAGCAGCATGTGTAACTCTGCAGAACAGGAGGCAGAGACACTTGTGCCCATTTTTTTAAAAAAAGGAAATTAGTCTGAAACTGAGTGGATAGAATTTGAAGCCTCAGGTTGAAGAGTACTGAACAAGAGATAAGGCAAAACATAAAAACAGTATGATATAAAAGTGTGAAAAATGTCAGTACTTGATCTAAGAGCACTGATAAAATCAAACGAATCAATTCAGAAAGTTACTAGCAATTTAGCCACAGCTTGCACGAGAAAATTAGTTTAGCTGTACCCTGCTATGATGGGAGGTGGCATGTAACCAAAGAAAGGGCAGCGACATCTCTGCTTCTTTGCTCTTCTGCAAATAGATAAAGAACACATTTACAGTAATAGCAATTTGACAGATGTTCAAAGAACACAGAAAACTACTTCCATTTATTCAAAATACGCAAAAGTAAGCATTCAAACATCGCTTATAATTTGTGAAGTAGTTTTACTACAATCTCAAAATACCAAGGATAATCTAGGTTGTTTTTTCTTTAGTTTGATTTATATTACTTGCAGGGTTCAGAAACCCTTCCAAATTTATACAGGTTCCACCTTTTTAAAATTGTTGCACATGTATTTTAATTTATATACACACATATGTGTATTTATAAAAAATGATACTTTTTCAATCCTTTCATTCAAGAAGGTTAAAAAAGGTAGCATTAGAAAGCATTATTGTGTCCATTTATAAGCAGAAAAAACAAACTTAGAAAGAGGAAGTAACGTGCAAATGCAGAGACACCAAGTTAGTGACCAAATCAGGATTTCACTGCAGAATCTCTGACTTCAAAGCAAAGACTTTGAAGGCTTGCCACGTGTAAAGCTCAGAAGAAATTGATAAGCAGAACAAAAGTCACTGGGATTGGAGTTTAGCTGAGCTAACACTTATGCTTGAGTAATTGCAAGTGATCAGGACACTGAATCTAACCTTAACTCACAGCAGAGTGCTCAGCACTGATTCAGTACTAAATTTAATGGACATAATGAACCATTATCATCACATCCAGGAGTATGGTACATTTTCTTTGATTATTTCTACAGACTATCCAAAATTCAAGTCCACTTAGCTTGTGAAGTCTGATGAGAGCACAGCCTGAGGTAATACAGACACAAAAACAACACAGAAAAGATTAGGTCAGGCTTGATTTAACAAGGAAAAGTAAAGTAGGACCACAATGGTAGAAGAGGTGGTGGGTGCTTTTTAGGAGCAGGTGGGCAGGTTGTTTGCTCATTTTAAAGGCAATATAGGATTGTCACTTATTTGGCATAAAAATACTCAACAGGGTCTTTTTTAACATCTTTCTTGAGAGGAGAATTGTAGTTCCATACAAGTAAAAGCAGAGCATGAGAACAAACATTCAGAAAGCATTTATTTTTTCAATGCGATTGCAATATTTTTCTTCCTTACCTTTTTGTGCACTCTGTTCTGAATCTAATCTGTTTTAAATAACATTCAAAACTGGATTTTGAGATAATTGATAGTACTGTGTCAGCTAAATGATTAATTCATCCTCATTTTATGAATTCTGGCGTAACCAGAATCAGCACAGAACCATGTAATCCAGTTCCCCAAGAGACACTGTCTCGTATTTACTGAGCACAGATATTTTCTCACTGAAAACAAACCTGAAACCTTTTGAGTTCAATTAACTCTCCAGCTGCAGCAAAAGTGTATTATGGTAGATTCTTTTTTAGAGCAACAATTTATCGGAATACTCCTTAGCGCTTTTTCATAACACTGAAATACCTCCAAAAAGAGGATTACAAATTTAACTGTTTAGAGGTGATCAGAGAAGGAAAAAACATCTACTCTAAACTAAGGTAAACTGATCAGCTTTTCAGAAAAAGCAATATATTTGATATTGCACAGAACAAATAACTTGTAAGAAAACAAGAAAGAAATGAATTGGTGTTTTCTTTTTATAAGAGCAATGGGCTAACTAGAAGCACATGGACTTCGTTTCTGTATTTTCAATATTGTTATAGCTGTTTATGTTTGTTCTCTGAGTCCTGGAAGTGGAAAGATGATTCACTGGTTAAGGAGAATGTTACTAATGCATTTAACATGGACAATTCAGCATCTTATGGTTAAGTTCAATTAACAGCTTTATCTGATATGTTACATTAAGAAAAAAAACAGGAAAAAAAACCCACAGAAACAAAGAGTTCTAATTTATGTTTTTCAAAAACGTAGTTGGGCATTTATAACAACTAAAACTGCATTTCTAGGTGTATGGCTGTGCCGCTAGATTGCAGAGCCACCTATGCATCCCTGAGAAATAATGCCTAGGATCATGGGGACTCAAATATTACTCTAATTTAGGTGATGTTAAAAAGCAGGGATCTCCCAAGTTATTTAAGGTTATGAGCTATTAATTGCAGACAGCAGTGAAAGTATTTATTTTTTTTTAACCCAATTGTTTATGAAGCCAATTTAAAAGCCATTATATGGCTATATGTAGATGGTAGTGAATCCCTCTTCTTAAAGGCAACATACTACATCTAAATACAACAGGTTGTTGTCTGAAACTTGACCTTGTGGGGAATAACGATTGTAACTACTAAATAACAAAAGGAGTTGTTTTTTTCTCCGTGGCCATGAAAAAGAGTAATTCAGCCTTTTTCAGCCAGTACTTCAGCTAACAGTTAGGGGGCTCAGCTGGCAGGCATGGCCATCTTCTGGCAACCTAAAAAACAGCAGAGGAGTGACCCAGCTACATAAAACTGCCTCGGCAGCATCAAGATGGCAGAAAGAAATGGCACTAAAGTCAGCCTTGAAGGTGTAAACCTCAGAAGCACTGAGACTGGATAAGCATCCTCACTGCCCCGTGAATGAGAAATTTATGAGCTCGACAGACAGTTCGGTGAACGTAAGGAAAATATTGAGAAAGAGTAATAAAAGACTGAGCTCCCGGGTTTCACCTCTGGCTGACAGGTCGCCAACAAGCAACACAGAGGTGGAACAGTCACAACTCATTCCATCTACGCTGAGCTGGCAGTCACTTTGACTTTGTTCGCTCCCCGTATGAAGTCAACACTGCTGCATTTTTATGTCACAGAGGTTGTTAGATATGAATAAAAACAGGCATATGAACTCTCTCCCTGTTTGCTTCTACTCATAACCTAGTGGCCAGCACATCCCAAAACAGTCAAATAAAGTGCATTTGGGGATAAAACAGGAATACTCTTCTACATCAAAAAGACTTCTATCTCAAAATCAGTATTCTTGCGAACTGTCTTTCAGAAAATTACTAGCACTGTATGCATTAAACCAATGTCTGCTGAGGACCCACCAGATCCTAAAATCTTCAAAATACATTTTCATGTTTATTTAGTACTGACATGAAATTTAAACAACCAGCTAAGTTATTTGGTGTCTTACAGCTTTTCTTTAGGAACAAAAAGGCTTGCACCTATAGGTTCTCCCCAGTTCATCATATTTCCTACTGTATTTTTACAGAGCTCAATTTTGAGTTAAATACAGAAAGGAAATGAGTGGGCAAAAAGAGTTACAGCCACAAAAATGTGAACCCATTTGCCCATCCATCCATTTATTTCCTGCATCTTCTCTACAGCACAAGATATACAAATTCCACAAAAGCACTCAGGGAATAAGTCTAGGACCAGGATTTCTGCTAAATCCCCCATGATTTTGCAGCTCCAAAGAATCAACGAAAGACAGCTGAGGCAAAACATAGCTTATCTGTGGGCAAATAAGAGTCTGGGAACAACAGACTTCTTTACCCACTTTTACAACTAGTCTTTCTACAAATTTAGTCAACATTCTCTGTACTAATTTGATTTTTATGGGAAGGATTTTTAATAGCACTTCAATGATTTAGGAGCATAAGTCCTGCTACAACTTGTGAGGGTCTGAGCTCTACAATCTCTATGGTACTTTCCAAAAATTTCACTCTATCTATAAAATGGAGAAACAATTACTGCTTTCTGCCTTCTAACTACACTGATACAAGGACTAAAAGGAATATCTGGTACTGTCCCTGCATGAACTCCTCACTTTTCCAAGGCTCAAGAGGCTAATATAGCCTTATCATGACTTCAGGTCAAAAGATTGAGTCTAATGGACCACTGAAAGGAATTAATTTCAGAGCTCAGGACCTTTAATTGAGAGCAGATGGTGCCTAGTCCCTATAAATTTAAAGTCTGGGGCCTGTTAACAAAAGCATCTAATCTCATCTCAATTGCCATAAGCAGTCAGGATCCAGCAATATTGAGTTTACAAAACAGTATAAAAATCTCCTACAACTCCACCGAAAGCAAACAAGCAGCAAAGACAGTTAATGAAAAAGACATCATATGTTCTCTGCAGCTAAAGTAGTTAAGGAGAACGAGCAGCAGAATTCCCCACTGAGTGTAGCTTTTAAGCAATTTTAGATAAATCTCCTTATAGAACACATAATGATCACGCAATGAAGAACTCAGTGGCTTGAACAATTCTAGTCAACTGTGTATGGAAGGCGACTGGATACCATCCATTCAATCACATACTGATGATAGAGACCATTCTCTTCCAAGTCATTTTGAACTAGGTATCTTCAAACTTTTGAATATATAAAAGACCTCCAAAGATGATAAAATATCTTGACTCATTCAATAACCTTCTTCAATAGCAAGCAGAAAAGACAACTCAAATGTCCTCCAATAACTTACTTTTACCAAAAAGAATCTTGAACCTCTAATTTCTGCTCTTTTTCTACAAACTGCACGGGTGACCAGTTTGGTTCGGTGAAACCCACTGCAAAAAACAAATTCAAATTTTGTACGGAATTCTTCTTTAAACTGTCTGTCCCAGGTGCAGATTGAGGCCCTATAGCACATCATTAGCAATGATATAACATTTGATTTATAACTATTATAACAGTTTACAGGAGTATTGCATTTATGAAAGAACTTCTTTCTTCAGCATATAGTAGGTCAGCAGCAGAGTGTGCAACGACAGAATAACTTTCCTTTGCCTGTGTTCATGACTGCATACAGATTCATTATGGACATGCTTTGAAGTTTTTAGATCATTTGAAGAAGAAGAAACCTGCCTTTTGCCCTCTATGATTTATCTGTACAAAAAAGTATGTATAAGCTGTAAAAATTAAACTGTGTTAGAAGAGGTCTTGTAAGGATGATATGCATACATATGCACATTTACACACTATTTTACCCAAAGGGTAGAAAGTGATCACAGTATGGTCACCCAGATAAGTCAGCCTGTTGACTTTACTCTGTAGTGGCCTGACAGTGCATAACACCCACCCAAGTCAGTTGCTCCAGAGGTAGAAGCAAGCACATTTTGTCTCAGATGTACCTACTCAGCAGCCACAGTACCCGAGGGAGGGCTCTACCAACAGCTGCACAGAGCCTCCAACCCTAAGAAAACTGCTAACCATTGTGGATGCTCTCATTGGGGATGTAAGATACATCTGTTAACCATTTGTGCATTCAAAAGTTAATCTGTAATTAATTCACGTTGTTCTCCTTATCTTTCCTAGTTCTCATACTGTGGTTTTACAACTAAGAAATAAAAAAACTAAAAATTAAAACAAGATCTTGTAAATATTTTGTAAATTCCCAAGTACAGTGTGGAATCCTGGCCTGACACGCAACAAGTGCAGCAGGCATCGAAGGCCCTTCCACTGAAAGGTACTGAATGTGAAGGGAGAGAAAATGATTCTCCTTGATGTCACTGTGCCAGTAACACATTTCTCTACAATATACAAGTGAAAACAACAACCAACTTGACACAAAGCTTATATAATTTACCATGGAAGTGCTGTTCTCAATGAGTGGGGGAAAAAAAATATAATAAACACTACCACTTCTTAATAAAAATTTCCTTTCCTGAGGGATTTGACATCGCATCTTCTTCCAACCTGAACTGAGAAAAAAATCTTAAATTTTGCCAACAAATGAAGCAGATTATACAAATGAAAGTTCAGACAGGTTCAACAGATACACTGTTTTAATAATTGTAAAAGGAATTCATTTCCAAATTTCACTTAGTATTTAATTTCAAGCTGAATTGTCATCTGAAATAGAAAGAACTTTTCACCCAGAAAGCATAGAAATAAACCTACACATGGCTTTAATAACAGTCTTTAAATAGCTCTCTATTCCAAAAGCATTTTAGGCCATTTTAATAAAAATAATATCTTGACAACTTCAAGTCTGTGCTTAATTTCTCCATCTAATATTTGACCAGTGTACAAAGACAGCAAGCTAGGACTGCTACTGATTTTCTGACAATAGCACAGGCTGCATTTACTTTAAATACAAAATCATTATCAGATCATTTCTCAATGACAAGATGCTTAATTCTACAAGAAAATACAACTAAAATCTTATTTCAAATCAAAATCATAAGAAGGTTTAAAAAGTCTCTCAAATAACTGAATATGAATATTTACTCTATGAAGAACTATTATTTAGACTTTATACCATTAATTCAGTTTTGGCTGATTATATAAATATATATAGGTTTATATCCAGAATGTGTATATGTATACCCATACCCCAATAACCATGTAACTAATAGGAGATGAAGGAAGCAGTGGCTAAGAAAGTGGCTTTCAAATGACAATAGGTGAAACAGTCTTAACAGCTCCGACAAGATTTTTTTTCTCCTTTTTATTCCAATGATAATTACATCAATAAACCTGATTCAGCAATTTTGTTGCTTTCTAATTCATTAATTAAAACAATTTACTGCTACCACTGTGATTTTTTCAAGGACATCAAAACAACATTCCAAATCAAAACAGCAGAGATCATCAGTTTATAGATGTGCAAAGCATGCTTTGCTTTCATGGCTACCTCACAATTAAAACACAACTCAAATGAAAAAGAACTGCTTTCTCTTCCAGATTTCCTTGTGTAAGCATGTCCAGAACACACTTTGTTTAGGGGTTCTAGCAGCAATATTTGTATAGCAAGCTTAAAATGGATCTACCAAAAGTTAACTATTTACAATTAGAAAAACAATGAAGATATTGATATTATAATAAACTGCAGAGCTACGTTCTTACAGCCTTTGTTTTCTAAACCCATTTCCTGTTGACTAATTTTTGGGTCAAATGATAACACGCTTGACTTACAGAAAATAAAACCTGAGGGAAGCTGAACAAGTTCTTCTGTTCATCCTCTCCCACAAAACAAGACTGACGGGAACTACGCTGACAAGCTGACCAAAACTAATTTGAAAACGTTTTGGAAAATACTTTAGATGATGAAATATTTGCACGGTCTTCAGCAATCTCTTTCACTGACTTCTCCTTGGAGCTATATTGTCTGAGCTAACTTCTTTCCACTACTTGTATCATTTGTTTCTGGGCCTATTTGCCATATACCTTTATAATAGCATCAATGTCCAATCAGAACAGGCTAGGCAAAGTGTTCTGAATTCTCCCAACCTTCTCTAGTGTCTTATGTGTAAAACTTCTGACTGCCCTTGTAAACCTTTCTCTAGGCTTCTTGTTGGCTGCCATTTCCCTCAAAATGCAGTGCCAGTGCCAGTCACAGAGACACAGCATTTCTGTCTTGGCACTGCTGAGTGCAGTAGTAGGATTACTTCAGCTGTACAGCATATAAATGACATGCTATGAGGCTGAGGAAGAAACCCTCACATGTCACAGAAAACACTGCTGACACATGTTTACACTTCACTCTAACCTGGCTACATGGGAGAAATGCAGAAACATTTCCTGGGCACACAGGTCTGGGGAAAGGAAAGCCAATGGCTCAACCCCAGCTGAGAAGCACTGGGGCCGAGGAAGAGCTGTTAGTAGCAGTTACCCCAGCTGGGCATGCACAAGGCCAGGGGACCAGACAGGAGACGTGCGTGGGTGCTGACAGAGCCGATCAATGTCACTGAGAGTCCTTGGAGCGTCATGGCAATGGGAGGAGGTTCCTGATGACTTTTTAGAAGGTAGAAATCATTTCATCTTCAAGAAGTGCAAGGAGTATGTGAGGAGGTGGAGCAGTCAGCCTCACACCAGCTCCCCATGGACAATTACTGAACAAATACTGCTGAAATTATCCTTCCAGGGAGCCAGGAAAAGGAAATGCTTAAGAACAGCCAGCATGGATTCACCAAAAGCAGATCATTCCCAAACAACTCGACTGCAGCCTACAATCTGTCTCTGCACACAAAAGGAGAGAAGTAGATGAGATGATGTTTTCTCGTGATTTTAGCACGGTTTTCAGCATTGTCCACCATAGCATTCGGATAGTTAAGCTGGAGGGAGGTGAATTGGACAGGTGGATTACAAGTGCAGCGTACGGAAAACTGTTTGTATAATCAGGCAGAAAGAATAGAACTCAGTAGCTCAAAGAAAAACTGTTGGCATTAAATAACTGCCTTCTTCAGGGGCTAATACTGGGGCTGATGCTTTTTTTATGTTTTATGTTTGTATTACATTTAACATGTTGAGAATGAGTAGGATGAAATGTGCCCTCAGCAAGTTTGTGGATGGTGCCAAGTTGCAGAGAGCGATCAACATGCTGCAGGGCAAGACTGCCTTTCAGAGGAATCTCAACAGGTGGTGAGAATGGTAGAAAGAAGCTCACAAATTCCAAAGGCAGAATAACCTCATATCACAGTACTAGCTGTGAATCTGTTGGAAAGCAGCTTTGTAGTAAAGGACCTGGGGAGTCAACCTGAACAAGAAGTTGAGCAGGAGTCAGCAGTGTGCCCTTGCAACAATAACAACTAACCCCATGGCAGGCTGCCTTCAGAACACCAGCCAAGTGAGAAGTTCCCATTTATTCAGAACTTGAAGACCGCATCTGGAATAAAATATCCACTTTGGGGCTTCCCAGTATTCATATGACACTGACAAACTGGCATGATTTCAGCAGAGGCTGAGCAAGACAACTGGAGTGATGAACCATACAACCCAAGGAGAAGCTGAGAGCACTGGGTTTGTTTAACCTGGGGAAGGTAAAAAGGGGAAGTATAACTTTGGTTTTCCAATACCTACAGCATCAGTTACAGCTGCAGCAAATAAAATTCTGATTTGATATAAAGGAAAAAAATAATCACAAAGAAGCTGGCAAAGCATGGGAACAACTGCCCAGAAGTTATGTAGAAATCTCTCTTGGAAATTTTCAGAACTCAACTGAATAAGGCCTCAAGCAACTTCATCTAAATTAATGTTAGTCCAGCTCTGAGCAGATGGTTGGACCATATGACCTAAAATATCCTTCTAAACTGAATTATTCTATGATTTTCTAAAGGACTGTGATCCAGCCACGTGTCTTTCTCACATTTTGGTAACTGATAATTCTTATGTAAGCATAAGTCTTAGTACTTGTATTTACTGAGTTAAATTTCTTCAAATGGAATAATTTTTCCCAGCTCTCATCCTGTACTACTAAGTGATTTTTTCCAGGTTTGTATTATTCAAGCCATTAAGAAAATCTATGGCACAGTATGTGGAGGACTACTTGATTCAGTTTGCCAGCTCATAAAATAGTATTAATCATTCCTCATGCATTTTTCCAATAATTTCTACATTCATCTTGCAATAGATAAACCCAGACCATGTGTCTCTGTTTAGGAGTATGTCAGGACTGAGATGAGGTCAAAAGCCTTCCTAATGTCACAAAACCTATCATGCTAGAATCTGCTCCTTTACCAAGGAGGTACTTACACTATCACAGAAGGGAATCAGTATCAAGTGCTCAAGTAGCTGACAAGACTTACCTCCCCACAAACACATGCTTATTGTTATAAAGCATAAACTTCTAAAGCTTTTTTGTTCTTGTAGGAAGTTACCTGGCTAACTGATTAGAACAGTTCCTTCTCCTTCCCTTTGCCCCTTCTGGAGTTGTCCTTTCTATTTATTTATTTATTTATTTTGCCTTCTGGAACCATACCCATCCTCAGTGATGTCTCAGACACAAGTCATAAAAAGCCCAGAGGCTATAGGTGCTCTATACATGCAGGACCCTTTTTTTTTTTTTTTTTCCTTACTTAGGTAACCTCTAATCCTTTATTTAATAGCACAAATGTTAGCAACATGATCAGCTATTCTCTGAGCAAATCCTGAAACAAACCCAAGAAAACTTATGAATAACATATTATCAGTCTTCCAGCACTGCTGAGTAATAAATTAACTCTTTTGTGTACACAAACATGAATGCTAAGAAAAGGAGAACATAAGGAGAGCATCTTCACTTTATTGCCTACTATATCTTAAACTGAATCATAGAATTATAGAACAGTTTGAGTTGGGAGGGATCATCTAGTTCCAACCTCACTGTATGGACATCTCCCACTAGACCAGGTTTCCCAGGGCCCCATCCAACTGAGCCTTGAACAGTTCCAGGCACGGAGCACCCACAGCTTCTCTGGGCAGCCTGTGCCTCACCACCCTCTGAGTAAAGTATTTCCTCCTCATAACTAATTTAAATCTCCCCTCTTTTTGTTTACAGCCTCTTTTCCTGTCACTACGCTCACTGATGAAGAGTCCCTCCCCATCTTTCCTGTAGCTCCCTTAAGTACTGGAAGGCTGCAATGAGGTTTTCCCAGAATCTTCTCTTCCAGGATGAACAGCCCCTACTCTCTCAGATTCCCTTCGTAGCCTCTTTCAGTAGCATCTTTGTAAGGATTCTGACCTTGCTTCCATTTTCTGTGTTGCTTTTTTCCTGAAATTCAGATCTCTTAAGAAATTCTGAGCTATGTGAGACGGTCTTTAAACACCTCTTTTCACCACTTCTTAACATTAGAATGATAACCAACAGTGAATTCTTTGAAATTCCCTCTTTAGATTTGCTTTCTTTGCAGAACCCAAGTCTAATTACCGTAAGCTGTTGCTAAGCCTACAGTTCCTGTGCATCAGAAGATTTTGTTGGATGCATTCAGTGTCATCATCTGTCCTGATGTCCTATGCCACCATATAAGCATCATATGAGCATCATTAGGATGGATCTTTGGAATTTCAGCCACAAGTTAAGAGACACTCATACCTCTGACATCCAGAAGATCAAAAAATGTTATTGGAAAAGGTCAGTCTAGCTGTTCCCTCTTACAGCTACCACTAGCCAAAAGAATCATCAATGTAATTTTCAATTGCATTAACTGTTAACCCTAGGAAGACGTACTGAAATACGTCCACAGATGTGCAACCACAATATAACAAGCTAAATATTGGCATAGAGGCAGAAAACGTACGATAATATTGCAGAAAACTGGGGACAACTCTTTTTGTGTATGTATTTCTGTCCATGTGCATGTAACCAAAGAAAAATGCATATTCCTGTTTAGGTACTAAATATTATTTCAGAGCTGAGTTCTGTCAACAATAAAACAGATGAATTTCCTGGCCATGAAATTTCTTAGCAGTGAAGCAGGATTTAAGAGATACTGGCATGCTTAATGAGGAGTAGATAATTGCTAGATGGAATACTGTGGGAAAGAGTGAAGAAGCTGTAAATGGTGGTATGGCAGTAAGATGAATATTCAATTCATCGGGTATGTGGCTGGTTTTGATAAGTAGCTTCAGCATTTGCCCAGTAGGTACCAAACAGCCCCTATTCAGTAGAGCTCTTCCAAGTTTTGCCTTAGCATAAATAAGGTTGTTAAACATGTGAAAATGTCTAACTCCTTCCTGAATGATGTGCATGATTTAAGAATGCAGAGTTCAAGTATGTGTTATACATGTATTGTGTTAGTGAGAACAGGTTTAAAATGTCTTGACAAGTATCTTACCAATGTATTTCTTGGTTTTCAGAGATCTGAATGCCAGTAAATTCACCATTCTGGAAGGACAAGAGAGTATTAGATTCACAAGAATGCTGTCTTCAGAAACTGGCTGAAGTTGGAGAAAGGAAGCAGGCAGGTGCCCAAGCTGCAGATCAGATGATAATTTTTCTTCACAGAAAAATCCTCAGCAATGGACATTCTGCTAGCAATATCTGCTTTTCCATAGCTGTGAAAAATGGGTCCAAGTTTCAAATCATTTATCTAACCAATTCAGAACGACTGCCTGAGGCCACGATCTCATACTCCTCTCTACATTTTATCTTTTTTTTCCATTTTATCATTTCCTAATATCTTCCAATATTTTTTTTCTTTTTAAACAAATCTCCAGCAGTGCAAAACTTTCACTAAACAACAAAATAAACCTCCACGTTGCAGAGCCAGTGCAAGTGTACACCTAGTTACTCTTTGTGGATGTGCGTATGGTCAACTATGTGGCACACACTGATCTGCAGGGTCTAACTCTTAGAAACACTGTCGATACTGCTTCCAAAGGGATAGAAAGTGGTAAGGGCCTGCTTAAGCCTGAAATGACTAAAATCTTTTCAGTCACAATTTATTGTCACAGCCTGAGCTTCAAGTCTGCACAAATAAAAAATGCATATGAAACTGGCAATGTAACTTTAAAAAAATAAATAACTAAAGAAAAGCACAATTCTGTTAAGGAGCTGCACTTTAGGAACAACTAGCTCAATTAACCTTTGTGTTTTGAGTAACATCTTTCTGATGTCACATAAAGTCAGAGACAGCAGTTTAATGAATTAGAAAATAATTCAAATAACTATGCAAATTCTAAGATACCTTAAAAATATAATGACTTTTTATACAAAGTGGTTATCTGAAACTTAACTGTAACTTCTTGCTCGTAGTCTGCTGGAATACTAATCAATTTTAAAATACAAGCTTTAGTAATATTAAAAGCATATTAAAAACAAAAAGTTACTGGCATGCATATAAAAGATGGGCTGCTTGAATTTCAACACCACGGGTCCTAGAACAATTAAATACCACACACTTCTTGATGCAGCATTTTGAAACAGAAAAGCGTGCATATCATGCTGATCCATTTACTGATCCATTTTTAAGTAATATGTTCTTTTTTGTTGTTTGTTTCCTTTTGTCTCCAAGAGAACTGCAATGAGAATGGAGAAGACTAAGAAGCACATGAGTGCTTGGTGTGCTCCAATTGATACATCACGCTGTACACAACACTGGTAGGCTGCCCAGATTAACAGATGCAGGACCTCCTTCAGAGAGGCTGACATGACAAATCTCCGTGAACGTGATGCCAGGAGTCATATATGAACTTGAACAAGCTCAAAGAAAAATATTTCTTTATAGAATGATTTACAATAAACAATAATCCAAACCTGTGAGGTGAGAATCTATATACCTTATGTCTGGAAAACAGTTCCGATGTTTTCTATACAAAATCTGCTGGCATTCATTAGATTATTAATGTATTTAAAACTACTCAACAATCATTTACAACTCATTATTTTTTTTTTTAAGAAAATTTTAATCCTGCCAATATGATGCAGGAACGCAGCAGAGCCTAGAGTTTTGCCTTTCTGAGGGAGATGCAATCTACAACTATTTCACAAAAGCAAACATACCCAACATTTAAAAGGAAAGAAAGGAATCTGCATTTTGATGCCAAGCTTCTGTTCTTATCTAACTGACAAGAAAGAAAATCTTAATTACATTCAGCAAATAGCTAATCCTAAGTTCATAAACCTATAGGACAAGTCACAGTTCTCATCATCACGAATGGTACCATTAACTCCAATGAGAGTGCCTAATGGCAGTGGACTATTTAAAGCAGTGAGCTGCTTTCCTGGGGGAAGAGCAGCATCACTCAAGAACTGAGACCTTTCAGGTGAGGAAAGCGAGATCTGGTGTTGCGTTTTGCTTATTATAAGCTGTTGCTCCCTACCTACTTTAGAGGTAAATATACTGCACGTAAATGTGTTTATCTGTAAAACAATTCAATTGAAATTCAATCAGGAAACTTTCAAACACAGCAGAGAAGACTGGCTGAAACGCTAGTTTTGGATTCAAAGCTTTATCGTATCTGTCAGATTTTAACCACATGCTAGCACAGCTATTAACTTCAGGCCATAAATTAAGAAAACTCGCACCTGCAGTTTGGTCCCTTATATTAGAGCACCTGTGCCTGCCAGGATGGTATTGCTTCCCTGCCTTTAAATTATATTTTTGATTCTACTGTGAGCATTTAACATACTGATTTCAACGACATTTATAAAATCATTTCTGAGCCAAAACTTCCAGGTTCAGTGGAAACAAAACCCAGAGAAAAATACCAGAGAAGATTAAGCTTTTCACCACTTCCATAACATCTGCAACGAAACGGGGACCCATGACACGGTCTGAGTTATACATGTTTCATAGCCCTAGGGGACATTCAAGCCATCAAAATTTCATTAGCCTCACAGCAGTCCTAGTACCTCCTTAAGCTGGACTGCCGGCCTTCCTATCAATAAATAAATCAACTGTAATCCTTTTTAGTGACTAAACTCTTCTTTGAAGTTGTATCAAACATCAGACACTCTTTGCATGATTTTAACTACTACAGAGTAGTGCTTTTTCTAACATATTCAGCTTTCTCTCACACAACATATAAAACAAAACTCTAGTTTTCCACTGACGAAGGGGTTCTTGGAACAAGATATTTTGCCCTTTTAATTTTTTTTAAATAAGAATTATTAATTTAAAATTTATTAATGAAATATACCTAAGCTGAAGCGGTGACCTCTTGGATAATGTATAGATACATCTCTCTTAAGGATATTGTATGTGTGTATATAGACAGGCATAAAAAAATCATTAAGCTAGGGTTTTACGGAAGACTCAAGGAAGTCAGTTTCAGCACAGACCTTTCAGAAGAAAAAAAATCAGAGGACTGCTTAACAACTTTTTTTTTTCTAGACTGCTTTGCAGACAAAGCACCAGGAGTCATTCAACAGAATCTCCACTGCCAAAAGGAGGTAAGCATGTGCTCCTATCTTCCTCCTTCAAAGCCTGCTTCCTGACCAAAATAAATTTTCCAAGCGTGAGACAAAGCTGTTTTGAACATGGACAGCTGCCTCCTCAGGTAGCACACAGCATTAATTCCAACACAAAAAGCAAAATCTCCTTCGAGGTGGATGTCATGCACAGGTGTTCTCAGCTAGAACCAGCCACCAAGGCAAGGAAAGGCAATGACTACAACAGCCGTGGTTCCACATTCTCAAACTGAAGTTGAAACAATAAATAAGTAGGACAAAACATTACTGCTCGTAGTTTAAAATAAAAGTGGCGTCTTTCTTTCTTTCTAAGTATCACAATAAATACTCACACTGCCATTTACCACAATGTGTTAAAGCTGTGTCAGAGGATAGAAATAAAATAGCTCCAGCTTTGGTACAGCTGAGCAGCCACATTTAATAAATTAATAAAATGAAGTTTAGACATCTAGGCAATAGCCTCTGCTCTAATTTTCATTTTTACTCATTTTTCTTTACTCATCTTAGAATCTGTCACATAGGAAGTCATGAAGTTAATAGAACAAGCGTATTCTAGTGAAGCTGAAAATCTTCTGCAAACAAAAAGAAGTTAAAGAGAAAATGCTTTCTAAGATTTGTGCACTTAGCATTAAACATCACATCAGGTTCTGTTCATAACCTCGAGTTGAAGTAAAAGATTTTGCAAAGCTTTAAAAGTGAATCAAGTCAATTACATTAACCTCTTTTCATTTAAAAAGCTAAGCCTTAATATACAACGGTCGTACCCCACATCCTACAAAGCTGCTGTTTAGATTTATTTGCAGATTTTAATTGCACAGTAATCCAGTCCCCTAGGCACATCAAAGGCCACACGTCCCTCTTCACCACAATTCCAATTGCTCTACTCAGCTAGTAAGTTTAAAGCATGATCAAATTTGTTTTCCAATCACATGAGTCCTGTTAATAAGCTATTCTTTGTGTTCATTCATCCGTTCTAAGATTCTGCAACTTCTCTGAGATGTCTTAAAAGAGGAGTTTACAATGAAACCTTTGATTGCAAGCTGGCCTCAGGGATCAACTTTATCACCACTTACTTTGCTGCTTCCCAAAGGGTAACAGGTGAAATGGCCCAAGATAAAACAGAGCTAATCTTTTTTGTGATGAAACTCTTCCAAAATTACAGCCAAAACAGCAAGCCCAAAGCTTTTATTAGTTGGGACTGATAGTGAATATTGACTTTTCTGGGAAGGGGAGGAAAAAAAAAGGAGATAAATAATTCAAGGCCATTCCTTGAACTTTTAATGACTTAGAATGATTGAGTGTCAACCAAAACAGCAAATAAAACATTGATTTATATACGTGCATATGTGTAAGAACTTACCATTTTCACTGTCGGACTTGTTCTCGTGTTCGGTATCAGTCAGAGTGAGGGCTGAGTTGGAACGGCTCGACAGACAGGAGCTGCGCCCTGACTTGACCCCCCTGCCCCAAAGTCTCATGGCATGCTCTGGAGACATCACTCCTTCATTTTCAGTATCAGCATCTGACCC
>JANHGO010000001.1:48683587-48705150 GCA_024606505.1 Aquila spilogaster
GTTATCATTATCATTATTAGTTTCTTCTTTTCTGTTCTATTAAACTGTTCTTATCTCAACCCATGAGTTTTACTTCTCTTCCCGATTTTCTCCCCCATCCCACTGGGTGGGGGGGGAGTGAGTGAGGGGCTGCGTGGTGATAGGTTGCTGGCTGGGGTTAAACCACGACAGTAACCATAAAGCAGTTTATAGAAGTATTACATTTATAAAAACCCAGTGATTGAGGGCAGGGAGGGAATCAATTTTTTTCTCCAGCATACAGTAGTGCAGTGGCAGAGCATGTAGCACCAGAATAACTTTCCGTTGCTTATGCTCATCACTGCACATGGATTTGCTATGGAAATGTTTTAAAGTTTCTAGGTCATCTGAAGAAGAAGAAACTGGTCTTCAATCCTGTATGTTTAATCTGTAAGAAAACTATGTGTATAAGCTGTGAAAATAAAACTGTTCAAGAAAAGGTCTTGTAAGGATAGCCCTATATATGCATACATAGCTGTATACACACATTATGCATCTATTTCACCACAAAGGACAAAAAGCAATCGTAATGTAGTCAACCAGAGAAATCAGCCCGTTGTCAGTCTTCACTCTGTTGTGGCCTGACAACCCAGAACTAGGGCTTCCCAGGTCAGTCGCTTCTTTTTCTGCTGTGAATACTGCACCAAAGGTGGAAATGCTCATATTTTGTCTCAGACATACCTAGTCAGCAGCCACAGTACCCCAAGGAGAGATTCGCCAGCAGCAGGTCTGGCATGGCAGCTGCACAGAACCTTCAGACTCCAAGAAAACTGTTATCTATTACGGACAATCTTATAGGAGATACAAAAGGTATGCCTATTGACCATTTGCATAGTCACAATTTAATTCATAATTAATTTACATCATTCCCCCTCATCTTTCCTAACTTGATGCTGTGGGTGCACAATTGCGAAAATAAAATAAACAAACAAAAATCAAAGAAAGATACTGGTAAGTATTTTGCAAATCCCATGTACCCTATAGAAGCCCAGACTAACCCACAACAATCAGCAGGCGTCAAAGGCCCCTCCACTGAAAGCTTTCTAACGTGGAGTGAAAAAAAAAAAATTATTCTCCTTGGTTTCAGTGTGCCAAAACCACACTTCTCCTTGTCTACAACATACAAGTGAAAACAATAGATAACTAAACAGAAAACCTATATAATTCAGGAAGAAAATGGTATACTGAATGAAGGGGGGTGGAATAAAAATAAAAACCACAGCTTTTTAACAAGCATTTCTCTTTCTGAGATTTGAGATCTCATCTTCTTCCCACCTTAAATCAAGGAAAAAAAAACAAAAACAAACTTATATTTTGCCAACAGATCAGGCAGCACATTATTTAGACCAAAAAAAGTTCGATGAGTTCAATCCACATATTGTTTTAGTAACTGTAAAAGGAATTAATTTTCAAATTTGACTTGAAACTTCATTTCACACTGAATTCTCATCTGATCAAAGAAATAGAACTTTTTATCCAGAGAACATCAAAACAAGTCTTTACATGGGTTTAATAAGAGTTAGTTTTAAAGAACTGTCTATTCCAAAAGCCTTTGCAGCTTTTTATAAAAAAAAAAACCAAAAAACAAAACTTGACAAATTTTCTCCAGCTGTTATTTGACCAGCATACAAAGGCTGTTACCTATAATTATTACTGATACTCTGACCATAGCACAGCCTATATTTACTTTAAAGTTGAAATCGTTATTAGGTTATTTCGCAATATGACATTTAATTACACAAGTAAATTCAGTTAAAATCTTATTTCAAATCAAAGTTAGACGCAGCTTAAAAAACACCTTTAAAACAACTGAATATGAATAAGCCTACTCTTTATATAGAACTGGTATTATTTAGACTACACCTCTACCATTAATTTGGTTCTAATGAATATATAAATGTATGTATATATGTGTTTGTATATATGTACACACCCCCCATATCCACATAACTATACAGCAAATGAAAGTGGTGGCTGAGAAACTTGCTTTCAAATGACACAAACCAAATAATCTCAAAGCTCTAACAGATTTTTTTTTTCTCCTTTTTATTCCAGTGATAATTATGTCAATAAACCTGATTCAGCAAATCTGTAGCTCTAATTCATTAATTAAAACAATTTACTGCTACCACTATGATTTTTCAAGGACATCAAAACCACATTCCAAATCAAAACTGCAGAGATCATCAGTTTATAGATGTGCAAAGCATGCTTTACTTTCACGGCAACCTCACAATTAAAACACAATTTAAATGAAAAAGAGCTGTTTTCTTTAAAGACTTCCTTGCACAAGCACATCCACAAGAACACATTTTGTTTAGGGGGACTGAACAGCAATATTTTTATGTGAAACTTAAAATGAGGAGGGGAAAAAAAAAAATCTATAAAAAGTTCACCACTTCCAATTAGAAAAAAAACCAAGATATAAATATTAATATTAAAATAAATTGCAGAGCAACATTTTTATAGCCTTCATTTTCTCAACACGCTTCCTGCTCATTAATTTTTGGGTTGAATAACACAACTGACTCACAGAAAACAAAACCAGAAAGGAAGTGATGAATGTCTTTTGCCCATCCTCTCCCACAAATCAGGACCAACAGGAACTACACCAATATTTTAAAATTGTTTTGGAAAATATGTTAGGTGTTGAAATATTCACATGGTCCCCAGCAATCTCTTTCACTGAGTTATCCTTGGAACACCACTGTCTGAGCTAACTTCTACTTTTTGCTATTTGCATTCTTTACTTCTGGTCCTATTTGCCACACATGGCCTTTATAACAGCAGCAATTATCTAAGCAGACCACGCGAGGCACAACAGTCTGAATTCTCCCAATCTCTTCTAGTGCTGTGTGTTTAAAACTTCTGATCATTCTTGTTAACCTTTCTCTAGGCTTCCAGTTGGCTGGCATTTTCCTCAAAATGGAGTCTCAAAACCAGTCACAGAGACACAGTATTTCTGTCTTAGCACTGCTGAGTGCAGTAGTAGGATTGTTTCAGCGGCACTGCATAAAAAGACACGTTGTAAGGTTGTGGAAGAAACCCTCACATACCACAGAAGACACTGTTGACAAATAACCACTATGACCTTCAGCTGACGGCTACCCAGGAGGAATACAGAAACATTTCCTGGATGTGCAGGACGGGGGATAGGGAAGCCAAAGTTCAACCACAGTTGAGAAGTCCTACCACTGCAGAGGAAGAGCTAGTTGTTAGGCACCACTTACACAAGCTGGGCATACACAAGTCCAGGGGACCAGGCAGGAGGGAGGCACCCACAGGTGCTGGCAGAGCTGACCAATGTCATTGAAAGGCCACTCTCTGATTCCTTGAAAGGTCATGGCAACGGAGGAAGGTTCCTGATGGCTTTTTAGAAGATAAAGGTCATGTTATCATTAAAAAGGGCAAGATGTATATGGGGAAGTAGAGGCAGTCAGCCTGACCCCAGTCTCCCAGGAAAGATTATGGAACAAATACTGCTGGATTTGTACCTACTCCATATGCCTGGACAGGCCTCCAGGAAAAGAAAGTGAACAAGAACAGCTAACATGTATTTACCAAAGGCAAATCACACCCAAACAACCTGATTGCTTTCTATGAACAGATAATTATCTCAGCAGACAAAGGGAGAGCAGCGGATGTTGTTTTCCTGGCCTTTAGCAAGGCTTTCAGCATGGTCTCCCACAGTCTCCTGGTAGCCAAGCTGGAGAGAGATGGACTGGATGGGTGAGCTACAAAGTGCAGTCTGTGGAAAACTGGTTGTATGAAGAGGCTGAAAGAATAGTGTTTTGTAGTGCAAAGACCAACTGTTGGCCAATATTAATGGCAGTCCTCAGGGGCTAATCTTGGGCTGATGCTGTTTTATGTCCGTACTACATTTAACATATTGAGAATGAATAGGATGGAATGTGCCCTCAGAAAGTCTGTGGAGGACACCAAGCTGGAGAAAGTGATCAACATACTGCAGGGCAGGGTTGCCTTTCCGAAGTACCTCAACAGGCTGTATGAATTGCCTGAAAAAAACCTCATGAAATCCAAAGGCAGAATAACCTCATCTAACAGCACTAGCTGGGAGGCCACTGGAAAGCAGCTTTGTAGTAAAGGACCTGGGGAGTCAACATGGACAGCAAGTTCAGCAGTGTGCCCTTTCAATAATAAGGCCTAACCACATACCGGGTTGCATTCAGAAGAATGGAGCCAGCATACCCTGGGAAATGATTAGTCCCTTTTATTCAGCATTTGAAGACCACATCTAGAGTACAATATTCAGTTTGGGGTTTGCCAGTACTCATAAAACATTGACAAACTGGAATGAATTCAGGGGAGAGTGACCATGACAATTGTAGTGCTGAAGCATGCAAATCAAGGAGAAGCTGAGTGAGCCTGCAAAAGGCAAAAGGTGGAAATCTGACTTCGATCTTCTACTACCCAAGGCAGTGGTCACAGCTGCAGCAAGGGAAACTCTGATTAGATATAAAGGGGACAAAAAATTCACAATGAAGATCGTTAAGCACTGGAATAGTTGCCTAGAGATGATGTGGAATCTCTCTTATAAATTTTCAAAACTCAACTGAACAAGGCCTGTTAGTCCAGCTCTAAGCAGATGGTTGAGCCACATGACCTCAAAAGGTCCCTTCCAGGCTGAACTATTGTGATTCAGCCACTTGTCTTTCCCACATTTGGGAAATTTGATTATTCTCACTTAAATGTAGGTCCTTGCACTTGTATTTACTGAACTGCATTTTTTCATGTGGAATTACTTCTCCAGCTGTCATCCTGTCCTACAAAGTACATGTGATTCTTTTCAGGTTACAACATTCTATTTGCATTATCCAAGTCATTAAGAAAATCTTGACACACTATGTGGAGCACTACTTGATTCAACTTGCCGGTTCATGAAATACGGACAATCATTCTTTACAGATTTTTCCTGTAAGTTGTACATTTATCTTGCAATAATGAACCTAGACCCTGTGTCTCTATGAGTATGTCAGGAGTGAGGCAGTGTCAGAAGCGTCACTAATATCAAAATACCTATTACTGTTAGCATCTGCTCCTTTTTCCTTACGAAGGAGTGGCTTACACTATCACAGAAGAAAATCATTATAGCTTGACAAAACTCATTTAGTACAAACACATGCTTATTGTTATAAAGCATAAAGTTTTTACATTTTTTTTTCTATGATGCTTCATGTCTAACTGATTAGGCAGGTTCCTCTTCCTTCTCTTTGCCCCTTCTGAAGTTGCCCTGTTTGGTTTTGCCTTCCAAAACCATATCCATCATCAATGATTTCTCAGACATGAGTCATAAAAAGCCCAGAGGCTGCAGACACTCTATACATGTAGGACAAATTTTATTTACCTAAGTAACCTCTAATCCTTTATTTAATAGTATCAATGATGTTAGCTCTGTGATCATTTACTCAGGTGGCAAATGCTGAAACAAAAACAACCAGAAGAAAACATATCAGCAGTATATTACCAGTTTTCCTTCACTGTTAAGTTATAAATCAACTCCCTCTTTTCCCTTTTCTTAGCACTCATGTTTCTGTACAACTTTTTTACTGATTATGTCTCAATTTTATTTGTATGCCTGGACCTCCCCAATTGTATTTTTGTAAGCTCCTCCTCAGAAATTAGACCTTCCTTCCATTTTCTGCATGGTTCTTTCTTGAAATTCAGATCTCTGGAAAAATCCTGAGCTATGACGGTCTTTAAACACCTCTTTCACCACTCCTTAACATTAGAAGGATTTATAAGCTTAACAGCCAAGAGTAAATTCTCTGAAATTTTCTTCTCAGATTTCTTTTTCCTTGCAGGCCTCAATTCTAATTTTATTGCTGTCAGCTGTTGTTAATCCTACAGTTCCTGTTCATCAGATGATTCGTTTAAGTGTTTCCAAAGAGCCTCATCCTCTGGCCTGATGTTCTGTACCAGACTCCCATCATGAAAGCATCAAGATGGCCCTTTGGAACCTCATGCCTTTCCTCAACAGCAAGTTCAGTGACACTCAAACCTCTGACATCCAGGAGATCCCAAACAGTTACTGGAAAAAGGTCAGCCCAGCTGTTCCCTCTTTGGCTACCACAAGCCAAAGAAATTATCAACATGATTTTCAATTGCATTAACAGTGAACGCTAAGAAGATTTATTGAAATATATCCACAGAACTACAATCACAATATAACAGAATCTGAAAATTGGCATAACTACAGAAAACTTGTGATAATATTGCAGAAAACCAGGGATTACTACTTTTATGTATGGATTTCTGTTCCATGTGTCTGTAACCAAACAAAGTTTGTATGCCTCTTTAGATATTAAATATTATTTCAGAGCTGACTTCTGTCAACAATAAAGCAGACTGATTTCCTGGTCATGAAATTTCTTAGCAGCAAAGCAGGATTTAAGGGATATTGGCATGCTTAATGAGGGGTAGATAATTGCTAGATGGAATACTGTGGGAAAGAGTGAAGAAGCCGTAAATGGTGGTATGGCAGTAAGACGACTATTAATTCATCAGCTATGTGGCTGGGTTTGATCAGTAGGCTCAGCATTTGGCTAGTAGGTACCAAGCAGCTCGTATTCAGGAGGGCTCATCTAAGTCAAGTTTTGCCTTAGCATAAAGAAGGATGTTAAACAGGTGAAAAAGTATAACACTACTTCCTGAATGATGTGCATTATTTAAGAATGCAGAATTCAAGTATGTTATAGATGTACTGGGTTAGAGAGAACAGATTTAAAATGTCTTGACAAGTATCTTACCAATGTATTTCTTGGTTTTCAGAGATCTGAATGTCAGTAAATTCACCATTCTGGAAGGACAAGAGAATATTAGGTTCACAAGAATGCTATCTTCAGGAACTGTCTGAAGTTGCAGAGGAAACAAGCAGGTGCCCACGCAGCTGATAAACTGATATTTTCTCTTTATAGAAATCCTCAGCAATGAACATTCTACCAGCAATATCTACTTTTCTGTATCTGTGAAAAATGGGTTCAAGTTTCAAATCATTTATCTAACCAATTCAGAACAACTGCCTGAGGCCCCAATCTCATACTCCTCTCTCCCTTTTTTCTTTTTATTTTGCTACATACTCATCTCCTCTAGTCATCTAACAAACCCCATCAGTGCAAAACCTTCACTAAATAAGAAAATAAACCCCCACAATCTAGTGCCATCAGAACTATTTTCTGTACGCCTAGCTAGTCTTTGTGGCTGTGAGCAGAGCCAACTATGTGGCACGCATCTATCCGCAGTGCCAAACTCCCAGAAGCACTGTCAGTTCTGCTTCTAAAGGGACAGAAGGTGACGCAGACTTGCTTAAGACTTAGACGAGTGACTTTCCAGTCAAAATCATTGCCACAGCCTGATGTCAGGCTGGCACAAAAAGTGCCTACAAACTGGTTATATAACTTCACAATAAATAAATAACTCCATAAGGAGCTGGACTTTAGGAATAACTTGCTCAATTAACTTTAATGATTTCCTTATTAGCTTTCTGATGTCTCATAAATGAGGGATTGCAGTTTAATGGATTTTAAAATAGTTTAAATAAATAAGTGGATTCTAAGATACCTTAAAAATATATTGACTCTTTAAGCAAACAGGTCATTTGAAGCCTAACTAGAACTTCTAGTTCATACTCTGCTGGAATATTTATCAAGTTTAAAAGACAAGCTTTAGTAATCTTAGAACAGCTTAACAACATGAAGTTACTGGCAAGCATGTAAAAGATGGACTGCTTATATTTCAAAGCTACAGCTCCTAGAACAATCACTAACATAAATTTCTTGATGCAGCATTTATGAAATAACTTGCAATGGGAATGGAAAAGAAAGCCTGAAGAAGCACATGCACGCACAGTGTGCTCCAATTGATACATCACACTGTACGTGACACTGGTAAGTTGCCCAGGTTAACAGATGCAGGTGCTCCTTCAGGGAGGCTGACATGACAAATCTCTCAGAATATGATGTCAAGAGTCATATATGGAACTTGAATGAGCTCAAAGAAAAATATTTCTCTTCAGAACGATTTACTGAGCAGTAACCTAAGACTTTGATGTGAGAATACATCTATAAACCCTATGTCTGATAAACAGTTCTGATGTTTTCTTAAAAAAAAAATAATCTGCTAGCATTCATGGTATGTTATTAGTATATTTAAAATTTTTCTACTTAATCATGTGCAATGTTATTTGTTTAAAGAACCTTCTAATCCTGCCAATATTATTCACAAACTTAGGTTGCTTTTGTAGGATCTTAGAAATATAATGTTGAGACCTTGACAAATAAAAGTTAATATCTTTAACAAACTATTTCCACTTATTCATTGTATTTATGCAACAGAACCTTGAGTTTTGCCCTCCTGAGGGATATGCAATCCACAACTATTTCAGAAGAACAAATACACACAACTGTTCCAAGGAAGGAAAGGAAATCATGTTTTGATGCCAAGCTTCTCTTCTTGCATAATTGGCGAGAAAGAAAACCCCAAGTACATTCAACAAATGGTTAATCCTGAGTTCATAAACCTGCAGGATAAGTCACAGTTCTCATCGTGAATAGTCCCACTAGCTGCAATAAGGTCTGCTTATGGTAATGGACTATTTAAACAGTGAATAGTTTTACTGGGTGAACAGTGGGATCACTCAAGAACTGAGGCCTTTAGGTGAGGAAAGTACTATCAGGTGTTGTGCTTTGTCCATCATAGCCTGTTGCTCCTTATCTACCTTAGAGGTAAACATGCTGCATAGAAATGCATTTACCCATGAAACAGTTCCATCAAAATTCAGTCAGGAAGCTTTCACACACAGCAAAGGGGGACACAGTACAGAGGACTCGTAACTCTTAACTTTGCTTTCAAAGCCTTATCAGATTTGTCAGATTTTAATAGTATACTGGCACAGCTATTAACTTCAGGCCATAAATTAACAAAACTCGCACCTGCAGTTTGGTCCTTTGATTAGAGCACCTGTGCCTGCCAGGACAATACAGCTTCCCTGGCTTTAAATTATAATTTCTATTCTACTGTGAGCATTTAACATACTGAGTTCCAACTACGTGTATAAAATAGTTTCTCAGCCAAATCTTCCATGTTCAGCAGAAACAAAAATTCAGAGAAAAAAAACCAAAGAAGATTAAGCTTTTCACCACTTCTGTAACATCTCCACTGAAATGGCGACCCATGACATGGTCTGAGTTATATATGTTTCATAACCCTAGGGGACTCTCAAGCCATCAAAATTTCATTAGACTCACAGCAGTCCCAGTACGTTCTTAAGTTGGACTGCTGGCCTCCCTATCAATAAATAAATCAACTGTAATCCTTTTTAGTGACTAAACTCTTCTTTGAAGTTGTATCAAACATCAGACGTTCCTTGCATAATTTTAACCAGTGCAGAATAATGTCTTTTCTAACATAGCCACAGTCTTCTCACACATGAAAAAATACAATAAAACTCTAACTTTAAGCTCATGGAGGAAGTTTTGGTATATTGTAATCAGCCATTTTGCTTTTTTAAAAATTGCTAAGTATAAAGTTTATTAAAAAAGTACACCAAACCTATTGTATTTCTGAAGCAGTCACCTCTTTGGTAATGTAAAGATACGACTCTCTAAGGGAATTGTGTGTGCGTACGTGTATATATAAAAAATGTATTTTCAAGATCATTAACCTAGGGTTTTACAGAAAACTCAAGAGAATTTCTTTCAGCATAGACCTTTCAAAAGAAAAATCACAGGGCTGCTCAACAATTTATTCTAGATTGCTTTCCAGCTGAAATATCAAGAGTCATCTAACAGACACTCCATTGCCAAAAGGAGGTAGGGAAGTACTCCTGTCCTCCTCCTTCAAAATTTGCCTCCAACTGAAAACAAGTTTTCCAAGCATGAGACAAGCCACCTGCAAACACGGAGCTCTCTCTCCTCAGGTACAACATGGCATTAAGTCCAACACAAAAAGGAGGATCACATTGGAGACAGCCCTCTTGCACAGGCATCTTCAGTTAGAACCATCCACCAGAGGAAAGACAACAAGTATGAATAATGCCAAAATATATCTTTCATTTTGTCTTCTCAAACTGAAGTTAAAATAATAAATAGGTAGGACTAAACACTACTGCTTGTAGTTTAAAGTAAAAGTGCTTTTCTTTTTTTGAAAAGGATTACCATACATACACACGCATATTGCTGTTTCCCACAATGTGTTACAACTATTGCCAGAGGATAGAAATAAAATTGCTCTGACTTTTGTACAGCTGAGCAGTCAGGTTTAATAAATTAATAAAATTACGTGTAGACATGCAGGCAATAGCCATCACTAATTTTCATTTTTACTCATTTTTCTTTATTCCTCTTTTGAATTTGTCATATAGAAAGTCATGAAGTTAATAGAACAATCATTTTAATTCTAGTAAATCTTCTGCAAATAAAAAAGAAGTTAAAGATAAACTGTTTTCTAAGATTTGTGCATTTAGCATTTAACACCACATTAGGTTCTGTTCATAACTTCAAGTGGAGGTAAAAAAATTTTGAAAAGCTTTAAAAATTATTCAGTCAATTGTATTAACCTCTTTTCATTTAAACACTAAGCCTTAATATATACAATGGTCATACCCCACATCCTACAAAGCTGCTGTTTAGAATTTTTTTTTGCAGATTTTAATTGCACAGTAATCCAGTCCCCCAGGCACATCAAAGGCCACATGTCCCTCTTCCCCACAATTCCAATTCCTTTCATCAACTAGGAAGTTTAAAGCACAATCAAATTTGTTTTCCAATCACATGAGCCCCGTTAATAAGCTATTCTTTGCGTTCATTCATCCATTCTAAGATTCTGCAACTTCTCCAAGATGTCTTAAAGAAGAGTTTACAATGAAACCTTTGATTGCAAGCTGGCCTTGGGGATCAACTTTATCACCACTTACTTAGCTGTCCTGCAAAAGGTAACAGGTGACATGGCCTGAGATAAAACAGAACTAATCTTTTTTATGATTAAACTCTTCCAAAATTACAGTTAAAACCTCACACCCAAAGCTTTCATTAGAGCTTGCATTAGTTAGACTGATACTGAATATTGACTTTTCTGGGAAGCGGGGGGGCGGGTAAATAATTCAAGGCCATTCCTCTAATGATTTAAAATTATCAAGTGTCAACCAAAACAGCAAATAAAACATTGATTTATATATGGGCATATGCATAAGAACTTACCATTTTCACTGTCGGACTTGTTTTCATGTTCGGTATCAGTCAGAGTGAGGGCTGAGTTGGAACGGCTCGACAGACAGGAACTGCGCCCTGATTTGACCCCCCTGCCCCAAAGTCTCATGGCATGCTCTGGAGACATCACTCCTTCATTTTCAGTATCAGCATCTGACCCTGCACTGATAGAGTAACCTCTGTGGGGGAGCCCCATTTCCGCACAAAACGCCAGTCCTCGACGAGTTGCTGGTTCACAAACTCCTAACTGCCTTAGGGTAAAATTCTGTCCTGATTAGGGGAAAAAAAGATAACAAAAGGTGAGAATTTTTTTTTAAAGAACCTAAAAGTAAAAACTCTTCATGTGTATAACTGTCTCAGGTATCACACAAGGTATTTTGTCAAAACTCTGCATGTATTACAATCAAGTGGATTCTTTTGTCTCCAGCTCTCTGTGGTGCCCCTTCTCACTCATACTACACCTTAGCACTGTTTTGTCAACTGCTTAAACACATCAAAACTGCTCCTGGGTAGGAAAGAAACATAACAGAATCTGCAAACTAAGAAAAGCCAATTCAGCACATGAAAGGATTAAAAATAAATGACAAACTTTTTTTTCTCCCCCCCCCACCTTTTTAAAGCATGAAAGCAGTAACAAGGTATTTGTTAGTATTACCTTTTTCTTTGTTTTAATTTTTTTTTTTTTTTTTTGGTCTTGGTTAGAGGCCAAAGCAACAGGCTATTTTCCCCATACAGATGTCACCTAATATGGCAATGGAAAAACTAAATGGGAACCAAACTCACTTGGTCTTTATTGGATCTCTCTGCCCTACTTTAACACATAAATATAAACAAATAGGAACACGGCCACCAGTTACCTGCAAGGACTACAATAAAGTTGTTATTTTTTGTGTCTCTGTACTTTGAGAAATATTTTAGGCTTTTACTGCTGAAGCAGAGTCTGTGCATTTTAAACAGACTTTCAGCCTCTGTTTTGGAGCAGAGCAAGAGACATAAGTGAATCCCAAATGATTGTATTAATAAATTAGGTGCAATAAACTCGTGACACTTCAATAACTTAAAGTGTCTAAATTATGCGACACTCAAAAATGACTGCCTTTTTAATGGCTGTGTCTTCATCCCACTTTTATGTCCATAGATTTAAGACATTTTATGATACATAGACACTTGGCAAGCTCATTTGCATGCCTATACCCATAATGCTTTTCCACCCTAGCCCACAGTTATTTCATTTCTCTGGGAACAAATTAGAACACGCATTTGATTTTTGAATCTGAAAGGCATCCTAATTTCTCCAAAATTAGTCATTTAACATAAAAATATGTTAGTAAGATAACTAAAGCTTGTAATACAACAAGAACAGAATCCCATCAATCAGAAACTAACAGAATTGCAGTAGTGTGAATACAAAAGTGTAAATAATTCCTGAAAAATTAAGAGTTAATGCCCTGGCCATAAACTTGTTTTAAGTGAGCCAGTTAATTATTTTATTGCTGCGGTCACATGAAGTTGTCGTTATAAGTTTCTTTGCAGTCAGAACCATAAATGAATTCTGACAATGACTTTCATAAATAATGAAAATCAGTTACTACAATTAGGTACGAATCAAGCTGTATTTATTATGCAGCTGTGAATAAATATTTGAATGAAAATACAGCTGGGGAGGTAAATACAAAAGGACTAAGCACATCTATGACTATGTCTGAACAGTGTGAAGGGTATAAGAACAGGGGATTACCGTGCACACTGATAGTATCTTGGCATGACTGCTTTAAAAAATGACATGTGAATTCTCAGGTTTTATGAGAGTTGAAACTAATCAGAGAAGCAAACAGGCCAAACAAACAGCCCAGTGGTAACAGAGTCAGAACTGAAAGTAGTAAAGTGTCTAAAATACTTATTATTTTGCATTTTGGTAAATATATGTTAAAGGTGACAGTCTAGAACACTGTTTTTACATGTTTGGTACATTATTACATGAATCTGCATTTTCAAACAGTTGCCTAAAGTCAGAACCAAATATAGAAGCCCACGTGCACATGTGTATGTATACAGGTGTACCTACACACACATGAAGTGGCTAAGGTGTATACACAGTTGCACATGCAGCATCTTATTGGTTCTAAGAACAGGGGTTTGGGAAGCAAAATAGAAAGGAAAAAGGTATTTTTGACCGAAGACAAGGTTACTTGAGTCAGTAACAAAACTGCTGTTGACTTCAATGCTACAAGGTGTTATGCCTGTGGTCCCCATAACCTCACGGTGCTGAGATCTGGAGATGAGGAAGGATGTGGACAGGCACGGATGCTGCCTTTTGAGCCACAATTAGACTAGCTGCAGCAGACAAGCATCGCAACCTGCAGCTCCTCAGCCAGCCTGCACCACACAGCCCCGTGCTCCCCCCACTGCTAAAAGGACCTCTTTGCACTCAGAGAATCACTCAGGGAGACATCTGTGCAGACACATCAATTTGAAGAAACTATCCCCCCCCTCCCTTTTTTTTTTTCCTCCTCTTAAGCATACTATTATTTTTAAGAGAAGCTACTTCAGGCATTACATAATAACATCCTCCATGATCACCTTCTAGAAGACTTGGTCTCAGGCACAACATACCACCTACCATCTATTAATGTTTTTTGTTTTTTAACTCTAAGTTTATAACAGCCTACCTCCATGTAAAATATTTTCTTCCTTTTTCCCCTCTTATGAATGGTAAGAAAACCAAAATGGCACATCACAGTGCCAAAACAGAAAAGGGGGGCAGGTTTGTGTATTGCTTTCCCATCACATTCAATATATTAGAGTTTTCACCACACTGAGAAGTTTTACAGCATAGCCCAGAAATGTTGTAACAGCTTTAGAAACATCAGGCTAAATAATCTTCTGAATTAAAGCTTTCCTAAGAGCTTTACTAAGAGGATTGTACTCCATGTAAGTTGCCTACACAAATGAAAAAAAAACAAAAAACCAAACAAAACCAAAAAACCCCTAACCAAACCAAAACCCACAAAACCCAAACCAAAAAGTTGACATAGAAAACTATGTATTTCTGTAGGAATTTGTATCCCAAAGGAAATCATACATATGTGATACAAAAATTTTACATCTTAAGATTCCTGAACAATGAAAACAGGAAGTCTTCCAGGATCCAGGGGAAGCTGAACACGGCTGGGATGCAGACCTAGTGGGCAGCAGAATACACAGGGGACTTTTACCCGATAATGAACAATACTACGAAATAAAAATAAAAATTGAAAAGGAGGTTGTAGGAGCTCAGTGGAAAAAAGAGTATGAAGAGAAGATGTTCTCATCCTTGTGTTCTTAGAGTTTCTAATTAACCTTTCCAGAATGACTTCAATGTGAGGGATTTAATCATCTGTTTCTGACACTATACATACATTGGCAATTTCTCCCACTGACAATAAGTGCCTCAACAGTTCATAAAGACTTAAAAACAACTTTGAGAGTGTAATGAACTAATTCTTAAGAAGAAAATGTAGATACAGAATGAACAGATAGGCATAATGCCTTGTGGTTTTTTTTTTTTTCTTTTCCTTTAAAAAAAGTATGAAGTATAAAATAGAAAAAAATTAGACACAGTGTTTCAAGGACACTTGTTCTGGAGACACCTTTGGGGATTTTGGTTGATTTGGGATGATGTATCATGAAGTTAGGTTTTAAAAACAGAAAATAATGCTGTTTACTACCACTCTACCATTAGATACTGCATTTCTCTTGGCTAGGAATATCAATTTATGGGTAGTGTAAGGACTGCTGACATCCTCCATTTGTGCAGACAAGAACAAAATTAATGTAATAACTCTAAAATAACCTTCAGGAGCTTGGGCAGCAATCACTGTTAAAAATGCAGCATTTGCCAACAGCAGCCATACACATCCACCTGTTATGTTGCAACCGCTTTCTGTGTAAGCAATGATCCACATACAATTGGTGTACCTCCTTAACTACGTTAGTTAAATAAATACAAAAAAGTATACCAACATAATTTTAATATATATGTCTTAATATATATAATTTTTTAAAAGAGTGTGTGTGTACATATATATTTCTCTGCCAGAATCACACAGATTATATTGTCTAGAAATGTAAATAACTTTTTTTAGTTTAATCAAATACTGCATATAAGCAAGTTTGATATATGCAGAAATTATGTATTATTTTAGAAAGTCAGAAGTTAACAGCTGGATTTAAATGAAAACCTGCTGCATTTGTGCCACATTTGTTTCCCTGGCCTAAACTGGGGAGGTTATTCAGACATCCATAATAATTGAAGCTTCAAGTTGGAAATGTTATCTGTGGAAATGGGTTTTTGAAGAGGACTACTAATCAAAAGAAAAGGCCCCATGGTTCTTCAGTTGTCAGTCCTTGCTCTAAGTTGGATCTATACTAAATATATACACAGAGAGATTCTCTTAAAAACCATGAAAAGGGGAAAGAAACAAACAGAAGATATGAACAAAAAAATATCCAACAGAGAATTTGTCAGCATCTCCATACATCAGCACTGTCCTTAGTAATTCATTAACCACTGATAAGTCGACAAGTCAGGTTTCAGCAACAATAGACTATTTTGGAAAAGAGGGAAAGAAAAAAAAACCTTCTGAAAAGCCTGCAAAGCATCTGCCTAGTTAGTATAAAAATACACCCACACCCCTACCTTTAAACCAGAGGAATTATAGTTTGAGTGCCTTTGCTGACTTTGGTTTTGTCATAACAGGATAGACATAGTACCAAAGAGGCAGAGGTCCCAAACCCATCCAAGCCCATACTCAAAATTCTGTTTAGTTTGTCTCTTGCTTATGTTTCTGAGGAAGTTTCATGCCATGTCTGCTGTCTCTGCATCCTTAATTACTTGTCAGTTCCTTTCTAATCTATTCTTCTTTGCTGCCTTCTATGTGCCTGTAACACCTTCGTGCCATTCAAAAATCAAGTGGATTTTCCCTATAATCACTCTATGATAACGCATGGTGAAAATACTTATACTAAACTTCGAAAAATTGTGAAGCAACTAAAGCTATACAGATGCAAAACTACGATCATGGTCCTTAGGAGAACCAATCTTCTCCCTTACATTTCCTCAATTCCCTACTTAATCCTGATTTTTTTTTTTTTTTTAATTAAAAGAAGTCTCATTTATTTAGAAAGCAAATGAGGAAAAATATTTTTCTCAGGTTTTCATTTTCTGTCTGCAGACTACTGCATACAAACATGACCTCATAATACAATGCTTATCATATAAGCTTATTGTATAAGCAGCACTGATGTCAAAGTGTTACTGCAAGGACCATGCTGTTTTCTGCTATATGGGAAAAGTACTTACTTTTGTATCCATGTTTAGACACTATATAGTGGCATGTTTTTCCTATTTGAAGCTCCTTACCTGGAGATCATTCTCAACACCTCTGAACACTTTCCACAGAGCAGAAGCCAGCACATAGCTGCACCACGTCTTTGAAATGCTTCATCACTTCTGTACAACCAAGAGCTCAAGACTATTGACCTGATTCAACAGTACCTTGCCTTCCTAACTCATACACGACAACTACGAAGGAATAGCTCTGTTAACAGCAAATTGGCTGGCCTGTTCACTCCAGTAAGTCCTGAAAAATAGACTTCAATTATGTGCTAGTCAAAGATGGAAAGAGGAGCTTCTTTGTATATAACAATAGGCAGCAAAACTGTCCCTTCTGTTCCCAGAGCACTAGCTAATCACTACAGGACCACTGAGAACATGGGGTAGATGGCATCTTTCCAGATGATCAAAGCAGAGCTGCACTGGTTTAGCAAGAATTCCACGCAATCCTATGGGATCTTAAACAACATCTACTTTCAAGTATCAATTCTACCTGGTTTCTTAAGGAAAAATATGTAACTTCTTTGTAAATAAAATATTTTTTTCCACTTACTGGGGCAAATACAATGCGGCACACTTACAGAGACGGTCCTTCGTAAGGAAAGGTCTTGAGAGGAAGGACAGAAGTGAAGTTAAATGTACAGTAGGGTAACAAATTTGCTGGAAATGAAAGGACAAAGATTTTAAAAAAAGAAAATAGCAAACAGATGCCGTGGATGCTCCATAAAACTCTGATAAGAAGTGTACAAATGCTGTCTCCAGAAGTCAGAATGTTAGCTGGGTAAAATACAATTACACAAGAGAATGACTAATAGATGTGATACCATCCATTCTGTCACACAAACTTCACAATATATTCACTAAAAAGGAGTTTTCAAAGCTGTACTTGCAGAGTTCTCTTCACTAGGATGCAAGAAATCGCAGTGAAGACTGACAAGTAATGAGCTTTGCCTATGTTAACATTTTTTCTGATTTAGCATAGTATTTTGTTGTTGTTACTTCAGCCTGATTTTCTCTTTTGTTTTTGTGAAAATTATCTGTGAAATTTAAACCATCCTAACCCACTGCATCACATTTTCCTCCTGTTTTTAATTCCTATGTTTTTCTCTTCACTCATCACAACCTTCTTCCTTGTCACCTCTTAATCCCTCTTTCTTGACCCTTCCGCTCTATGCACTTTTCCATCTTAACCTCCTTTTCTTGTCATTATCTGATTTAGAGTGGAGCCATACCATTCATATGAGAGACAGTTGCTTCTCCAATATATCCAGTAAACTACATAATAACAAACAGCATTAAATTATATTAAATCTTAGCAAATGTGCATGTAATTTTGAAGTGCTTGTTATTCTGAGCAAACATTAACCACACAGTTCTCCCATTCCTTATGGGCTTTCAAAACCATATGGGGAGCTAAGTCATGGTCTCAGTGACTTCTAAAAGAGTTAGTGGCAGATACTGTGAGTTCTCTGAGCTGCACTTACTCTGCCACTCTTGCTAGAAGAGCTTTATGTAAGACTCAAAACCTGAGTCAATTCTATAAAAAAAAACCCCCAAAACAAAACAAAACAAAAAAACCCAAACCCCACACTTATTTTCTTTGTGGGAAATACAAGTATTTCAAACCTGATAGTTAAACCAGCCATGTATTTTTACTAGCATTAAATTATAGAATCACAAGGAAACATTGACTGAAATGCTAGCCTGGGAAAGTTTTTATTTTAAGAAACAGAGCAGAATCGATGTGAATGAAACACAGCATCTTCCTGCCACTGGTTTTCCAAATTATTGTTCAAACATGCAGACTCTTCTGTGCAGTATGGGAGACTTGTAATTTTATTCCCTGTTAGGCTTGAGGGTGGCAGGGGATCCTCAGTACTAATCCACAGACTAGAACATGAGAAGCACTTCTTAATCCAGTATAAGGATAATAGACTGTTCATCAAGCCCTTCTGAAGTTACCAGAGTAAGATTAAAGTCAGCTGAAGATAATTTCACAATTGCACAATTCAAAGCTTCAAGCTACAGCATCAGCAATCATGTTCCAGTAAATGATTTAATAATTTAAACATTATAGTTCCAAATTTGGGGATTTTATATAAAAGTCTGGTTTTATGACTATGATTACATAACATACAAACTAAATTAAGAGAAGCTAACACAGCTGTCCAGATCACAGGCTGCAAGGAAAAAAAAAAAAAAAAGAAAAAAAAAAAAAAAGGATTCTGTGGATTTAAAAAAGAAATACAACTTCATGAGTAGCAGGGAACACAAAGTCTTGATCATGACCAGAATGACAGTATAGGCATTTTAGGCCTCTATCTTAATCTTTGGATCCTGGGACCAAATCATCAACATCTCAGCATCCATTTATTACAAAATACAAATAAAGCCTAAATTTGATAGATGTGAAGAAAATATGACCCAAGGGTAAGCAATGCAGAGATGATGGATATCCAGTCTGCAAAGAGCCTACAACCACAGATCTGACAGGTATGAACTGCCACATTAAGGTCAGTACGATGCTAATGACATGACATACAGCTTGAAATAGGGAAAGAAGGTGAGGAGGAAGGAGGCAGCGTGAAGAGAAGCACACAAAATAGAGCTCAGGCTCACTGCTATTCCTCCATATGAGGAGGAGAGAAAACTCCACCGTTACTTCTGCCTTTCCATGAGGGAAAGGCATGTCTGCCACTGCAAGTGAACGGATAGACCCACAGAGGGATATGTCTCACAGCATGGTAGAAAACTTGATTAGTTCAACAGGCTCTGAACTGGTATAAGAAAAATCCCAACACACCTATTCTGAGTAGCTCATATATTTCTATTTGTAGGATTTCATAAACAAGTAACCCACATGCATGGGAATCAGCTCTGCAATGCATGGACAGAATGAGGCGCTCAGACCATCTCTGTAGGTAAGTACAAGAAACAACAGAGAATACAGACCCAAGGATTTCTGCAGAAATGAAAACCTCTTTTAATCCCCCTTTCACTCACACTTCCCATCACACGCCCCCAAAAGGGTTTCCATTCTGTAAACCCCCCCAATAAATGTAGCGTAGCATTGTCTTAATTTAGATTTTCTAGCAAAATGTCCATTATGCTGAAGACAAGAAAGGATTTACGACTCAGACATATTTATGGCACTGCAAAGCAAAAAAGTAGAAACAAAACTTGAGGCAAATGTGTTCCCTTGGCTCTGCCATTTCCTCTTTCAGCTTTAATAGCTCAGTAACGCTGAGTACTGGCTCTCAAGCCAGTAAGTTGTGACATCTTACAAACTAATGTCAGAAAGTATCAAGGAACTTTCTGAGGAATTATTCCTATTTTACGTCTCTGCTTCGCCTTCTGCGTTTATTTGCCAGTGATGGAATAAGCAATCACTCACAGCTTGGCCTATAGCCCTGACTCTCAGCCCTAAGCACTAAATCAACAGATAGGACAGAGGGGACTCTTCAGCCTCGTTCATTCCTCTCCTCACCCCATCTCTAACCACACACTTTACTAGCTTTATTCTCTCTATAGATGTTAACACGCTGAAGTCATCTTTCATAACCATGCATGTGATCCATTTATCTCCCCAGTCCTCAGTTTAGTTTTTATTATGAACAGGAGCAGCACATACATCTCAGTATATGAGCTACAGAAAGATGTAAGAGCAATTACAGACCCTCTACAGTATCTTCCTTTCCATGAGGCTGAAAGTCCTTGTGACAGCCCCTTGCTCACCTTATAAATCCGTAATTGTTATGATCAAGAACTTAATTCTCTTATTTTGCAACGGGACTAGTCCAAGACAAGGTTTTTACTCTGTGGACCAAGGCTGTGTAGAAATGCCTGATCAAGCAGTCTACTGCCAATAACCAAGGATGATTTTTCCCTGGAGAATCACAATTGCCCTTTGTCTCTAGATCTGTAGCTCATCTACAGACCATGACCCACAAGGGGCCAATTTCAACTAGATGAATACCTTAGAGCAAGTGCGCATATGACTGAACGTGAGCTAAATATACTCCTAATCAAATAAAAGTGAAATATTTTTCTTAGTACCACTCTGTAGCTAATAGAATAACTTTAAAAGTCAACAGATCCTTATCACCTGGAACCTGAAAACCAATTAACTTCTTATTGTTGCTTTAAGAAGTAACTAGTATAGCAATGAAAGATGATAATATTACTTAGCACTTGCAGCGCTTTTCATCTTCAAAGCATTTTGCAAACATAAACTAATTAATCTTCCCAACACGCCTGTGAGGTGGGTAAGTGTTATTATTCCTGTATTACAGAGGGAAAAAAAAAGCACCTCTGGCAGAAGGTTATGTGCTTAGCTCAAGGCCACAAAATTATCCAGAACATACTGGCACTGTATGCTGCTTACAGAAGTTACCCACTCAAATCGGGCAGATACTGCAGGTGGCCTTGTTTTAGCATAACAAAAAAGCATCTGCCACGATGACAATCAGGACACATCTTGCACTGCAGCCAGGAACATAAAACACTAATTCTAGTATCTGCCTCAGATTTAGAGAGGCAGCGCTTGCCATGTCACTGAATGGTGATTAATTTGCTCATCAGGAGATCACAAAGTCACTTATTATTTCATACCTTCTTGTAAATAATCTGCAAAGCAGGCTGATTCAGTTCTATTGAGAATCACTTGCCTACTCAATAGTCAAAATCAGCTCATCTGTAAGGCATAGGTAGTGAAAGGTCAAAAATGGTCTTATATATCTATCCTTCCACTGCTTCAGACAGGTAAGTTTAAAGTACTCAAGCTTTAGGTTTAAAAACATGACCATTTAAATCCTTTAATCCTACAGCTGACATTCACGGTGACTAAAAAGATTAAACATTTTGCTATCCAAATAACTCATTTTGAGCAGCTGGTATTTAAAAGCAATAGACTTTGGAGTCATATTATGTTAGCATAGAAGTTGCAACTA
>JANHGO010000001.1:48705250-48812872 GCA_024606505.1 Aquila spilogaster
CGACGAGTTGCTGGTTCACAAACTCCTAACTGCCTTAGGGTAAAATTCTGTCCTGATTAGGGGAAAAAAAGATAACAGAAGGTGAGAATTTTTAAAAAATAAATAATAAATGAAGAAGTTAGAAGTAAAAACTCTTTATGTCTAATTTTCTCAGGCATCACATAAGTTGTTTTGTCAAAACTCTGCATGTACTACAATCAAGTGGTTCCTTCTGTCTCCAGCTCTCTGCAGTGCCCCTGTTCCATTCTGAGTACCTTAGCCCTGTTTTGGCAACTGCTTCAACACATCAAAAGCGTTCTCGTGTAGAAAAGAAAAGTAACAGAACCTACAAACAGAGAGAAGCTAATTCAGCACATGGAAGGATTAGAAGCAAAAGGCAAGCTTTTCTTTCTTTTTTTTTTTCTTTTTTCCTTTTTACCTTTCTGAAGTGTGAAGCAGTAGAAGGTATTTGTCAGAATTGCCTTTTTTTGTCCTGACTAGAGAGGCCTAAGCAACAGGATATTTTCCTGTACAGACATCACCTAATGTGGCACTGGAAAAATTAAATGGGAGCATAGCCCCCGTGGTCTTTAGTGGAGCTCTCTGCTCTCCTTTAGTGCACAAATGTAAACAAACAGGAACGCTGCCTCCCATTACCTGCAGGTCTGCGGTGAGATGGCATTTTCTGTCTCTGAATTCTGAAAAACAATTTGCGCTTTTACAGCCGAAGCAGAGCTTGTACACTTTAAGCAGACTTTCAGCCTCTGTTTTGGGGCAGAGCAAGAGACATAAGCGAATCCCAAGTGATTGTATTAATAAATTAGGTGCGATAAACTCACGACACTGCAATAACTTAAATGTGTCTAAGTTATGTGACACTCAAAAATGACTGCCTTTTTAACGGCTGTGTCTTCATCCTGCTTTTATGTCTACAGATTTAAGATGTTGCATGATATATAGACACTTGGCAAGCTCATTTGCATGCCAGCACCCATAAGGCTTTTCCATTCTGGCTCACAGTTATCTGATAGCTCTGGGAACAAATTAGAATACACGCTCAATTTTTGCATCTGATAGGCATCCTAAGTGCTCCAAAATTAGTCGTTTATAAATACATGAAAATACATGTTTGTAAGACCATTAAAGCTTATAATACAGCAAAACCAGACTCCCCTCAAATAAAAACTAACAGAAAAAATATAAAAATGTAATTAATTCCTGAAATATTAAGCGTTTAAGCACATCAATGGACAAGGCATTAAGTGATCCAATTAATTACTGTATTGCTGTGGTCATACGAAGTAGTCACTATAAGTGTCACTGACTTTGCAGTCAGAACCATAAACGAATTCTGAAAATGAGTTTCATAAATAATGAAAACCAGTTACTACCATTAGGTACAAAGCTAACTGCTGTTATTTGCTGCTGTAAATAAGGATTTGTGCGGAAATGTCGCTGGGGAGGTGCATTTCTAAGCAAATACAAAAGTAGAAAATGCATATATCACTAGGTCTGGACTGTATGAAGACCGTAAGAACAGGCAATTGCTATGTGTGTTCTGGCTGTACCTCGCCATTTAAAAACCATCAGGCCACGTGAACAGTCAGGTTTTGTGAGACCTGAGACTAGAAAGAGAAGCAAACATGCCAAACAAACCGCCCAGCTGTAGCAGGCAGAGCACAACAAAAGGAAATGCCTACAATGCTTTTTTTTTAAGCGTTTTGGCAAATTTAAGCTAGGGATGACAGCCTGGCCACCGGTGTTATGTGTGAGATATATTATTACATGAATCTGGGTTTTTCCAGCAGCTCCGGCAGTTGGAGCAAAAGACAGGAGGAGCCCATGTACAGGTGTGGGAGCACTCACTGTTGCAGATGCGGCACTGGGTTCATCCTAAAAACAATGTTAAAGGAAGCAAAATAGAAAGAGGTAGCACTGACTGACAACAAGACTGCTCGAGTCAGTAACCAAGCAGCCGCTGACCTCCAGACTATGAGGTTATGTGGTACGCCTATAGCCCTGACATCCCCCAGGCCCAGGGTTGAGCCAGGGGCTGCAGCAGGATCATGCTGTGGCTGGCCCCAAGGGCGAAGGAGGCCAGCCACAGCAGCACCCAGCTCTGCAAAGCACTGTCCTGCACACCCAGCATTAGCCACCCAGTCAGACGTAGTGTTTTGAAGAGACTACTGAGCCCTTTCAATTTTATTTCCTATTTTAATGACTATTTCTAAGCTCTTAAGCAGACTATTATTTATCTCTAAGAGAAACTCTTTCGGGCACTCTACATGAAAACTCATAGTCATTTTCTCAGGCTCAGCTGCAGGCACAACATACCACCTATCCACTGCTCATGAGTTTTATTCCTTACTTTATTTTTACAATAGCCTGCTTTCACTTGCTTTCTGTCTTTTTCCCTCCTCTTTGGAACAACATGAGAACCAAAACTGCATGTCACAGGGCCAAAGCAAAGCTCCAGTGCAATTCCGGAGACAAAAAAGGGGTTGTTTACTGCTCTCTCATCACATTCAATACTTTAAAGCTCTTTCACTAAACTGAAGTTGTACAGCATTGCCCAGAAATGCTGTAACAGCTTTAGAGACATCAGGCTCAATCATCTCCTGAATTAAAGCTTTCCTAAAAGCTTCACTAAGAGGATTGCACACTATGTAAGTTGCCTACACAAATGAAAAACAAACAAAGTTGACACGGAAAAATATGTATTTGTGTAGGAATTTATGTCCCAAAGGAAATCATACATATGTAATACAAAGATTTTACATCGTCTTAAGAGTCCCTGAAATTTTCAGGATCCGGAGAAGCTGAATGAAGCAGGGGCACAGAATTAATGGACTGCAGACTGGAATGGGGGCTTTTACCTGCTAGGGAACAATGCTACCAAAAAAAATTGAAAAGAAAGTTGTAGGGACTCAGTGGAAAAAGAGTATGAAGACAGGATGTTCTCCCTCCTGTGTTCTTAACATTTCTAATTAACCTTTCCAGGAAGACTTCAACGTGAGGGATTTAATCATCAGTTTTTTGTACTATACACACATTTGTAAGTTCTCCCACTGACAATAGGTGCCTCAACATTTCATAATGACTTAAAAACAACCTGGAGAATTTGTAATGAACTAATTTCAGAGAAGAAAATGTAGAAGAAAGAGCAAATAGATACGGATAAAGCTTTGTGGGTTTTTTTCCTTTTTTTTTCTTCCGTTACAAGAAATATGAAGTGTAAAATGGAAAAAATAAATTAGACGCGATGTTTCAACAAAACTTGTTTTGGAGACAACTCTGGGGCCTGGGGGCCATTCAGAGTGATGTTTGGTTTTAAAAACTGATAATAATGCTGTTACTACCACTGCACCATTAGATACTGCCATCTCCCTTGGCTAGGAATATAAATTTACAGTTAGAGTAAGGAATGCTGACACCATCCACATGTCCAGATGAACAAATGAACAGTATAACTTGAAGATAACTTTCAAGAGCTTGTACAGCAATCACTGTTAACAACACTTTGCCAGCTGCAAACCCACCTGAATGATTGGTGCATCTCTACCTATGTTAAATACATATCAATAAGTAATTTTAACACACACATACAAAAATTTCTGCCAGGACCACACGGGTTGTATTTGTCTAGAATGACAATTTTTTTAATCAAATAGTGCATATATAAACAAATGCAATGTATGCAGAAGTTACATGTTATTTTAGTAAGTCAAGATTTCATAGGTGAAATAAAATGGCAGCCTGCTCTACTTGTGCTATATTGGTTTCAATGGCCTAAATTGGAGATGTTATTTAAAGACGCCTATAGTAACTTAAGCTTCAAGCTGGAAGTGTTATCTGTGGAAAAGGGCTTTGGAAGAGGACTACTGAACAAAACAAAAAAAGGTCCTGTGGTTCCTCAGCTGTCAATCTTTGCTTTAAACTGGATCTGTACTAATGCAGAAATGTCCTCCTAAAATGGCAAACCACAAAAATGGAAAAACAAACTAACAGATGAACAAAAAATACCCAGCAGAGAATTTGTCAGCACCTTCAGACATCGCCACTGACCTTTGTAATCCATTAACTACTGCAAAGTCTACGAGTCAGGTTTAGCAACTACAGACGGTTTTGGAAATGAGGGAAAGAAACACTCCTGAACTAAAAAGCCTCCTATAAAATATCTGTGAGGTTAACAATAAAATATACACAAACACTCCTCTTTCAAACCAGAGAAACTGTAGTGTGAGTGCCTTTGCTGCCTTCGGTTTTGCCATAACAGGGTAGAGATAAAACTAGAAGGACAGAAGTACCAAACCCACCCATGTGGATACTCAACCTTGTGCTGTGTTTGGGTCTGCTCTTGCTTAAGGTTCTGATAAAGTTTAATTTCTCTTCTGCTGTCTCTGTGTCCTACATTACTTGCCAGTTCCTGCTCCAGCCTTAAGACTTGGCAGTATTTTTCCTTTGTATCTTGCCTTCTTCTGTCTGCCCACAGCACCTTTGTGCCATTCAGAAATCATTCTCAAATGCATTTTCCCTGTAATTACTCTGTGGTAATGCATTACAGGAAAATACTAAATTTAGAAAAACAAATTGTGAAACGACTAAGGCAAGACAGATGAAAAACAACATGTGATCATAGTCCTCAGGAGAACCAATCTTCTCATTTCTGTTCTTCTCCTCTATATTTCTTTGTTCCTGTACTTAATTCTGATTATTTATTTATTTTTTAACTAAAAGAAGACTAACCTAATTTATTCAGAAAGCAAATGTGGAAAAGTGCTCCTCTCATTTTTTTTTGTCTGCAGACTAGTGCATGCAAACAGGTCCTCAGAGTACAGTGCCTATCAATGAAATAGCATATGAGCAGAACCTATGTCAAAACTGTTGTTGCAAGGACCATGTCATTTTCTGCTATTTTGATACGGGAATTACTTTTGTATCCACGCTTAGCTAATACACACAGTGGGCACATTTCTTTTATTTGCAGCTCCTTGCCTGGAGCTGATCCATGGCACTTCTGATTACTCTCTGCAGAGAAAGAACGAGAACGCAGAACGTTTTAAACGCTTCATCACTTCTGTAAAACCAGTAGCCCCATGCTACTGATTCCACAGTAGCTTGCCTTCCTAACTCATGTACGTGACAGCCATGAAAGAATAGCTCCGGTAACCACAAATTGGCTGGGATGTTCTCTTTACCAATACCTAAAAAACACAGCATTCAATCATGTATGAGTAAAAGATGGAGAATGGAGTTTGTATGCAATGATAAGCAGCAGAATCATCCCTTCTCTTCTCAGATGACCAGATATTCACTGCTCAAGCACTGAGAGGATGCCACCTTCCTAGATGCTCAAAGCAGAGCTGCAGTGCTTTGACAAGAATCCCAAGCAATTCTATGAGATCTGAAACATTATCTACCTCTAAATGTCAATTCTGGTTGGTTTCTCAAGGAAAAATGTGTCATTTGTTGTAAACAAAATATGTTTATTTTCTTCTCCATTTACTGGTGGTGAAGACTGCACATCAGGCTTACTAAGGCAGTGCTTTCCAAGGAAAGGTCTTGAGAGGAAGGACATAAAATTGGAAGCAAATGGATAAGAAAACAAATTTGCTAGAAATGCAAGGATAAAGATTTTAGAAAAGGAACTGGAAAAAGATGGAGGCCCTGCATGCTTTATAAACTTCTGATAAGAAGTACACAAATGCTGCCTTTAGAATTCAGAGTGTTAGGCAGGTAGAATAGTTACAGAATAGAGAGAATGAGTAATAGATGTGATACCATCCATTCTGCCACACAAACTCCACAGTACATTCACTAAACAGGAGCATCCAAAGATGTACCTGCTGAATTCTGTTTGTCAGGATCCAAGGAACAGCAGTGAAGTGTTACCACTTTGCCTGTGGTAACAAATATTTTCTTTCTGATGGGACTTTTTTAATTACTCCATCTTGATTTTCTTTTCTGGTTTTGTGAAAGTTACCTATTCAATTTAAACCACTCTAATCCACTATGTCACGGTTTTATCCCGTCAGTAACTTCTGCATTTTTCTCCTCACTCATCACAACCTCCTTCCACGTCACCTCTTAACCTCTCTTTCTTGACCTTTCTGCTCTACTCTCTTTTCCATCTTTATCACCTTTTCTTGCCCTTATCTGAGTTGGAGTGGAACTGTAAGACTCATTTGAAAGAAAGCTGCTTCTGAATATGTTCAGTAAACTACACAAACAACAGTAAATCATATTTTTTTCTAAGCAAACATTAACCAGACTGTTCTCCCATTCCTTATGGACTTTCAAAAGCAGGTGGGGAACTAAGTCACCCTCCCAACGACTCCTGAGAGCTAGTGGCAGTGACACAGAGCTCTCCAAGCTGCACTTGTTGTGCCAGTTTTGGTAGAAGAGTTTTATGGGAAAAGACTCAAAAACTAAGACAAGACTGCCAAAATAAAAGACTCACTTTCAACGTCTGGAGGGAGCTAAAGTATTTTAAATGTGATATTTAGACTAGTCAGGTATTCACAGTGGCACTAAGCTATAAAACTGCAAGGAAACACAGGTTTTAACGCTAGTCTTGGAAATTTATAATTCAAGAAATAGAACAGAATAAATGTAAATGGTACATAATATCTTCCTGCCACTAGTTTTTCAGGTTAGGGTTCAAACATGCAGACTCTTTGGCATGGTACAGGGGACTCAGTTTTATTCCCTGGCAAGCTTGGGGGTGGTGGGGGGATCCTCAGTACTAATCCACAGACGAGAACATAAGAAGCACTTCTTAATCTGGTATGAGGATAAAGGACTGTTCATCAAGTCCTTCTGAAGGTACCGCAGAGTAAGATTAAAGTGAAGATAATTTTACAATTGCACAATTCAAAGCTTCAAGCTGCAGCATAAGCAATCATGTCTCGGTAAATGAATTAATAATTCAAACATTACAGCTCCAAATTGTTGGATTTTAGATTAAAAAATCTGATTTTCTGAATATGATGAAATAATATACAATTTAAATTAAGGGAAAATAGCAGGTCTGTCCAGAACATGGGCAGCAAGGGAAGAAAGAGGATTCTGTGGATTTAAAACAGAAATGCAACTCCATGAGTAGCAAGGAAGCAAAGTCTTGATCATGACCAGAATGACAGTATAGATATTTCAGGCCTCTATCTTAAAGTTAGGATCAAACTGCAAATCATCAACATCTAAGCGTCCATTTATTACAAAATACAAATAAAACCTAAATTTGATAGATGTGAAGAAAATATGACCCGGGGGTAAGCAATGCAGAGATGATGGATATGCAGTCTGCAGAGAGCCTAAAACCACAGATCTGACAGGTATGAACTGCCACATTAAGGTCAGTAGGATGCTAATGACATGACATATAGCTTGGAGTGGGGAAGAAAGGTGAGGATGAAGGAGGCAGCAGGGAAAGAAGTATGCAGAATACAGCCCAGGCTCAATCCTGTCCCTCCAGATGTGGAGGGGAGAACTCCACACCACTATTTCTGCAGGAGGAAAGGCAGATCTGCCACCACAAGACAGTGGACAGAGAGAGGGATACGTTTCAGCACGGCAGAAAATTTGATTATTTCAACTTGCTCTGAACTGGTGTAAAGAAAGAATTTGATCTTATTCGGAATAGCCCCATACATTTCCATTTGTTGAATTTCATAAACAAATACCCCACATTCATAGGAATCTCTTCTGCAGTGCATGAACAGAATGAGGCCCTCAGACCATCACTGTAGATAAGCACAAGAAATACCAGTATCTAAAACATCCAAGGATTCTGCAGAAAAAAACCTATTTCTCCCTCTTTCATGTGCACCTCCCTTCACACGTCCCCAGCAGAGTTTGCATCCAGATGTAGTGCAGTGTAGGCTTAATTTTGATTTTCTAGCAGAAAGCCCATTAAGCTGAAGAAAAGAAAGGGTTTGTTTATGACTCGGACATATCTGTGGCATGGTAAATAAAAAAGGGCAAACATAAAACATGAGACTGATCTGATGTGACGGCTCTTCCGTTTCCTCTTTTGGCTTTAACAAGTTAAGTAACACTAAGTACTGCCTCTCAAGTGAGTAAGCTATGACATTTTAGACTACTTTCAAAAACTATCAACTGACTAAGGAATTATTCCCGTTTCACTTCTCCGACTCTCCTCCCACATCAGTTTGCTAGTAATGGAACAAGTCACCCCCACAAGCTGGCCTGGAGTCCTGACTCTTGACCTTAAATCAGCAAGGAGAACTCCTCGTCTCCAAACGCATGCTTCTCCAGCTTCGTTCTCTCCATGGACGCTGACACACTGCAGTCATCTTTCACAGCCATGCATGCATCTCATGTATCTCCCTCATCCTCTGGTCATATATTTATTACGAACAGGAGCAGCATACACATCTCGCTACATGAGCTACAGGAAACTATAAAGGCAATTGCAGACCTTCTAGAATGTCTTCCATTCCATGAAGCCAAAAGTCCTAGGGCACTTTGTTCATCTTAAAAATCCGTAATCATTACAATCAAGAACTTCATTCTCTTCTTTTGCAATTGGGCTGGTATAGGACAAGGCTTTCACTCTGTGGACCAAGGCCATGCAGAAATGCCTGATCAAGCAGTGTACTGCCAATAACCAAGGTTGATTTTTCCCTAGAGAATCACAATTGCCCTTTGTCTCCAGATCCATAGCTCATCTACAGACCATGACCCTCCAGGGGCCAATTTCAACTAGATGAAAACCTTAGAGAAAGCACGTGCATCACTGAGCAGGAGCTAAATATACTCTTAATCAAATGAAAGTGAAATGTTTTCCTTAGTACCACTCTGCAGCTAAGAGAATAACTTTAAAAGTCAACAGATCCTTATCACCTGGAACCTGAAAACCAATTAACTTCTTATTGTTGCTTTAAGAAGTAACTAGTACAGCAATGTAAGATGATAATATTACTTAGCACATACAGCGCTTTTCATCTTCAAAGCGTTTTGCAAACATAAACTAATTAATCTTCCCAACATGTCTGTGAGGTGGGCAAGTGTTGTTATACCTGTATTACAGAGAGGAAAGAAAAAAAAAAGCACCGCTGGCAGAAGGTTACATGCTTAGCTCAAGGCCACAGAATTACTAAGCACATGCTGGCACTATATGCTTCTCACAAAAGTTACCTACTCAAAGCAGGAGGATGCTGCAGGTGGCTGTGTTTTAGCATAACAAAAAAGTGTCTGCCAGAATCACAGTAAGGACACGTTCTGCACTGCAGCTCACAAAACAGAACTCTAATTCTGATAGCTGCCTTGGATTTTCAAAGATGGCACTTGCTACGTCACTGAATGGTGATTAATTTGCTCATCAGGAGAATGCGAAGTTGCTTGTGTGTCATTTCATACCTGCTTGTAAATAACCCACACAGCAGGCTGACACAGTTGTAGTGGGAATCCTTGCCTACCTGGCAGCCAAAACCAGCTCACTGACAAGGCACAGGTAGTGAAAACTCAAAAGTGGTCCGATCCATCTACGCTCACATCACCTCTTCAGGGAAGGCATGAAGTATGTGAGCTTTAGGTTTGAAACCGTGACCATTTAGATCCTTTAATCCCGCAGTTGACATTTATGGTGACTGAGAAGATTCATCACTTTGCTACCCAAATACGTAATTTCACGTAGCTAATATTTTAAAAACAATACAATTTGACATCCCGTTATATTATACTAGAAGTTGCAATTCATACTTCAGGTTTCTGAAATCTTAAAAATGAATCCTTAACAGTGTTTTAACATCTTCAATAATAACATAAAATTGTCCTAACATACATATCACTATTCCAGGTCCCCCTTTTACTGAATGGTGAGATTTTTCCAGCACCTAAATCTAATTGTCACGGAGCGACAGCTGAACAGCAGCTACGATTCGTCAGCACAGTGTAATGTACTGTAAATGGCTTTGCTTTTCAGCAGCCTGATATCAGTGACCCAGCATACTGTGATGGGAAGAAATTCTTTTTCTTTGCTTGTTTGTTATGTCCAGCCCCTCTCTTTGCAGGCTCAAGGAGTTACTAAGCTCCTAAGAATTCCAGAACAGTAAAGATATAAAAACATCCACATGAGTACTTTCTCCTGCAAAACTGGAAGGGGCAGCATGAAAAGGAATTCGTGTTGAGGCTTTGCCGACAGCAAATTGTGCTGAATGATAAACACAGAGAACTCACGCTCACTGCCTGTGAGAAAGACCAAGTAACTTTACCTCCAGGCTAAACTACAAATTCCTCAAGCTTTCAAAAAGTAAAAATTTAACACAACCTGCACTATCTCGTCAGCCCTTCTTGTAGCAAAAGGTGTCCTGCAGCTCAGCTTCTCATCTCATATCGTTCACGAACAGTGGTGAAATTATTTTGTGTGTAAATATGAACATACGCAAATCTCACTGTATTGTGCCAACTGTGCCTCCCACTCTCACTCCAAACCTCACTGACTTGGCATGTGGATCCCATTATAGCATCATTATATTGCCTTGCAACAAAAAACTCTTTGAAGCAGAATGATGGCTACTTAATAGGCATTGCAGCATCCTCTCCTCCTTTCAAAACATATCTGGCAATAAATAAAATACAGTTTTTGCCTGCCTGTATGTTTCTTGCTAACCTAATACACCCGCATAACAAGCGTTTCAGTTCTTGCAGGTTTGATTCATGATCAACTTCAAATTATTTGCACAACATTATACTATTAATTTTGAATATTTTTTTTGAATGCAATTTTTAAAATACAGTTTGCTCTCTGTAGTTCTACAGTCCTTCCCTCCTCATCCATAGTCACACAATGCTTCAGAATATCTTCGCATAGCAGTCTCCTATGCACATTTTATCACTTCACACAGCAATTTAATTTTGTAAACAAAGGAATTTCTCTCTGAGCAACAGAGAAACTCAACTTTATATATTCAGCTTTATTTCCAAATTCAGCGAGATACTTGGGCATATTCCAAGGTATGAGCAGTTAGGTTCCTGAATTCAGTTAAAGAAGTTGTACATTTAAATCAGTCTGCTCATTACAGTTGGATACTTCAAAACATAAGTAAATAGGTATCATCTTCCTCTCTAACACAAACAGCAAACAATCATATCATCACATTTTGAAAAGCAAACAGCCTTTCACAGTGCTTTATCCACTCTCAAGGATGAGATTAGGCATCTTTTCGAGTACACAATGTAAAATCAAGCTTAAAAGTAGTTTTAATGAAAAAGGCTCAAGTTCTTCATTTACATGGATGAGTGCAGAGTTTAATTACTCACATTTACCAATTTTTTGAAACTTATGCGGAGATTAACAACAAAGTGAAAATAAACAGCTAAATCAGAAGTTCTAAAAATGGTAAACTAGATAATCCTCATCTGAGGAGTTTAAAAATAAAACCGGCCTTGCAACACATAAAGGTGCTTGAGAAGGAGGGGGGGAAGAGACCACAGGAGATCTTCTCTGTCCTTTTAGTTAACTGAAAGCACGTTGCCTTGATCAAGTCACTTCCCAGAAACACACATCCCTTCTTAGAATTTTGTCAGCTGGGTTTCAAAGTAATGAGATTATCCTAGCCCTATAATAAATATTACAGGATTTTAACATCAAATTATTTTAAATATTGTTTTATGAAACAAAAGCAGAAACATCCTTTTAGACCGTTACCCCCAATTTACGCAGTTAATCTCAAACAACAGAAACTCAGTGGATGAGGAAAAAGATTCTGTGAGCGGAGCTGATGACAGGGGAACTTCCCCTCCAAAAGCAAGGATTTCCTGGGATAAAACTACTGCTAAACCAGGCTCATCTGTCTCCTATGGCAGCATCTCCTTCTGAGTTCAACCATGGGTCTTGGGAAGCCGGAAGCACAACACATACTGAGACAAATGAGGAAGAGGAGGTGGTAAATTTCTGACACATAAACAAAAAGCTTTGAAAGGTTTACCTGCCAGTATTGGCAGTAATAACACACTGACATTTCTTATTTGTGTCAGATTTGAGAGACTCAAGAAGTTCAAGTAATTGCTCCAGTACATTTCCACACTGGAAGTTTGGTACTATTTTACACAGTCCAAGCAAAAGAAATGAAGCAGTCGTCATCAATAATTTAAAATGTTAATTTCCAGTTAAAGGCATTTATCAACACTTGCCTTTTTTTGCTTGTAGATTTATTTTCTGTTGTTTTTGCAGGGTAGCATGTGATTAGACTGTCAAAGCAGCTACATATCTGCAATCTATTTCCAGATAGAAGCAAAAAATAAATATAGAGAAGTGTCTTTAATATATTATTTAAAAACCTTTAGAATGATCTTGAACACCTTTTCCACCAAATGCTTCCAATGCCAGAAGCAGCAAATTCTCTCAGACAAAGATGAATCAAAAGAACATAGTATCTAAAACTGCAAAACAAGCCTGTATTAACTTGACCCTATCAAACTTGCAGGTAGTCCCCAAAGGTGCTAAAACAGCAAGCATTAGAGGAAGCCAATAAGCCATACAAGGGGAATTGAATGGACAATGAAAAAAAATCAAACGGACACAGATGACAGCACTGAGAGCACTGAAAGACGAAGACGACTCTACACATCTCAGACCGACAGATGTGTAACTTATTGCATATTGAGCAATAAGAATTAGCTGTGTACTATGTACTTTTCTGAAGAAAATGAAGAGGAAAAAAACCCGCAAGCCCTGGTTTCCATTTCTTTATTTCTATTTAAAGAGAATAGTACTCTAATTCAGGGAATGGTTTGTGAATTCTTAGTTAGGCAACATTAAATAAACAGTGTCTATTTTGATATAATTTCGTCACAAGTACTATGAAAGCACCTATAGTATGAGCCTTAGAAAACTTCATTCCTCTTGGTTTTCCCTTAGTAAAGTATCAGGATCAAGGCGACTAATGACTTCAGCTTGAAAGTAGCGATGACCTGAAGTTTCAACACATCACAGAAACCAAAAATACACAGCAGAAAGCAGACAGACCACAGTAGCAGCCATCCTCAGTGAGTCTAAGAGAAATATTTTTACTTCCTTTGCAGACATTTGTAGGGAAAAAAGTCTACACCATCTGCATGGCTCTAATTCTAATGTAAAGTTATTCTACTTGGAACAAAGATAAACCACCAATGGGGAAAATATTTTTAAACATTTCTAAAATCAAAGCTAAAGACTTTCTCACAAGGAGAAAGCTTTCTATATCTACCCCTGAATCTACTTCTGCTTCCTCAAAAAATAGAGGATCTTTTTATACAGAAGACTGAGGGTTCACTTAGCGCATCTTCTGGCCTACCTTCATTCTTTTAGATAGCTGGGCTGTAATATTGCATGCATCCCAACATTTTTTTTTTTTTTACCTTACATTAAGTACTTTAGTTGTGGAAGTGCGGAAATGCTACTTCTAGAGGTTATAATTTTGAATCCAAAGTGATGTACTGAGTTCTTGACCCTAATGAGAGCTAAGTAAACCTGACAGAATCAGAAGGGACCTCTTAAGAGTAGTTAGTCCAAACTCTCTCCTCAGCTGGGGTCAGCTACAGCAAACTGCCCAGGGCCACATCCAGCTGGGTTTTGTATAACTCCATGGATATTGACATCTCTCACACCTCTCCTGGACTCAGAAATTTAACAGAGACAACAGTTAGCATCTGATGAAGTGTCACAGATATCCACTAAAAACAAACAAAAAACAGCACAAAAAAACCTCTAAACTCTTTCAAACTAATTTACCTTACTGATTTACTCACTCTACAGTGCTCTATTACTGCCCTATGCATACTGGATTTTTCAGCAACTTTTATTTACGGGACCTCATGTTCTTGGAACAGTTGCATTCATTTGTTGTGATTAATTTTCAAACTATTTACACTTTAGGGATACTGGAGTGGCAAAGCTTTTGGACAACCCATTAATCAGATGATTTTTTTTGCCGGGGGTCTGGTTTTTAAACTGTAAGGCCTGAATACTTCACACTTGAACTCACAAAGTTTTCACTGAGTCATTGCCCAACATGGGACATTTATGTAGGTTTTCTGTTTAGCATGTATTATTTATTTCAAAGATGGTACATACTGCTCTCCCATCTTTGTAAAATATTCAGGAAGATACAAATGAAGTGTACTGTTTGTGTAGAGTATTACTATAACTGTTAAAATGGGTATAATGACATCCTCTTCCCACACCAGGAACGCCTCGTTACTCAGTATTAATGAATTATACACTTCAGTTGTATAAAAACCTCTTGCCTACCTTGTCTGGTATACTCATCTGCTTCTCTGTGGACCAAGTCTTTTACCCGGTTTCCATACAGCAACCTAGAGGAATCATGATCAAAAGCCTTCAGGGTTTCACTGGAGCTGTAGGACTTCTGCGTAGGCACTCTGCACTCCTCATTTTCTGTGGAAGAATTTGTGTAGCGCCGCTCCTTGTCCCGCCTGCTCTTTGTCAGGGAGCAATAAGGCCGACGTTCTTTCACATCCATACTTCATTCCTTCCGTGTGCGCATCAGCCCGGCCTGTTTGGAATTCTTATCTACATTCAGCTCACATCTACCTAAAACAAAATTAGAGAGACAACAGATGATGTGTTACAACATCCTCTAATTGCTGTGATTACTTTCTAACTACCTGAAGTGCAGAGAAAGGTCTGATCAACTATGGGCAAAATGCAGTCCTGTTGTGTGTGGACAACTTCCGATAGTTTCACATACAAGCTATCCCAAGGAGAAAACAGCTAAGAAATTCCTGTTAACAACAATGCCAGTCACAACAATCTTCTATTTTTATTTTATTTATACAGCAGATTAGAATACTAAAACCAGACTGAAAGCTAAGGGAGAAAACACCCTCAGCTTTTCAGCTTCAGGAACATGTTACTCACTTGAAGTCTTTCTATCTGCAAATACATCAGTTTGGCTTTTCCAGAGAAAGGTATGTGTCTAATGGGAAAGGCATATGCTTTTTCCTCCTGCTTCTCAGAAACTTCTCATTTTAATGTCTATATCTGAGATACAGACTACTACAATGCTTACTGTCAGTTCTGTTCTTATAAAATTGTTCTCACCAAGAGCATACACATAATTTCACAGCAAGCTACAAAGACATCATAGGCAACATGTAGGAAGGCTTCTCTTGGGTAGTATGTTCGATATAACTTCTGCTGAGAAGCAAGGAAATATTTCATTTGGAAATGACATTCAGGAGTAATTTTCCCTTCCATCATGTTGCTGAGAAATGTTACAGTAAGAAACTTATTTCTATTCATTTTTCTTTAATGGTTCATTCCAGTTAGTTTTCAAAACAAGGTTTCTCTGTTTCATCCCATGGGCCTGGCACAGTTAACAGAAATACCTTCACTTCCGACAGAGTAAGAAACAGTTCGGAAATTCTGCCATTGTTTTTAAAGAGAAGAGCTAGATTAAAATCAAGAATATAATTCATATATTTAAAATGAATGTCCAAATATCTAAACAAGGAAGTTAGGATGATTTTCATACTTTGCAGCTGAACCTATTAACTGAGGCTTTGATATTTCTTGTTCAACATCTTATATGTTGGGACTCTGATCTGTCTCAAGAACTTTTTCCTTGGTGCTTCTCTCAATTTAACATACTTTATTACCATAAATTATTATTTTGTGGAGCATTATCAGTCAAGTGATGCAGAATTTATACAGCCACAGAATCACCAAGGTTGGAAATCATCTAGTCCAATTGTCTGCCTACCATCCCCACTAAACCGTGTCCCTCAGCACAACATGTAAATGTTTCTTGAACACCTCCCATGACAGTGACACCACTACTGCACTGGGCAGCCCATTCCAGTGCCTGGCCACTCTTTCAGAAAAGAAACTTTTCCTAATGTCCAACCTGAACCTGCTCTGGTGCAACTTGAGGCCATTCCCTCTAGAAATGAGGCCATTCTCCCTAATTGAAATGACATTTTGCAGCATGTATCACAAAAGTAACATCCAATTCCATCAGCAGCCTGTTCAGCAAAAACAAGGCTGCTTTAGAACTCTTAACCTGCTTCATTTTTAAGCATTTAATAACAAAGTAATTAGTTGTCACCCATGAAACGATTTTTAGTATTTAATTTAATACCAAACTGCGATTCAAGTTATTGAATGGCGAGTCTTTTATCATCCTATCTGTTTTGAAATTCTCTGAAAAGCTCTCACGTTTCTTGACCTGCCTGAGTCTCACTTCATACTGGAAGACAAAGCCGCAAAGTCTTCCATTTGAGCAAATTCTCTTCTATATTAATTACACTTTCAAACACTCAAGTCGTAAAAGAAATTGAAATATTTGTAGGTGGGCAATAAAATTGAGATAGTATAATAGTTTACTCACTTTATGACTATTTAGATGTCTGCATGTCCATGTCGCATATCTTTTTATTTGATATGAAACACTCAGATTTTAAAATATTTGATTGACTAATGAATGCAAGCTCTTTCCACATGAAAATAATTTTCTAAGCATTTTGTGAACCTCGTGCTTTATTACTGAAATGTGCTTTTAAAAATCATGATTAACGGGTACATGCAGGCATTCTTCTGGAGCATAAAGATTGCATGTGGAAGCCTATCTCCCCTTTCATCTATACATTTCAAAACTTTAAAAGGACACTAATTTCTAATGTTTCTAAATTGTGCCACGGGAAAACTGACGTGTGCTATTCACCATCAAAGTTTAAATAATTTTGATTTTTTCAAGTTTCTGGGCTTATGTAGCTCCTTCCTGATATTAAAAAAACACTCTTAGCAGAATACTTTGTTAGTACAGCAAGCTAAAATCCTCAAAGATTTAATCTATGCTGTAGCATGAGGAGAACTACTGATCTGCTTCCCACAGAAGTCAATGAATTCAATAAAACATCAAAAGGCAGTTTGCTGGGTTATCTATTGCCTCTCTAAGCAAGGAACGCAAAGGTTACAAAAAATACAAGCTGTTTAACAGCACCCGATTATTGAGATACTGACAGTGATTACACTGCCATGATAAACAAGGAGGGCTAGAGCATTTTTTGTGGGCATTTTGAAAAAAAAAAAACAAAAACAAATCAAAACAAAACAGATTTAAGAGCTTGATCTTTTTAAACCCAGCATTATACAGAACACCTCTTTACCTTCAGCTGCCTTTAGCTTCTCAGAAGTTATTAGTATCTCTCCGCAAGTTTTAGGAAAGACTTAACATACTTAGGCTCAGACCTTTAAATTCTTTTCATCAGTGAATTAATATAAATATCAGAGGTAAGGAGCCAGAATAAAAGCTATCTTAAAGATCTGTCTACAAATGAATGTCCTGCACCATGAGCAAAACACAAACAGAAAGAGAGAGCACAAATAGATTTGCAGAACACAGAAACATATCAGCATTAACAATTATTCACCGGACTGACAATAACAAGTCAAACAAGGGGAGATGTGCAGATGGCTTTACAAGATCTGAACTGTAACTCTTCAGTGAAGCAACTCAGCACAGCACAAAGTACTGCAGCAGTCTCAGCACCATGCAGGACTTATTTGTCCCACTGGGAATCCTATCGCACACTTCCAGTTTTTAAAGACAACTTCCTTTCCCCGTAAATTTGATGAACATTTTCAATTAATGATAAAAGTAATTCAGAAAAAAACCCTGCAATTTACAGCACCTGCTCAAATGCTTTATTATGTCACTGCAGTTAAAAAAAAAAAATTCCACTCCAATGTCCAGATTGAATGGAACAAACTGGTAGACAAAATTTAGACAAATTTCAACACATTTCATGTTTTCTTCTCCTCTGTTCTCAGTAACATAAAAGCTGTATCCTGCTGGGAGTTGCCCAAATGCACTGACCAGCTTTCTTCCTCCTCTATGTCTTAGAAGAAGCTCAAATGAAATATGAGTAATGAATACAGTACAAATGCAATGACTAATTTGATGCATGAACAAGTTTTGTGGTTTTCTTTTAAACCAACAGATTAAAATTTTAAACCAAATAAAATTAGATTTGTGACATGTTACAAAAGCACTTGCCTTTGTCTGCAAGCAATTTTTGCCCATATGCCAATATTAATGGTCCACAAAATAGGAGTTTTGACAGAGCAGTCTTTATTCTTTATCAAGCTACTGAATGAATAACTCACCCACTCATACGTGGATATCAAAACAGCCATGCTAAGTACTGTGTTGCATCATAACTTCAAATGAAGACAACTGAAAGTTAACTAAGCGAGGTATGCCACTGTTCCAAGTGTCTAATGCTTTTCTGTGTACAAGACACCAGGGGTGCTCATCGGTGTCACTGCCTGTTGGACCCTCTGTGACTTTGTAGGGATTTGACCGGGGTTTGGGCTCCTGTTTGGGTTACACGTGAGAGCATGTCAACCACCAGACTCGTGTGTCAGCTCTCCTGTACTGAACCCCATCCCACTTGTGTAGCCTCTGCTGCAGCCTCAGGCAGCTGCCAAATTATAAAAGCCATTCAAAATCATAAATGGCAGATGCCTTTTTTAATTAATAATTGTTCCTTCTAAAATTAATTTAGAAGGGAAACAGGACAACCGAAGAGGCAACTCTTACATGTGACTAGGTCACTGGGACCATAGAACTCCTTCCCTTGTGTAAATATTTACAGACAATTTTTAATGACTAAGTCAGGTAAAGTAAGTAACACAATTAAGTTGCAAGGTGGTAGTTCTCTTTCACTCCAAGTGTTGCAGACAACCTGGGCATGCAAAGCCACGCATGCTGAACTGCGGTGGGAGCTTCAGTGACTGAACAGAAGTCTCAGGTACAGACAAAGCCAGCTGAAGCAAAAGCAGGAGTTCTGCTTTTTATTTACAATTCTCCAACGTAGCCTTTCAGTTCCCCTTCATCACTGCAATGCAAAATAAAGCCACCACAGTGAAAATAAACAATTGCATAGCTTTTCACAAAAAAAAAGACAACCAAACAAGCACCTCAATGCTGAAGCCCTACACAGCTATATAGGAAAAGTACAGTAGGCATAAAATGTACTGCATATTTTAATTGTCAAGATGTAAACAGGGATTTAAAGTCATGCTATGGAGCATTACCTAAAACATCCAGCTACAACGTCAGCATGCCTGCAGGCTTTTTAAAGCAGTTATGGAAAATTATTGCATTTAATTCCGCAGCTTCAATGCCAAGCTCCCCAAAGGGTAGTTACAGTTTGGCGATAGGATGGCAGTTCTCCCAACACACGCACCGCTCCCTATCCAACTCACAGGGAATCTTCTTCCAGCACATGAGCTGCTTAGAACGCTGAGGTAATGGACTGAGGAGCTTAAATAAAGCTCAGTGTTTTATGCCCTTCAATATCCAAAAGCTACTCAGACACAAAATAATAAAAGGGTAAGAAAAAAGATGCTTGTTATCAAAACGAAGAAGTGATAGTCGTATAGAAGATATTATGCTTCCGCTGGTGGTAATTTATCAATCTGCTACAGCATGTATTATAGTTCCTTTCAGTGTGTATAGCCATTTTAGACAACTCAAAATGCACAAAGCAAAAAATTGAGTTGGTTCTGAGAAAAAGAGGGTAATATTTTTAATACGTACAGTGCCAGAAGAGAACATTTAAAAAAAAAAAAAAAAGAGAGGGTGAAACATGTAATTTCCTTGTTAGAGAAGAGCAGTGACGAGCACAAGACGCCGTTAGAGCGCAGCCAGGCCCTCTTTGCCAGTCTTGCAGGCGGGAAGCACCGCTGTGACACAGCCACGCTGCGGAGAACGGGAGGGCAGCAGGAGCAGGGCTGGGGAATGGACTGAAGCATTTAGCACCGTCTCCCCTCCAAAGACCCACAGCTAACAATTTAGGCATACCTAAGAATGCCAGCATTCACGGCTGCACTCAGAAGCCCGTGCTATTACTGAATTACTATTATTTTTATTACCAATTACTATGATTATGAATTAGGGATCATTGATCCTTCTGCATTCGGTTAACACGAGCCTGAACTCTGCTCGCTTCAGTCAGGAACAAATTTCCTCTCACAATACAGTACTGCAACAACACGGCAGGGAAAGCATTGCAGCACTTCAGCGGGAAGAAGCAGGCTCTGACTTCTGCTCAAAATTAGAGGTTGCACAGATTGGTGTCAGGACAGCTTCTATTGTCAGCTCTGAAAACAACTGCTACAAGTAATGCCTAAGTAGTTCTACTGTATTATTTTAATTTAACCGGGATTTCCTTGTAATTGCAATTGTTTGTTAATATAAATATTATGGTTATACAAGAAATATACAATTAATATATAATATTTTATATTGTATATAAATAAATATACAATTTGCACTAGTTATAATACTTGCATGCCTTTTAACAGCAAAAAGAACAAAGCAAATTGAGCAGGAAATGTATCACGTGAAGATTAAAAACTGTAACGCACAAATATCAAGCAAATTAAGAAAGTCTCCTGTCCACAAAAATACTCACAATTCACACAACTAATCACCCATAAAACCTATTACAAACAAATACTAAGAAAAACTCAAAAGGCATAAAAGAGTGATGAAATTTCCACTTCAATGGCTGATAAAGTGAGATATGTCAGAAATCAACTGAGCTGGAAAAATGACACTTTGAAGAGGTGCTTAGGATGATCTGTAGCCATGGTGTGCCATTAGTCAAACTGATGACTCTTAATACATGGATATTTCAGGTCATCATATCTAGAAACTCACTTCTTAATATTAAAAGTCTGTCTTCCAGCACAGAGACTGGAATGGAAGCACCCAAAGCCAGGGGAGCTGGGAACAGAAGGGCTGCCAGCCAGCAGCTCACAGCCTGAAATCAGAAAAAGACTCCCTAATTCATGGGAGTACTCTTTGTTTTAGAATTTGATTATATATAGAAAAGGGGGAAAAAAAAAATAAGGGAGGAGGAAGGAAGAAAAAGGATGGCCAGAAAAAAACACAGCATATTCTTCATGCATTCTTATGCATTAGTCAGGGGAGCAGAGTGCTCGTATTTGCAACACTTAAGGATGCAATATTAATAAAAGTTACTTTCCAGGGACTAAAAATCTCAGCTTCGTCAGAGACAGAATAAACAACAAATAAACGCACTCTACATTCATCAGAAAGTTTGTTGCAATGAGGGTTGGGAAAATATGCAAAAAGATAAAGAAATCTGCAGGGCGATGGTCAGTCACAGAGGCTGACGGCATGGAAGTTTTGCAGCCAATACTTAAAGCCACAAGCCCTCGAGGGAAAATAAAAGTAAGGGAACGAACACCTCATGTCTTCCCTCATACCAAGGGAGCACAGGCAGTACTCCTCCAGACGCCATCTTCCTCTGAGGGCACGAGGACTGTGAGCAGTCTGTGTGATGGAGTAGCAGCTCCTCACAATTGCTGGAAGCCTCCACAGCACAGCTGGGACCTCCAGGAGGGAGAAGTGAAAGCAGCCCCATGCTGACCCTACTCACACATAGCCCTGTAATTTGCAAACAGGGACTGGATCAACTTCCCCTTTGGAGGGGCTCAGAATTGGCTTGCACCAGCAATTTCTGTTCCTCCTTGGGAGGAATGGTTTGCAGGAACCTAGAAAGCCTAGAAAAAGAAGAAACCCTAAGAGGAAAACCTGAGCAGAGGAAAAGAACAAACAAAACCTCAGAAGAGCAGAGCATCCTGCCTGATTTACTTCAGAGCTAAGTAATAAATTCTCAGAGTCAGCACTGCATAATTCATTATTCAGCAACAATTAAAAAGGCCTAAATACTTTCCTCCACTCCTTTAAATCTGAAAGTCATGCCTATGACACCATCTCTTTCCCAACCCTTATTTTAGACGTTATTTTTTCCCCTCTCTCCTCCCCCAACACATCTAAATGGTCTCCTGATTTATGCAGGTATAATCCCCTCCTGATCAGTATCTCCCAAGTTTACTTTTGCACCTGCTCTGAACTCTCCCTTTTGTTCTGAGACAAAGCCGAAGAAAACTAGGGATTTTTGAAACGAAAACAAGTCAGATGGAGAACCCACACATAACAAGCCCACATGTAGCCCACCACATCACAAACCCTGAGCATCAACAAGGGTGCAACTGGCCCTGAGTCCCCACGCGGAGAACATGGTGCAATGTTTTCTTCATTCCTGCTCGGAGAACAAAGCTATCTGTATGTCAAGCTTTACCATCTGAACAAGCTGTCCATCATTCAACTCCTCCATCTCCTAACAGAATTAATTTCAAACAATTTGACAGTAGTGAGGTTTCAAAAATAATACCTCTCTCCAGTCACTCTAAGGGGAATGAAGCACACCACAGATGACACGCAATAGCTGGGCACACCCTCACAGACCTCAGCTGAAAATGGCCTTCTGAAGGTGTGTGTGAGTATGAGGAGGACGTGAGGACCCTGCAGTGAGGATGCCACTGGTTAAGAGCAGGAGAGGGAAGAAAGAAGGCAGAAGGGCAGGTGCTGAAGCTATGTGACATGGGACACACGTGCAGCACCAGCCTTGGTTTCCAAGTACAGCTCCTCACAGCAAAAGTTGAAATCCCACATAAACAGAGAACATTCACAGGAAGATTTTTCTTTTCCCGATGTTCAGACGAGTAACTGGATTTTCAGGCCCGGTCCCACTGTAATTACAACACTGTCTCTGTCTGGGAACTTGGAGACTTGCTAACAAGTCACCTTGATACAGACTGACTAGGAAGATGCATCAGGCATACTGCCCTTTATTTATTTTTATGTTTATTTTTTAATGCTGAACAGCTCTGGCTTGCTCAAAATTACCTCTGTCCCTCTGACTTTCCCTTCCAAAACAGCGACAAATAAAAACGGACAGGTGCATACAGTAGTCCTAAAAATGATGAAAAAAGTATCCCTAGTAAACAGTACTACTGGTGTTTCTCCTACTGTTACAACATTATTCATCACTTCTAATACAGAAGCCTGAAAATCTACTAGCTGAGCCCAGGTAGCATATAATGTAGCAAAGCACTGTTTATCTTAAGTTTACATTGGCAGTCTCTACTCTGCATATACCTGTCTATTGAGACTGAATCAGCAGTCATGTCTCCCTCTATACTCCCTGGGTTCCTGCTTTCCTGACTGCACAAGCTGCAGCATCTTCTCACAGCCTTTGTTTCCTCTTCAGCACTACCCTACACCAATGTATAGCAAAGGGTGGAGGATGTCTGCTCTGCCGGATCACTTCCTTCTCTAACCCCTCCTCTAACTTCCTTTTATAGCATCAGATTTTTAGCCTTACCTTAAAGGTCATTCAAAAAAATTTGTCCTTTCATTGCTCCTATTTGACTTTTATGTCCTAGGGTTTGCCTCCAATTTCAACAGAAAAAAGATTCTGATTAATTGATTTTGGGTGGTTAGCAGGGAGAGGGAGGGGATTGTCCCTCTCTACTCTGCTCTTGTCATGCCCTATCCGGAGTACAGTGTCCAGGCCTGGGGCTCCCATTACAGGAAAGATGTGGACGTGTTGTGGTGGGTCCAAAGGAAGGCCATAAGGATGATCAGAGGTCTGGAACACCCCTCCTATGAAAAAAGGCTGAGGGAGCTGGGCTCGTTTAGCCCAGAGAAGAGAAGGCTCTGAGGAGACCTCATTGTTGCCTTCCAATATTTGAAGGGAACATACAAGCAGGAGAAGGCATCAGTTTTTCACATGGTCTAACAGTGATAAGACAAGGGGTAATGGCTTTAAACTAAAAGAGAGGAAATTTAGGTTAGATGTTAGGCAGAAGTTCTTTGCTTAGTGGACGGTGAGACTTTGGCACAGGCTGCCCAAAGAAACTATGGATGCCCCATCTCTGGAAGCATTCAAGGCCAGGTTGGGTGGGGCCCTGGGCAGCCTGAGCTTGTGGTTGGCAATGTCAGCCACAGGGGTTGGAGCTCAATGATCTTTAAGGTCCCTTCCAGCCTAAGCCATTCTATGATTCTATGATTAATGCAAACAAAAGAATAATGTTTTAAAATATGCTCTTTGGTTAACTCTTTGAGACATAAAATTTGCAACCATACTTAGCAAGTTTGTTCAAAGAACCACACTTCTCTTTGAATGTTTCCACAGAGCCTACTCTGGCATAGCCCTAGCTGACTGTCAGCCAAGACCCTCTCCGGTAACTGTCTTCAAAGAACAAATGATTAACCTTTAATAACACAGAGCATCCTCTGCAAAGCTAGGGAAGTCCCATGAAAAAGCATGTCCTACTGCCTTCTTCCTCTGCCTGTGTTTGTCACCTGTAGGTACGGCCCCAGCTGTGCTCCCACACACAGCATAATTCCTGTGGTGGGGAGGGATGCAGCAGAGCTGCTGCCAGCAGAGCCCAGCAACAGCGGCTGGTGCAGTGCACTTGGATCTGACAGCAACCAATCTCAATCTGTAAAAAATACTTCATTGCAGGAAGTTCTTAGTTTTGTAAAAGAAACACAAGCTTCTTTAGTAAGTATTGAGCAGGTTCACGTTATGCTTTTGCAGGGCAGGGACATTGCTTCTTTAAATCCTTATTCCCACTTAAGATGATACCCCAAATTTCTCAGTACAAACATTCATTACAGACCCTTTTAAGTAAAGTAACAACTCAATTCAGTAACAGATCTGAAAGTCACCTTTAAAGGATGGACAACTTCTACCCTCTAAAAAAATAAAAATAAAAAAGAGGTCTCTTAATACAATAAATGAAAATTGACCTTCAAATGCATGGACAATCAGCTATAATCGAGTAATGAAAATATCTGATAATTATCAATGAAATCCCCTTGTGATCTAATACGAGTTTTGTACAGAAATTCCACAGAACACCAGAACTAAACTTATTCTACTACACCTAACCGTATTTCTTACTAAACACATTCAGGTGTAAAGACTCAAAGCCAGGCACACTGCAGGGTTCAGCTCACTTAACATGACAGGGAAAGCAAAAGCAGAAAAAGGACCAAAATCTTTCCCATTGTAACAGTCAAGTGCATATGGACTGCTGGACAGATATTAGAAACAGGATGGAAATTAAACTATTTCCAATTCCATTTTAATACAGCACATACAGAGTGGAAACATCACTAATGTGTTATTTTTCATTATTTGCATGGTCTCATACCTAATAATAAACTACTTGAGATTTTCTTAAATCTATAGGTAAGGACACAAATTTAACTCCAGCATAGGCTGTTCCAAGCACCAACTTTTTCCTGAATTATCTTGATACTCAGGTTGTTTTTTGTGAGGAAGAGAAAGATGCATTCAGTAAGTGAGGATTTGGAAGATTTCTTGATCTACATAGCGTAACAGAGAGATTCCTATCCATTCTGCTATAGAGGACCCTACAGCTCAGTAGGAAGTCCAAGAAGTTCTTGCACCTGCACTAGCTACATTCAGAAGCACTTAAACTTTCAAAAAAATGGTGATCCTTCTCTTCTGGTTCTGAGAGGTAGTCAAGGACTGAAGAAATGCAAGAATCAGAAGGAGAAACAGCCTAGCACCTGTACTGCACCTGATGGCACTGAAGTATTATCTCTGTATTCGTACAGCTAAGAAGCATTCTTTCAAAATGCACAGAACTAAGAGATCCAGTCTGTACTGAAAAGTTTTTCCAGCGTAGTTGAATTTACTACAAGTCATAGCTTAAGCTAGCAAAATTTATTGTGCAGATGCAGCTACACTGACAGAAGAGTGCACTTTTAAAACCACTGATGCCACTGATGCAGATAAGCCCTGAGACTGGAGCCGGTCTGATGAATATCATAGGCTCTTAGCGCATGCAGGTGAAAGGATGAGACTCCCCAGCATGGTGAATGAAGGGGATCACACCACTTGGCTATCATTTCCGGATGTACTTGCCTTCTTGAGATGCCCTTATTCAGCTGAGAACAACAATTGTGCTGCTTCACTCCTCCTTGACCCCCCAAGTTTACAGGTTGACTCAAAGCATTCTCATCAGCATTCATGAACATACTGCCGTAGTATGCCGCAGGGAGCTGTAGGACAAGATTAGCGATAAAATAAGCGTGTGAGAGAATGAGAGGGAGTAAGAGTGAGTGTGCAAGTTAATTGGGGTTTGCAAGATACAAGCATCCAGAAAGGAAAAGACTTTTAAAGGACAGATGTCAGTACTCAGGGAGCTTATCTTCGATATTGGGGAACACCACAAATAAAGGAAATCTTAATGCTCTGTCATGACAGAACTCCATATAAATGAATTTAAGAACCCAAAATCAAAGAATTTGTAAGTACTGCAAAGGAGAAATTGCATTACTCACAAACACCAAGCACAGCTGGAACAGAGACAGACTTGTACAGAAAGTTCAGAACATAGTGAAGGAGAGTATAGCAAAGTAGGTTAGGGAGCTTGAAAAGGTGAGGAGACACATAGTTCTGTGGCCCGATTTTGTAAGAAACATCAGATCTTCACTGATGTGCAGAGCTTAAATCCCTAATGTTTAAAAAATTAATTAAACATTACAAAGAGAGTGAAATACGTGTGTATGCATAGAAATATATATATATAAATGTTTTATAAACATGTATGCATATATGTATAGAAATAAAAAACCTACGAAGGACATGCTGTGATGAAAGTATTATTGGGGGTTGTGAATGAGATAAACATAGCTGTCTTCTTTCCTGAAGCTAAAATACTGAAAAAACCACTGCGTAGCTAACCTAAGCCATCCAAGTTTGAGAAACATATGTCTGTGATTTGTCTCCCTTGTCCCTTCAACAACAGCGTATTCCAAAAACACTTCAATGCTGACCATTTGCCTCTTCACAATAAGTTCTTTATGGTAAAAGTGACCAAAACAAAAGAACCAGGGAGTACTGGAAGAGGAGGCAAGGATAGGCATGTTCTAGTAACTACGTAATTCAGTTTCTAAACAGTCTCTCCCTTGCCCTGAAAAATATGGGGAAATTGCCCCCATCTAAATAAACACTGAGGGAAACTTTACATTTAGGTGACAGAGCAAATATTTAAATGTGCAGAGTGCCATTTTAGAGACCAGTTCTATACCGATTTTGCACTTGGAAGCCAGAAAAACATAAAACCAATTGCCTCCAAATTTGTTTTATTTGTTCCATTAAAATTTATTATGCAAACAAAAACAGCCTCACTAATAATAGCGAAATATTGCTAACTGTATTATTCCGTATCATCTTACCTGTTAAAACCACAGGGCTATGCTTCAGAGTACATGAAGAAGTCAGTAGCTTCCAGCACAAGAGTCAGATTTATCAGGAGCTGCTGCCTATCAGCAGGTCAACAACATTACTGAGAGGCTGCATCTTCCCCATCCTATTTAAGGATTTAGTTACTGTTCACAGCAGCATGGCAACAACAAAAAAACCTACTGGCTGGTTCATGACTAATGCAAAAGGCACTGGCTGTGTTACAGTCATTCAGTAGTAAGTACAATTCAGTAGCAGCTAACAAAGTAGTATCTTGCCTCCCTACAACATCAGCCCTGAAAGCTTGGCCATACCAGTGTGGGACACAGGACACTATGCAATATCATTTTCTTAGAAAGTAACCCCAGTCAGTCTCGGTTTCTGAAAATCTTGTCCATAAAGTCATGAAGCAGGGTGGCTTTGTCAAATGAAACGCACTTCTGATTCAAAAACTACAGTTCGAGAGAATCCCTGTGACAAAGTTCTGGAGTCCAGTTTTTCATGCGACTGAAGAAAAAAACAAAACAAAAACACCAGGCCTGCACGCACACAGCACCATCCCTGTTTCTTATGCTGGAGCTGGGCCTTAGTGCGGCATGGAGCAGAGTCACGAAGCCAGGAGAACAAGAAGCAGCATGACTGGATTTGGTGAAAATGAGAGACCTGGAGTTCCATAACAGACAAAATGACACTGCCTCAACCACAAGTTCTCATGGCAGTACAGACTCTTGTGTATGGGATATGCTGGTTACTAGGAAACTACTCATGTCAGCTCTCTGTTCTTCCCATGTAGCAAGATATTAGCTTACTGCTTGCACCTACTTTATCATTACTACTATTTATTTTTTTAAAATTCTTTGGCCAGCTCTAAAAAAAGAAGTTTCCGATTGCAGCTATTACTTCAGTCAGTCAGTTTGGAGTGCATTTGGTAGCACCCATCAACACAGTTCCCTAGGACAGGAAATACTACCCATGTACTCTTAATTTCAGAAAGCTTAAATCTAAATGATATTTCTGTATATGATACAGCCCAATATATACAATTCTTGCAAATACCATTACAAGGCCAGAGGCTTTGGAGTAAGTTGCAAACTTTACATGTGAATGAATAGGAATAAAGTAGGCTGGCTACAATAAGAAAGCATGTAAATACAAGCCCATGTGGACCAAGAGCAAGAGGGAAAGAATCCTCACCATGAACACTATGCTCCTCCTGGCAAAGGGCAGAGAAAGATGGCGGCTTCCTGTCAACACATACCCATCTTTTTACTGCCAGCCTTACAATCTAGAAGAACATTAGAAGTGAGAACCAAACCCCAAAGGGGTAGACACTTGGAAACTTTGTTTAACAATTGTAAATGCATTATTAAAGAGGCTTTTCTGCATTACAATGAGCTATTAAACTGCTAATATGCTAACTGGACGACCAGCAAATTCTTATTTCCTTACCTACAGTATGCAACCTTTTACTTCAACAAGACTCAGAGTGCAACACTAATGTGCGTCTTCTCATCTGCTTAGTTTGCAAGCAATAGCTTTTAAACACAAAGACAAAACTTCAAAAGCTTTGGACGGTTTTAAAAAACTCAGGCTTAGAATAGTAGATCATTTGCTCTCTTACAACTTCCCATCACTTTTCCCTCACTCTCTCCATATGCAAAATTTTCAGTAGTGTGTACGAGGGAGCAATGATGAGAATGGCTGCTGCCACACAAGTTCTCATTTGACCAGTAGTGCCTGACTGACAAGCAAACAGCCTTTGTCACAGGACACTACTCACGACATTCATGCAAAACCACAGGGTAATTATTACACTCTGCATACAAGCATACACTTGTGCATACACTTTTCAAATTCTTAATAAACCGCAATAGCTTTCAGAACAAAAAGAGAGAATAAATTTTAGAAAATATAGTATTATATTTGACCTACTGAAATGAAAGTATTTTACATACTACTGTTAAAAGCCAACTTCTTCAAGAAAACAGAAACAGTACGTATTGAAGTAGACAAAACTCTCAATAGCAAATGTTTTATCTTTTTCACCACATATCACTTACGATCAAAAGCCATAGAGCCTCTCTTTGTTTGAAGAACATTTAATTGCTATGGGAATTCATTTATTTGTTTTGATGGACAGATGATTTACATATGTAGTAATTATATTATACGGCTTTAAAAAATCTGCTTTATTACTAACAACATAACTGATTTTAGGAGACTATGTGCTAAAACAGCAAACTCTTTTCAGAGAGCTTTTTTGTTCCATTACTGCACAAGACCTGTGATAATATTAAGTCTTTATTTCAAGACAGATTCTTACATAAGTAGGAAGAAAATATTCTCTCTCTATACTCTGGAAGAAACTGCTCTCACTCCCACAGACCTTAAATACTCAAATTCCCAGAGACAGTTTTGTGAAATGAATCCTTTGATGCGCTTCATAATCAGGCATTTTAACAACAAAAAACACCCCATAAACCTCTTCCTCTACCCTGCTGTTGCGACCGTCACTAGTGATCATAAGCTTTCAGTACTGTGAATAATTCAGAATCTCATCTGTTCCTTTCAGCATAAAGACAATGTTGAGAGAAAAAGGTCACTTTTTCCCCCTCCAACCACTGACTTTTCCAACCCAGCACTGGTCCAATCGCATGATACACCTCGTGTTTGACATGCCTCCCCTGAAAGCTCCTTAGCAGCAGTTAGTCTGTTTAGTTTAGAGAACAAAAATAACAGGGGCACAGCAGAGTGACAAGTTTCAGTAGTTATACACACAGTGCCAGCAGTCATGTTTTCAGGAGCTGTTTTTCTGATGCTTAATGTGTACAAAGTCTGCGCTTAATCATAATATAGACAGATGTCAGCACCTGCACTGTAGCCAGGCAATCTCGTACTGATGCATGGGAACAGTGTTATTTGAAAAATATTTATGAAAAATAAAACTGAGCAGCATGATCATCTGTTTTCCCAAGACTAACACTTGAGAATACTCTCCTTAAGCCTTTTTAAAAAGGCTGTAAATTCACTGCTGTTTCCTCTTTAATCTCATGATTTAAAAGTACAGCGGAAAGCTGTCAGGATACTGTGTATATACAGCATACACATATTACATGCAGTTTTACTTGAACATGATATCTATCAGAGATCAAGACAGATTTATATAACAGTATTTATTACAGGGATTACTTACTGTTTACTTGAATCATCTTCTTCCTTCATTTAAATTATAAACCTTTTTATAAGCCAATGAAGCTTATTTTAAACAGGTCCTGCCTCATAATGAATACCTCATTTTCAAAATAAAGATGACTAGTTAAAAGTTTTTGACTTAATATTTGGAATTTTAGCAAACGTGCACCCAACCAAAGGCTCTTCCATTGAACCACAAGTTTGTGTCTAAACATGATGAACGCTACAGTGTTCTTTGACAGTAAAAAAAATCTACTAGATAATATAGCAAAGTGTGGCATTGAAGTTTTTGTTTGTTTCCTTGCTTGGTTGGTGGTTATACAACCCATTTGTGATTGTTATTAGTGAAAAATAAGTATTTAATTTTTTTCTTCCTCTAGCTGAAATCCATTTGATGGTCAAGGCAGATGACCAACTAAGGGAAAATAAAAGATTATGATGCTTCTCTCTCTCAAAAAAACCCCCACGTTTAAATAAGATCTAGTAGTAGGTTATTGTTTGTTACTTGACATATTTCCCCCATTTCCTTCCTTCTCTCCAAATAATTCCACATATATCACAAAATGTCAAGTTTGCTGCTGAAGGACTTTTCAATGTCTTCATTATTGAGATCAATGAACTCCTCTCTCAGACTTCTATCCTGGGAGGGTAACCTTTCTCCAAAATGTCCTTCTCAGAACCACCCACACTCCCAAACATGGCTAAACATGAATGATTTCATAACAATAAAAAGGGCCAGTGTGCACTTACTCATCTGGTATATATTTAGTTTCAATATTTTCTTGACAGAATGTACTAGAAATAGGTATTTCTTATTCTGAGAACAGGTCAAAGCCTCTGTTTCTCATTTAAAGGCTCCCTAAACATCTCAATTCCATACAGAATGTCAGAAGCACACTACACAAAGCATCATGAAAGGTCATAAAATTCCCACTTCTCAAATACTGCTTGTCTGCAGTCTCCCATTATAAACATTTTACAACCTGCATAAAACTGAGTAATCTAGACAGTCACCGTGCCTTCCTGAGTCCTTGATCATTTAGTAAGACCACCTCTGTATCTCTCTAAAAAAACCCAAAACATTAATACCATGTGCAGGTCTAGATTCTGCCAAGCTCTAAAAAAAAAATCTAATAAACTCATAGGCTATACACAACAAGATATTTTGGAGAGTGTCATAAAAGGAGTAATTCAAGCATCTATTTTTATGGCAGAATTTACATATCCAGAGATATTCTAAATGATACAGCAATTTTTACAAACTTAGGGAAGGAATATTATTTTTTTTTTCATTACCCTTCAGGTAACTAAGTTGCCTGTAGATACGAGAGAGAGGGAGAACACACAGAACACTTCGGATGAACAATTGTTCAGCTGCCCTCTTAGCAATTAACGGAGCAATCACTTCACTTGCAGTTTGAAATAACATGAGCTGCGGTCTCCAAATGACAGCTGAAGGCTCTGCTTAGCCACGAGGTCTGTGCAAGTGCTGAAGTCATAGAAGCCAGCTTGCCTCTCCACGACAAAACACCTCCTCAAAGGCCACGAGGGAGTAGCACAGCTAGCATACAGGAGATGTATCTAGAAATTCATTCTATGAATTGGAGTTTTATTGCAGGTTTTTCTTTTGTTTGTTTGTTTTTACAGACGAGACAAAAAAAGAAGAATAAGGTAAGCTCAACAGAGAGTACGTTCAATAGAAAAATACTCACACCAGCTCCCATTTAAATCAATTTACATCAATACTTGTAACTAAGAAGATGTAAGCAATTAACTGCTTAATCCCAATATTCTGTCTTGAAACAATAACAAGCAGTTTACAGCATTGCGCTCTGTATGATTTTTGGTTATTTTACTTTTTGGAAGAGAGTCAAGGTTTGGGTTTCTCCCATTTCTAATGATGGAGCATAGATGGAAACTGAGTATCAGAGCAGAAAAGATTATTACCTTCAAGCCAATGAACTTTGTCCTTCTTAACCAGCGGGTTTTACAGTACCCTAACTAACTAATACCATACAGCTCAGAGCCCTGCCTGCCTGGACTGCTGCTATTAACACTAATAACCAGTGCTCATAAGTATGACATTTTTTTGGTGGGCTTGTCTACCACCAGTAATCTTCATGACAACACTGGTAAGGGAAGGCAAGCAAAAATGAAGACAAAAAAAAAAAAACAAAAACAGTTGGTGTAATGACTGCTACCTACAATTCCTTTATTGTTTAATATCAGCCTCACGCCAGCGAGCACCAACACAAATTATTGGAAGAAAAATCAATTAAATACTTCTGAAGATGTTAGAATACACACATTATAAACACTAATGTAAGACTTTACCAATTTTTTAATTAATTAATAGTTTTTCACTTCTTAATTGTTGCTGTTTGAAATAAGTATCTAGGAAATATGCACAACTTTATCAAATATCAAATCAAATTAAGCATCTCAGTTTTGACACTGATAAATGATGGAAAAAACAGCCACAAGAGGCCTGTATCTGCTGTTTTTCTTAAGTTGTTGAGTGAATGTGCTGTCAACATGAAATCTTAAAAAGTGTTTGTATTTAAGTTGTCATTTGCCAGATTCCTACTGTTCTCTCCTAGTACGTTCACACTTCTAATAAAGTGCTGAAAAATGGAGGAATTTCAACGAATTAACTGCTTGTCTCTTTTTTTTACTAAGATCATTAAAGTTTATTGGTAGCAGTAAAAAAAAAAATAAAATCATTCAGCAATTTTCATCAGAAGGAGGAGGGAAAAAGAGGGCACTGTGGCCCAGGCTCAGAGGAAAACCAGCATTACATTAAAAATGGTAACAAATGGATTTTTGGAACGTGTAAACAACCATATGCTGTGACCCTGCAACCACTTGCATATATGCTTTATCTTAGTGTAGAGTGGAGGGTGATGTTTGGAACAAAGTCACACAGAAACTTCCAGGTCACACACTTATGTATATGAGTTTGCCTATTGCTGTGAAAAAAATATTAAAAACCTGTCTTTCTTGCTAAATGATTTACATTCTGGCCTTCCCATTTTAAATAAGCTTTGACAATTCACATTCACAGGTCTAGTCAAAATCTCAGGATTCGTGACGAGCATGAAAGAAAAAACACTATTTGTAACATAATATATAGAAACTATCTTTAATTAGTGTAGTTGTTTCTTTCATGGCTATTTAATTGCCTCCATAATCATTCATAACCCACATGCAGCTGTGCATCGTACGTTCAAAACAATTCTCGAACAGAATTGTATGAAAATGTCCAAAGCACTTACTTCAAAGCCCTTAATATTTTCATATCTAGCTGCTCAAGTTCATACGGTGCCTCTTAGGAGTTTCCCAAATACATTTGCACACAACAACAAAGTAAATCTAACAGACAATACAGATTAAGATTTATGACAAGTTTTCCCTCTTTAAAAAATTATACTACAAACAACTACATAAAGAAAGCATAATAGCAAGCTTAGTTAATGTAAAAAATACATGGCAGTGAAGCTCCGCTGGAATGTAAGGCTCTGAAATCCACACTGGAAAGTCATAGAGATAATAGTCACAAATCATAATCTCCAGTGAAAAATCCAACATGCTAGAAGCATGCTCTTGGGAAATTTAAGCTATACAAATATATAGAAATTTACCTTTGTGTGCCAAAGTAAGCCTTTCTCTCCCAGTCTTTGGGATCTTTATCAATTTGTGTACTTTCTTCACTGACTTTTCTCCTATCTGGAGCCTGCAGCAGTCACTGGAGAAAGCACAGGGTTTGCCTCCCTCTCTTGATAGCAAGCCAAGGTATGCAGGAAGCCGTGAGACCCAGACAGCAAGGGGACTGTGAGCGCACAGGTCTTCTCACACCATCTCTGTCCTCTTTAGCCTCGAGTGATGTGTTCAGTGCTGTCACTGAACTCAATTGGGGTGACCAGAAGAATTTCAAGCTTACATTATAGACACAGAACCTAATGGTCCCAGGGTTTTACAGAGTTGGCTAATGAGAAGGCAGTGCATTCTTGCATCTCTGAACATCTCCTGCAAGGCAAATTGTGCAGCCTCAGGTACATCTGAATGAGCCCATTTTGATCATAATCTGGAAATAGTAACCCCATGAGTAGCTAATGTGTGTCAGACTGAGGGAAAGGTTTGACTGTGGTTTTTAGCAGCCCCTTGAGGAGCAGGTCAGCCAAGGCCCAAAGAACACTATGCAGCCACAAAGACATACAGCTTTCTCCCTTCGGTAAAAATGTGTTGCTGCTGTGATCAGCAAGACAGCTGATGCTTACAAGATATTCCAAGAGAAGAGAAATGCCTCGGAGAAATACCTTAGAGAAATGCCCTTTCTCCCTATACACAGAGATACCTTGTAAAAGAAGGACCACAAACAATAACAAAATAACTGCAAGAGGTCATGTAGTTTTCATTCCACATTTTACAGATACCGTCTTCTAACCACTCCAAACTGAAAAATAAGAAAGCACAGACAGAGGCCAACCAATGGGAAAGACAGAACTCCGCTCATTTTTCCACTGACCCACCGACACAACATGCGAGAAGTGTCCTGGAAACGTCCGTCACACAACTGTGTCACAAACGAGAAGTGCAGCCCTTCAGTCTCAAAATAGCTCTGGAGCTTTTCGTATTGAATCATAATGATCAAAATCACAGTAAGTTTTTAACGAATTAAAGAAGCTGCCTGGAGATGCTACAGGCACCTTTTCTCTGTCTGTTCATACACATGCATATAGACGTGTGCATGCTCCACTCATATAGTTGAGAATATTCAAGTGTCTGTAGAATTTCTCCCTTCTAAATCTTCTAAACTGCTAGATTATTTTTAATTTAAGTAATAAGAAAATATGGATAAAGAAGACATTTGTGAAAGTTCCTTGCAAGACAGGCTCCCAAAGATTTGAGTTACTGTGGTGTAAGAGGGAAGATGCTCCTGAAGTAAACCAGCAGACCGACTCCTACCCTATTTTGCTGCCACCGATGTTTCATTTGTGGAGAACAGTCTCATAGAGGTGCGCTAAAATCTGTGATGAGTAGTAAGGCAAAAATACTAACCGAGTCTGTAGACATGACTACTTACCATCTCTCCTATGACTCTTCAAAGGTACAGAGTGTGGACATGACTAGGTGTACATAACAAAGACTGTGTTTAAATATTACAGTAACCCTATGAATAGGGGGTTAGAAAAAACTTGTTTTTGTTGATAAAGTCAGAAAAAAAAGCAATTAATAACTGGAAAATATGTAAAGTAATTTCAAGGTAAGTGAAGATTTTTCACGTGCAGGGACTATTTTGTTTAGCTTGAAAAGCGTCCATAATTTAGATTTAAAATAACTGCCATATTCACCTACAAAATATTTCCATCTCCACATAAAATCTTCAGCTTCTAACAACATTGTAATAATTGACTGATTCTTCTACTCTAATTAATTAGGTTTTTTGGTTCAAATCCTGCATATTTAACTAATACATTCACAACAGCTGTCCTAAAGACATCCCTTCTATATCATACCTTTTCATTTATGTGAAACTTCCAGAAAGTAGAGAATTTTACAAGGAATGCATCGATTCCAAGGTAGTATGGGATGGTAGCTGTATGACCTCTGTAGTTTTTCTTCAGAGAAAGGATCAAGTGATAAAGCAGTGCTGTGATTTGTGAAGGTCACATACTGGCAGATCAAATCAATCTTAATTTTGAGAATGGTGTATGAATAAAACAACTTCTATGCACTGGATCTTATGGATGCACAGTTTTAAGGAGACAACCATAACCAAAGCTTCAAGTAAGATGTTTTGATGATTTTTTTATTAATTTCTATTTCTAAGGCAGAAAAAAAAAACAACAATTGTTGAGAACAGTCTATTTGCAGCAGGATTAACTTTCTGCTTGAATCCCTTCTGTGTCCCCATCAATCCTAGCTGCAATTTCTTTTTTTTCCAATGTTGTATTATTTTTACTACTATCAGATACATTACATGTATTAAATTAAACACACCATCCGAGAAAAAATACTTGCATTTGGATTTGATCTATTTAATAATATTCTGTGAAGTGCATCTTGAACTTGAGGAACGCCTTTTCAAACTTAATCTGTAACCTTTCAAGGGAAATTTATCACAAGATCGTGAAGGACAAAGCCATGGTCTATCTCATTATGTCTGCCATACGTATTTCAAGCTGAAATGTGAGAGAAATGGACAAACAAAAGACTGTGGCTTAAGAAAAATACATGACTTCTGTCCCTCTGCAAAGAGTAATTCTTCGATCTTGAGAGCTAAGTCGAATTCTGCCAATTTGAAAATGCCGGTACTAGTTTCCTCATTGTGCAAATTCTCAGAACAACACACATGCAAAGCAACGCTCTCTTAAGAGAGACCTATTAGCATGAATAATCGAGCAAAATGTCACAGCATTCTTTAGGCAAAGAAAACATCAGCAGGCTAGGAGAAAGATGCCAGAAATAACGTTTCCCGAGTTCATGGACTGCTGCACTAGATTGATAAAACGCTTTCTAATTTTCCTGTTCTTTATTAGTAAATAGGTTTACATCACTTGCAATATTTGCTACATATATATTTTGTATGAAGCTCACTGAAGAGTCTGCCTCTCCCTGATGAATGGAAACTTCCAACTAATATGGTGACAGGTGTAAAGAAAAGCAAAAATGACGACTGATGACAGTAAAAACTAGGGAAATATTTATCATCTATTTCCTTTTATTAAAGTTTTGTATTTCCAGAAAAAAAATGCAAGAATTAAAAGAAATCTTCTCCTTATTAACATAAAATATTTGATACGTCATTGATCTTGATTATGAGAAGGTGTGGGGATCACCTCTTTCACTGTAGGCTCAAAAATGCTGGGATTATTGCCACCCTGTTCTAACACCTTCCTGTTCCGGCTGAGGGTGCTCACCCTCCCTCACCTGCAGACTGCAGATCCCAGATGTGGATAAGCCCCCTCTGACTTCTGCCAGTGCTGTCACAACCATTTAGCACTTTGAGCTCTGTGCATGCGAAGGACATTGACATGCCCTCAGCTAACAGGGCTCCGAGTAACACCTGCCAAACCCCGAGCTTTTCAGAACACAGCTGCTGACACTTCCACAGCGAGACCATTCACTAGACCATCTTCCAGTAGACAGGCACGCATACAGTGTACACAGCTGCTTGTCATAGGAAAATCTCTCACATACGTAGTAGAAAGTGGAGGACAACAACAGCAGCTACTCTAGAGCTGAGAAAGACTGCTTACATTTTGGTGACAAAGCACTGGCAAGTGCCAAAGGTTAGTACTGGCAGCTTTGCCATCCACCAGCTGGGAGCGGGGTGAAGCCGCTCCCAGGACACAGGAGCTGGGTAAGAGCAACACAAGCGGCCAGGGCCACCAAGCATGCTACACTGCATCTCAAGTGCTTCCTCGATTGTCAGAGCAACTGTCTTTGGGAAAGCACAAGAACTAGGAATGAGGAGAGAAGGACTGTCATGGGTTTGTTTCTTCACGCCTGTAAGACGTGGCTAGCCAGTATCTGTGTCAGCCCGCCTCTGCAACAGAACGACAATATTTTTGATAGCAGAATCCCTTCCTGCCACTGAAAAGTGTCAACACTTCTACAAACAAGAAGACTAGCTGTTCCCACCAGAACCAAATGCATTTAAGAATATCAGTGAGCTCTTATGCAGGTACAGTCATACTGGCAATGAGAAGCAAGTCCTTCCCTTAAGGCTTTGCAGGTGCACCCATCTGCCTTCTAACAGAAGTGGGATCAGCATGCTTGAGCTGCTAGTTTCCCATGTAAAAACCTCTATCCTCCTGAGTGCTAATGGCCAAAGCATGTCTGCCAACTCACATCAAACATGGAGGGGAAGGGATGGCACAGATATAAATGAAAATAGCTCTGTGCATATTGAAATTCCAAATTGACTGGAATGCATCAAATTTGAAATACAATTTTCATTCAAACTGTAGTTTTGAAAGGACTCTAGAACTGACAGCAAACTACAAATGTCCATTCTAAACCCAAACGTTCAGTACCATACTTCATGAGATCAAGATGCTCTGCTCTCACTCACTGCCAGCAGCAGTCTGCACTACACAGTGGCAGCAGATACACATATATGGCAGCTAAAGTATTGTAGGGCTCAAGCGTCCAGTGTTGCTTTTAAAGCAAAAGCTCAAAAGACTGCATTACTAACTGGAAAGACTGAACCATACCTTCTGCTGCAATCAACGTTCCGGAGATGACATCCTGCCTGACATTTTCCAGGATTCCCTAAAGCCTTTCTCAGGCTTCAGCAGCTAACCAACATGCACTGTAAACCAGCCTGCAGCACACATGGTGTTGAACAATGTGGGGCACCTCATGATAGCCTCCAGTATCAGAAATGCACACCCCGATGCAACAATTTAAAACCATCTTTTGCAGCCATGTCAATATATGTGAACTAATATTCCAGATTACAATAAGGAATCTTCTTAGCCACAAATTTAACTCAACATTTTATTTTTACAAGAAGTCACTATTACAAGTCATCTTAACAAAAACAGTAACTATAAGCCTTCATTGACAGAGGTATCACAATTTAATACTCAAAATTATGCCTCAAGTTTTTGATTTCCCACTACTGCTACAAAAGCAACTCTTAAGGTGCCTTATTACTCCAAGTCTTGCCTTTATTTCTAAACGTTAAAGAAAGTCTTGGCAAAGCATCACAGAATATCTGCTATAGATACTTCAACTGTTTTTCTGTTTAAAACCAGCACATCTATTCTGCAAGCAGTAAGAATAATCCTAACAATAACTTTTCCTCTTAATTGCTTGCATGCACTGTTTACTAAGGGGGTACTAAATTAAATCTGGAAAAAAGCTACAGAAGTCTACATATTCCTAAAATACTGAAGCAGTGTACGTGGTAGACAAAACATTTAAGCTGAAAAATAGTTTAATCAGAAAGGAAATTTTAAACTTTCAAATAAAGTAGGAGACCTAAAGGTCTCCCAAGGGCTTCTGGGGTAAGTTTGCCTGTTCTACTGGAAAATTTGCTAACATTTTACAATGGTTTGGACAGAACCAACTTTAAAGCATAATTTGTTTCAGAGCTTCTCTCTGGTCAGTCACTACAATCTAACTGAATTTGTCACGATGTGTAAACACCAGTTGCTTGGTATGAACTGATTTTCCTTTGCTTACACGTGACTGAAACAAACACAACTCTCGAAATGCTGTGGCCTTTCAGAACTGATGGCTTCTTCTCAAATTCTGCAGCTACCGCCAGCAACAACTTCATAATGGACAACTGGCCAGCATTCAAAGTCTCTGAAATACTTCAACATCTAACATTAAAAAAAAGAAAAAACAACACCACAAGAAAAGAACAACAAAAAACTCCCATCTGTAATTTTTAGGTGAAATCTGAGTACCTGAACTCCTGCTTGTCTGGAACATAAGAGCATGAGATCTGCCACCGCCATTCAGCCCTATGGGTAGCACACAGGAATGTGGTTTGGAGTTGTTCCCTGGCCTCCTGCACTTTGTACACACACTTACCCTGCATGGGGTAAGATCTTGTGTCCACAGCAGCACCAACCTCTGGCTCCCACAAGTCCCATCCAAGTACCAAAAAAAATGAAGACCCTCTTGGTCATATGGAGCAGTTCTTTGAAAGCAAATGTCTCTTAAATCAGTTAACAAGCCAAGGTCCTCAGCGTTATACTCAGAGCAGCAGGAGTACTCTGCATAGCAAACACAATACTTCAGAGTTTGTTTCTGCTGTTCTCAAGAAGCTAAAGAACAGCATGGATATCACCTTCCAATCACAATAAGCGCATTTATATTTTGAAGCAAATATAAAACACAAATGAAAATTGTGAAAACAAATACAAAAAAAAACCCGTGTTAAAAGCAAGTTTTAAGGAATTTACACAGGTAAATAAGGTGTTACTGTAGCTGAAAGCAGACCAATTGAAAACTATCAAGGCAATAAAGTATGCTTAACTTACGTAAATTAGACCAGTGCTAAAAATGAAAGGAAAAAGCTCAAAGAAGAATGATGAGTCACTGTACTTAGATTTTGAGCAAGAGGATGGTTTTCTATCGATCCCTGAAATTAATTGGAACCAGTAGTTATAGGGCACTCGGAAAAAGAATGAACGCTTCTTTCACATGCAGCAAATATGAAGATACAGAAGGAACACAGAGAAATGAGTCTGTCGAGAGAGGAAGCATAGGCCACAAGGTAGCAAAAAATGCCAATGTTATATATAGCAAATGAGATCTGCAGGTAGAGGAAAGGTATCACTTGAGAAGTTCAGGATCAAACATGGTACAGAGGTTATTCACAGAAAGTCTAAGTACTGACTATACAAGCAGAACAGTTGATCTGTCCCCAGGAGAAACACATCCACATGAAGTATTTAAAGGGAAAGTCAATGCAGGCAGGCAGAGAGAACAGAGAGTCATTAAAGGTGTCAGGAAATATGTACAGCTGAGAATCACAGGCACATAACTGTCAGTTAGCAATGTAGTTTATGCATGGTGTATAGGAAGGAGCAGGTGGCCAAGAAGTGACCCTGGTGAGAGGGACTCAGGAGAGCAGGGGTCTTGGCACATAAGGAGTGAACAAATACACACCTTATTGTTAAGAGATGTGTAGAAAAATGTCCACAATAAAAAGATAGGGCAGGCAGCTATGATGAGAGATGTGTAGAAAAGCAGGGGCTGTGCTAGGAGGAGGAAAAGAAAGAAAGAATGCCTGCATACAGATATTGTACAGAGCTTTCCAGAGCAGTACTTATTATCAAGAGCTAGGTCAATCTCAAATATAATTTCTTAACAAGTTATTCGGGAAGAGACCATGAGTGAGGTGTAATGCTGCCTATCTTCTCTTTTCACTGCCAGAATGTTCCTTAGCTGGAGGATTTTATATCAGGCCTTTTATAGATACGACATTTAAGACTTTTATTAAGTGAACAACCCAAGCCAACCCTTACAAAGCAGAGCAGCAGGTAGGCAAGTTCGCTGTAGACACTGGGTATGCTTACCCATTTATTTAAATTATCTAACTAGATAGAATTGTAAAGTGAAAATATCACTTGTCAGCACACATCAGCTATAATTGGTGCTGTACATTTAACGAATAAGCCAAAATTGAAGTCTCTGTAGTAAGTGTCTGACTAACAACGTGGCTTATGCCAAACTTCCTTCAGTAGCTTCAGCCTCAAGTCTCTAGAGCATCCCTTTGCTTCTCTCAAAAATAAGGATTTAACAGAATATGCTTATCAATTAAAGAAACTGAATTGCTGTTACTGAAAACAAGATAAAAATGGCTAAGAAGAAAACAGAACAATATTATCAACTTGCAAGACAGCTACTTGAAACAACTAGACTGTTTTGCTGAGAAACAGACCTTAATGCCAATTTTTTTTATTTTCTCCTCTCTACACTATTTAGGTAATGGTTATACATTGAGACACTTAATTCCACAGTCTGAAGGACAGATCCAGGTTCCAACCTTCATAAAACTCACAGAACATCTATTCACAGCATGTTTGGTAAGTCCCTCATGTAGGCTGGAAGTGAAAATGGGACAGTCCTCTCCAGTCTCACAGTTTTTAAACGAATCAAGCAGAGGCTATCGTAACAAGCAGCCCCGTAATTCTGAAATCCTGAACCTATTTTCCAAAACACTGCTTTCCAAAACAATTAAGAAATCGGAACGTCAGAATCTGCCATTTTACTACTAAGAAAATTGGGAAGATAAAGAGTAAATGAATATTTACAAGTTTTAAATCCCAATGATGCATCATACGCATATTGTTACAGACCACATAAAAACGTAACGACCTAATATGATTATGTCTACGTCTTCTATAAGGACATGCAGAGGATATATCTTTGTGATTTAAATCATCTCGCATTCTACTGAAGCAGCTCTAAAACTTTAAAACCTGCTGCAATTTTGCATGCCTGCTGTATTTTACACCAACCGACACATTCTGCTGAATATTCACACAACAAAAACCTCAGCAGACCTTGTAGGAAGGTGTCTCTTCCTGCGGCAGGGGATTGGAACTAGCTGGTCTTTAAGGTTCATAGAATCATAATCAGAAGTACTTTGGAGCACAGAGGAAGGACAAACATTTCCTTTTACAGTGTGGACAAGGGAGCCTTGGTGGGAATTTTGGAAGGGCTGTGCACTCTGCATGCTGATTTATGAGGAGGATCTTATCCACTGAATTTCATAGGGAAGGACTAAGAAAACAGAGTAATTGAAGAGTTTACCTTGGATGATGGCCCTCCTGTGAAACAAAGATTTGAAAAAAAAAAAAAATCAGATAATTCTTTTACCTCAGTCCTGTTCTCTGCAGTGTCTTTATTTTATGGCACACAAAGAAAGAGCTCCCAGTTCCAGCAGTGCCATGATGTGCCACTTATATTGACATAACTCATAGAAACATAGAATTGGTTTCTGCCAACCCAAACCACTCTGTGTCCCTATGAAGCAGGACAAATTAATTTGCTAGCATTTGAAAAGTAATAGTACAACAAGAATAAAAACCTTGCAACAAAACAAAGCTTGCTTTTGTAAAATAGTTTCAATTCATCTGATCTACAGAAATCAAAGGAATAGCTCAATTATTAGCACAGCCTTCATTCTCAAACCAAGGTGAAGAAAGATCACAGATTGTAAGAAATTTAGTAAATCATATCAGTTTATGCATTGCTAGCAGTAACTCAGCAAACCTGCCCTACCCATTGTAAGTGCATAGCCTTAACTAATCTTTTGAATTTGAAAAAAAGAGTTCTACAGAACAGGATACACCCAGTTGCTTCTCACTGATTTCATTTGCACAGTGTTTCTTGCTGATTAAGATATCTTCATAAAGTATGTAGCATTGCTCTCAATATACAACAAATCTCCAGTTTCCTTTTGGGCATGCTAATACAGATCTCTTTCAAGAAAGACTGCCCTGTTTTGCGGAGCTTGCTGACACTGGGGGTTCTCCCAGCCATCAAGACACTGAGAAGCTTCCTATTCCATGAACAGGCTCTGCGTGGGGAAATCTGCATGTAACGCAGACATCTTCTTGCCAAACCAGAGGAGCCAATGGTCTTTGTACAGTCCCATGGCCAAACACCTGCCCAGATGGGGTGCGCTCCAGCACTGCAATCTTTCTGGGCAGCGGACCTGCAGCACTTCTGAAAAACAAGTGAGGCTAAACCCTGCTCCCTTGTGCCAGCCTGGTGGCTATGGGGCCAGAGGCAAGCAGGAGCCGGCTCAATACAGCTCTCCCCAGCACAGGACTTCACTCCACTCAAGCAGTGCAGAACGTGGAGTTGGGTGCATTAGCAGAGAACTGGAGGTGTCAGGCTACACATACACACATTTCAAAGGCTGATGTGAAGGAGTTCAACTTAGGGAACTGAGGCTGAAACTCGTTAATTTCTATCCATCCCAGTAAAAGTGTGCACACGTGCATCAGTATGGTACGGACAGACAAAGCGAGTCCTCTGAAATACAGCTTGTCTTTCACTTTACAATGCTCTTTGCAGACGAAAAGCAAGCGTACTGCAGTCCTGAAGGCTTTAACTGAAAATCCTTTTGAATCACGAGAGACATTTCACAGGTATTCGTATTATTTTAGCTCATTTGGTGTTTGTTTTTAATGGAAAAACTTCCTGTCAAAACAAAGTGGTAAGCTGATAATAACATGATTCTCCTCCAATATCACACAGTTACGTCCGCTGGAGGCTGACACCCTTCACAAATCTCAGCTATTCAGAGGGAGGCTAACTAGTCCGAAAAATAAATACGTTAGTGAGAAACAAGCAACCACAGGGAAATAAAACGGACTGAAAGGAGGACAGCATTTTCCAAGGGACATGAGCAATCTGTAGGGCATCTTTAAAACTGTATCTACCAGAATGCATGGAATTAATTCTTGTTCAAATATAAGTAACGTATTCAGAAACCTCAAATAACAGACATCACTACCTGGCATTTCAGACACAGTTGTTGAAGTACACTGACTGTAAGCATAAATGTTCGTATTATGATACAGGGAGACTGACTGTTTCACCAGAAACATTACAGTCTGACATCTGTTAACAATTGTACTGATTTAATTCTAATGAGAGTAAATGGAGACAGATTTGCAAAAATCTGTCTCTCAGAAAGATGTATGTGTGCTTTTAAAATATTTTACTTTAGATACATGATACCACGGCACCAAGAGGAACAAGGATATATTTTACTACATCGCACCACTGTGACATTCATGCATGGCTTTTGGGCCAGTAACCAGAAACTACAGCTACAGAATTGATTTGTTCGGGCAGAGATGCAGAGGCAGCACTTTAGGATTTTAACCAAGGCAGCCATCAAACTAATTCAAATTAAACTTACTTTTTATGATATTCTAAAATTCCATTGTGCTCATTACTAAGATGTCAGCTCACAAGCAGAGTGGTCACAAGGCAAACACAGTAAGGGCAAGATATATTCGTTCTTCACACACTCCTAGTCCATGTCCGATGGCCAACAAGCTCACTGCTGGCAGGAAACAAGCAGAGGCTCAACTGCCCTGGACACAGAGAATGACAAGAGACACATGGAGCAGAAAGCCCCATCAGCAGGTGCCTTACAGACTGCAGTAGCCACCAGAAACCTAATCTCATGAACATTAAAGCATGGGCATAAATCTTAGTGCTTTTCCTCTCTGTTATACCTCTTCCACAACACAACTGGGTGGCCAAATACACAGTGACCCGGTACCCTCCACCTCTTATGCAGCACCAGTTTAGTGGGGCTCTGAGTTCACTACAGCCCTTCTGAGCACAAGCGCAGGTTAAGATCAGGGTGTAACATCACAGCACTAGGCTACCGTTTACTTTGATTATTTCGTTCTAAAACTGATTCATACAGACTAACACAGATGACCCGAACTTCTTCTTTATGGTCAGAACCCTGAATACTGTCTTTTCATCATTCACTATCTCATTTAAAGCTAAAGCCTGCTTATTATCTGAGGATTACTATGTTTTTGTTATAAAGTAAAACGATATGCTTCTAATTATTCATAGACTGTATAAACTGAATAACATCAGATGAAGAGATAAAGAGCATTAAAAGTAAGTCTTTTAACCAAATTTGTTTACAGACTATTGATAAAAACCAGATTGTATTGCATTTTTCATAGTTTGGGAGAAATGATTTCAACCAAGATGTTCCAATGCTACATGCTGAAGGTCAGGCATTAAATATTAAGTTTTCCCAAAGTTGGTAATGTCTTAAAACAAAAGCATGGTCATTGTCAGCAGCTTCTAAAATAAAGAATAATTAAAAAACAAGATTCTACTCCCTGCACAAACTGATGTATTAGCACATCGCAAAAGTAGTGAGCATGCCGCAAAAGTACTGAGCATTTGGGGGATCTGATTAATATCTAAAGGGAGGTGGGAGGCAAAAGGATGAGGCCAGGCTCTTCTCGGTGGTGTACAGTGATAGGACAAGGAGTAATGGCCTAAAACTCGAACATAGGAAGTTCCATGCAAACATGTAGAAGAACTTCTTTATGGTAACGGTGATGGAGCACTGGATCAGGCTGCCCAGAGAGGCTGTGGAGTTTCCTTCTCTGGAGAAATTCAAGACTCATCTGGATGCCTGCCTGTGCAATCTACTGTAGGAAACCTGCTTTAGCAGGGGAGTAGACTCAGTGATCTCTTGAGGTCCCTTCCAACCCCTGCCATTCTGTGATATTAGCATGTTCTACTTCAAGCAGAGAGAAAAATGTATATAGCCAAGAAAATTTAAAGTAAGTTCAGCTGTATGCAATGTAACACACTTTCTCTGAAGCTTCTACATGGAAACACAAAACACAAATTCATGCTCACATTTAAGCAATTGTCTGCTATCAAAATGATCAAAAACTTAATTTACACAAAAGGTACAGTAGATGTGTTTCCAGATCTCCCTCGAGCTTCTGCACGACAGCGTAACTGACCTAAACTAACACAGGCACTCATTTTACATAGGTGGAAGGAAAAAAAAGAGCAGGTTTCATTTGTTATGCTTTAACTATTTTTAAGTAAATGGAAGAAGTGCAATAGTGGCTGTAAGGGACAGACTGGAAGTACACAAGAAATTTCAGTGGATGTTTTACAGTTTGGAATCATCATCCAAGTCAGTATTCTATTTTTTAAATATAACCATTCCCTGCCTCCCTGCACCCTGAAAACTGATAGTACCAATGGACACCATTTGGTTTTTCGGAACAGCTTTTCACAGGCCAGGGAGGGAACAAAGTGAACTGAGTGATTTTTGGAGCACCAACTCCTGGAATAGGATTTGCTTTCTGTGGACCTGAGCAAGCCACCTCCTCCTGTCCCACTGCCACCTACAACACGAACACCAAAGCTCCCTTTTTAACACAAATATAGCAGCATATCAAAGCATGGCATTTAGCAGCGGGGGAGGAAAGGCAAGGAGTGCAGCAGTAGGGGAAGGAAAGAACAATAACAGTTTTATAACAGCTTTTTGCCACTTTTTTGTGGACCTATGGCAGCAGAAACTTTTTACAATTCTTTTTTTTTGGGTCTTTTTTTTGTACAATGCCAATACTTTACCTTTCTCTTAGTGATTTTTTTTGGTAATAAATAAATATACATATGCACACACACACTTTGTACTCTCTCATTCTCCAGCTATAAATATGCAAATTCCTTTAAAATACCAGACCCTAATTTTGAAAAGTAACTAGAAATGCATAACATACAAAAGACCAAGTCTTTCTGTAACTAAAAAATACGTCTCCTGGAGATACGAACTACATTCTCTCTTGTAATTTTTTGTATTTTCTTCCTGTCCCTTTATACATCTGAGTCTCATAGTGTTATAATAACACTGATACTGTAACTGGAGGTTTTTGACAAAGAAACAGCATACAAAGGATAACTTATTTTCCAAAAGTAATGAAATGACTTATTCTAAATTGAGTTGGGCACTTGAACATTATCATGTGTAAGGCAGTAAATATCTATTTATTTATTTATAAATGCTGAAAAAAGAGACAGCAAGCTTTTGATGAATAAAAGAAACAACAAAAACACCTTAGTTCTCCCTTGTTTTCACTGCTGTAACTGTCCTCATGGAGCAGGGATTTGCAAGTTTGATGAGCAGTTATCCAGGATCAGTTGGAAGGGTCTCACCAAGAGCCCTATGAAAATACCAGTGGGCCAGCACAACGTTTTATACATCTTCAGCTCTGTTGACAAGCTAAAGCACGCCCACTGAATGAAAGACAGCATGGAAACAGGTTCCTTTCTCTAGAAGCTAAAGTAAAAGCAAAAAATCCCTAAATGCCCTAACAAATTATATATATATCAGTTAGTGCATGGTTAAGAGATGAAAAATTGTTACTACGAAACCCATTTCCCTAAACAGCAGCCTGTTTCTGTCGGGAAACCTAAATCTACTTGTTCTAATGCTGAGATATAGCTGAATCTCTGTGCTTGGAGACCCCTAGCAGCACAAATGCAGGTATCTGACCATCGCTCCTCAAATTGACCACGTGTGTGCCCAACAGAGAGGGCACAGAACAGTGCTGTCTTCCAGGGCTCTCGGGCTCCCTCGGCTGATAAAGCCATCTGCAGGACAAAATGCTTCTGCGAAAACACATTACAAGTTCTGAAACAGGAAATTAAGAGGATCCACAGACTTCTTAAATTTCTTCACACTTCCCTGTCTAGATACACATAGCGAGTTTGCTATGACAGCCTGTGGTTAGTTCGTTACATTCTCAAAATATAGAGGATCAATTCTGCAATGTGATCAATGCTCGTACCACCTTACATGCTAAGTTAATTGCTAACAAAGCTGCAGAACATTCTTCAAAGCATTTCTGAGGAATAACTTCAGTATTTGTTACCTAACGTGAACAAATCTCCAGTTTGTGAATACTGAGGAGTGCAGATGGAAATATTACAAGGGCCTGCAAGTGACTTATGTGAGGTGTGTCAGTAGGGTAAAAGAAGAATTAAATGCATGGCCACGAAAGCACAAAGGCATTACCTAGATACACAAACAAAATGCACAATTCTTTTCTCTCATCCAACAAGAGAACCATTAAAAACACAAAAGTCACATACAAAAAAGGAATGATTTTGAATCCTTTGACAAATCAGGACTACGTAGCTTTGCAGCTGTGATATACCTATGCACATAACAAGCACATACTCTATAAAGGCATTATTTAACATTTTGCTACAGAAATTTACTAAGGAGATCTAGGAGTCCTTGGAATTAAGAATGGATGTTGAAATGAAAACACACACACAAAAAAAACAGTAATTAAAGTTCGTTGTACACATTAGGTATTCTCTAAGACCTATGGCTTTACAGTTTTATCATTTACATTGCAAAAAAAAACCTCTGGGATTCTCAAAAAGCACATGCGTGTCTATCACTGTCATCTTCTCACTCTGACATCAGCCTATGTACTGCTGGAACAGGATGATGCTTGGTTTATGAAGCCTTGTGCAAGTACAAGAGCTCTGAATGCCACAGCACTCCTGACAGAAGTAACCACGTGCTTCTCCACTTCTCTCATGCCTGTGCATCTCTGCCCCTTGTCTCACACCAAAATTCATGCAAACGGTTTCCCAGTTACCAGAGCTCAACTGGAAGGGGCCAAGAACTGCTTTTTACCAGAGCAGCTGTGCCATGGGTGAGCTCCCAGACTGCAGCCGGTGAGGACCCATGGGGCTGCTAAGCAGCCAGCACCAAAGGGACAGCAATGGGATTCGTCACACTGTGACCTGCACCTCCCCACTCAGGAGCTGCATCCAGCCCGCGTTATGCCACGAATCACAATCCCACGCAGACCTGAAAACTCTTTCTGATGCAACAGTCAACTTTTTGCTGAAGTACCTCTTTTCTGCTATAGTAAGAGATCTGTGAATATTAAAGGACACCAGCTGAGCTCTGCTCTTTCTCCTCTTGTCTCCTCCCGCTGTTTTCCTTCCACACTGCCAACTCCAAGCATTTACCAGTGATGGTTCAGGGACAGAACTCAGGTTTCCAAATAAAAAATCATGGGGTTTTGGAGAATTTTGGCTCTTGCTAGAAAAATTTCTACTGCTTCTCATTCTGTACTTTACAACCTAAACCAGACATCAGTTCCATGTACATTTATTTAATCTTCACACATACAAGACAGAAAGTGTCATATTATCACACTGGTCTGAAGTTTAGGTCTTACAGAGAGTGCTAAATAAAGATTTAGTCAAAGGCAGGGAGCTGAGTAAGACAGTAATTGTTGACATATGTATTTGCCACCCAATGTACCACACAGTGGTAAAAAGCCAGAAATAGAGGTGAAAAAATTATTTACTGACAGGAAAAAAAAGTACACCGTGGGGATAGGGAGTATGAGAAGTAAGATCACTAAAGCTGCCAGCTTGTGCCTACTGTCTGTTCACAGTGATGAAAATCTTGTTAGAGAGGGGAGATGAAAGTGGATGTAATCACTAGGACTCAGCAGATCCACCTCTGATTGAAACAAAATGGATCTTCCAACTACTGTTGTACATTCAGGTCTTACGTATACAAATTCACAAAGGGAATTTAAGGGGCAGTTTTAAATAGATTCAATATTTATATTATAAATAATAAATATGATGAAGCATTCTCTGGCTACAAGTCAGAAGACTTCTTACCTGAAAAAACTCTCACCTTATGTTTTAAGTTGCACACTCAATATTTCTTGCAACAATTTCCCTTCCCCTTTACTAGAAGAGAAAAGAATTCATTACCTTACTGACTTCTTTAAGGAAAAAAGACTCCCTGGTGCGATCTGATTGTTTCAGCCTGATTTTACAAGGAAACTAATGTTGTGTTTAGTCTTCTCATAACAATGTTTGAGCATGTTGGCCCAGTTGTATTGCATTTACAAAATGCTTTATGTCTCAGGTTAAAATTTCTCAGAAACTAGATACTTTGTAGAAGAATGAAACCTACCACAGCATCTCTTGAGAGAACAGCAACCACAGCTTCCTCCCTTTCCACCTGGAGAGACAGCATCCTACTAAGCTAAGTAGAATTCTGCTACTGCCTGCTGAAACCACAAGCCTGCTGTCCCACACCTGCCCCTATACCACTGAGAGGGACTGAAAGGACTGGTAATCTTCTGGAACCTGGTGGGGAACTGGATGTCTGATAGTGGAGACTAAAATACATGGGGATAAAACTAGAAGAAATGTGGGTTTTAAGACTATTAACTCACGGAACAACTCAGTTCATATTTCTGGAGTATTCTGAAGCCATAATGCTAAAGAACAAAAAAACCACATGAACAGTAGCTACATATAAAACACAACCATAGATAATTTCAGTAAGTCAATGCCAATTAAACAGAAGGGATGAAAAACATTGCAATTACTATTGTGACTGGACAGCTTTAATATGTAATATAACAATGTAGATTTGTGCTGAGGTGCCCCAACAAAAGACAGAGCATCTCTCTTTTCTTCAAAATGCTTGAGTAATGTGATAAACATTGAAACAGAACAGTGAAAAAAGCCCCTCGCCATTTACTCCTCATACAAACAGACATTATTTGTATATGTAGGCTGTCAGGCACACATTCACTCTTTTAAAAACCTGGTGTTCCAAGTAAATTCTATGGATAGCACATATTTACATAGTTTTCTCCTTCCAAGAAGAGAGTAACTTTGAAAGAAGACTCCAATAAAATAAGAAACAGAATAACGGATGTTCCCAAAAATCCAGAGTAGACACAAATTATCGTTGACTCATATTTTAAATTGCCTGTCCACTACAAGCTTTCAGAGTAATGTAACAAGGAAAAAAATGTTTTTCAATCACTGCCATCCATCATCTTGGTAAACAAGTAAAATGTACACTCTGCCATCTGCTAGCTATTAGTCTGTGTAATCATAAAATATCATGTAATGTAATCATAAAAACCACTATTATTACCTACTCTTTCAATTTATAAGCAAATATTTCTATCTGTCAAATTATTTCATGCTAGCATAGGGCTTGAACCTTCTGTGCTGCATACCATCAATCCAGTCGTCAATCTAAGATAAGTCTGTCTCCTTTTTGGTCCTCCTATGTTTAGAAAATGCTCAGCACAGCAGTACTTAGATTTTGTCCCAGAAGGAATCATACAAAGAAAAGGATCAGTAAGCGATCCAGCTGTCAAGGACCTGAGCAGTTGAACGAGGGTTGTAAGAAAGTCACTGCTTTCGTTCAAGCAGTCTTCGATGCCACCAGGAATGAAAAGAATTCTCAGTTCTAAGAGGTTTTTTTCCCCTGCATCACGTTCTATTTAGTTTCATACTTTTCTTTAAACAATGAAAAATGTATGTAGAAGTGCCCTAGTGAAAGTTACAAATTTATCAAATGACATCTTTTAGAGTTACAGTAGAAACTATTTTTTTTTCTAAAATGCTCACGTCAGTGGAACGATTTCAAAAGTTTTTTTTCAATACAACGCAAAAAACATTTAAAGCCAAAACTCTGTTAGAGAGCAACCACACTAATGAGCAACTCTGTTCAGGAAAACTGGTGATGTTCTTCCAGCGATATGTATTACAAAAGCATTTTTCAGCAACGGTATTGGTTTTATTCCTAGTCATTTCTCAATAACTTCAGAAGTAGAGGTCACATCAGTCTAAGTTTTCTCATTTCATTAGCTTACGGAACTTGCCAGATTAATTACATGATTGGACCAAGAGCAATCAATGGTCCAGTTGCCTAGAGCTGAGACATCTATGGATTATTTTCTTGTATATTTTTAGTTTCTGGCAGAAAAATGATGCTGCTTAAGCACATTTCTCCCCTAGCTAAATATCGAAAACAAGGGTAATGGTGTAAGTGGCTCACCAGATGCTAGTTTGCCCATGTAACTACAGTTTGTCCATGGATACTGGTAACTCCATTTTCAGAATGTTATCAGTATACTCTGAAGACTTGGTCTGAGAGCCCAAATCAGAGTGGAACTACAGCCACAAGGACAGGAGAGAGTTTCTGCTCCATGAACAAAAACTTTCCACGGGAAGGAGTCCATGCTACTGGAAACAGCAACCCCCCCATGCCACCACATTGCTTTTTGTGGTCAGCATCAGAACCCCTGTAGCAACCCAAATTTTCAGTCAAGCAACAGCCTCTTAGCCCAGCATAGGGTGCTGCCAGTCCGACTCGGGAGCCCTTCACAGAGGTCATTCAAACTCCTGAAATAAAGAGAAAACTCAACTAGCTCTCTCAAGTATGTCCACCTCCCAAATCTAATATAATGATCTTCTCCAGCTGTTGGCTGAAATAGCCCGGCAGTTCACAGGCAAACTTTCTTTCATTGGTAAAGAAAGAGGAGTTCAAGAACTGCACTTAAGAACTAATGCTACCAACACTGCAAAGTTGATCATCCAGAACTTCTGAAGTGAAATGCATATGACTGCAGGACTTACTTGCCATCTTAAACTAAATACTAACACAAAACTAAAATACTCTTCAGTTCTATCCATTATGATATTATCTTTAATTATATAACCATATATTTACTACGGAGTCACTGATTTGTGCCACAAGATACACATAAAGGAAAACAGAATTTAAAATGTGAATGCAAGCATCAATCTGTCATTTTCCTAAGTTCCTAAACTTTACATGTGTATTGTACTTGACGTTGAAATCTAAATTAAATTTACTATATATATTACATTGAAGAAGTTTAACAATCACTGTTGTCATTAACAGATGTACATGAAGAACAGAAATGAGATAGCGATATTAAAGCAGTTTGCAGTCTGAAAGAGGTTTCATTTCCTAGGATGCAATCTATAAGTCAAGCCAACTTGACCATTAACATCACTATCTTTACATCACTGACAGTGAAAAATTAAAGGAAGTCTCTAAACACAAAAGGCACTTCCTTTTTTTGGATGTTCTCAAATTAATTCATACCATACACTGTACGGGAAAAGCACTCTTACAGAAACAGGAGAAAGACTTGAGCATACAGTTGTGTAATATTTGTCACTTGGGCACAGGCACGTGGAGACAAATAGGCAGGAGGTTTTTTTTTTTTCCTGAGTTACCTTCTCCATTTCTCTTCCCCTAATCACAGGGACACGTACCCTGCATCCTTGTAATAAATGAGGAGGTGGAGACATACGATGGCTGTGTTTTTATGTCAATCTGAAGTACTATTAGAAAACTGGTGCAGAACTTAAAGATTATTTCATTTGAATTCTGAGTTTCTTTGCACTATGAAAGAGTTGAAAATGCTCTTCAACCAGACAACTTGGATTTTCTTATATGAACAACCTGGTTAACTTGTAGCAACATCAAACAAGAGTTTGATATCACCAATTCTACATTATTGCAGAAAATTATTTAATTTCATTATTTGCAATCCCTCTCTTTTAGTCCATACGTAGTATTAGAACATATTTGTTTTCAGAATTTATAAAAACTGACCACTTTGGAATTTCCAATACCAACTACACAGAACCCCACCCAAAAGCCTGATTCAGTTTGCAGCCCTCATTAGTGGTTATAAAGAGAACGCAGAAAGATGTGTGCTCAATGCTTTCCCTTCTGTACTAATAGCCAGCTCTGTAGATGTTTGACATGATAAGCTGTCAGCACAAAAAATGTTTACAAGGCTAATAGGGCAGTGATTCCACCACGGCAGCATTAGATGGGAGCACTGCTCCTTCACCTAATGGAACTAATGGAACCTAGAGGGCTGAACCTGGATACATGACTACATCAAATTTCTCACATCATCAGAAGAACATTATACGGAGTTTATGCAAGCTGTAAAACAGATAACACAAAACACCAGCACCAAGTCAGAGTAATACAAACAGGTGATGTGATCCAGCATAAAGTCTCCTTATAGAAAGTGAAACAGCCACAAAATGAATGGTAAGAGCAAATTTATACTGAAGCAGATTTCGCTCTGTATGGACATTATGAGTTGGTCTCTGACTACTGGATACTTTAGGGATTGATTTATCACATTGTTTAACCAGTTCATATTTTGAAGACGAGGAAAGGCTAAGGGTGAGATTTGGTAATGGGAATGAACCTGGTGTTCTGTTAAGAACTTGCATCATGTTGAGGTTTATTTGTTGGCAGTGTTGGTTTTTTTTTTTTTTTCTTTTGTTTCTTTCTTTCTTTTTTTTTGTTTGTGGACTTTTCTGTGTGTGTGTCTGTGAGAAGAGAACCAGAATGCCTGTTTTATAAAGACAATACAGGAAAGGTACCAATTCTGGATGCATAACCAGGAAGTAAATAACAGCTATTAATTCCTCACCCAAATTTCTGATGTTATGCATTATATATCTTTGTAATTCTATTATGGTTCTGAGTTCATGATAGTCGGATATCGTTACAGCAGCTCACTACTTCTAAATGACAGCTCTCTCACTTGAGATATCAATTAAGGAGGGAAAGTTAGTAATCCAAGTACAGTTCAATTTCTTACTCGCGCAGTCAACGTTTTAACTCTCCATAACAAATGACTGCACAGGATTTAACTCCATAACAAATGATTATGCAGCCTTTTAACTCCCCATAACAAATGACTCTGCAACACAACAACAAAGCATCTTCCCTACTTTTGGGCAAATAAATAAGGAAGATGTTATGAAAAAGAAGACTCAAAGCTTGGATATGAGATGTGCACACCTATTCATACTGCCAGGAAACATTTTATAAGGCCAAAAGTGAGCATAAATTGATAATTTGCTTTTGTTCTAAACCATGTATTTTAAGATACAAAAAATGTTGTATTACTAGGGGGAGGAAAAGGCTTGCATTCAGCACTTTAGGGTGACTGATGCATTTAGTAATAGTTTAGGTAACAGTGTACTTACTATGAGTAATTAAAAGAAAATTCTGCATACAGCTTGATGCTAAGATTTTGTTTGCTTTTGTTTTGCTTTTGTTAGCATATTCCACATTTTTCAGCCTTTACTCACACACGTGGTGTGAGGCATTTCTGTGACGCTTTTAACTTTAACACTACATATTCCTAACGAAAGGGCTCTCATCCTCATCTCTGTGCAACATGTACTGCAGTAAAGCTCTTTCCCAGAAGGATCGATTGGCAAATAAACACATCAGCTAATCTAGAATGTATTTCATCTTCTGAGTTTATATTGCAGAGAATTACCAACATTCCAAGCAGATTTGAGAATTTCTGATTTCAGCATGAGCAAGTATTTAGGTCATCTTAAAACAGCAAGTGTTCAAAACTTTCAGAGAAAGATACCTGGAAAGGCTTTTCTGGCATGCACTAGGCATGACCTGCATAACTCACCAGCAGTGAATTTCTTTAATCCAAGGTACACAACTACCTCATCTGTACCAAACACACTGTTTTCAATTCAAGATAAAACATATTCCTTAAATATGCATCCAATAGTATGTTTTGGAAAAGATGTACAAGACTTTATACAAACACCTCCTCTCTCAATGTTTTCAGAGTAATTCACAGAGAGTACCTGACACTTTTGAAGATATGAGCCACAAGGCATCCAGTAAGCTAACTTCTCATTCTTGTCCCCTATTAAGGCTCCTGAAAATATCATTACAACAGTGGCAGCTTCAGTTCCTTGCATTTCCTTCACTCTGCATGAGTCCTTCAGAAGATAGCAGTGTTCATATCGTACAGAAAAAAAAAATAATTTTCAGACATGAAAAGCTATAAAACCTTATGGATATAAAAATTAAACAGGTTCTTGAAGATAAAGATAAGCCCCTGATTCACCAGAAAATTACATAGAAAAAAAAATAACCCGAAAAACAGTCTGCCATCTGCCCCCTCCCAACCCTTCTTTTCTTTTTTGCCCTTCAAGAATGAACACAACAGTAATTTCATGTTTAAACTGAGTTACGTACTACCTTCTGAACCTTTTTTCTCTTGGAAACATCACTTTCTCAAGCTGTGCAACCTGATGCACATTCCACAGGGCTCTTTCCAGAAGCCAGCTGACAATGACAGTACTGCACACAGGGCTGGGTGCAAAACCAGATAAATGTTTGCACACTGCAAACTACCCATCTCAACATTAGTACAGAACAAAAGCTCTCCAACATGACGTATTTGAGGAAATAGAAAATAATTAGATATAAATGTTTTCCTAAGGTAACAGAACCAAACATTCTAGGAGTTTCAAAACACTTCACAGTAGCTCAAAAATACCAAAACAGAAGACAAAAAGTCAAATCCTAAACAAAGGTCTACAACCCGAGTCTCCTCAGAGAGCAGTTAAAAGCTCTGGATCAAAACAAACTGTTTTGCATGTCAAATTAATCTGCATCTTACTCAGAAGTAAAATGAGAGACACCCAAAACAGAATCTGGATCCCAAAACTACTAAATACACACATGAACTCCCTCCTGCAGCCTCCTAATGAGAGAGGTTAAGCACTGGAACAGCCTGCCAAGAGAAGTAGTGAAATCTCCATCCCTGGGGATTTTCAGAGCTTGACTTTCACCAGCCTCTGAGCAACCTTACTCAGCTTTGAAGACAGCTTAGCTTTACACATAGGGTTGGACTGGATGACCTCGAGAACACCCTCACAACCGAAATTATTCCAGATTTATCTTACTACACACTAGAGAACCCTTTAATAAACATTAACGAGAGCTGCTTGAACCGCAAAATACTTATTCAGGATCTCAATAATGAGTTTCACCAACAAAAACATTTATATTGGCATATTATCCTGAAAACGTGACTTCTGGTCAAGATCAGTTGGAATGTCTTTAAGTAAATTAACAAAGATGTACTATTTGGACAGAATTAGTCAAGGTTTCCCACAATGACAGAAGAATTGTGTTCAGCATCCACCAGTCAAACCCATTCCATGTGGCTGGTCCCATGCTACATCTTGGCAGCAGCAGAGAACTTTCAACTAGCATTGCTACCAATGAATTGAAGAAAACAATAAATCAAGCAGTAGGTTACCACACAGAATAATCCTAATCCCTCAGGATAAGGATGAGAGGGTAGGGCCTCTTTGATCATAACAAACAGAACAGAACAGCTCGTTAGGACGGCAGGTCCCAGGAGCTTAAGACTTCGTTGATTTGAAGAGGCTTTGGCACTGTCTTTCCTCCCTCTCCTTATCTCACTGGCAAACACCCTGGGCAGAGATTTCTCATCCTTGCTACAAATTAGGCATTGTAGTTGAGATGCTTTAAGCCTCCTACTAACAGGTCAGCCTTGTGAAATGCTGCAACACTGTGTGCACTTCTTCACAGATCTCCAAATCTTGAGGGCACACCTGATTAACTTGTCAAATCACTAGGAAAAATGAATGCAAACAATGACACAGAAACAGTAATTCCAAAATTAAATGTTTAAGTTCAGCTAATGCCAAAACTACACCTGCATGTACAAATAAAACACTGCAAAGATGCATCTGTTTCCCTGCCTCAGTTTCCTCACTAGTGAGAGCAAACTGCTTAAGCCTAAATCTTCTCAGTATCCAAATACCTCTTCTGTTTCCCTTTTTCAGACAGTGCATTTCTCAGCTCCCTTCAAAACAGACTGTATAGATTTCTTCTTTCCCAAGGACTTCTTCAAATGCTTGGGGAAATACTGCTCCCATTACAACTTCTAGTTCTTTTTGTACAACGACTCACCGATCAGGCTTACAAATGTCTTGAAAAAACTCCCAAAACGTGAATATCTGCTTCTGAGTTCAGGTGTGAAGAATGAGCTCCTCTGCACAATAGTTATTCTTGTGTCAAGGATGCCCCATGTAAGAATATATTCAAATGTTAACGTTATTATAAGGTCTACATCAAATTACAGTTCTGCACATCACCACCTGTAGGCTTTTTCCCAGTTGGTCTGTCCAATCAAGTCCAATATTTGAACTGCACAGCCCAGTACCAAACAATTAATACACAGAACACCTCATTACCTGAAACAGTTTCTGTGCAGATGCTCTTTTAAGGTTTGGGTTTTTTTTTTTGAGTTTTTGGGTTTTTTTCAAACACCTTGATTTACACCAGTAGTTGGAGATTAAAAAAGGGAAAGTAAATCAATCTTACACAATACAGAGTTTAACTGAAGGATGCATTATAATTTCAAACCTACAGGTGGATTTTTTTTCCCTGAGACCTCCAAGAAGCTTCACTCTAAAATACTTACACTTTTATTTTAAAGAAAACTTTTAAGGGTAATGTTGATCCCATTGTTTCAAACAGCCTATAAAGCTTAAAAATGTTAGACAGTGCTACCCGTGAATTTCTACAAGTCTACAAATCAGAGTCTCCCAAACACAAAAGCACCATAAAACCCACCATGTCGCTAACACTGTGCTCAATGATCAGGTTTGTGACACATTTTAGGAAAAGTTACTTCTCATCTAATTTACGTAGATGGGATCGGAATCTTGTCCGATTCCCTCCAAACAGACATGACACAACTTCTCTTCAGTGATACAACTGTTAAATCTCAATTGGGTGGATTAAATCGGCGTGTGATATTTTAGCATGCTAGGGACTGAAATTCTTTAAAAAGCGCTGCACCATCACATGGTATTCTATCCAAAGTTTCGTCATTTGTATAAAACAGCTTGCAGCGATTTGTTATACGATATTCTGAAACATTCTGCAGCTGTAACGGGGCTGAAAGCTCTCTCCTTTATTCAATTACTTCCCGGGATCTCAGGAATTCTTTAAAAAGCTCAGCACAATATCCACTTGTAAGGCTGTCAGGTTCTGAGTAAATCAGCTTCTATTGAAGAGGGAAACAGTCAGGCAACAAAACGTTGAAGACGTATGCTTGCAAAAGGAATTCTGTTTCCTTTTTGGTAGCTGTAGCTCTTGGAACGTACAAAGACAACACTGAGGAGATGAATATCACCTGCAGAGATTAACGTGTGGGGGATTATGTGCAAACTTCCTTTATTTCATTAAAAGGAATGTCTGTTTTGCCTCCCACTTTCTTTATTGAAAGGTGCAGCCCATGACTTGTATTTGTTTTAGCATTCAATGCGTACGCACGTGTTCAACTGTCTTTATTTCTTACAAAGGTTAACCTAACAGAAGCTCAATGTGAAATATCACCACCAACAACGCATTCAGTAGCAGCCTTCATCAGAAAAGCACTTGTCATGGCCCGATGCACAATACAGGGAGTTGTCCCTGCTCCACCCCATTCACTCAGCCTTTCCGTGGCAGCCTTTGCAAACAGAGCCCTGGAAACCTTTTGAGGATGCAGAGGGAGCAGAAGTGTCTGGCCCTGCCTTTAGGAGACTGCGTGTTGCAGCGTGCTGCACACCACATGCTAGGTACCTTCTTCCTCGTGTACTGGTGGAAAGCGCTTGGCACCACGGGAAAACTGATATCTTAGAAAAAGCCACCACAGTTCATAGCTCACAATATTAATCCTGAATTTTAGTAAAGACTCCAAAGAATTGATGAATGAAAATCATTCCTTGGTAATAATGCTGTCACGTGACCCCCTACCACATGCTAAAGCTAAAAGACCTACGTTTTCTTTTTTTTTCTCTCCACAAACTGGAAATAATACTTTTCATCCCCTTATTAAGTCAGTTTAACGTTGACAGCTGCACAGTCTCATTGAACAGTATATAACAGCATGAATGGAAAAATAAAGGCAATGTAGGGTCCCAGAGTATTAAATGCAAATACATACAGAACCAGCAGTTAAAAAAACAGAAGCCACCACACCATCCCAACCAAAAATACATATTTATAAATGTAAAATGAGGCAGAATCTTGTTTCAATTGTTTTTAAGATGTTATTCACTCTTGCCAGTATTCCATAAATGTCAGCAAGCCATACATTCCCTGTTTATTAGTATGCTATGCTTTGATTCAGACATGTGCTAATTCTAATATTAACCTAACAGTGCAAATCTGGTTAAATTTTCCAGTGGTACATGTCCTTTGGGTTACCAAGCAAGCAATGACTTTTATTACTACTGTGATAAAGCTCATGTCTGAACCTTACAAAAGACAGCTGACCCCTTTATTTCACAGAGGGGAATTCTACTGTTATAATAATGATGACTAGCAAAATAATCATGCCATCAAAAGCCTTCACTGACTCAGCTGGAATTTCAGATCTATCAAGTAAAGCTGCTCACAAAGGTTACTGAAAATGCTTGCGATACAGGCATGAACTGCATTAGAAGAGGATGATCGTTTTTCAGATAGGTGATGTTATTTTAAAGAAAGTTAAATTAGAAAAAAAAATGGTGAGAAAAATGACTCACCTGTCCCACATAGATTTAAGTTAGATTATTATGTAAAAGTATGTATTTATATACTGACATTAAAAATATGATTTATATTTATATGCACGTCTAGAGAAGAATCTAGCAAGCAGTGCAAACAACAGCAATGCTTGTTTTAAATGAGCTGCACATCCAAGTCCTCAAATGTACACAGCACCAGGAAAAAGAGGATGCACTGGTTCTTCTGCAACAAAATTTATTGTAAGGGCAAATTCTACCACGCACAGAGGTTTTGTGTATTTGGAATAACGTTTCCAAGGAACACTCCTGTGCAGACTGAAGTTCCACCCACTGCATCTGAACACTCGAGGATTAAGAAAAAGCTTGCAATGGTGTTACAGCCAAATGAGAAACCTGCCCAGTAATTACTTACGTAATACACCCCCCTTAATTTACATGTATGAAAAGGTTCACTCACATGAAAAAATACCACACACAACTAAGCAGAATGTTAAAAAGGTACTTTCTATGTATTATTAATAGCAACATTCAGGTCTTTAGCATTAAAGAACAGTAACATTAAACCCTCCCTCAGAGGCAGTAATTTTCATTGTTGATCAGTCAGCAACAGAGATTTCAGAAGTTAACCTCTGACTAGAAGACAGAGAGGCTTTTTAGGTCATGAGGGTCTACATGAGTCTCTCAGAAGAGGAGCATAAAAGTCCTAAAATAACAAGCACACACACAGGTTTCTCTTAATTTGCCCTGTTGGATTCCTATAATAAGTGCTTAACAACTCCATCCCCAAAGCAACTCTGCAGTCATCAACAAGACCATTTACCACATGATTTAGCAAACATATTTCCAGGATTTTCACTTACATATGCTACACGGAATTGGAACAGGAATTAATGTAAGGCAATTTATGGGCAATATCACTCCTGCCTTCACAGTTCTTTCCATATCAGATCCAAGAGGAAAGACGCAATGCTTCCAAGTTACAATACTAAGGGACCTGCCTCCTCCTTTCCCATTTACTACACTGTGGGCAGTCCGTCAAGGTTTTCAGTGGATCCGCTATATCAAATCAGCAGTGATTTCTGAACAGTAACACCTCTCTTATCACACTATATGACTACTCATATTGTGAATATACTAAATAATTGTTCAAAAAAAACAAATTTTAAACACCTTGAAACATTACTATTTGGCAGCATTAGGGGTCCCACCATAGCAAACCTCCCTGGAGGCATTCTTCTGCATAGGCAGTGAACTGCAAAGAGTTACTGTGCAAACAGAGTTCTCCAAGCAGTGCCAAATTAAACCAAAGACGTTCTTGCTCCGGGAAAACATTTTCTTACTGTTATTTCACATCAGAAATCAGCAGATGACTTTAAAAATCCACGCTGACCAAAAGAATTCAGCATTGGAGGAAGTTTGTTTAGACTGCTGTGACCACATCCCTTCCTAACTCAAAAAAAAAACAAAAACAAACAAACAAACAAAAATCCTCCAAAAAACCCAAACAAAAACAACAACAACAACAAAAAATCAGGAAAAAAATCCAAACACCCAAAGAGCAGAACAGGCCAAGAAGAAACAGAACAAACTGACTTGTCCATATTTGGTTTTAGCCTTTCAGTTCTACTAGGAAGTAGAACTACTTTCCAGTTGTTCTCAAAGACCACCTATTACTGCTCTGAAATATTCAGAAGGAAAAAAAAGAAGAAAGCATGTTTTCTATCTCCAACTTTTAGAAAAGAAATAGAGCAGGAGGCAGGAAGTTACAGCTTAACATCAATTAACTTCAGCTTTCAGAGAAATACAGAACAGTACAGGATGGCTAAATTACTGAGCTGCCATCTGCTCTCAGCAGCTCTTTGGAAAGACAGCTAACTCAGTTCGGTGTCTGTCAAACACCGGAAGATAACGGGCAGAGCCTAACCTGTGACAGGCACTGGTCTGTGGCAGATGCCTACATCCACCTCCTTTCTAACCCCAACCAGAACTCTTCAGACCCATCAGCACCACGTGCATTCTGCATCTGCTTTTTCCTGCTGGATGCTCCTATGGCTGCTGTTACACAAAACTAATCACATGGAATATCGACTCGTCTGGAAGCGGTCCCACTACCACTTTAATAAAATAAAATCAGTCTGCATGGAGAAACTTTTACAGCTTTGGTCTTGTTCAATCTGCCTAAAATGCAGCTAATCAGATTACAAACTGACTTTACAACAGATTAATTATAGGTGAGATTAATTATATTCAGCTCTTTTCATTTTGCAGAAGAATTTTTCAGTTTCTTCTCTGATATGCATCGTTGGTTAATTTACTGCACTTAGCACTCAGAGATGTCATTGCAAAAATTTATTCTTCCAGGTACAAATTCCACTCGGCTGGCCTTTTTCATAATGACTGATAGTCAAGCTAACAATATTTTGTTCACTCATCAGTTTCTTGCAGATGGCAATCGAATCACTGAGGCCTCTTAAGTACTTCACAGCTACATGTTGGATTCTTACCTTTGTCTGTTCTTCTTCCCCCAAGGTATGACACCCAGAAATCCTAACTCTTCCAAAGACATGAAACATGGCTGAATAGGCAGCAGCAGAGTGTAACAAACACGTACAGACATACAAAAAAATGAACTTTGTTTTTGCTTAAATAAAAAAAAAGGATGCTTTTCTGTCATTTAGTTTCATCTGTAACTATCCACAATCCTGTACACAGATTACACCTTGAATGTGTATTTTAAGACTACAACCTACTTAAACAAAGGCCATGAAGCGAATGAGGCACTTCTGTGATCCCAGGTTTCATTCTGAGCCTGACACAAATAGTTTTTGCCGGGGATAGATCTCATAGTTAAACATGTGGCAACCTGTCTGATCAATGACTACTTGCTCTCAGGATTCCAAATTGCTGATCACCTTCACTTACCAGAGGTATATATATACTAGGGTCCACTTCTATTTTATGTTGCTATTCAACCGAAGGAAAAAAATAAACATGGGTACATACTGGCAGAGAATGCGTTGAAAATGTTTAAGGTCCTGTGAAAAAACTCAATATTCATCAAAAGGCATTTCAAATAAAAAAAGTAAAAAACAGCCATCAGCCAGGAAAGAATGTTAGCACATTCAAGTACAGATATACAGCAGAACAAGTTTAATTTATTTTGCTTGTTTAAGTGGTTTTATACCTCAGAATGTTCAGAATTTCTTTCAGCGTATGATCACGTCTCTCTTTCCAAACAAGCATGTATTTCCATTGTATGCACAATGTGAAGACTGCACAGGAAACACCTACAGTTTGTCTCAGTGTGTGCCAAGCAATTTTCTCATTGTAAAATCTGTGAAGAGTAATATGTAATAGAATGTTCATAAATGACAGTGCTTTATAATAATAATGTTTTACTGCATTTAATTGGTATAAAATATATGAACACTACTTGAAACCAAGTGTGCAGATGACTTTTTAAATTTACATTTCCAAAGTAATGATCCATTTTATCTGTAGGTTTGATGAACACAAGAATTACTGTTTCTGAATACTGCTTCTTCACTATTGTGAGCAAGAAGTAATAGATGTTTCCTCTGATTTTTCTAAGCAAAACAAACAGAATACTGCTGAGGTACCTAGCTCAGAAACTAACAATGAGGTGATTTCTAAACAGTAAAAAAAAAAAATGAAATGCTACATTTCATTTTTTTTTTAATTAAAAAATGCTAATATAAGAATTACCTTTCAATTCTAATTATTCTCTTCCCAAAAGAATTAAAAGAACATCTGTTGGACATTTTTGTCACTGGCAATTTAGTAACTTATACATACAATGCCCTAAAGCAAAACATAAAGGCAAAATAAATCCATCCAAATAATCTGCTGGTACATTGCTAACCTGCTGTTCAAAAAAATCCACCAGCAACTAAGTTGGTATATCAAAGCCTTTCAATTTAAAGGATTAAACAAAGTTGTAGTTAGTACCACCTGAAGATTGTTGCCTTGGACTGTGCCCACCAAAGCTTCAGAAAATATGCTTGAAATTATTCTTATAGCCAAATTTTTCAAGATAAAAATGTATGAACAGAACTTTCTACAGTTATCTATTCTTAATTTTTTCAGATAATGGTAGAGATACTGTGCAGGAATGGGATCTGAAGATGCAACACAATGGATAACTACAGCAACATCTGCATCAGAAGGGAAGGGGACCAAATTGGTAGAATGATGGTCACATTCCCATCCGCATATGATTGCCCAGAAGAAGAGACAGATTCCAGGAAAACTTCTGATACAATCATGAGAAAGCCTCAACTGATCAGCACCTCTCATTCTTCTGCATGCAGCTCTCACAGCTCAGTCCAGAAGATCAAGATTTTGGAGCTGTTTCATAAAACCCATGGATTACAATGTCCCAGATGATATGCAGAAGAACAAGATGATAACAACAAGCTATAGAGTATCTTGATGAGCAATAAGCAGACCTTGAATGCCTTCACCAATATAACTTCACATACAATGAAATGCTTATTTCAGTATAGAAGTTGGTTCCAAATTAAATCTGATCTTCCCATGGAAGACGGCTATCCTCCCTTCTGAACTTAACAGAGATCACAATGTGTAAAGCTTCAGCAATAACACAGCTGTGTTGAACAATCTCTGTAAAGCAGATGTAATTGCTAAGCATCAATGAGGACAATTACTATCCATCTATTTGCACATCTCATCTTTTACATTTTGCAGTAACTAGAATAGACAGGGGAATTTTAGGTTCAAGAGCAGAACAAGAAAGTGTCAGTCCTCAAAGAAAGGGTATTTCTGAGAACACGTCAACACTGGGAAAGCTGGATGTGAGAGGTCAGCCTTAGGTCAAGATCCATCTCCTTCTCCACATTGCTATGCTGCAGAAGCAAGGCTTCTGGACTCTTCATCAATGAGAGACAGTTTGGCTTATCGAAGAGACATCTGCTGAGCTTTTAACAAAGAACCTGTCTAAATCAAACCCTCCTGTAAGTAAATAGAGCATTAAGTCAGATGACTTATGGAGACGTTCTAAATTTATCATGGTAAGATAGCAGCAGCTTAATTAAGGCTGTTATCAGCTACCACGATGAATATTTGCTTGCAGCTCTCCAATTCTCACCTCAGAAGTCTGACTTGATTTAGCAACTAATATATATTAAGGACAGAGTTCAATAATTGGAAGAGAGTTGTGTACAAATCCCCAGTGTCAGTTTCTAATTTCCATCCCTCATACAGTGAAGAGACTTGAAACTAAAGAAATTGTTTTAATTAAAGCACATTGGTTTTGATAGATCAAGTGACCGGTGTTTCTGGTGACCTCAGTATAAACATCCAGTTCAAGAAGTCATTCACTGATAGCTGAACAGATTTGGCTTATTAACTTAAATCTGAAGATCACAATACCAAGAATGGAGCATTGCAATCATTAATGTCTCGCCTTGTATGAAATTAGTAGTGGTCATGAACATAACTAGAACAATCCTTCTATATTAACAGTTACTGAAAAATCTTCCTTTGTTCCTCAGATACCTGAGGCTAGTTCATGAATAGTTTAGTCTTACCATTGGCAATATACAGAAAATAGTTAACCTCTGCCCTTTGGTTAAGATTAATATTTTTTCCTTCTCAAAGGTGTTCCCCCCCCACCTTTTCTGCTTCATCTTCCTTGACAAACAACTAGATATTTTTCACATGCAGATTATAGCTTTAAAGAACTGTGTATATTTCTATTAAGTGATCAAAATATATAATAACAAAAAAAAGGTAACTTATTTTCAAGTGAGATTTTTATTCTTCTATAAATAATTTAGTATTTTTGTGTCACATGACAACTTCATCTGTAGAACTGATAGGCTGAAAACACAACAAAAACTGTAGTAGCAAGAACATTTAAGAAATTATCATTACTTGGTAAGCAGACATGATGCCCCAAGGTGACACTGAAAGTAAAAAGTCAATGGGGGACTTCGTCTGTTCTATCATAGTCCTGCTGTCAGCAGAAACTCTCTATGACCGAAGAAAGATATGAAGGTGATGTATTGTTGCAAACAGGGAGCTGTAGCTGACAAATACTTTCTATGTTCCCTACAAAAGCGAGTCCCAATCCTTCAAGTTGATCTATGAAAGCCACAGTTGCTTTAGGCAAGTACACAGAATCTTCTTGCACTGAAAAATTAACATGCACGAGGTCACATTGTAGCCGTGTACTTCTTGCAGACCATGTTTTTGCCAATACTCTTTTAACAATTTTAAAACGTCCAAAAGGATGTGAGAGTTTATCTGCAAACATCATTAGCTTTATCAGCTGCTCTTATGATGTATAAGATAAAAATAGAGCACAGCTCTAGTTAAAAAGGGCATGGCCAAAAGCCACAGGGAAGGAAGCTAAAAATAGCTTTTAGAACAAAACCCAACCATACTAGTTTTTAGAAAGCAGCTAGAACTAAGTGAAGATTAAATACCTGCTCATCACGCCATTTACAGATCTCCAAAGGAAGCGATTTTCCAATGGCCAATAACACTGAGCAGTCAGCAGTACCAGTTCTATTTAGGCTAACACTTAAATATAAAAGATGGTGAGTTTTGTTGTTTTTATTTGAAATGTTTCCAGCAGAAGGTAGGAGCCATACTACTTTCAAGGGAAACAACAGTAACATACAGGAACTCTTGGGAGCAACAACCACCTGAAAGTCAAGAAAACGAATCACAGAACCATAGAATGGTTTGGGTTGGAAGGGATTTTTAAAGTTACAGCTGTACCAAATAACACCTACTTTTATCATCTGCTCCCCTAGCAGCCCATGTCAGAAACAAAGCAAAACCTCAGGCCTTCACCACACAGTAACACACAACATGCATGGTTGTAGCCACACATGGTGAAGTTAGCAAGGACATGGATTCCCCAGCAATCCTGTTGCCTTGAGCACAACCACTATCACACCTTCTGTATTTGTATGTACACAACGTTTCTCTCACATACACATAATGTAATGCAGAAATTATCAGGAACATTAAAAACTTTCAACCTCAGCTCCCACCCAGCTTAGGAAGCCTATGTGTGAGGAGTTCTGTCACAATGCTTTCTGCTCACCAGAGGGGATGGACTCAAACCACGCTGCTTTGTCCTGATCTATCTCTGCTTTGAGGGTTGGAGAAAGACCTTATAAACTGCTACCTGGAAGTTATACAACGACACATAATTTTTGTGTCTGTTTGAAGTTGCTGTGTTTTTCCTGCTACATTTTAATCTTTAGATAAGTCAGATAATAAGCTGAAACTGAGAAAACATCATTGGAGCATTTAAGAATTTTTATAAGAACACACAGATAAAAGTCAGCCTGAAGAGCCTGAATGACCTGGAAAGGGTCTCTTCAGTGCCTAAAAACATCTCTGAAGTCTTTGGCTTTTCCTTGTAAGCAAGAAGAAAAAGAGAAATTGGAACATGCACTCCAGAGTGTTTCCTTAAAGGCCAGAAGCACATATTTCCTAATTCCTGTAGCTGGGCAGCTTTTTATCATTCTTCACAAACACAGCAGGTCTCAGCAAGAGACATCCTTACTAAAGTTCTGTGCACAAAAGCGGGCTGAAAACATGTTTCATTTTGTATCAAAAAGACTTACTTCTGTCACTGTCTTATGCAATTCATAGCTGATTTAATCACGGGTCGGGACAGGGGGAAGGGGAATGGGAGAGGGAACTTAGATTTTAGAATGCAGACAATTTTCCTTAAGTATTTCAGAGATTTTTTTCATAAAATCTCCAATTTTACTTTCAGTCATATTTAATGAATCTAACAGGTTACTCATATACCCTTTATCACTCAGTTTGGCTACAAACTGAAGTTCTGCTTGGGAACAAGGACAAAGCACGCAGCATCATGATGGAGCACATTTGGATTTGCTTACACTAAAAACTTTCATAAATTATTTACTAAACTTCAAAGCTTTGAAGTTGATGATGAATACAGTGGGAAAAATAAGATGTTTGATTACTATCAATTATTTAATACATACATTTTACAGAATAAGATATGCACAACATAAAAATGTGTTATATTTCAGTAATACAAGATGCAAAAAAATGGCATATTGAAGAAAAAAATATAAAAAGATTTAATCCATACTTTGGAGTAAGACACATCTGTATATGTAGAACATCAGCCAAGACTAGACAAAAGAAAGCTTTGAATCAAAGTGAACTACTTACAGAAGTCAATTCAAGTAATAAAACATTCAGAGCCTAGAATATAAACGATAGCTGAACCAAAATCACATCCAAACCAGTCAGATCAAAGAATCAGCTCATCAGTTCTAACCCAAGCAGGATATCAAATCAGTTGAGCAGTTAGAGGTCCAAACCTCCTGATTAAGACTAAGTCTGGGATGCACAATGGTATGCCAGATAGCTATTGTTTTTAACGTGCCTAAGGTCAAATACGGTAAACTTCACACTTCTAACCAGTGCTGTTTGTAATAGATTGGATGAAACACTTTTACAAAAGAATCAATAAATGTAAAGACTGGAAAGAATTAGAGAGGCTTGCAGGCTTGTACCTATTGTCTGGGGGAATTACATGTCAGTTCGAGTATTGTAACTCCAACAAAGGTTTCCTAGCTTTAATTTACTAGAACACATAATGGGTGATGTAGAAACCAGGAAACACTAGTCAGTCCGAATACATTACTTAACAGACAATTTAATGAATGCTACAAACATTATTATAGTCCTGCCATACTTCTCTGCTCATTCATTTTCACTTTGCAATTTTATCATGAAAGGGCATTTTCTTTGTGAGGTTGCTCCACTTAAAGTTTAAGTCTCAGAAGCAAAAAACACTGTATCACATGCAAAACATGCATATAAAAATGTAACAAGCAGCGCTAAAAGCTAATGAAATAACTTGTGACGCATAGCCTTCCAGTCTGTCTCGCACGCACATTTGTGGGAGACATCATATGTATTTGCACAGCTTATGCACTTTCAGCAAATACAGGTTAGGCAGAATATATCATAAACAAGCACCCTGAAAAAAAGATCATAAAAACAAATATATAAAGGGAGACTATTAAATAAACATAGTTACATTGGAAAGGGACAAAACAAACAAACAAAACCCACCAGGATACTCCTTAAAACAAAAAGAGACTGGCTGATGATACAGCCAGCTCACACATTCAAAAGACTAGTATTTTCTTTTCTGAGGGTGGTATAACTCTTCAAATACTTCTTGTTAAACAGAACATTCACACTCTCCCCTAACTAAATATTTCAGCCATCTTAGTTTTACTCCTCAGTTCAATCTGACTTTGGTTCAAATCTACAGCGTAAATCTTAAAGGCACAAATTCTGCACTCCAGTAAAATAAGGTGTAAGGTGTAGTTTTACACCATGCTGAACTTTAAGGCTTACCTTTGATTATTATAATATTTTCCCTCACATCATCTGATTTATAAAGTAGAAAATGAGAAAACAGTGAACAAACAATCCATAAGCTTTTCAAGATAAACCATATGGTCTGCTGTTCCAACAGACAAAATGAAATTTTAAACACACAACAGGGTTGTTTAATGCCATATTCCACTGGGTAAAACTGGATACAGAAGGCTGGATTTCTCCATCCCAGGTTCCCTCTTCAAACCACTAACTGTTCATGTGCAGCTGATAAGTACAGTATCTCTGAAACTCCCTTTATAACCCACTGCATTCATTGAAAAAATCACTGGAGTGCATTTTTTACCAGGAAAATGTGTGAAGAACCCCATTTCTGAAGACAGAAATATATTCTGTCATAGAGTTTTGAATAACAAGTTATTGAGATCTTCTTCTACCATGATGGGAAAGCCTCACCTGGGACTTTCTGGTTCATATAGCAAGATGTTGCTGCAAAAGATACACGTACATCTGCATTGCAAAGAATGTCCTTGTTACTGAGAAAGACTGTCTGTATACTACTACACCCAGACAAAAATAAACACAACCTGTGTTCATTTTTCATTATTAAATGCTCGCAAGTTTAGATAACAGGATGTTACTATAGGTTGTTCCACCGTCTTGCTGCATGATGCTGGTTTTGCTTTCCATTCTGTCTGTATCTACCTGTGCAGTTAATACACTCACATGTGCTTTAACTAATACATAGCGTAGCTGCTGGCAGTACTTCATCTTCAGAAATAAATATGCATTTTTGACATCCTGCTTTCTTTTCATTTAAATCTAACAACTTGAGAGCCATGTCACTTGGACAGCCAAGGTCATGATTTCTGAAGAAGGTTCACTGCAGGCAAATCCCAGAGGACTGGCTGAGTCTCTTTTTGTCAGGTCACATCAAAAGAAAGTTTTTAAAAGGGTTAATCATAGCTTTACAGTAAAAAGGAAGTGCACTCCACAACAGAAGCTGCTGTTTATGTTCCTTTAGGCTGTTCACTGTGGAAGTCTGGTTGACAGAAAATGGGATGAAAAGCTTAGAAACAGTTATTTCTAGAAATAACTGTCTCCAAAAAAGAGAACCCCGGATTAACTTTGTGGTATATCATTAGCTTATTAAATTGCAGCATTTTACAGTGTGGAAACATATTATGCAGTTATTTCTGTGGGGGAAAAAAGTACAAAAAACACACACTTCCTCAAATTTACATTCCATCCTGTCCCTTCTATTTGCATTACTGTAGCAAACAAGTCTTTCAGATGTTAGAGTTAATGGCTCATTCTGCTAGTGACCCACCCAGACCCACCACAAGTCATCCTGACCCACATGGCAATGACCACCTCCTACTTGTACACCGGACTGAAGGGGCCAGGCATGGCCACATTTTGGGAACGCTGACACACCTTCAATCAATTTGTTAGGAGTGGGAGGGAAAATGCTTTCCTGGCAAGAGATATGATTCAGCTTGTTTCAGTCAAAAACTATCCCCAGCTCTACCTCCCATTCTCATCATGGCTAAATAACTGAACAAATAGCTTTAGGTGGGGTTTTTTGCTGTTGTTGTTTCTTTATGAGCCATGAAAGAGGCATGAAGCATATCTATTAAAAACTTATGTTTGTCAGCTAAAGGTGGGGGAGGTAGGAACTTGTGCATTTCGAAAGATAAAGGATAAGATGCATATAATGTCAGAAAAGGTTGAGGACAAATATTACTTGGTTATAGGCATCCACAGAAAAGGGCAAACTATTTTTACATATGGAAATGTCATCTTTCTCAAACCCCATTCTCCATTTTCTCTTATTTTCCTCCCAGTATGATAGCAAATAGGAAACTTAACAATAGCTGCTGACCTCTAAGTTAAAGAAATAGTTGCCTGACTGTTGCCTGTCTCACAGACTCTAACTTTGCGATAGACTCCTATGGAAAATGGAAAGCCAATTACTGAAGCTGAATCAACTAAAAGACAAAGTACATTCTTTCTCACTAACACAAAAAAAAGTTAGAAAATTAGAACTAGACTACATATTTAAGTATAAGAAGTGTTCTCTATGCGGAGTCAGCAGCCTAGGAATAGCTGTAGCATGAAAACAGCTTCTTTGATGTCAGAGTCAACAGGACGAGGGGCCAGTAATGGGAAGATCAAGCCTCTTTCCACTTACTAGTTCATCTGAATTCAGTAAACTTTGCCAAAAGCAACATTCTTCCAAAGGAGCTGCTATCCCTTACCATGGGTTGGGGGAGTTATTACCATGTGGATGGGCAAATACCCAAGAGGTTGTGTTAGGCCTGCGTAATGCCAGTGTCTGAGGCCTGGATGTGGCACCAGCCAACCTTAACTCATCCTTGTGAGACATCCTTATTCTATTTACAGGAAAGCATTTCAGGGAAAGTCCAATGGCAATGTATTCAACATACTACTTCTGTGCAATTCACACATTATCATTCTTCATAGCTTAGAGTTTTTAGGATAATCTAGACACTCCGTAATTCAATTTCTCTTTTCTTGTGTTTAATTCCTCACTCGACACAGCCCTACATACGACAAAAGGAACAATGTAACTTGAATATAGTCCTCTTACCTCACTTTTTAAAGTTGAGTTCCAAGTTGTATAAAAACAGCTTGGTTGCTCCACTGAATAACAAGTTTTAGGGTGTTATTGAATACCATCCAGACAATATTTCAGCATGTTAGGCATTCCTGTATAAATTTCCCTTCCCCTTCCCTCCCCCCCCCCCATTTTCTTCTATGAATCTATAACTTAATACTTAGTTCTGACTCACTAATTCTTATTCCTAAATAGGAATATATCTGGATATATCTCCATTATTAACCTAGACTGCAAAGCCAGAATGAAAGGATCACGAGGCTAACAGACAATACTTAAATTTAGTAGTAGCATACCAAATTTTCCTATCTATGAGATTCAATACGGCAGTCCATGAAAAAGGAAACAATTCAGTGTCTAGCAACTTCTATTTAACTTTCAAAACAAGATTACACTTACTATACTCACAGCCAGTACATGAGTCATTAACATGAAGTATCTACTGATTCATTAACATCTTAGCAGGCAAGACACTAAATTAACCTGTTTTAAATTCACAGTTAATTTTTTCATGTTTATGCTATTTGAATGGACTGGAAGTACTGCATGTTCACATATAGATGCCTTCAGAAGCGTACATGACAGACATTTAAAGTAAATGTCACTTAGTACTACTATCTGCATGGGATACTTCATCTACTGCACAGAGACCTATAAGAACATACTGCTATTAAGACATAATATTGTTTGCTTATTTGAGATCTTGCTGAATGCCGGTGTCTAAGCCATTTATCATAATACACATGCTACCAGTACAGGAAATCAATAGTATTTGCAACTTATCAAGACTGAAAAACCACTGCCACAGTTCAAGACAACAAATGCGTGGCATGCACGGTCACTCTATGTTATGAGTAATGAAAAGGAAATTTTTTTGCTAATGATGCATCAACAAAGCTATTCTGTTTGTTAAATGCCACGCAGCTCACATAACATTAATTAGCATACTCCTTATTTGAATTGTTGACATCTTTTACATAAGAGAGGTGCAATACTTTATATAGTAAAATTTCAGTGCATTTTATTGAACAAAATGGCACGTTTATGTCAACTGTGTATATTAAAAAAAAAAGAAGAAGCAAATTAAGCCAGTGGAAAAACTAGCAGGGAAAAAAATATATCATCACCGAGAATTTTCAGGTAGCTTTCACATCACAGACACAAGCAGACACTACAGATACTGTCTGATTTTTCTACCGTTGTGAAACAACCAGCAGATGATACACTGGTAGTTGTTCTAATGAATCCATTTCAAATCCTTGACAATACTAAGCACTACCACAACTAGCAAAAGCGTAATTAAAGCAAGACAACATTTAAACTAACAGAGATGCCGGTAACTTTCCATTTTAGAGCTTTAACAGCATTTTAATGAGTCAACGGACATATATCCAAAATAATCTCTAAATGAAGCAAAAAAACTTGCTTTTAATAGTTCCCTGGGTGATCCCCAGATCCAGGAATCCTTCAGCTAAAGCAGCCCTCAGTCAGGAGCTTGCAAATAACCTTTTAAGATATTATCTTTTCTGAGTTGCAGCTCACCTCTATTCTTCTTCTAACAAACTCAAGCAACCCAACAAGCACCTGAACCTGGAGTCTTATCCATGAGTACTACTTTATAAATTACTTTGACAGAGGCTAAAATATAAAAATGTGTAGCTGATCTACTCACATCTTCAGCTGTGTTACAATTACACTTCCATATCACACAGCTCTATATAGCTACAGCATTCAACAAATCCTAACTAGGACACAGAGTACTGGATTTTCCACCTAGGAATCTCCAAACTCACTTGTAAACTTGGATAGCAGTTACTCTGCATTACAATTGAACAAAACCATAGATGTTCCTTAGCTCTCTAGGTATATATTTACAGTAACTGACTTCTGGAAGGCAGAAGGTATGCGTTTGGGTTTTCCGATTTTTGTTTTTGTTTTTAAAATAAAAACCTAAAAACTTTGATGGGGAAAAGTAATTGTTTAAGCATGGCTATAGTCTTCCATGCCATATCAACATCTTTTAATATTTTCTACCATTAATTGTAAATCTCTCGTTTGCACGTGAAGGAAAAAAAACCCTTTAAATATCCTCTCATTTTTCCTCACAAATGCTTATCTTTCATGTCTTTGGCATGACAATGAATATTTCTTTTCCCAGCACAACTGTTTTCAAAATGCATGAAGAGGTGAAAAATCAAAATATTCAGACACACAATTCTTAGAAGTTGTTTAAAGCTTAGAGCACTGTTTTAGAAAGCTAATGCTAGCTGGGATCAAATTGGAAGGTTGTCTGCATTTTTGTCTGCATTTCCACTTGCGAAAGAAAGCATCAGTAAGAAGCAACTGAAAGATAATTTTCTGAATGTAAAGACTGATGCCTTTAATATATATAAATTACCTTCAAAATAGCAAGCTACTAATTACATTTCCAATATAAGGAATCGTGGTATATACTTCATGTTGTTATTCAGCAGAGGATGTTCTGCTGATAAGTTAGTATGCTGAGGCACAAGCTCCACATATACTTTACTCTTAAATTTGTATACAAAGAAGCAGGAGAAAAATAATGTAACCAAAATGAAAAACTGTACTTGCAAATATATTCTCCTGAATGAATTCTTGATATCATAATGATAATGCTACTTATAACACAGAACACATACACTGGGACTGTTCCTATTTCACAAATGGGAAAATGAGGGTGAAAGGTTATTTATTTAAATTCAACAGCAGGCATGAAAAGAACTGAAGTCTGCAAATACCACACTTCTACTGTGTTCTACAGATCAAATGTAATATATATAACTACTACTTAACTGTCCTATTTGTAGTATTAACACTTTTCAGGGAAAAGCGTGCTTAACTTTAACCACATAACTAGTTAACAGTGCTTACAAGCTGAAATTTAAGTTAATGCTCATTTCTGTGCAGCTCAAAACTAAGAATGCATTAGATGCAAAGGATATAATACCTGGAAAGTGCACTTCAGAGGGCTTAAATATAATGGATAAGATATAAATAAAATATTGCTTATCTGTTACCTATTTAAAGTACAGAATTACAAAATGCCCGTTAAGTTGTAGGTGTGCATGTATGCACACGCACTGATGAAAGTGATTTTAAATTGGAAATAATCATTATTTACATGTTCACTATTTCAATCTAGATTTTTTTTCTAACCTTTTATCTTTTAAAGCCTATCAGAATGTGAATGCCTGGAGGCACTCAAGGCCAGAATGGATGGGACTTCGAGAAACTCAGTCTAGAGGGAGGTGTCCCTGCCTGTAGCAGGGGAGTTGGAACTAGACGATCATAAAGGTCCCTTCCAACCCAGACCATTCCATGATTTTATGATTCTAGAATACTTGTAAATTGTTCTTTCTATCCTATCTCTGATACACTCAAAATTTCATCCCCAGAATTATTCTACAGTATCCATACTTTAAATAAGACATTTTATTTGCATGCCAACCACTCAACAATCAAAGAAACATAACCTTTGTTTGCAACCTAATATTTATTAACTATATAACAGCAGTATTTTATGCTAGAAACCCACCACTCTAATTATAGAATCATAGAATATCCTGAATTGGAAGGGACACAATAAGGATCATCATGTTCAACTCCAAGCTCCACCCATTATCCTACAGCTACAGCTCAGACAGACACATCACTCATTTGTTGTTTTTTTTTCTTCAATATTTGCTGTTGCAAGAAAAAAGAACTGTTTTTTTGTTTTGTTTTTAGTTTTTTTTTCTCAATAAATCAGGTAGAATATGTTTGTATACTTGTCACAAGCAAACAGTATTATTTTTTTCTTAATTACTTGATCTCATACTAAGTTGTGCACACAGTTATAAAGGTGTGCTTCACTCCCAGATTAGGTCAATAAACAGAAGCAACAAATGTCTTGAAAGGGAAGGATTTTGCTTTGAGGTCTTCCACATCATCATTTTATCACTTACTTTGTCAGGAGGGCTGAGTGGGTACACTCAGCACATGGTACAACTCAGAGCTCCCCTGCCTCCTAGAAGGAGTCCAGCGGAGGGCCACAAAGATGATTAAGGGCCTGCAGCATCTCCCATATGAGGAAAGGCTGAGTAACCTGGGGCTGTTCAGCCTGGGGAAAAGAAGACAGAGGGAATCTGATAAACGTTTATAAATACCTAAAGGGAGGTGGAAGGCAGATGGATGAGGTCAGGCTCTTCTCGATCATATGTAGCAATATGACAAGGAGTAATGGCCTAAAACTTGAACATAGGAAGTTCCATACAAACATGTCAAAAAATTTCTTTACAGCAAGGGTGATGGAGCACTGGAACAGGCTGTCCAAAGAGGTTGTGGAGTCTCCTTCTGTGGAGATACTCAAGACCCATCTGGACACCTACCTGTGTGACCTATTGTAGGGAACCTGTTTTAGTAGGACATTGGACTCAATCTCTTGAGGTCCCTTCCAATCCCTGCAATTCTATGTGCCTTTGAAGGGTGCAGGGCTGTAAGACGGAAGAAAGCTATCGCAGCTGACACCCACAGCTTTGTGAGACCACTCTGGAAATACTAGCTACCTAGAAATGGCTAAGAGGCCTTTGTTGTCTCAGGAAAGTGAAAGTATTTCTGCTACCTGAGGACTCTGCTCCAGCTCTAATCTTATGTTCAAAAGGTCTGAAGGACCAGAGTGGCCGGGTGCCAGCCATCAAGTTTATCATCAACTCTCCACAGTGGCCCACTGTGAGCATGTAAAACACTTGTTGTTCAAATACTCAAGTGTTTGTAAAGGCTGTGCTGTTTATTCTGCTGTACAACCAACTTCAACCTTACTATCTCTGATTAACAGCTGAAAATGACAGGGTATATATCAGACCCATGGTGCAACCACTAGCGCTACAAAACTCCATATGCAGAAACTCACAGAAAGTGTCTAAAAGATAGTAACTCTCAAAAAAAAAACCACAAAAAAAAACCCCCAAAAACCTCACAAAACTAAAAAAAAAAAAAAAAGAAAACAATAACAACAAAAAAGAACAGCATTTTTAGCAGAAAATCCAGAGATTGTGAGATTATGTCCAGGTTTTTTTTAATATAAGAAGAAATACAGTAGCATTTTTTATGTAAAGGAACAGGAATTATGCCTCCTAGTTCAACACTCCCTACTCCAAATGAAGGAGCACACGTTATTTTTCATTCACTGAATACTTCATCTGATCACTTCTTGCTTTCTTTCACTTGCCCGTGCACAAAAACACCTGTGTAACATCTCAGCTCTGCTGCCCCAGCACAGGTGAGATTCTAAAAAAGGAGGGGATATTGAGTACTACTCTACAGTCTTTTTAAACGCTTCTAATTGTAAATTATTATTTAAATAATGTGATAGGATGAGAATGCTTGGAAGTAATAACTGCAGTTTCTTGGAAAACAATGTATTTGATTCAAGTATGTAAGCTACAGCCTACTGCTGTGTGGAGCTTCAAATTCAAAGGGAAGTTGCACAAAGTGTCTTAATACTACACATCTTTAAGGTCTAATTGACAGCAACAGACTTTTTTTTCTCCCAACCACAAGACGCCAGTAACTTACCCTCAAGCATAGTTTTATTTGTCCTACAGACTGAGTGAACCCTGTGTGAGGTATCCGGCAGATACTACATGGCACCTACAGAATACAAACTGTCCTCAATGCAGCAGAATCAGACTCAACTGAGTGGTGAAGCTGCATAAGCATTCAAACTGGTGCTTACTTTAAGTACTATGTAATGCCTTATTGTCTTCTTTTACCAGGTGTATTCCCTGCTTGCATACTTACAGAACCAGAAATCCCATCAACTGTAGGATATTTAAACTAAATCTATGTTCACCTATACCTTCACTGCGACTGAAAATGGATTTTAACTTACTGTAAAACAAGACCAAGTCTCCTGCAACAGAGCTAAAAAGCTCTCCCATCTTCCAAGATGCCATTTGTGTTACCAGACTAAGAGAGATCATTACTGCTCTTAGTGTACGTACAAAAAGCAGAATGAATTGCAGCTGTACTGTATCTGCTTTTAAAAGCTACCCAATTTGGATTTTGAGAAGTCCGACTCTCAAAGACATTTCTCCACTCTATGCAGTAACAATATCTGTGTGTTATTACTCAAGGTTTAAAATTTGCAGTTTGTTGACAGCATATTTTTTTTCCAAGGTCAGCTTTAGACATTATACCCCCATGTATCAGATATCGTATCTATAATGGTAGCCTTCTTAAATTTCCCCTTGAAGAAGCAGGCTGAACTCAAGTTTCCACTCGGAAACCTTATTTCCCGTTTCACCCATTCCTCAGAAATTGCTGCACATCAGCACCAGCCAAGAAAAACAGTAACAACCTGAGCCTTCCTGAGGCTTTGCTATTTGGAGGATTTCTCTGCTAGCATAGTTCCATATGTTTCCTTCATCTCAAAACAGCTATTGTCAGGAGAGCCCAAGCCCTCTTCCACTTTCTCATTGTTGAGCATCTGCTCTCGATGTGTTCGAACTGAAAAGGTGCCAGTCCGCATCTTCAGGAAAGACCTCCAGGTCTGATCTGGAGCACGCACCGATCTCCTCTACATGCAAACTTAAGATAATGTCAGAATGACTCCAACAACAAAAAAGAAGGGGTGGGGGGGGGCGAGATGCATGCTTTATTAATACATCTTACAAAACCCCTCTTGTTATTGCTAGTCATTGTGTAGCACAAAGGAAAAATCAAGTATTGTTACACAGTCTGCTAAGCAATTTTTACACCACCAAAACTGCCACCTGCTATAACGAATTTAATTAAAAAGACAGTTTTTGGCAGATAAGAAGTAAATACAGTTGCCTCTTGAACATGATTAATTTAAATCCAGTACTCTTATCACTAAAGCTACTTTTTAACAAGAAAATATGCTATGGAAGCACCGCTCATTTTGCACACTGCAACACAGCTATTTAAAAAGTTTTAAGTTACACAGCTCATTTGTGTACATTTCAGCCTTTTAAAATACATATTTACACTGTAGTAACGATTGCCTCTTGTCAGCTTTGTATACAGGTTTTCTTTCTGTAGGGTTCTCATACCCACTGAAGTAATTAAGTGAAGGATTCTGTCTTACCATATCTAGGTTGCTCTGAAAGTAATGCCTCTTATTTATTACCATGGAAACGACAGACACAACGAGCATAATAACACTGATTGACAGAACAAATTCTCAGCTATTTTTTCAACATAGTCACCACCATTAGCTGAACATTTTTGCCAGCAATGAACAGGAGTCTGCATGCCATGCTCATAACAATCTGCCAACATCATAAAATAGGAGGCATTACTTTCAGAGCAGGCCTCACACTCAAAGCGGTTCTGGAATTCCCTATAATAGCACTTTCTAATCTCAAAAAAAAAAAAAAAAAAAAACACCAATACAAAACAAACAAACAAAAAAACCAACAGAAAATGGCACATTTTATATGCCATTCTTACATTGTTTATTTTACATTATTGATAAAAAACCTAAAATCAAACTGTACAAAATAGTCTTCCATGCTTCAAATGCCAGATAATCAAGCAACAATAAATAGAAGTAATTAGCATCTGAACTTTAATATATATCTGTGAAATCCCAAATGTTTAGAAAACATGACTGATTTCTGTTACATATGATTCTTCCAGCTAACCTCAAACCACTTACTGAAATATACTATTCCTTATTCCTTTAAGCTGCAGTCTTTCTCCTGTAATTCTGGCAGAGGACTTCTCACTGAGTAATTTAGCAGCACTTCTGTTCCTAAAATCAGGCTAAGGAATTTGGAATCTGTGACAGATGAGCAACAAAATCTCTCTCATATCCTCAAACACACACAGCTCAGTTATTACCCACTATTTCCCTCCTTTTCATTCTTCTTTCCCTTCAGTCATCGTGGGCTGCTGTTTTCTCTCTGATCAACACAGTTACAATGACCAAACTTTTGTCTGAGTCCACTCCCTCAGGCTATCATCACAAACTCAACCTTTCATTGCTGTCTATACAACAATTATTTCCGAGAGTTTAAGTTAAAAAAATTCTCTCTTCAATTTAAAAAGGTATTAGGGGAACACACGGAAAAAATCTGTTTTGAAAACGGTATCATGATTTGTATAATCAAGGGCTCAACATGGTCACACAACTTCTAAGAGTGTTATTTATTATTATTACTATTATTTAAGTAATTCTCTCATTCCTTACCAAACTGCCCGAAATGCTGAACTGGCACTGAACATGTTCTCTTTGCTCATCTTTTGATGATGCATTTTTTTTGCTTGTTTGTTTTTGCAGAGGTTTGCATAGTAAGTCATGTCATCTAAGTCTTCAACCAATGCATGCAGGGAAGAAAAAGGCAGTAGAAATGGAAAAAGTGTTTTCACAAAGCACTGCAGGTAACACATTTTTCTCCCAACAGATGGAGACCTGGTGAAAAGGAGACTTCAATATTTACAGAAAACCAGAGTGCATTACGACAAAGACAAAATTTAGAGAACGCCATCAGGGATCCCAACACCCCCTGCATCTCCCTCCCTTCACCCTGGTGAATCAGACGCATCAGTGAGTGATGTGATGCCCTGCTTTAGCAAAATTCCCACCAATATGTTATGGAATTTGCATCTAATAAGTATTCTTGTTTCATATTATGCCATAGATTTTTATTCCAATCCATCATTTCTTATTTTTACTACCGTTATATTCTTGCTATTCTGTTACTCATCCTTTAAGTATTGATTTTTTAAAAACACATTCACCATATTCATGCTTCTGTATTTATAATTGCTTACTCTGTATCTACGCCTTTTCATAATCTATGTTAAAATTTGCCATTTTTTCTTCTTAGCTTAACCACTTAGACTTCTGAGAATGCCAAGACCCATCTGGCAGCAATCTTGTGCAGTTATCTTCCACACAATATACCTGATCAGTTCTTAGATCTAATCATCTTTATGCTCCCTTTATTATAACTCCACTGCTTACATATTTCACAATTTTACTACAAAGTAGATAACTAATCTATAGAGTAGTAGTGTGTTCTTACACTATCTCTAATGAAACTTTATTTTACTGACATGTGCATGGCAAAAAAAAAAGCCTTAAGAAAAAGATAACAAAAAATAACAAAAGATTGACCTTTTTAAAAAAAAATAAAGCTGACAAAGACTAGCAACTTTGGATCAAAAGAGAACAACAGAAAAATGAAGTTTCTGTATGTTTCAATACCATTTAAATATTTGTAAAATTATAAGTTTCAAGCCAGATAATATATGCATCAACAGGATAATTTATAAATGCTGGCAGAATACTACCACTATCCTCCTTAAGTCATTAAATGACTTTAAACAATAGCATTGTAAGCTAAGAGCGACAATAATCTCATAGCAACACTACTAATGTAGTTCTCCAGTCTATTTCCATGAAGATGTGAATTACAGACAGAACCAAGTACAGGAAACAACTTGTTGCTCACTAGGAAAATTAAACAGTGCCAATGACATCGTATCTGTGTCCCTGAATCAGCTGACTATTAATGGCTTGCACGAAATTTTGTAAAAATTCTAATATGCTCCCAGTGAGCTGTATCATTCAAAGCAACTCGTGGCAAGAAAGTCTATCACTAAGTAACAGATAATACATTCTAAAATTCAGCTCTCTTACCTGACCATTTTTATTTTCTTAAGAGTACTCTCTCTGATTACTCACTGCTAAAGTGCTGGTCAGGCAAGAGAAGCTGGATATCACCTCTGATGAAAACGATCGCTAATAATACTTTCTGCTTGCAAATTCAGCAGTGTGAGCATTTTGAACAAGCACACTTGTCTGCAGTTGTTCCTTGCACTCCTAACTGACCAGGCTCCCATAACACTTCTGAGAATATCAGGACTTTCACCTCGGTGCTAAACGGCAAAAGGTAAAGCAAAGAAAAACAACCTGCATTTCAATACACTTTCAACAGGAGATTACAAGAAATTTAGTTTCTTGAGGTATCAGTCATTCAGTACTGCATTTCAGAAAATGTGATTACCTTCCATTGAAGTGTTACGTTTCGCTGGAACAATGCTTTCAGAGTGAGAATCTGGTATAACAGCACTACACTTGTGTAGTCTAGACAGATCCATTCTATATACCCTGGAACATATTTTTGATGCTAGCAGTGGGCCGTCATGCCACTTGAATACCACAAATTTGTCACCCTGATATTAGATCTGAAGTCACGCACTAAGTAAGAGTGCATTTCTAAATACTGCTCTTCAGTTCTTTTATGTAAAGACCAACAAGATCTCTAAAAATGCACGTGTGAATCAGAAACCCAGACATGCAATATCCCTTTATTTTCACCGTGAAGAGGTGTGATATCTTAAGTTAAATTCAGTTTAAAAAAAAAAACAACAAAAAAACAACAACACTATACTATGAACTAATGCCCTGCAAAGGTTCTGGCTCAACTTGGCTGTACATTCAAAGCGAGTTTGAATGAACAGGCATTATGTAAATGGAGAGACTGAAATAAAAGGCAGCTCTCATGTATTAATCCAAGGCCTGGGGTGCTTTCAGAGAAGGCTGGAGACAATCCCAGACACCTGGCTTTTGAAAGACCACCGAGGGAATACGCAAGGGGGAAGGGGGGAGGGAAGCTCTGTAAAAGCAGCCTGAAATAAAGTTTAACTAAATTCAAGACTGTTTGAAAGTGTCAGGGTCAGCAACCTTGAAAAAGCTGATTTTTTGTTATCAGATGCTGGAATATACTTTTCTGTCTCAAAGACAGAAAATGCTTTCTGAAGCAATATGTATAAGAAAACTTCAAAATTCAGTACTAAGTACAATCTAGGAAAAAAAAATGCTTTTAACCACAGGTTCAGAATGAAGATGCCAAAGCAAAATGCAAAACTTATAGTTACTACACCTTGTTGCAGCTAAGCCTCTGACAACAAGTCAAGTAATTGCGCCATTCAAGTGTTGGACGTGCAAATTTGGTAAGCACAAACTTGGCTACCAAGTGTAAAAGCTCTTGCTAGATCATCATTGACAGCCAGAGGCTTAAGCTACACCGGATGGCTGGTAAAACTTCAATATCATCACGCCTCTAACATTTCTTCTGCCCTTTCCCACCAGAGCTTAAAGAGGTTCTCCATAAACTGCCTTAAAGAAATAAGATAAAATTGATTTTCTCTTGGATTCTTTTTCTCCTCTTATGCCCATTTGTTCTTTGTAATGCTTCTCTCTTCTCCTCTCTATTTCTATTTTTTTTTTTTTAAGGAATCAAACTCCCATAGAAAGTCGGAGCAGAAAGAACACTTGGTTTCTTCTTTGCACAATTTTCTTTTCCTCACACTTACTTCCTAGTCTCCTTATCTATACACTTCTCCACTTACTTCCCTTCCATACACCTGATTTGCAATTATTTAACAGCCTTTGCCTGATAAATTCTTGACTCTTTCTCCCAGTCACCCTATGGCTGTTTTCTCCCTTAGCCCACTACATGCCCTTACAGATTCTACACCTGATGCAGACACCTGGTTTCATGCTTGGTCCTGCCCTTTAGCACCTCTGGGAAGCAGTAAGCGGACACATGCAGCAGCTCCTGGTCAGCACACCAACCAGTGTGCTGCCTCCTAAAGAGCTGACCCAGAACCAACAGCTCCAAAACCAAAGAAAGAGTGTGTGAGAAACTACCATAAGAAGAGGATGCTCATGTCAACAGAAAGAAACTTTTGGAAGCCTAGAAGAACTACTGGATGCGTTTGCCATCCATCAACTATTATCCTGTTGTGGGAAAATGGTGCCACCTGGTGCCCAATCCATCTTCCTTTAGCCATTCACCTAACCTGCTCTTCTGGCTGTTCTGTCCTCTCTTCTCCAGAAATACACCTACGCCTCTAGCGGAACACCCAAATTTCAGTCTACTCCAACATTCTCTTAATCTCATGCAGATTCTCAGCCCTGGAGATCTTTTTCCAATTTGTTATGCCCTAAAGGGAGCAGCAAAAGTACAGGTAAATAACGTCACAACCTAATTCCCTAACGTAAACCAAACAGCAAACTGGTAGCTTGCTTACCCAGCAGGGACCCCACTTAGAACAACATGAAGATTTCTTGCTCAGTAATTAATTAGGCAGTAGAAGTGAGATCATCTGTTGAGTCAAAGGATGGGGCAAGAGAAAGCACTCACTGCATTTGAAAACTCTAGAAAACATTAAAAAAAAAACAAAAAAAAAACAAAAAAAAACTCCTGGCATTTTGCTGTAGAGCTCTGCACTACGCTACATCCAGCAAAACACTGCTTTTATTTCCTGTAGTGTTGCTAACTGCTACAACAATACACGTAAAAGGGCAGCTATATTTTGATTCTGTGTGATGGCTATTTAATCGCCTGTGTACGATGCTTTACCTTTGCAACTACATAAAATATATGGAGTCCAAAGCATTATCACATAAGAAAAATCCTAGATGATTTTTTTTGCGGAGATCTATAACAAATAATAAACCACAAGCAGTGCCCCAATTGGCTGGCTATCTTCTGAAAAGGTTTCTGAGTTTGGGAGGGGATGCTTGAATATGCCCTCTTTCAGCTCCAAGCATCCCGCTGAAATCCAGGTTTATGTAAACACTTTCAATTATTCTAGATTTTCACATCTCTCTGCTTCCCTCAATCAGCTCAGTGGCTGTGGCCTAGAAAATGCACATCGGCTCCAATGATTGGCAACTCCGATCTTCTGAAACTGCTTAGTACTAAACACCGTATTTATACATTTGGGTAAAACACAGTTAAAGGAACACTCATTTATTTCAAAATGAAATTCATACTTCATTTGCCACACTGAAATGGGTTAGTGTTTTTCTTAGACTCCTTTCAATTTAAAGACAAGACATTTCCATTTATTTATCTTAGACTAGTCTTTGTTGTAAAACAGCGGGGTATTTTGAGCCATTTCCACATTCATTTTCTAACTACAGCATCTTGACTGTTAACAGAGATGCATATGATTTCCTTTTTTTATTATTATATTAGGATTACAAATGGACTTCAAAACCTGTGATGGCAAAACGGTACCTCTTTAAACCAAAGTTTAGAGTATACTAGATGCAAAATACATAAATAAATGAAATCATTATTATGAACAAGACTATTTTTCATTTCATTTGCTAACCAAAATATTTTATTGATTAGTTTCATTTGGGAAAGTGAAAAAAAAATGCCAAGAGCTGCTATAGTTTCCCTGTTGTCCTTCCAATAAATTCACAATTTTATTAGAGCTTTCAGCAGTATTTTATGGAAGCCTTAGAATAATTGAAGTTAACAAGTGGACATGCGCAAATAAAGCATTTTCAAGTTTCCACACAACTGTGTTCTATATTTTAAGCTCTTAATTTTGTGCGATGCCTGTATTTATGTACTTAAACATATAACACTGAGTCATGTCATTACCTGTGATGTCTGTATACCCACGTATTTATTCACCATTATGTATATATAATATAAACCAATATTCTGTTCTTATAAGACACTTAAAATGTCAGATACTAGGAACACAGTTGCTTTGTAAAAACAGAAGCAGAATTACAAACTATACTTTACTCCCTCTCCTAAAATAGAAAGACTGAGAAGGTGAATGACATGATGTGCCTGCTGAATTTAACAGGTGTGTGTGTGTGTGTGTGTATATATATAAACAGACATCTGTTATACATACGCAAGACAAGGTAAAAGAAGAAATGGAACTGAAAATCCCTTTCCCTAAAAGGAGAGAACCCCTGCAGAGTTTAGAGAACATGCTCCTTTTTAAATGTCAGTAGTCAAATACCTCTTTTCTAATTGTGGTCATTTATCACTCCCAATCATGATCAGACCGTACAGCTTCCAAAAGGCAGATATCCATCCCATACCAGACTGTTTACTGTTCATGTATCTAATACTTCAAGAAGTGCCATTCTCTATCTCTGATTAATCATAATTATAGACAGTAGACTGACCTATAGACTGTTGAAAGGATCATAGAGAAAATGATGAGCCCTTCTACAAAGCAAATGTAAGGGCCTTAATATTAGATAATATAGATAAAACAGATAATATAAATGAAATTTCAATGCGAACATTATTAGCAAGTAGTATTTTCAACCATGGCTGGTTGTGATGCCTGCAAAACAATAAGCTGTGTTGGACTAGAAGCAAAAACGGCTGCAGCACTCCCCATAACTCCATCACAGCTAAAATCACATCAGGCTCTTTTTGCATTACTCGCTTACTATAGCACTGTTCCTGCAAGGAAATCCATAGGAAGAACTCACAGAAGGCATCTTGGCAGGGCAACTTCTTTAGATATGTCACCTTCCTATATACAAGTGTTATTACCTTTTATCTATGATATTTATTACATATCATTTGTTGAAATCGACGATTACTGCTCTTGATCACATTTCCCAGTTATATTACAAAAGCTAGAGCTTTAAACTTAATTTTGTAATACAAATGCAAAACGAAAGAAAAAAAAGAGCTAAGAAGCAAACAGCAAATATTACAAGATCTCCCAGAAAACCCAGAGTATTATCTATTTTTCATCCAATTGTCTAAGGAAAACTAGTCCCATGTAAAACATTTTTCTGTATCTTCTTAATGTAACACAAATCAAACGTAAGTGAATGTATTACTTCTGTCACTTAAAGATTTATACAGTCTTTAATACAATTGACCAATAAGACTGCATTATAGCTACTGATTGAATGCATCTAAGAGGTAGAGGTCTTCACTTTTGTTTTTTGTTAAAACATGGAATGAGATCAAGATGCATGCCGATTTCACATTGCTGTTAGATGTGATAATTATATGCTAAAGTAATTACAACTAAAGCAAAACCTGACTTACAACTAATTAAATTTTACTGCATGAAAGTAAAGCATAGTCTTTATTTAGCGGAGGACACAGTTATAAATGTTTAGGAACTCACCAGCCAGCAGCCTCATTTCAAGCCAAATGCCCAGGTCGCACTGACTGAGCTGGAACGTGCCATGATTTGGTCACCAACCAGCAGACTGGGGAAGTCATCCATATGAGAAATGCTACAAATCAGATCTACACTCCTAACATGGCTGCTTTTACTACTAAGAAAGAAGTCTAGATGAGAAAGTCCCCATTAACATCCTATCTCATTTTCATGCAGATTCTTATTGTAGTTTTACAAGGATCAGGTTTAAATTTCAGAGGCAGATAAGCAACTCGGGAGCTTAAGTTCAATTATCAAGGCTTAGAGACAGTTCTTTTTTAAAAGCCTGTTCAGACCTATAAAGATGCAGACAGGGAGCTTCCACTGAATATGAGGCAATGTAATTTAGTTTAAAATCCCACTACTCTTTCAGCTTTTATATGGAAACAGTACTTTTTAATTTTAGTAGAACATGAGCATGCTCATACAAGCCTAAGTAAATAAATCAATACTTTCAGAGCAGAGCAAAGCAGGAGGATTTAGACTTCAAGAAGGATGTGAGAATGTGATCTCCAACGGCAGAGAAAATGGAGGGTGAAAGAGCCAGCTGGGATCTCCAGACACAAAAGTTCAATGGGAACTACCTGCAGTTCTCTCCTGGTTTTGCAGCCCCTTGTTGGGGCACTGAACAGTGCCGTACTCCTTTCACCACTGCCAAGACACCTCTGCTAAGTTCCCACAGCTGCTCAGTGCTTCCTGCCCTCCTGTCCCAGGAGCCAAGGGCACCACATCAGCACGTGCCCATGTGCTCACCAATCTCTCTGCAAGCCCCTAGATTTATAACACTGTAATTCCAAGGTTCTCTTAAAGCCACAATTCACGTGAGAATTTAAGATTTCATTGATGGATTAAAATTATTCTTCAGTAAGAGAAGTATCATCTCAAAGGCTCAAAACCTAAAGGCAAACTAAATATCCAGGTGCTGCCCTTCAGTTCTGCCCATCAGACAATTAAAAATTGCTGTCACTGCCCACTCCTTCCAATCATACAACTCTGGAAGCAGTTTCCTACCAGAAATGCCTTACACACGTATCTGTGTTTTATGCTGTGACAGCTGCAAGTAGCATCCTGCTTCCCCTCACCTTGGGTAACTTCTAATCGGATGGCATAAACACAAAGTGGTAGAACAAAGTAGCAGGGGGAGGGAGGAAGCACTTCAACAATTTAATGAGCAGCACAGTTAATTAATCATGATTTGCTACAAACATCTCCTAGTCTTTTTTTCTCACTACATACAGCTCATGCTATAGAGAACTGTTAAGGTGTCTCCTTTCAACCAAGCCACCTGGTCTCAGATGCTATCAGAACTCAGTGTCTTTGGAATCTTTTCTGGCTGTCAAAGTTGTTTAAAATTGGCTAACACGTTCAAAATTATTACAGTGGGACTGATGCCTACACAGTAGGATTGGGTACGCAGTGTTTCTTTAGGAAACCAAGATTAAAAAGCAAAAAGAAATAATGAGCTCAGGAAAGAACAAAGCAACTGAAGAAAGGGGGAAAAAGTGGCTGCTTGAGGATAAAATCGTCACGTAGAATGAAAAAAAAACAAGGAGGAATAGGAAGAAAAGAAGAAAAATATGAGAAGAAAAGCAATCACTTAAAGTGCTTCAGCAACACATATGCACTGTGTATGTTTTATTACATTACGCTGAACAGCATGTGGGTTTTGTCTGAGCAGAAGAAAGGTACATAACTATTGAAGAAACAGTGAAGTTAATAAAGCAACTATTCTAAAACCATTCTATGCGTCAATGCATTTGTATAATGATCTTTTAAATATAACCACGATCCCCTCCCTACTGTAGATTTTCATAAACTTGGCTAAACTTGGGCTATTTGCAGCAGCCAGAAACCACAAGGGGCTTGATACCTTTAACTTGAATTTCCTAAAAAATGTTTACTTTCTACCAGATGGCAAGATTAAATTACATAAACACTGTCAGCAAGTTGAATCCTCAAATGTATTCATTTCTACCGCAGAAGCTTCAAAACCATCTATAATTTTGTTACTGATGTTTGGAAACAGCTGTAGCTGACATGGCGATGTGTTGTGTATGTCAGCGTTAAAGGATTAAATATTCTTAACCCCCGGTGGAATAAACCTGCTCTGTTAGCCAGACATAGCGTAAGACAGTCAGAGCCTTTTCACAATGAAGATGTCTTATTAGTTCATTGATAAACAAAAATGTCCAAGATGCCATATTTGGCTTTCCTCTGGGAAAACAGCAGGGAAAGGCGGGATTTTAAAACTTACAGGTATTTTTAAACAAAACGTGGTTTATGAGGAACATATTAAAGCTTCTTAAGTGGCTAAAGGAAAACATTTTTTTAGATAATATCATGCAGTCTTAAAAGAAGTTCTACAATAATAGCTTTAGAAAGAAAGAGAAGGATGTTCTGTTTTCTGCCATTTCCTCAGCCTCTGATATGGCTGACTGCCCTGGGCACGTTACTAAAGCCAAAAACCATGCTGATGAGGGTTTTGCCTCCTGGTATCATCACCTAAGTCAGAAAGGTCAATGGCTGGAACCTGATACAAACCCCTCTGCTTCAGTCATCAGGTTAGAGGCCTGGTGGATGGAGTAGCAACTTATCATTAGAAAAAAAAAGCCTCCATATAATGCCGCAAAACATAGACCTTCCACTTTGCTGTGACAGACACCTACCCACTGACTTGTCATCTACATGGTGCTGCAGGGAAGAGAACAGCTCCAGCCATTCCAACAGATGGAATGAAATACAGCATCTATAGAAAACTGTGGCTTACGTAGGCTAAAGAAATCAATAAAACTGTGGCTTTTATGTACACATTACACTTGGAACGCATTGGCAAGACTCAAAGCCCACATTCCTGACCCTACTATTTCATGGCATCTTCCCATTAAGGTTAGTAGAAGATATTTGTAAGTAACACTGTAATTTCTCTGTCTACACTTATTTAGCAGCCCCTCTTTGTGAAGCGCCCAGCCCTGAATCATCCACATCAAAAGGAGCTTTCTCTGCAGCTTGAAGGGGAGCAGAAATAGGCCCCATTGTGTGAATAACAGGGAAGAAACACTATGCAAGAGCAACAGGGCTCCTCCTTGCTTCCTGGGAGTTTTGTGAACTCTTGCAAAAACTGGATGATGAATTAAGGCAGCCCTAGAGAATACAGCATTTCAGCAGGTCACATGGAGTGCACATCGGTCTTCATAATATCAGAGATATTTTCTCCTTGCTGATGCACAGCAGTTTCTCTTAAATATTTCCTGAGGTACATTTTAAATTCAACATCCTTTTTTCACCAGACTTTCGTGCTTTCTCTCTTTTTCTTACTTTCTCTGTTTTGGCTACCACAAGAAGAAATATCCTTCTCGTCTGCTTCTCTCCTCCACTGAGCAACTCCAACACCTTTTAGAAGGTTGTATGACAGGGAGGAGGAGAAATGTCTTTTCTCCCTTTTAGCTCCACACACATTACCAACCCACTTAGCTCCAATTCTAAATGAGATTTAAGATTTCACTTCCTCACTTCAACACATGAGGATCCAGGCTGTTCCCTTTGCCCCATCACTTCAGGGTGTGCTCCAGTAGCAAGCAGGGATGCCAAAAGCAGTATTCTGGGGCATCAAAATGAACATCAGCAGGAACAGACTGCTCCATCAATTTTGCCTCCACTTTCCCACAGATGCAAGCTGTTCAGTGCCCTGCGCTGGGAGAAGGCTGTCCTGTGGCAAAATGCTATATGCAGTATAATCACTATGATAGAAAATGGACTTGCCTTAACTTCTTTGAAACTCTAATTCTTTTGCAGATTTGTCATACTGTATCCCAAGTATAATGTACAGTAATGATCCGGGAGGAGGGATGGAATAGCAGAGTAGCAGAACACTTATCTATAAAATTGTTAGTTTTCTCTTAAAATATTTATAGGCTTATTCACATAGCATGCAAGCAATTATATAAGTAGAGATATTTTCTTACTAACAGAATATTCTACAAACAATAATAAGCTGGCTATTTACGAACACTAGCTTTGTTTCTTTTCCAATCCAATATAACCCTGTGTCTTCAATATTTCTGCAATTCTAAGGTTAAAAAGAAAAATGTTTGCACAAAGTATTTTGAAACAGAAAAGTGTAGACTCTGCAGAAGGCAGAGGCAACCTGATTTAAGGAGAAAGCAGCACACCAAATGACCCCTGTATCAAAGTTAGAGCAGATGTACACTCACAAGGTCATGCTGCCATCACTGCTCAGACTAGGTCAGCTTCTGAAGACATATTAGTGCAAGCGGGCTCGTTACCCTGACACAGACCTCACAGACATATGTCTACCTTCACACCAGACAGCTCAACTAAACGCCCTCGCTGCTTAAGAAGGACACAGCAGCCTGCGCTGACAGTCAAACACTCACATGTGTGTGCAATACCAATTTGGCAAATATTCTCGCCTTCAGACTTCTGAGCTACTGCAACAGCCAGCTAGCTAACACCTCGATTCCTCACCCTGGGAGGAAATTCTTCCATTTCATTAAAATTGTGAGGGACTGGGCTGGATCATTACAGCTCTCACGGCTGCCAGCAGTTACCATCACCCACTCCCTAAATCTGGCAAAAGCTGAAAACCCATTGGATAGAAAAGCTTGGTAACAGCACCAGGAGCGAGGCCTCTCCCTGCAGGCAGATTAGCCCCACTTTCAACAACCACGCTTCTCCCTCAGCCACGTAAGCATGGCAAGGCCCTCCTGCTCCAGAGCCCCACTGAGAACTCTCCAGTGATAAGTAACTGCTGTAGGAGCTATGCAGGATTGCCAGGCACCACGTGCTCTCCAGGAACATGCGTTGCATTAAACATTTCAGCAGTGAGGAATGCTAAACACTACAGTCACAGATGTTCTGTGTCGCTTCAAAACAGAAAGTGCACATGGAAATGAGAAAGCAATAAACAACACCAAAAAAATGGGGGAAAGAGCAAGGATTTAAATCAAGCTGATTCTGAGCCAAAATAGCCTACAAAAATTAAGCCAAAGGAACCACAGTCAAGCCATCACTATGGACAAGCCAGAAACATAGAACTCGGACACCTATTGCAACCCACCAATGACCAGCTGACACCAGGAGACAAAGGACATCTCTCAGAACTGAGATTTCTTTTTGTGACATTTTCTGGAGGACAACATGTTGGTTTGACACCATCTGCGCAGCAATGCAGGGACCACAGCAACAGGCAGAGCTTATGACTCACAGCTCACCGCAGGGAAACGATTCCCTTCCTTAAAGGCAGCTTCAAGTCATACTTCTCCAAATTTACTTTACCAGGCAAGTTGCTGCAAGGACATTGTATAACTGAAATGGGAGGGAAGGCGACACACAAGGCGTTCTCCCTGCTAAAAAAGCACAGCCGTAAAAAGCACCAGGGTCTTTGGGGGCTCTGTGTTCCAAGCACTGTGCATGCTTTTTGCCATCCTGGCTGCTTTCCAGGAACTTACTATAAGACATTAAAATCTTCTGAAGTTTTGACTACAAATGCAAAGTTAAGCTTGTCATACAGGAAGATAAATAATTTTTTGAAAATGTAATATTTAAATTAAAAATTATTTCTTAGTACTAAAAGATGCCAAGCCACATAAAAGTATGTTCACACACCTGCTTATGCAGAATTTCAGACTTCTAGTGGTGGAGTAAAGTTTCATTTTATACTCATTTTACAGAATTATGGACTCACCAAATTGCAGGTGTTGGAAGGGACCTCAAGAGATCATCAAGCCCAACTCCCCTTCTAAAGCAGGTTCCCTACAGCAGGTCACACAGGTAGGCATCCAGACAGGTCATGAATATCTCCATTTTAACTGTGATCTATACAAACCTCTGAAGCCATCTGCCTAAATACCAGCTCCGTAACACCAACACAACAGACTTCTATTTCCCAAATCACAGGACACGCTCAGTGACTAGCAACAGAGCAATTCTTATGTGTGCTTTACCACAATGATTTTTTTCCATCTCTGGTTCCCAGTTTAACAGGTAAGATACCTAAGAAAGAAGCAGGATCTGTAACAAAAAAAAAATCTACATTCAGAATGTAGATGCTGTGCACCTTTATGAGAACTCTTTGAGACTACTTATTGTAAGGTCGTGTCTACATTATCAGCATGCATACACACATCTGCACCTAAAACATTCACTATTTTCACTGATGGCAGCAGAAATTAACTCATAGTTTTAAACTCTCTGAGCTGTTAAGATTGTCACCTAAAAACATTCATAGTATGGTTACTCAGCACCCCAGTTCTTCAAATAGAGCCAGTAAATCTTTGCAAGGAAATTTAACCATGCTGGAATGAGGAAGCAGCAGGGACTGGTCATTTTCAAACCAAAGAAAAGCAAAAGACATTGAAAAGAGCATCTTCAGCTTTCAAGTGTGACCATATTTGAGGACAATACAAAACACAGCTAGAAAACAACTAGAAAACACAGCTTGACAGTATCATCATCTTCACAGAAGTACACAGGACTGCTACCAGAAAGCTGAGAGAAAAATTAATGCATTAACCAACACAATGGACAAAGCAAAAATAAGAACATAATGAATACAAGCCACTTTCTATACAGGCTAACTAGGAGTAAAGGCTCTGTTCTATAGGCCCTTATGGTACAAAGAGCAAAACATCTTTCACTGCCTCCGTGTGTGGATTTGTAAAATAAGAGCAAACTTCATGGGTATCATCACACCTACTAAACCCCACTGGCAACTTTTATTCATGAACTGCTGAAAGGGTCTGTGGTGACAGTTACCCAGCAGCAGCTGTCCTGCTCTTACAGGGTGAGAGAAGTCATCACGGCGCTCTTAGAGTCATAAGAGCAAGCCCAGGATACCTGTGCATGTGAGAATAACATTCTGAATTACATCACAAACACTATTCCACTGCCAACATGAGAAATAAGTGTTGGATTTTTTTTTTAAATCTGGTATATTTCATTTTAAAATAATTTATTTTCATTTTGTATTTTTTTCCCTTTGCACATACAAACCAGCCCCATGTGATCCAGGATCGTGATCTGAGCCAAGACTCAAACTGACAAATGCTCCTCCAGAGAGAGAGGCAGAAGTCAGATACAGAAAAGGGTCTATGCACTTAAGTTTGGTTTTGGACCAGAAAGAGGGTAGCATCCCTTACAAACAGGAAGCAGCCAAGTTCTACCTGTCCTAGCTTTTTACTACATATGCATTTATTTTGCAGTTACATGCTCGCTTTAATCCCACATAATCTCTTTAAAAAGCATCCCCAGCCTTCTCAGTGATTTCCTATTCCCAGCCTTGGCTACTGATTCCTCCCCTCTGTGCACCAGCTCTAGCAACTGTACTGCGCACCAAGAGACAGGCTGCAAACTGAGCTAGTAAAGACCAACTAAAAAAAAATAATAAATTTATATATATATGTATATTCCTAACTCAAGGCAAAAAGAACAGTCTTTCAGAAAGACAAATTCAGGCTTATCCCCCAAACCATACCAGTGCTCGCATCAGCACCAGAGCAGTGGCAGAAATGAAGGAAAAGGATACTTCCAGCAGACTAAAGGAAGCTGTAAGATCTCCCCTTCTTGAATGCATGCTCTAAGCACCATGCTGTAAAGACGTGTTCCTTTCCTTGCCCTCCTTCAGGCTAACAAATTTTTAAGTGCTCTGTGGGAAACAGGACAACTTCAGCAGGAGAAATCAGTGCCTCCATACCACTACCCACAGCTAAGGGACTGCGACCTTCTCCAGACAAGTTTAGGAATTGAGATGGGCTGCCTCAGTGCTGCAGCAAGGCATAAGCCCATAACTGGACGTAGAATTACCTGCTATCACATCAGCTGGTAATAAAAGGTAAGGCTAAAGTATGAAAACACCCATGAACCCCTTATATATTCATGTCTGTAACAAGAACTAGGTGGTTGGTTGAAAAAGCTACATCAACTCTTGCATTTCCTATTGCTGCAAACAGTCGAAACAATCAGCAAAGACTCTGCGGAAGCTGTGCTACCAAACGCTATCTGCTGACATCTGTTTCTTTTGGTGGGGAGAGGAGGTTTTGTTTTGTTTTTTAAGAAAACCAAAACAAACAAACACATACAAACCAAATCCCAAAAAATTGGCACACAGGAGCACAAGTCTAAGGGTAGGAGCCCTCTCACGCTCTCTCTAAACAGCTGCTGATTGTTGCAACATCCGTTCTGCTGCTGGTTGAGCTCCTGGAGAATGACTGCAATTCAATTACAGAGCAGGGGAATCTCAGTATCATTGCCTTTCCTTCTATAAAAGGGATATATATGAAAAGAAACATGTGGCTCTATGATATGCATGCATATTGGGAAAGAAAAAAGAAAAAAGGTAGTCCTGTACTTCAGTTTCCTCTCTTTTATTTATGGTTTATCTTGCCTGGCCCTGAAAGTTTTCTGCTGTGATGGTGACAATGAAACAAAGCAGATCACAGAGAGGAAAAAAGTAAGTTGCAAAGCCATTTCTAGGCCCCTTTTCTCCTGTAGGTGTTTCTAATTTATGTCAGGAGAATGTAGGAAGTGTGTTATGTTGCTACCCATTTCTTTAATGAAACCGAAGAGACAGTCCTACCCCCGTCATATTCCTGCCCTGCACCTACCACTACGCTATGGCCGCCTGCTGAGCTGGGTCAGCCAGCTGGCTATAAGCCTGCCACTAACAAAATACAAATAAATGAAAAAAAACAAAGAATCAAATTGTCATTTCTCAGCTGTACTGCTGTTTTGAACGAGTACATGGCCAAGCAAGGGAGAGGGAGAGAGGAGCTGAAGATGGGCTGTAAAGGGTGTGAGATATGACTGCTTGCTCTTTGTTTTTAAAGGAAATACAATCTGCCTGTGAAAGCTTAACATAACCAAGCGAAAGTCTTAAGACAGTTATGAAGAGCTTAAGGACCAAGCAGCTTGTGCATTTGGTACACCAAAGTCTTATCACCCATATTCCAGTAGAAGAAAGCAGTAATCAGCAGGAGGTTCAGCCGTCAGGGAGAAATGTTACAGGGCTGAGTGGAATGCTCATGAGAGTGGCACTGCAGAAGGGGACGAAGAAATACCAAGACCAAGCTTATTTATGATATTTAATTTGTTGGGAATATTATGAGAGAAGAAAAAATTTTGAAGACATCAGTAAGCTAGAAGAGTTAATAGCTAAATGCATCTTACCCAATTTTTGTACATTTTCCAATTTTTTTAAATTCTATTTAGCAAAAATATTCACAACAGTGCTAGATATGGAGCTTGTCAGTTCATCTGTTTATCATGAAATAGTATATAAAGGTTTTTTTCCGAAATACAAATCTAAGGCAGAGCTTAAAAAAAAAAGAAAAACAAAACCAAGCAAACCAAAAAAAAAACAACCCATGAAAACTTCTGTCTATTTGCATCAACGTCAATTTTAAATGATCTGATTCTATATGTTAACATAAAAATCAAAATCTCATTTAGACACAGAGGTGATATTCAGCCTCCAAATTCATTACAAAACTACAGTTTGGAAATACATATCACATGATTTCAATGGTAACATTAAAAAATAAAGCAGAACTGAAAGCAGTTGAGCTCCAGGTAAAGAAACCCTTAACGTGCCCAGTGCTTTTGCAAATGTTCTTGTGTCTGTCAATGCCACGCTGGCTGGGGCATTCCATGTGAAATCCTGGCTGCCGAGTTCAGGTCACAGAACTGAGCCTGCACTTCTCACAGCACAGAGCTACTGCAGCAAGTGCCCAGCTTTCAAAGTGAGGGAGAGAAGGTCATGACATGCAATAAAGACCTTCACAAAGATAGCCTGTTCAGGTGCCTAACCTCAGAGGAGATCCCTTGTAGACTATTTCATTTATTTTCCTTCATTAACTGGGTATGAAACTGAAGCACCACAAAAAAAAAAGTGCTTCATAAGGCACTGAACTCTTTAAGCTTCAGTGAACTGCTTGTGTTCAGCAGAGTAGAGCCCACACTATTTCTATCTTGGGTACCTAACAATTGTTCAAGTCCTCCAAGTTTAATCTGTAGATAGTAAGCATTCTTACATCAATGTGTATGAGACAATGCAGCTTCAGTTTAAGCACTGTATGTGACAGAAAAGCAGCGTCTCTCTAGTTTGACATAAAGATCCAAAAAGCAGAAGTTGTTTAATTCTTGACTTTTTATTCTTTTCATCAATGTTAAAAAAATCAGCAAAAGCAGTACCGTCACCTGTTGCTCTTGTTCATACTGTAATAGGCTACATGAAAAGATTTTTTACAAAAAAACAACAGGTTCAAGATCCTCATAGTAAGTGAGATTCAATCATCTTTAAGCTATTCTCAAAAAGCCAACAAAAAGCTGTTTATTTGTATTCCATACATCACATTGCCCATAAACAGCGATGCTTGTTACTGTGCATCTAAAATGTAATTCAAGCAACTAAACTGTCAGGTTAATACTGTGCAATAGTTAGCAGCTGTGTGTACTGAAGTTAAACTAGTCTTCTCTTCGTTAACATTTGAAATAATTGTATCAAGTATCTAGCATAGGGCAACTTGACTAATTTAACAATGATTCAGAAGTTTGAAATAAAAGCTGGAAAAAAAAAGGCATTTTAGTGCAGTCCTTTCACTGTGAATAGCATATGACAGAAAGCTAACTGCCTAGAAGTGAAATATCTCCTTTCCAGAAATACCTCAGAGTTTCAAATACAGGAGGTCCTCACCAGGCTTATCCATTCTTACAAATCCTCTCAATTAGTCAAAACGATCTTATACAGGCAAGGTGGATGAAGATTGACAAGTTACAAAAAATAAAATATAATAAAAATATATCAGTTCATTATAACTGATTAAACCAGGAAAATTATGATTTAGATTCTAAGTCCATTAAACCAAACGACTCTTGCAAATGGAGTCACTGGAATTAGCTTCAGCAGCAGTGAACTCCAATGCGATGTCTAAACTAGTAAATCCAGCATCCCCAAGAAAAACTGCAAAGAGTGCAGCCAGCAAGCACAGAAGCACAGGGTCATTTAGGCTGGAAGGGATTTTTGGAGGTCATCTTGTCCGAACTCGTGCTCAAAACAGGGGTAATTAAATCAGGTCTGTGCTAGTAAGAAGTTTGAACATCTGAACTGGGAAGCAGCAATCAAAGCACTTGCTGGGAATAGTCCCAAGAACGTGTCCCTAGCCTAAATTTCAGAACCATCAGAACCATGCCCAGGAAAAAAAAACCATGCTGATTACCCCCTGACTCTCCTCATCTTGAGCAGAATATCCCACGGAAGCAACGAGCCTCAGCCTGTGCTCCCCTGATCACAGGCACAATGCCTATTCACTACACAATCTCACTGAAGTCACTGGACCTACTAACTAAACAGATTTAGAGATTTGCAGAATTAGGCTCAATAACAAACACATCAAAACCACTCTATTTCCTATTTCTGTCCTGAATTCACACTTACGAATTCAGGAGCTAAATCGAAGAAAATCTGTATCACAAAGCAAAATGCTGCTCTGTAGCACACATGATAAACAGCATGATACTTTTAATTTAAGGAGAAAAAAAAAGAGAGATTATTCACTAGTAAAAATATTCAAATACAATACCATTGCATTCTCAGATGTATTTGAAAAATAAGGTTTTCAAATGTAAAATTGAGATGACATTTACTCTCCCACAGATGAACAGAATTTGATATAAGAAAAACCACAGCAAAGCAACCAAAAAAAGTTTCCATCAAGTAAGTAAATACAAAATATTCTGCACAAGATTGCTGAAAGAATTTGAATGAGTGCTGTCATTTTGAATGAATAAGATTGTAATTTTGGACCTGAAGAATTCTACCTTCTGATGACGACATATGAGAAGGTAGCGGGGAACATCACATCACCCCTCAGGTCTATTATTAGTGAGTATTCAAAATCTCTGCCTCATGGAGTTAAAACGTCTTGTTAAAAAAAAAAAAAGTTACGTAAAAACACCAGAAGATATTAAATTTCTATTATTCTATTACTAATTCTTCTCAGAGTAAGTGAGAGTTGACTTATGCAGCTAATATTAAATTTAGAAATTAAATACATGTCCATATTGTATGCAGCCTAGCTGGAATCCACTAGATTAAACATACTAATTAATTTGGTCATGGTGTGTTTCGTATTATATTTCAGCACTTATTTATGAGGTCCACATACTCAGTTTACTAAATTTAATGACTGCACTGTTCTTAAACATATCATTAGAACTGCTAACATTTTCTATCATTACCACAGTACCATTCTGTAATTAACTTAAAGTTATCAGAAGAATAAACTACACATTTTTAAGCCACTTGCACATATCTGAATGTACTTATAACTATTTCATGCAAAGTAGGAGTTGACATCCCATTTTCGCTGTAAGATGTTCTTCACTTGAGAGAAAACAAAAACCCAAGTTTTCTGACCACTTATTACTTCAAGTTTCCTGTACAATACAGCAATCCATAATGCATCTCTGGGTTATCACATATTTAGACAAATGGCTAACTCCTACTGGCTGTGTAAAATATGTGAAAGATGAAAACAGGCTACAAACATGAGTATCTCATTGCAAGGTTGGTCTTATTTCAGGGCCTAATAATACAAAAAACAATTCCAAAGTTTCTGAGAGACAATGAGCATTTCTACTCCCAGCGCTCATGGAGGTGTCACCAGAGGCTTAAGAGTTTCAGGGGTTGGCCATTTCACAACACCGTGGCCTCAGCCACAAATAACAGTGTTTCTGCAGTTGTCAGACAAACTGGAAAAAGAAATAATTTAAAAGTCTTCCAATAATTTTGTTCTGTAGTGCTTATTAAGTCAAACAACTGTATTGAATGGCACCAGGAAACCTTCTCCTTCACCTGTCAGCAATTTATATCAAAATTAAATTACTACTTTTGAAGATTTAACAATTACAAATGCTGTGTATTACAACTGCAAACACAAAGCAAGACATAAAAAGCTATAAAAGAATCCTTGCTACCACCTATATAGCCACACACACAACACATAACAGTGATGTCAAACCAGGCTCAAAACAAAAGAGAGAAAATCGTAATGCTGAAGGACTCCCTCACCCGAAGTCTTAATTTTCTAATGAGCTATGGATAAAGAGAAATCAGATTCAGAGATGTCTGAACAGCTTCAGCTCTCACGTCTCAAACACAAGCTCAAACCCTTCATATGCGTTTGGTTGGACCTCAATCGTTTGTCTTCTGCAATGGGATCAACAGCGAGCAAGCAGAGTTCAGTAGCTGCCAACTGAGCATCAGACTTCCAATGACGTTTTCTTTGCTGCGGAAGCAGCACCCAAACGCCTGCCACCAGCAGCCCCTTTGGGCCAGCAGCTCAACCACAGCACCCAGCTTCCCCTCAGCCACTACGGCATAAGCCTGGGCCATGAGCTTGGCCTACCCGCCTGGTAACCCAGGCTGTCCCTTCAGGGGATCAGGCAGCCATCGAGCACTTGATGCATTCAGCATGAATAAAGAATGTCTTTCCAAGGAAAACTGATTTAACAACAGGAATTATTTTCTGCCTTGCCAAGTTCGCTAACAGGCGGAGGTTTTCCCCTTTCAATGGAAAGCACAAAAAGTCTGAGAGCCACAGTGCTTTCCAGGGGCACAAAAGCCCCTTCCAATTAGCCGTGTATTTTATAACAGGGAAGATGTAAACTGTTCAAAGAGCAGAGGAGTTAAGGGAAATTGAAATTTAAAGGGAAATCTGCCCTGTGAGTATAGGCCCCGCGCTTGGTCACCTACAAGGTAAATAACAATGTCTCCATTGAGGCTTCACGTTAGCTGGGCATGTCCTGGCTTCACGCATTTACATGCTGCCATTCATGCAACAAAAGTACTCCGCCTACCCCAGCCTTCTCAGCACACAGACAGCGGCAGAACTGGCATGAGAATGATTAGCAAAACAATCTGGCTTTGGATTCTCCGCTAGACAACGGTGATACTGTTTACTTTTCTGAAGCTACTCAGAACTCATTAGTCTCATAAGCGTTACACCACCAGAAAGAGAGATTTAACTAAATGAACAATTTGCAAAGCTGTGACAAGTAACATCTGATATTTCTGCGCTACAGCCACGTTGCTGCTCCTGTCACTATCTGACAAGCTTCCCAGGACAAGCTCTGGTCACTCCGCTTCTGTGGCACTATAAGCATGAAGTTTCACTGTGATTTCTTTAGAAAGGTCGGACAAACGTTCAAAGAATTACAATGAGAATGGATGAGGCCTTTGAAGGACGCTGCAGGCCTTCATTCGCTAATCTAAAGTAACACTTATTAGCGACGACGATTTCTCCAACCACTGCATAGTCACCCACACCACGACCCAGACAAGGCGTACCAAGGGCTTTGGGGACTGAAGACACTATTGTTGCATCATGGTAAATGACGTGCTGTTTACGTTTTCTTTTTTGCTTCCTTCTAAAAATTCTAACATGCAGTTACTATTACCATTCCTGCCAAGAAAAATATTTGAAATCTATATTGCACCAATTTTAGCATTGGCAGGAGATTTCTTAAGACAGCAGAAACTGTCAAGACTCAAGTATGGAAATAAAACGCATTCGCTCCTTTGTATTTTGGCTTAACTGCTGTCAAAAACACTATTAGGAATTCAACACATTGTTGGAAAATAATACCAACAACAGTATTGATTTCAATATGACACATTTCAAGTTTCATATCAACAGAGATTTTACATTAATATTTGTCATTTTCCTGAACATTTTTCTATGTTGACATGGGTAAAATTAAAGTTGTAACATCTTAAATTTTATAAACTGCCATTTTACACTTCTGTAATTTAGATGCAAAAATACAGCTACAGAGGTCACGTATGAATTGGGAACTGTGGCTAAACATTAGAATTTTCTATTTAACTTGATAGGCTTGGAAGATGTATTAACTGTTAAAAATGACTCGCATCTCTGTATCGAAGGAAATGGACCTCTAAAAGTAATTTCAGGCAAATTTGTGACAGGAAAATCCCCTTTTCTCTCCTTCTGGATGATAAACACCATTATATAGATTGCAGCATACTGTAACTTTGCCTCACAAAGTGGCAGTTCCACTAGGAAGCTTAAAATGCACATTTGCATGAGACTCAAAGGGGGTAAAAAAGGAACAACAACTCCTTTGCTTTTCTTCCCCCACAAGACTATAGTCTGCCTTTATAGAAATATATTCTTCCTATTGAAATAAATTATTTTAAGAGTAAATGGACAAAGTTGGTAAATACACTTTGCACTATAAATTTCTGCAGCCATTCTACTGCTTCGCCAGGGACAAAAAAAATAAAATAAAAAAATATGTAATTATAATGCATAGCTAACACAACATTCTTATTTCAAACATTTACCAGAAATGGCTTTAAAAAAATAGAAAACAAAACATGACAGAGTCAACAAAAATAATTTAAAACCTCTTCTCATATTGAAAACTGTTTTCGTTTCTTTTCACATATGAAGACTGCATTTGCATTCAAGTCTACTGTAAAACCCAATCCAAGTTGCTACTACAACCTATAACATTCAAGCACTGTCTGAAGAGATTCTAACACAAACAGATAGCTCAGTCTCCCAGTTTAGCAGAACAGAGCACTCTTCGGACTTCACTGATTTCAGAAGTGCATTAATCGGCGCTGAATTTGGTAAGTATTTTTCAATTTCTAGTTTAGCATTTCCCTCCTCTGTTTATATTTTTCTACTCGTGTTTACAAGTAACTTCTTGCAGGCAAACATACACATCAAGAATCAACAACCCCAAAATCTTTTAGATAGTCAGAAGATGCAAAATTTAAAATAATTAGGTCAGCTAGCCTTCAACTTCTACGTTGGATTTGAATTAGATGAGAAAAGCACACCTACTCCGCAAGACCCATAGCACAACACAGCAGCTTATGTCTTACGTTACTTGTGTCATTTCCGCATCATCTTTGCCAAAAACATATTTTACAACAGAAGTAAATGTACTGTAGGATGAACGTCCGTATCGTGCAAACAGACATGCACCTAAGAAGGCAGACATGCATCTGCGATACAGACTGTGTTGTAATCTTTGTTTCAGAATATGTTCTAAAGACTTCCTTTGTATTAAATCAGCAGCAGCTACTTCTGTTACAAACTTAAAATGAAACTGTACTGATACAGCCGTTCTTACACAGCAAAAGACTGAGATAAGTGGTGTGGAGAACTCAGAGGTTGCTATTTGTAAATATTTAGTAATTTTATTAGTGTCTAATCTGCATAAGGCTGGAAATACTTTGGAATGCTCCAGCTGTAACCTGCCATATACTGTCTACAAGCACATTTAAAGTAAGAGACTCGTGTAATTTGCTCAATATACAAACTTAAAGAAACTATTGAACACAATCAGCATGAAATACTTAAATAACTACAATTTATAGTGAAATCATTATCCTGGTAATATACACACACGCACAAACCTCTTGAGGACTGGGTTTACTATTTCACAGGTTTCCGACTCTTTTCCCCTTCCCCAAATGTTTGCCTTTTTATTCATTTTTTTCTCCTTTTTTTCTTTTTTAATTAAAAAAAAAAAGAAAAAAAAGGATTTTTCTCCCCCTATCCAGAAATTAGTTTTTCCTAAACTTTAAATGCTTATGCCTCACACTCACCGGGAGTGTGGGACCATATACCATTGTTAAGAATGAAATGGTGGTGAAGCTGAGAACAGAAGGTGCACAGAGAGGAATGTGCGCGTATTCCAGCAGATATCAAAACAAGTACCCTCCCTGCTGGTTTTAAAAGAGAGAAAAAGAATAAACCGATCTTTTATTACCAGCATACGTAAGGTGCAGTAGAGGTGCACCTTGCTGTCCAAGACTCGCCTCGTAAGTTTTGATTCCAAGAAGGGAAGCTAATTATTGTCCAAAGCAACGTAGCGGCTGCCCATTGTCAGGCTGCAGTGCCGCATGGAGACGCTCCACGCGTGCGGCGCCAGCCAACCCAGGCTGCACATGAAGACCAACACAGCAGATGAAGGAGCTCCATTTGAGGTAGATGTGCTTCTCCTGGTTTCCAGGAAAGCACACCACTTGGCCCTAATGACTCTGCGGAGCTTCATTCAGGCCGCAGCCTGACCCTGCACCCAAACTGCTGGAAGCCATAACGCTTGTTTTGAAACAAATCACTCCTCAAGATGGAGCAGGCTTGCTATCAATCACTAACAAGTTAATTCTACATAATAAGGCAGGTTTGGATGCAGACTGATACATTGTGAAATGCTTTATCTAAAATTGATTAGAACAGCACTCAAAATGAATGCAGCCCTCCAAACCACTTCTTTGCTCAGAAACATTAATCTCAATTATAAGGAGAGCTTCATAATGGTAATGCTTGGTATGAAAAAAGTATCAAATAAATCAGGTTTTATAAGACACAGCAATTAATCAGCTTTAGAATGAAGAAAAGGAAAGGTTGTTAAAGCTCACATTTTCACAACAGTACTCTTTAAAGCCTCTGCAACCTCCAAAAATTAAATGATTTTGTGTTTGGTTGTCTTTTTTTAAACTGCTGAACTGGTTGGTGGGGGTGCACACCCTAACCTGGAGCTCATTTCACCGCACGCTACAACTCCTTGCAGATCATACTGCGCTATCATGAAGTGAAAGCACTCGATTCAAAGACACTTCTCAGCAGATGAACAGCGATTGCGCGCAAACATCCTGAAAGAACTTACATACTTCAACCTGGGAAGAAACGCTCATTAAGTCAAACCAAAGCCTTTCACTTGAACACACTAAAACTATCCCTGATAATTTTTTGTGCAGTATCAACTGTACCAATGTGCAAGGGTGTTTTCATGTTTTAAAATGCACGTTATTGCCACTGCTGCTAAAATAGAGCCTCTATTGAAGAGTTTACATACATTCACTCAATGGAGCTGGTTATAAAGCTATCCTTAAAAATAAACAAAGAAATAACACCAAGAATAACATGATGTAGATTAATCAGATTAATAATCTCTAGCGCGTAGCGCTGCAGTTCAAACCCGCCTCCGTAAGTCTTGAAGAAACACAACACAATTGTGCAAGATTCTGCAAAAATACGTTAAGATTTCTGTTTAGGCATTTTGTGTATCCTTCTGCATGCCGCCATGCATTCAGTTCTGGAACAGAAACGCAAGGATCGGCACGCAGTACACCCAGCATCACTCTGAAACATAAAAGTGCTCCCGACTTGAAGCCCCACACAGCTCTCTGGAGCTCCCTTTTAAGGCCCCACAAGCAGCACCTGCTCCTCCAAGGCCTAACCCCAAAAGAAGGGGAGCCAGCAGCAGTGCCCACAGCCACCCCTGGGGCTGAGCATGAGCCTCTCTGAGTGCAGCTGGGGCTGGAGGTGCTGAGCCCTCGCCCTGGCAGGCTGCAGGAGCTGCAACAAATGGACCTTCCTATTGGTTACTATTGCATTTCCTCATATTTTATTGGGGTCGTATCAAAACCATGGGTTTAATTTGTGGATTGATTTGCAACTTTAAATCCAGTTTCTATTACTAAATCCCTTTTCCATTTGAACAGAGAATAATTACTGCTGGCTCAAAGAGATTTGACTGAAGTACCAGTCTTAACTTGCTAACTGGATTACAGATGTTATTCTGGATTTTTTTTTTTCTCTCCAATAAATATTAAAAGAACATTCTTACCATGGTCAAGGATTTCTTCTAGCAAACAATACCTTTCAGGTCAGCATTTGCTCATGTACTCATTCGATTCTACTTTTTAATCAGAGGTATACACCCAGTACTTCAGTACTGATGGCTTTTCCTCCTCCCCTGATCTGCCACACCATTGAAAATATCCCAGCAATCCCCATAACGCCGAAGGTAGGAATTGTAATGTAAGGGGTTGGGTAAAAAAGCATCTTTTCCTGAAATGTAAGCGATATATTTTCTATATATGTTCAGACCTACGTAGGTCCATTTCGTGCTAACTATTCCTACATGAGAAAGAATTGCGCTTTATAAAAATTTTTCCTTATATGCAATAAGAAGCCAATCTCCTGGATGTGGAGATATCAATAATTCTGAATAATGCTTGCATTATTTCAGAAGGAAAGGGCATCTGAGAAATTTCATCATTTCATCATTAAGTGGTTTACAGTTAACTCTTCTGTACCATAACCAAGCATAGGAACGCAATACTTCAGTGTGCTCTTCACTAGACTGAGTTTTAGGACAGAGAAATATTTCTTGAAACTCCTCAACACAACGATGCAAAAATACTTCGTAGGAGGAGGTACACATGCAATGGAACAGGTAGCGGTCACATCGAATCGCACGGGCACCCACCCAGGAAAGCTGCCTGGGAAGGGCATGTCACATTTAGGAAGTATAAAAATAGAACTGCTAAAGTTACCTTATTAAAAAAGAAAGTATTCTAAATCTGAAAATTTAGATGAGCCCAGAACGATGCATCTCACAAAAATAGCTCCTGTTAAAACTTTTAACAGCGTGCGGGCACATAAAAGCGTCTGCGTGTGTGTTTTATCTCGCTACATTACTTTGCTTTAAAGCAACTTCGCAACATAAAACTTTTAAGCCCCACCGACAACGACCCCGCTCCGTACATCCAAGCCGGGGAAATACGACCGAACCGAGAACTCCCGGAGCAGCCGGAGCCTCCCGAAGCGGCTTCACCCGCCCCCGGCCACCCGCGTTCCCTCCGCACGACGACTCGCCTCTCCCCGCGATATCCGAACGCGCTGCGACCCGCAGGAGCGGCCCCCGCCCGCGGTGCCCTCCGAGGAGCACGGGGCCGAGCGGCCCCACGCACCCGCGCCCGGCTCGCGGGAACTAAGTTACCCGCCCGCCGCAAAGTTCCCCGGGCGAGCCTCCCGCCTCTCCCCTCGCCCGGCGCTCGCCAACCAGAAGCGCCGCCGCTTTCGCCCGCCGCCTCCCTCCAGGCTGAGAACTGGTGCCAGCTCATCACACGAGTGCCCCAAACCCCGCATGGGGTGCCC
>JANHGO010000001.1:48820310-48849991 GCA_024606505.1 Aquila spilogaster
TTAACACAAGATCTCAAGAAGAGGTCCATTAAAAGTTTCCCCCTGGTTTACAATTAATTGTTAGAGTACCCCTGTGCAGCTTGAGTGACATAAGTGTAGTTATGCAGAAAACTGGCAGTGAGAATGCACAAAGCTTGCTGTAGCCATGATACTGATTCCATTAGCCATGGTTCTGCCAACCCCAATAATCAAATCATATATGGCATAATTGTAGAAGCCTAAGAATAAACAGTGGCTGGAGATATTTACAGGGAAATTGGGTGATACGGTCTTTCCCGCAAATAGAAAATTTCAGTCTAATCACTTTGCCCTAGCAGTGAAAAGCTGCACCACGAGATCCCAAAATATCTTCCCTAATGTATGTGTTGTTAATAACAAATATGCATTTATATTAAAAACTCATGCTGGTGCCTTGTCTTCCAGAAACGAAAGCAGGCAACACTGTGGCTCATTGGTTTTATTGATACGTACAGCAAACAGTAAAGTCAGGACGGAGGTGGGCAAACTGTTCTAAATGAGTGCCATTGCAGAAGCTATTGTATTTTGAGTAAAGCATATACTCTACAGAAAAAAATAAAAATAATAATTTAAAAAAATAGTACTCATAAGAGCTTATGCGTATCCCATGCTCCTTCTACAAGAAAATCATAAATACCCTTTTAACATTTGCTTTGCTCCTATCTGCGTGAGAGTAAGGACTAGTTTGTGTTGTGGTCATGTACTCTCTAGGTGCGTGGTAAGCGGTGCACCTGGTTTCCGATAGGCAGCATAGCGGTCAGAGCCAGCAGCAAGAGCTGGTTTCTATCTGACAGAAGGAGCTCTCTCTTTCTGACAGTTACAAGGGCCTTGGCATGCTATGGGGGTGCAAATGCTAAACTAAGTACTTGTCCTGCTCTAAATATTTCCTACCCCATACAATACTGAGTTACTTTCTTTAAGACCATGGGATAGGTACAGTTCTCTGTTCAGAGGATAGAGCTTTATTTCCAGCATGTCTTTGATACTTTTTAAAACAGCAGCTCTTTGAAGTGGCTCAGAGGTTTGCAATCACAGAAGTTGTCTCAGAAGAGCTGGATTAGTAAGCCTAACAAAGGTGAGTGCTACATTCACCATGGGCCTACAGCCTCTCTGTGTACACACACACATACTACAGAACTTCATAGTATAGAAATAACGGTTTAACTCACAATGTTCCTGGATCTTTCCAGCCTCAAGATGGAGTGCTTGTTTCCACCAGTTTCACAAAAGCTTTGGATATTCCAACATTTCTCTATGAAATTAAAGTGAATAAACATACACATATTCACCTTTCTTGTCAAGTGATATTTTCATTCTTAAAGGAAACTTTTCCCTGCCATACCTGTTGGAGAAGCCTGAGGAAGGAACAGTGTGTTTGGAAGCTTGCTTCCTGTTTCCAGTGACAGCAGATAATCAAAGAATATAACTGCTTTTTACAATCCCTGCTTCTTTTCTATTCTCAGAAGATCTCACGTAGAGTGAGACAGCTATAGCATGGTGCAGTCTTATTAAGGAACAACATATGCAAGTCCAAATGGTTTTGGACCTGAGTTTGTACATATTATTTCCTACATGAACCCTATTTGTAGGGTTATCATGGGTTTCCATGGCAATGGAATGCAACTTCTTAGTGAAAGAATTTTTTTTTTTAATTTTGGTTGTTGAAACTGGAGGCTGATAGGCATTCAAACCAAGGTTCTTGCGTGAAAGAAACAGCATGAGTTGAAAATGCTAATTTCCCATATTGGTATGGTACTAAGCTGTGTACGTTAGAATAATCATATGTGGAGCCCCACATGCTGTTAATGACTTAGGGGTCCTCTTTCCTTTTTTGAAAAGCAGATCAATCTGACGATGGAGGAAACCGAGAAGAAGAAAGATGCCAGTATAGAAGAGAGCTGTATGTTTTCCCTTACTCCAGACTTCAGGGGCACTCCTTGTGGAGCTGAACAACCTGGGAATGATTAGACCAGAGACCAAAGCAACAAGAGAAGCAATCATGTAGAATGAATACAACTGTCCGGCTTTTGCTGCCTGAAAAAGTAGTGATGGAGTTTCTCTTTCCTGCTTTTCTGAAAGTTCAAGAAAATCTTCACCAGCAGGGAGAGGAAAGTAGAACAGAGGAACTGTGAAGAACTGTTAAGTTCCTCTGTGAAAATACGAGTTTTCTGTAGAAGTAATGATTACATGGACTAAACGTGGTCAATGCCACAGAAAAAGAGTATGTCAGCTCTACAGCCATGGCACTGTCCAGGTTCTCAGATGTGAAGATGAAAGAAAGCACAGTAAGGCAGAGATCCCCTTTTAATCCATCAAGTACAAGACCAGCCCTACTATGACAACTATAATCAAGAGTTCTCCTAATATACAGCATCACAACCTGAGGAAGAAGGAACAATCATGCATCACCTTTTGAAAAAGATATAAGAAATACAATGCAGAAAGCCATTCTTCTCTAGAGAGATTTCCAGTTAGGGAAAACAAGGAAGGGACACAGAAAGCAAGCACTCTTATATAGAGCAATCAGAAACATTATCACAGAAGCTAATATTGATGCTCTTATATCAACTTCACTGGATTCAAACTCCTTTAAAAAAACCAAACCCACAAAACATAATATTTATGATACATAAGGTACACAAGTTATTCTCATTCTGTATTTCCAGCGTTTTTCTTTTCAAATGTGCTTATTTTTCTGGCTTGAGAAAAGATCACAATATGTTAAAATACTGTAATTTCAGTTATTTTTGTTTTTTTTTTTTAAACTGTAATAATATAAATTGATTTGGTAGGTTTGTTAAAACACAGAAGCTGTGTATGGAAAACTCCAAATGTCTTCAGAGATAATTACACACAAAAAGAATTCTGTAACTGATAATTCCACCCTCAAATGGAAGTTCTAAACATAATTTATTTCAGGAACTTATAGTGACCTAAATTTGGATTCTATTATATTCATCTTTTATTTGGAACAATGTGCCTTAGTATGGGTGTGCAAAAATGTAGCAGCTTGAGTGGAACCCTGTACTTTTCACACATCTTACCTCAGCACCGGAAAACCTCCAAGAGTGGAGAGAGACAAATTTGGTACTGACATCAATTTGGAATGCTATGCATTCAGCCTTCTGTTTTTGTTTTCAATCAGCTATACATTGAATACTGTCTATATTAGATAAGGTGATATTAAAACACCCCCAGCTTCTGGATACACAAGTTTTCTGTCCTTTTTTTTTTTATTTTTTATTTTATTTTTCCCCCAGGAATTTAAATACAGAATACTGAAATAGAACGTAGGATGAAAAACAAAATAAAATCACTTTCACTTTTATTATCTTCACTTTTTAACTCTCAGCTGCATCAGTGCCACATTTGTGTTGCTGATTTCACAGCAGCGTAATTGCACACAGCATGTCTGATTCTTCATTACCTCTCCTGAATTATGTTTGATCAAAACTAGATCTGAAATATTGTATTCATCAAAACTTACAATACGAAATGAACTATAATGAGATTTTTTAAAAGCTAAAATTATCATCAGACCACTGATTTCATAGCAAAACACTGAATCCAGACAAAAGGTTCTGATCTTGGGAAACTTAAACCCCAGTTCAGCATTAATATCAACTCTAACATTTACTGACTCAAAGAAAAGCTGACCAGGACTTAGAACAAGGTGAAATAGAAAAGGAACTAGTTCTAAACAGTTTCATTTTACAATACAGAGCTTTTTGGAAGCTTTCTAAAACACAGCACTACAATTCCTCTTTCTGAAACATTTAGCAGAAGAAATCCAGTGAAACTATCTGTATATTCACACTTTGAAAATACAGCTTTTGTGTTTATTCACTAATCATAAAGACATGGAAAATCATAAAGCAGCAGCGGCAGCAGAGATCTATTGCTCATGTGTTGGCAAAACTAGAGTTCCACCTGCATTTATATTTTTCCATTATAGAAGAAATAGTTCTCAAAAAAATCACGGAACAATAAACTTGTTACGTCTGTCTAAAGGAATTCTACTATAGAAAGTAAAAAATACATATGTGCATCTTGATTTAGATGTGTGTGGCTTATAACTTTTCAGAGCACTCCTGAAAAGGTTCAGTTTTTACAGGCTGCCACTTAGGCCACTGCAGGCACCAGGGTGATGCCATGTACTTCTGGCAGCCTCTCTCCGCTCTGTTGTGGAACTTCAGCTCCTTGCCTTCATTTTCAGGATTCTCCCATTGCCCTTTCCCATCCTGCCAGTCATCTCTTCCTTACTGTCAGAACCTCAACACCCATGTCAGGCTCACATATGATGCCAACCGCTCTTGCCAATTCTTTAGTTTCAAAATGCATCTCTGAGTTTTTTTCCCATGATTTCTCTGACACTTGGAAGAAATCCTTGGTTGAAAAAAAATCACAGAACTATCTCACTTGTTTTCTAGCTGCTTCTTGGAGATGTTCCTTCCTGTGATCTCAGACAGCATTTGTGATTGTGCTGAGGTCACTTCTATTGTGCTGACCACTTCAGAGTGCCACCATTAGCTGCACTGCTGTGGTGTTTCTGTTTTATGCTTAGACAGTAAGTTCTCTGGAAGCAGGAAAGGTCTTTTCCATTTAGGCTACGTCTAATGCAGTGAGTCTGAAAGCTCTTGCAGTCTGAGTGCTCGTAGAAGGCACGGCAATACAAATAAGTAACAACATTGGCAATAATCAAATTCACACACCACTTCCTTTTGTAATTAGATAATAGCTTCCATGTCTACGCTGATAGTATTTCTCATTTTTCCATGTTTTCTTTAAGTACTACTTTGCATGTGTTAATCCTCTTGTAAAAATCAGATTATTTTAATGCATATACTTATTGTTACATATTAAAATGAAAAGTGATAGCAAAAAGCAATGAAGTTACTACATCAAACCGTCAAAAATTAGTGAATGTCAGCAATAATCAAGGCTGCCATGTAACTGTGACTCAGTATCCTGCTGTTTGATGCGGGGATACTATCTTCAGTGATCAAATACTTAAGTTTTTTCTAGCAAACAGCCTTATTTAGAGGCAAGACAGTCAATCACTGTGCTTTTTCTTGTCTCTCACAATCTATAGAATTTGCCCTGTCTTCCTTACTGCATGCCACTAGAATGATGCACTGAATAAGGACGTTATTAATTTTGCCACAGGCATTTCTGTGGTACTGGGGGAATGATTTCTCCTTATTTTACACTGTAAATAAGCCTATTGAGACTCAGAATTAAAGTTGTAAAATTCAGGGTGCCCGATCTGGAATACACAAGCATGCTGAGGATGGAGGGCACTGCACCATGAAGCACTGTCAATGTTTCTACTGAATTCCTACCACAGAAGTAAAGCCAACTAGAAACATGTCAGCCTAAGGCCTTGCCCAGAATTGTATAAAAACCTCTGGGGCAGAGGCAAATGGATTGTTCAGTTCTTCAGGTGATGAGCAAGGTTCCCAAACCACCTTTTGCCTGACGATTTATTGCAAGGCCATACTCGTATCTTTAACTAAAGAAGGGTATAAAAGAAAGCCCATTCAGTACAGCTCTGTGTTCAGTTTTTTGGGAGGCCATTCTGTGTGAGGAAGTTGTATGAGCAAAAATTTGCCTCAGATGGTTCAATTCAGTGATATATCACCACCACAGAAATAGCATTTTGCAGACGTCCGACATTTTGCTACTTTCTTACTTGTAGAATATAGTTTTCAAATTCTAACACTATTTCAGCTCTCCTCTCATAGTGCCCAAACAAAAGATCACAAAACCCAGAAATGTATTGCATGGAGAAACATGTTGTCTCCAGAATACATTTTACCCTTTGATTGATAGATCTTTACCTACTAATACATTTGTACCATTGGTAGTTTCTCTGAGTACTACAGGGAAGGAAAACACCTCTAATCTCCCATTCTGTTTAAGATATCAGTTTCTTTTATATGAAAAAGCTGTTAAATACTGGCTATCATTTTTTATAGGTTATTTTGAAGGTGCAATGCTTCATTTTTGGATATGCTGGAATAGTAAATAAAATAAGTAACATCAACTTTCAGTTTTGATATGTCTTTTTAAGGAAAGAAACACTTGAAGGCAAAATGTTAAAGAAGTTAAGTGACTGGAAGTGAAACAAGACTGATCATTCTGACATGAAAGAAAGGTCTGCATTAGCAAACAGATTCTCCCTCCCTGCCCCCCTTCTCTTTAACCCCCTCCATGAGTCTGTTCCAGTGCCGCTTGAAGCAGCCCTCTCTTTCTCTTTGTGCTGCGTGGCCATGCAATGAGATCACTGAGCACTCCGCTAGCTTCCCCTGGGGTACTCCCTCTCCTCTAGTGCACACGCATCTGTCCCAAACCCACCTTCCTTAAACTCTGAGCTGTTTCACAGCTTGGCTGCTTTCACATTTTTCTCAATGCCCTTGCATGTACAATATTTTCCTTTCAGTTTTGCACATTAATTGCCCACAGGAGATGTGTGGGCATTGACTAAGAAAAATGTGACTGTGCTGCAAACAGCAGATAGACTACAATGGGAAAAGAAAAATCTTTTCATTGTGAAGTCCATCGCTCATCATCAAGTGTCCTTTCAGAAACCAGACAGAATGACTGGAATGAAATTCCTGCAGTTTTTAAGTAGGAAACGCTTAGTTCCGATGGTATCTTCAGAAGAAGGACTCATTCTTAAACTGAAATCTCAGTGAAATGAAAAGAAATGGCACCAGGGAAAGAGTCAGATTTTTTTGATCATATTCAAAAATAGTTGGTTTTAATGCTTCTATTTAGACTGTGTTCTCACTTAGCTGTGCCAAGCATTGAGGGCAGAGCAGAATGATAGCTGTGAGACTGCTCTGTTTGCCTGCTATCACTTCATACCTTCTCTCAAAGCCACTTGGTAACTTAGCTCAACAAACTATCACATAAATTACTGTTTCAAAGACCTGATGTAACTGATGCACTCTTACTACTTTGACATAAGCTTCCAGGAGAACATGCTGTATGCTCACATGGCTGACAGTTGCAATGCTCCTCATTTTGTTTCTACAATCGGTAAAAATTAGAAAATAAAAGGGAACATTCTCTGTATCATTGGAAAAGTGTCTGAAGGAACAGCCGAGTGAACAAAAGGAAAAATAACAGCAGCGCTTATGAGGTTGTAAAACAAGAATAAACGCGTCTAACCAATTGTTCACAACACTAGCAGCTGATTGTAGAAAATGTGAATCACTGACCTCCGTCTCTGTTCTATTATTTTTTATTCTCCCGATCCTCCTGCCTCATTTGTGCCAAACACAGGAAACAGTTTTAAGTGGCCAGATTGTTACTTTGCCATTACAGTTACAGCTGTGTGAAGGAACTGAAATGGGAGGCTTTCAGTTTCATTATGGGACTTCCTTTGATTAGCCGTGGTAACCCAGATGTCAAGCACTTGTCATACAGCTCTATGCACAAGTAATTGAAGGGATCGGAGGAAGCGCTTCTTGTCATAACTAACACACAGACTGATTTTCACACGATTTGGAAAGCTGTTAAAACTCTGCTCCCCCCTCCCCACTTACATATGATTTTCCACACTCTATGTAGTATAGCTTGTAAAAACATAATTATCCAGCTAAAAAGCAAGGATCTGAATAATACTCACTATTTGTTAGAAAACCTGTTTCTTAGACTGATAAAAAAAATCACATTTAGAATTAAAAAAAAAGTCAGCTTGAGAGAAGAGTCAGCTTGAGAGAAGTCAGAGATGGAGAAGAGTTAGCTGAGAATATCAAACCTATATTACAATCAAATAGCATGGCTTAGTGATTTTATTTTAACCTAGTTATCCAATTTTCTAGCAACAGCTTTTAAAAAAACACTTAAGTAAACCCTATTAAAAGTTGAGCAGTGTACAGATTTAGATTTGTTATTTACCTTGAAAAAGCTCTACTGAATGTCTTTCCAACTCCAATTTTTTTTTTTGTGAAGTCAATGGGAAGGAATTAGTCACCTTTCTTTGTTGTTTTGTTGTATAGAAATGACACTTACAGCTGGATGCCTTTCCATCAATGCATTAATAACTTGTGCTCGTGTATTTTTAAAGTATATATTAGCATTTTATAATGAAATGTTAAATATTTTACTTGTATTTTATTTTACTTTGATTTGTACTGAGTACAAGCAATTGCAGTATTTTTATTTACAAGAATATTTTATTAAAATAAATATTTAAAATCACTCCTTGCTTACAAAAAGTATTGCTATTTTTTACTATAATTGTCTCCCTTTCAGTACTTGAACCAGCACTTGATCTGTTGACACAAGTTATCGTGGATACTCTAGGACTTCTTGTTAATTTTACATTACCTTTCATTTGGTTAAGTAAGGATTGGTTCCAGACCATTCTTTGCACAGGTTGGTTCTCAGGAGGACTTCTCCTCCTGAGAAAAATCCCTGCCACCTGTGCCACTGGTTAACAATTTCCACCTTACAAAATAAGCACTCTGATAGCATCATCTCAACTGCTCATGATGCTTTATTATCTCCAGAACATCCTGACGCTTCTACTTGGTCTCAACTATTCCACCTCCTTCCCAGTGACACATCAGAAAAGAAAACTACAGAAAAGGATGTCTTGCTAAATTCTCTTGACACGTATGAATTTTCTAAATCTAGTTAACTAGTTGTTGGCTTACTTCAAGGCATTTTCATTTCAGAATGCTTGTTTCTACATGCTCTCATAGCTAAATATGTGTAGGTCATCCTTCCTTGGCTCCTCTCATTGCCAGCACACAGTTACAGCCACTCTTCATGCAGGATTTAAGCACTAGGAAGCTTAAAAGGCTCTAAGCCATACAAACATATTGTGAGTGCCTCCCTTCAGTATTAATAAAACTCAAGATTTACTTAGAATTTTTGCCTCTAATTATTTGTATACTTGTCATTGTATGGTATTTGTTTATCTGAATTTCTCACAACTCAGGCAATGAAAGTTAATAGAAAGTGTTGCTCATACATATTCTTTCTAGTGAAACATTAAGATACCATCAATAAAATATGTGGCTAAGAACAACTGTGGGTTTGGGTGCAATAAAAAAATGGAAATATTTGTCTTGACTTTGCCTTCTATTTGCATTTTGTTTGAAATATACTCCCAATAATACTATCAACACATAGTTGGGCTAATAAACATTTATTTTTTAAAATCCCGCATAAAACTAACCTGCCCATTAAAAACTATCACATTTGTTCTAAGATTTTCATGAGACAATAGGTGCTTATATTTTGTACAACTTTGCCATTTCTTCTCATTGTCAGCATCTGCTGCCCATACTGGTATTTCCTACAGCGAAGCCCTGTTAATGTGCTCTGTCGTTTCAGTTACCACATTGTACGGCTACTTAATCACGTTCCAACTCAGAGATTCTATGTAATTTCTCCTCGCCCTCCCCTTCCACGGTAGTTAACTCTGATGAAATTCTCATTTGGTACTGAAAATTGAAAAGACGACTTAAGAAGCAGTAGCCTAAATCCATGTATACTTCATTCTCTAGTCCTCGCGCTTAGAGCAGCTGGTCCATAGCACCGGTTCTTACACAACACTCATTGCTCTGATCCAATTTTGTGGCAAAGATTTTAGAGATTCTAAGTTTAACCCAAATCTAATCACACAGTCAGCAAAACATTACTCCTGAAAGCATAAGAATGTGTAATGTTACAGATACGCTTCTTAAAACTGTACCCGTATCTCACAGGACCAGTGGAGGGAACATCTTAAAAGCAGATGCCTCAAAATCAAGAGACGTTGTTTACTCACATCTATGAATTCACAACCAACAGCCATCAAAAGCCGTAAAAGCTGACCTAAGCCCAAAGATTTCACAGCAACTAAAGGTGAGTGTCTGGGTAACCAAGGCTAACCAGAAATTCAGCAACCTTGAATGATACCTGACTACAGGTACAGGCCATATAAAATATTTTCTAGAGAAGTTCCATGGATAATATATTTTAATAATTCAATCTGAAAGCTGTAAATATGTTTTTTAAAAGAATCCGTATCTAGATAAATCTTTACAATTCATTTACTTATTTATTTTTCTGCGGAAATGGACCTGTATACTGCTGTTATGGGCTGTGCTTCAATCAATTACATCGTTGACCACAGGATATTTAACTCTACTATAGTTTTGTGATTAATTAAGCTGCAACAACTACTCCCCAGCTGTTAGGAGCTGGCAAGCAAATAACACGGGCAGTGCCATTGGTCAGGAAACACTCCAGCGGGAAGAGAGTCAGTGGGTTTGTACAGGAGCCTTCGGACTGGCCCGTCTCAGAACTGACTGCTTCCCTGTGCTATCAGAGCAATGCAATTCTCTGCACACCTTCAATTCTAAAAGCTCATCTGCATTACCACAAAAACTATTTTCACACAGTAGTCTGAGTTTTTCTTATCTAGTTTTCACTCAAAGAATAGAAAGACAGAACCAACGTTTCCTAGTGCTGATAGACATTTAAGAAGGGATGAGCTGCTTTCTAGGATTGCAGCCTCTATAGCAGCTAAAAAGAAGTCCACATGACTAGATTAAAACATGTGTGTAACTAGTAGACATGTAATGTAGAAAATGAAATTAGAGGTATCTCCTGTACAGAAGTGGCCTGACGTAATGCATAAAGTCTGAGACAGAGCCAGTAATGGTTTTATTCCTTAAGTTTTGCTTCATGATCTACGGATAAAAAAGTAAAATGAATAGATTAATAGCGTACCTTTCTACAGAAGAATATATGTGTAATATAGACAAGATGTGATACTGCTGCACTAAAATCTATTTATTTTCCACTTGCAGATCTGTGGTAATGCGCAAAAAGTGGTCGTGCTCATTTCCCAAAGATTTAGCAAGCAATGTGCCGCAGTGCAAAATACACCATAAGAGGCTTTTCTGCAAATACGAAGCATTACAAACAATTCAAACTAAACTACATTTGTCAAATAAATTACATTTTGCAATACACTATTTGTGTGTTGTGTTTGCTTGCCTATTCACTAATTCACAAACCCCAATGATTATCAATTGTTTTCCAATTATTAGTGAGAAATAATGAAGCCGAATGACAGTTATTTAGATCTCTGCCATTTTTCATCTACACTTGAAGTCATATTTACTGTTTCAGGCAATGTTAAGTTTTCTGTTTCTTTGTGGTTGGATTTATAGTAAGCCATTTGCCTCACTCATCAAAAGGTACGCATGTGTAATGTATATACATCTATAATTATATCTATAACTATCCTATCCTCAGTAACTACTTGGAAAGCTGTTGTAATATTTCCCCCCAAATTTCTACAACTAGGTCATGAAAGTAATTACTCATTTTCCCCAATGTAACAAAAAGGTCTTGGAATGTAGGTCAAACCAAGGAGTTTAACACTATATTTCTTGCTATTTAGGGAAAAAAAAAACACACGCTAATATTATCCTATTTTTAGTGTGATCTTTTCTTTATGTTTTATTTAAAATGTTAATGGAGTGTATCTGCAATTCAGATAATTTATCTTTAAATCACTATTCTCCAGAATAATGCACTGTGAGCACTGTAATACGCAGGCAAGTCCTCTTAAGGAACATGCATCAATTCTGTTTCCTTCTGAAGCACACTGCAAATGCCCTCTAACAGGGCACAGCAGCATTACATAAATCATCTTATATGAAAAATTAACATGACATCAAATATTTATAAATATTAATGTGTATGTTAATATAACCAAAGCTGTAACAAACAATCATAACCTTGCCAAGTTTCTTAGGACAGGCGCCGCTGATAATGATATCCATTATCTCTGGAGGAACGCACAATTATGAAAGTATACATGGGATGCTGTATTGTTATCTGCTTTTAAGTTCATCCATTAAACACTCCACCTCGCATTGGATGTTAACCTTCCTCTTAGCTCTTTGGCAGGTACCATTATTCTGTGTGTTTACATGATCATGTGAATGAAAAATGAACAGCTATTAAATGTATACACTTTCTCTACTTCGTTAGCACGTGTATTTAATTTAATAATATATATTCTTTTACTCATATCTACCTACGTACCTATCTGCCTCTCCATCTCTGTATCTGGTACACAGCTTAGCCCTAATGGGAATATCTGATCTCCTTTGGTTTATCTTTTTGCATATGCTACACTTACATTACTATGATTAAAGCGGTGTCAGCCTTTACACTAGAAACTTTAATTTTTTGGGGCCTAATAACAATTATCCAACAATTAATTTCACACAAATGTAAAACAGAGTAGAATGTATCTCACTGTGACTGAATTTGATTAGAGGCTACCATGTTCAACTGCTTTGGGTTATTAAAACTTATCTAGCAATGTACAGATGGGGAACAAATGTTAAGCCAACACCACAGCTGTACCTGGGTTTCTTAGATGGACATGATGAGAGGTTTTGGAACTCTTCTCATGGTGTGTGCAAAAGAGATTATATTCCAGGAAACTTCCTTAAAGGTTTAAGTTGCACACCTGAGGCTAACCGATGTTGATTACCATTCACAATGAAGTCTTCACTTCATTGTTGTGCTTCTCTTGTAATATATACATTCAAAACTACGTTAAGTGCTTTTCCCATTTCTTATTTCTACAAGATAGGTCACCATAAATACATATTAAGTAAAAAGTCACTGAAATACCATACACTGTCAACAACCATTATCATTTAGACAAAAACAAAAAAAAAAGATACCCGTACATTAACAATTCCATACAATAACATTCTCTCCCTTTAGATTATTGCCAGTGCTATTGAACACGGTGAAGTGCATTTTGGAAGCTGTTTGAGGAGATAAGCTCTAAAAACCAGGCTCACCAGCTAAAACAATGCTATCGTTATGTCATTGAGAAGTCAAACAAAATGCAAAGTAGGCAAAAGATTTTTCCAAAGTGAGAAAAAAAAGGCACGCAGCTCAACCAAGTAGGGACTGCAGCAAAAGCACCTTTCAGAGCTCATCTGCTACACAACCAGATTTCCTTGGAGTGTAATTACTTAAAAAGCCACAGCTAAGAAGCAACATTTACAACTCTTGTGACTTGTGTACGATAGTTAAATGCCATTCCAATGGTTCTGCTTAGCTTTAACATCAGTATTATTTTTTTTCATCTGAAAACATTGTGATTTACATGATTCAGACAGGAAAGCTTGCAGCTTATAACACAGAATGCAAAAGACACTTTTTGGAAAACATTTATAGTCTTCTGTTAATATCTCAGGACACCTGATGTATTTGTCTTTCTGGTATTACCACTTTTTTGTTACAGTCATTTGCTTGTCACTGCTCTCATTTATTGCAAAAGTTGCTTGAAATGCATTTGTAGGTTATATGCAAAAGATTCAAATTTCAGAGCCTACAATATCTCTCAGAATCAGAAAAAAAATACGCACAGGGTATGCGAAATAGGAGCTCTTTCCTCATACAAAGATGCCAATCTGAAGAGGACCTCTTTGCAGATGCAGTTTTAGTCTTTGTTTATAAAAAGAATCGAAAGTTGTCAAGCAAAAAAGTCACCCCTGGCTGAGGTCAGAAAAGAGCAGCGTATTTTGCCTGTTACATAAAATCATCAGTACAGTTTTTCTCAGCAATTACCTTTGCATTTCCTACCCTTTCCCTGAGAATACTGTATGTGGTGTCAGAACACTTCGGTTACATGCCTGGAGTAACATTTAATCCCTGCAGTTAAAAATAAGAGCACGGATGTATCAGTTCCCACCTTTCTGTAGATTCTTAAAAAGACTGATCTGGGAGAAGTCATCTGGTATTTGCTCTGCACTACTACCCAATAAGAAAAATTTAGTGATATCCTTTCTTTTAATCAGGCCTCTTATAATGCCACAGCCCTCCCTATTAATTTCCCAGTTAAGAAATACTGTATTCCTGTACACTAAACACATGCTCATTAATGCAGACCTCCAACCTTTTACATACCAAGACCCTCCTTCTGCTATGTCTATTCCTTGTAGCATTAGGCAGACTGAAGCAGATTTTAGACAAGTGAGCATCATGATTAAAATATGAAAGTTCCTACTGAACTAAAAGGCCCCTATTAGTCTTAGAAAACATCATTAGATGTAAGGGCTTAAATAAATAGAATAATTCTGGAAATGCATCTTCTTTTCAAATAAGGCCACAGTGGTACTTGCATGACGTAGCTGAGTTATGACAACAAAACAAATTGGAGGCATGAGGAGAAATATAGATTTAACTTAAATGAATGGAGAGACAGCTGGTCTCATGCCACAATGGACTTCATTCAAAAACTACCTGAAACCGGGTTCAGGAATGAAAAAGGATCTAAGGTTGATGGAAACTAAGTATGTTACCAAGGTGACATACTTCACCATGGTGGGATAGCTGTGCTACCATTGATATGTCCTCATTCAAATAACCTGTGGAGCACTTCACAGAAAGACAACTGGCTTTCTCTGCTTAAAAGAAGATAAATTAAGTTACTAAAAATAATAATGCAAGAAAAAGGATTTGTGTTTTGTAGAATAAGGAATTATGTCAGAGACAAGTAAAAAGTTATAAAACCTAGCAACGTTCTTGATGTTTTCCTTATCTGCGAAGATTACAAAACTGTCAGTTAACGTACTTCTGCGTTATTACATCGCTCATTGTAAAACAATGCTTATGAAGTACCAAGGAACCAACTTCCTGATGGAGAATGTTCGCAGAGTGGCAGTGAGATGCGACCCTCCCTCAGTGCCAGCACGGAACTTTCGGAGGCCAGAGAGCCCAGTAGCCCTTGCCTGAAGGCTGAGGCTGTCCTCACCAGGAGTCAGGAGGCTGTACAGAGACAAGTAGCTACCTCCTGTTTTAGCTAGCCGAGGCAAGGGCTCTGTTCCAGCTGATTAACAGCCATAACAAGTATCTCCATTCTCTTGCTTATGGCTGAATTTTTAAATTTTAGCTGTAGCATTCCATTAGCACAAGAGCTTTGCTAAGCATAAATATATGGTTAAGTAGAGACTCTATCTTTTGTACACCCAAGAAAATAAAAATAAGAGAAAATAAAGGAGACCATAGCGGCTTTACACTCCTTTTCTTGACTGCTTCCAGAATCTTGCCTTTTTTCTCTTTGCCAGTATTTGCTTAAAACATTTCAGGCCTCTAAATTACTCAGGTAACATTTGATACTCTCACTGAGAACATGACAATAGTGAGGGTTAGATGCATCACAAGACACCGTGAAGAATAACCTTTCTCAAGGCATTCAAAATGAATCTTTGCACTCATGTTCCTGCCATGTGACTCACAAAATATCATCTAGATGTGATCGACTGAATTGCTGATTAATTTTTTTGGTCATAAAAGTGAGCAGATTGCAGATAAAAGAAACAGTTCAGAGAGAAATATTGAGAAGTTCTTCTCTTGATGTAGAGTTCCTGAAGTTAACATGGTTTTAATTTGAAATACCTTAAAATTAACAAAGAACTTCTTTTTGTTTGATGTATATATTCAGCTCTACAGCATGCCTAGGTTTTTCAGCAGATAGGAATAGAATGAAAAGTCATACAGTATACACAACTTCATCTGAATCTTACTTCATCAACATTAATGACATTTCACTTCTTTCCTTTAGATCTGAAGTTGGCTTTTTGAAATCCAGATCAGATTCAGCCCCAAAAGATATTAATAAAGACATCAATAAGTCCTTCCATTTGGAAAATATTTAGCCCAGCTGTTGTTGACTCAACCCAGAGAAGAGCACTGCCCTTCTTCCCACAGCAGTGGTGGTGCTCCAGGAGCAGCGGACTGTCCTGGGGGAAGATGAGTTTCCAAACAGCAGAATCCACCAGCTAGCCAGAGCAGACAGCTAGAGTCCAGATACCAAAGTAAACAGAAGTATTGGTAAAAAAGGATGGGAAACAAGACTGGATTTAAAAAGTGGCATTAATTATGTATTACATGAGAATACACGCAGGGAAATATCAGAGCCCAGCTATATTGCCTAGCGACAGATTCATTGTTACTAACAGAGTAGGATTCTTCCCCTGTGACCCGGAAGGTCACAGCTGAAGTTTTCATTGCAATCTGGATGATGATGATCACGTCCGTATTTCCCCATGCTAAACGAGAATATTAGTGCTCGGAACAGGAAAGGTTGTGGCACTTGTCAGGGAGAAGGCTTGGCTATAGTGGAAATAAAAGGTGTCTCAGGTGAGAACTGGAATGAAACTGGGAATGCAGATCCTGGAAAACTTGGGAATATGCTGGAGCGCAGCATTTTCAAAGGCTGTTCAATCTTAGACCAATATTGTGTAAGTTTCTACGTTGAATAAAGACACAGATACCTCTCTCAGGCTGCAAAAATGCAACATTATTGATGGCTGTACACGAAAAGCACATGCTCAAAAGAGCACAAATAGAAACGCATGCATTCAAAATTGTTAGAGTAGCTGTACACCTAAAACAATTCTGGGAATCTAGTGAGGCTCGTGGTATGAGTACCGGAGTCAGGAGGTCATGCTTGGCCCTGCTGTTCTGTTCACGGCACTCTGCCTGGGACTTTGAAGAAAGATCATATTTTAAAATCACTTAAAAAATGGTACATGCTTCATTCCAGACTTCTTTACACCAGTTAATTGCTTTGCAAGCTACAAGTGGCAATTGTGATTTGTAGTATTAATATACTGGCCATACAGTAGTGTGCTCATTTACACTTAAGTCACGCTGTAAAACACAAGCATGCTTTTATCACTTTATTTGGAACGTGGCTAATCATTTACATCTTCTCTGCCTGGCCATGTATCCAGATACAAGCTTTAAAGAATGGCAGACAAGCTACACTTAAAGCCACACTTGAGGATTAAGTAAGTGGAATTTAAACAACAATAATTTATATTCAGGCTTTAAAAAAAAAAACAACAAAACTGTTATCTGAATTAAGATTGTTTTGAAATTTCTGCAGCTCTCAAAACTCATGCATCGGTGTTCTCAGCAGACCTACAGTGCATTGAGAGTTTAGTGTTCTCAGTGCTTTCAATACCCAGGCAATTTCTCAGTGTTTAGAGGCATAAACCTGATCTGGAGATGAGTAATTCTTTGAATGTCAAAATCAGTTGGGACTATGCTGAGCCTTAAAAATCAAAATTCATTCTTCTGGTGGATGTCCAGAAATGAGTTGGATCCTGAGTCAGTTACGAATAGCACAGCATACTGAAAGCACTAATTTTTAATAAAAAGCAATAAAGTGCACCTTTTTCTTAATAACCCTGAAAACCAATTTTCAATAGATTTACACTTGAGATCCCTGAATGAAACCCTTTTGTAATCAGTGCTACAACACAGAAGCAGAAAAGCTCAATGCTTCTTTCCTATAAAGCTCAGCAGTTTGAAACACTGAAGTTGCACATGAAGCACTGATAATATTTCTCTATGGCTCCATCAGAGTTAACATCTGCATAGGTCAACTCGAGGCATCACAATGACCAAGCACAAACTTATCATATCAAAGGTCATGCAAAAGTGTCCCTGCACTGAGAGCTGTTTTGTCCTTCCTGTTTTTTAATGCTGATCTATCTATACTAATGGATTTAGCTTGTAGGCAGCTGGGGAAAGAATAAGCATCACCAAACCCAGCTTCCATTCTTCATTAATATTAATTTCATCTTCAGCCGTAGCATACTGGTTCATTACATGCTAAGAACTTGCAGGACAAAGAGCTCCTTTGCTTAAAGGCACATGTATTCATTATTAAGGATTAAATAAACTCTGTAAAACACTATAATTCTGCATTAAGTTTCACCCTACTTGACAACAAATAACTTTCAGTAACATGTCTTCAGGCATCATGGTCTGAAAGTGACAGCATAAAACTAATGTTTACTACATGAAAATAATTTATTTTAAAAGCCATTGATATATTTACAGCAAAATAAAATACATTAAGATGTCAGTAATACAGTTCCTATACTTAAAAAGCTTCCAGTTTATTTGCTATGGATTTAGTTACACAAATGCCCAGAAGTCCTGTTAAAAGCAGCAGAAGTATATACATCTGTCAAAAAAAATTTGTGCAGATCATTATCTCAGCCTAAATTCTTGTCTTTGTAAAACAGGGTGATCCTTGCATTACGCAGCTCTCTGCATTCCTCTCACTACAGCTACCTAATTGAATTTACTAGCCAAATGCCACTAATGTTCTCGCAGAAGTTCCCAAATCAGGATTGGTAGTTAATCGTATAGTTCCAGTGAAAAATCAATGTAAAAGATGCTTTTACGTGCTAGATAAACTTCTGAAAAACAAAACACGTCTTCCATACACGTCAATTGACAAATACAAAAATGGTGATGCTCAGGTGTCTCGTACACCTCAATAACACTGCACCAAAATAGGAAATAAACTCCTAAAGCTACCTCTCAAATCAAGTAACCGCATATAAGAAATCTTAGAATTAAAAAAAAAGAAAGAAAGAGAGAAGACATTTATTGAAATATATTGAATGGTGACTGTGGAAATAACATGGTATGTGGCTGGAAACCCACCAAAACCAATCTGACATTGCACGTAAAATCTGCTTTATTAAAAAGAGAAAAGAAGCAATGTGCGAAAAGAAAGTTGTATCAAACCCACTGTGCTCCTCAGTATTATTACAGTGGTCCTAAACAGTAATTCTTAAAAGGAAAAGGTTTGTTGCCAAGAAAAATGGAAACAGGAAGAGAAACTTGCATGTTTAGTTTTGGATAACTCAAGGGTGCAAGAAAGGTGACTAAAATGCAGACTGAAAATTAATAAGCAGTATTTGTGGTTTGCTATAACTTAATTTTCATAAATAACACAATACAATCATTTAATAACTACAACAAAGAATTCTGTTTACTTGATTCTAGTTACACTACTTTTCTATTTATTTACTAATAACAGGGACCTAACTCAGGTTTATTATGTAGTTTTCTTATTTTAAACTTCATCCGTTACCTGAACACACTAGATCCTGTATTTTGAAATTGCTACTTGTTTCCCTGTTGCTGGCTGACAAGAAGTATTCTTCTTTAACTCACGCCAGACAATGCACAGTAACCTATATTCTTTTAGCAGAAGGTCTAAGTGGATGGTAATGACTAGAAACTTTGGTAAAATTACAGCAAGTCCATGCATTTTAGAAATTCCTACTGCAAAACAGAACAGAAACAACTGAAAGTGAAGAAAAAAAAAAAGAGGAACAGTTTTTAATACCACATACAACAATACAATATATGTGAAGAATATAAACACTTCATATGAATTAGCATTTCAATGTTTTGTAAACTAAAGTAAAATATGCTTTTCATTATTTTAGTAAAATTAAAGAATGGGTTTTACAGCAATATCTTTAAAATTTCATATTGTTCAAGCTTGTTCAGGCATGGCAAATCAATTTAGTATGATGAATGTCTATGCAGCCATCAGAGATACTTATAGATACTGCAATACTTTTTAAATTCAAAGCTAAGAGAAAGAGATAGTCTCATTTTTATGTAAGCCATTATTAGAATTTACTCATAAGAAACGTGACATGCTATATCCTATTGCTTTAATATAAGCTATATATTAGAAAACATTTTTTTCTGTATTATGTGGGATTCACAGGAGCAAAAACAATTGCATAACACGATGAAAGTGCAAAGATTTATAGCGCATGCACCAGTGAGGTTGGAGGGAAAGGTATTTAGACCTGCTCCTGGACATTTGAAAGGAAAAAGCAGCAAGTTACAAGAACTCAGGAAATTCCATTAAAATAACTCCAACCATCTTTTTCAAAATGTTTCAAAAAGCAGTAACTATTTTTACTCAACAGCCACATAAAGAATTTTGCATTTTAGAGCCTGTTATTTTGGTGCAATAGACCAGCTTTACATCAGTGCAAGAGCATATCTTTCAACGGAATTTTCACCAGTGCTGAACTTAACAGGGAGATGGATAAGGACTGTGAGAGACGTGGCGTTCCTCACCAAGGGCTCACAGCTTGCAGCTTAAGTGAAAGGAATTAGATTACCTGTTACAGATGCTGGAATTTTAGAACGCACTTCAGAATCGTAACATGTAATTCTTTTCTCTTTCTCATTCACTGGGGACAGCCCCTTACATTCAGACTGAACAGAAGAGAAAAAAGATACTTCTCTTGAATACATCTTCATGCTTTTATACCCAGCGATTTAAAAGTTACTGCAGGGTTTGTTACCTTGGTGGACTGTAATGGGCTTCCTAAGCTAGTCTGCGTTTCCACAGACTTTTATCTTCCATTCACATTTGATTGAGAAATTGGTGAGATTTTATCAATTTAAAGAGGGAAAATACATACAAATGTCTCAATTTTAAATAAGGACGTTTTAGCATTTACAAGAAGTAAACCCATGTTTACTTTCAGAGGTTTTCCTGAATCTGACTTCAAATCACATGTATATGCCAAAGTATGGTATTTGTAAAGGCTGATGGTAGCATTGTGGGTGGCTGGGGGGTGTGCACACAAGCAGCAAAACTAACTGGTCTTTGCTACACAGTGAAATTATTACTGCATCTTTCAAATTACCCCGACAATTGAAAGCTAAGAAACTTCAATAGGGAAACATAAAAGTATCAAATATTTGGAGAAAAAAAGAAAAGGATAATGCTTTTTTTTCCTTTTTCTTTGCCAAAATCTTAGCGATAAACTAATCTTTAGGAAAAGCTTTGAGAGAGGGTCCAGAGGAGGGCCACAAAGATGATCAGAGGGCTGAACCACCTCTTTTATGAAGACAGGCTTAAGGAGCTGGGCTTGTTCAGTCTAGAGAAGAGAAGGCTGCAGGGAGACCTTATTAGAGCCTTCCAGTATTTAAAGGGAGATTATAAAAAGGAGGGATATCAAGTTTTTACATAGGCACGTAGTGATTAGAACAAGGGAGATCAGTTTTAAACTAAAAGAGGGAAGATTTAGATTAGATGACAGGGGGAAATTTTTCACTGAAAGGATGACGTAGTGCTGGAACAGGTTGCCCAGATTGGTTGTGGGTGGCCCATCCCTGGAAGTGTTCAAGGCCAGTTTGGATGGACCCTAGGCAACGTGATCTAGTACTTGATCCAGTGGCTGGCAGCTCTGCCTGCAGCAGGAGGGTTGGAACTTGATGATCCTCTTCCAATCCAAGCCATTCTACGATTTTGTGAATTTTCACCCTTTAGTTAAGCCAAACTGACATCGTTTCTTGATGCTAATCTTCATGTCAGCAATAAAAACAATCAATTATGCTTTTTCCAATTCTTTTTGTAGTCAAGCACTTCAAAGTACTAAATAGAAGTGGACAGGACCTCTCATTTCATAAAAGAATTATTTTTCTGATGGACAGAAAAAAGGTCTCTTCGTGTTCAATTGTTTCTTCTCACAAGCACTTAGAAACTAAGGTATGACACAGCATTTCTCACCAAAAAGTAATTCTTTTCTAAGTAAAGACTAGGGAGAAGAATTCATTCTTAAGATGAAATAAAAGATAAAACTTCACGTGGGATCCATCAAATCTTGACAACTGCTAAAATGACATTTTTTTGTTTACTTACAGACGCATCATCACCTATTTTTGCCAAAGCCGAAAACTGTCTATTTTCTCTGCCATGACCAATAACTCTCCTTATGTATTTGTGTGTTAGGTGACAATGAGAACTATGGCATGGTGCTAACATTCACTTTCCCAGGAAAAGGTATTCAGATGGTGGTTCTGTACTCTAGGGCTAGCCAAATCATTGAGTGGAATCCTCTATGGAATCTCTGCGATTTTATTCATTTCGGGGACATAAAGCTAGCAAGTACATAAAATCAGGAAGGCTTCAAATTGCAAATATTTCTGCTGTTTACTATCCAGATTGTTTTTTATCCTGAAATAGTCCCCTGAGCAGCTCAAAGTGAGAAAGCTGCTGCCTATGCCTAATGTTATCTGACAACTGAATCAAAGTTCTCATAAATACACGAAGTTCCACCTGTTGTTTTCCAATACAAATTCTTACGCAGAAAGCTAAAACTCCACAACGTTTCCTTAACCACTGTATTTTCAATAAGCCATGAAACTGTAAGACGGAGGGATTGAAGGAAATTTGCCAGTTATATTAGTAAAGTGTTTCTGTTCTTTTAAGTTAAAAGAGGAAAAAATAACTGAAAGATGATTTCAGTGAGATAACACAAACCCCAAAACCATTATTTTAAATGTTATATATTATGATAAAATCTTGACATCTAAAATGGTCTCTGCAAAGTAGAGTAATGGCACATAAACCATTAATACACTTCTCACAATTTTAAGGTGTACCAATGTATCTGCAATACATGTCTATGGGCATACATGCATTACTTGCTACTTCAGCCTCTCTAGATTTTTCCCTACAAACTCTACAAAGGAGAAGAAAAGAGCAAAGTAACGTGTAATTTTTTTACCCATGTACTGTAGCTAAGACAACAATGATTTTTTTTTAAATTACAAATATAAGGGACATAAACAAGCACCAATACAAAACTCTCCTTATTGTCAAGTACAACTGTTCAGAATATTGCACAGCAATAAACAAGTCATCCTTTGATCTCATTCATTGGCTTTTTGTCTGATGCACGCTAAACCTGTCAACATACATCTAAGAAAATACTATCATACATATTCACAAGTATAACAGGACAGACTGAAACAAACGGGTTCAGATAATTTAATTAGGTCGTAGGGTTTTTTAATATAATTCAGTAAGTATGTGAACTTTTAACTCGTGTTAACTCAATTTCCTCATGCTTTCATTTACCATTTGCTGGGGACATTACGGTGATTAGCCAAAGCCCTTCCAGCTCCTAATGTTCTCAATAAATTCTGGTTTAAATTGACTGTCACTTTCTCGCTATAATAAAGTAGGTATTTGACATCTTGGAAGGAACCAGTCTACTGTCTATTACGTTTTCTTGAACAAGATTTTTCTAGTTCCTCAAAATCAACAAAAATAGAATTGTAATAAAGACTGCCATGAGTAGCCACAGCAGGCAAGTGGGCTGAGCAAGTGCATTCTCAGACACTTCTACAACCCTGATTCTTTTGGGAATTAAAATGATCCTTAGTGTCTTTTGTTTGACAAACTAAATAACACTATATTCATATTTAATTGTTTTGTTACCAAGTTATTAGCAGTGTCAGAACTCCCTGAGAAGAAAAGCCAAGTATTCTGCATGTCGGCAATGTACACCCACTGTGCTGAGATGCAAATGCAACAGCAATGTTATTGTTCTATTAGGTTCAAAGATTAGCTGTTGGCCAAGTGCCTTGAAAACCAATCTGCTAAACTGTAATGTGGCACTCTAAAAATTCTGTAAATTCAGGTATTAAAAATGCCTCCAATAACTTTTCTATCACAGATAACAATATCTTTTATTTAGATTGCTTGATTTCTATTGATTCTAAGTTGTGTTTATAACTCAAGTTAAACCAAGAAAGATATATTGGACAAAAAAAAAAAAAAGAAATTCTTATCTCTAAGCCTCTCAGTTCCTCATAATACAACACATTCATATTCACACACAGAAGCCTATCTTGCAAATATTTGTATTTCACAACCATGACCTACTCAGTACTCAAAATGGGAAGGCAAATAGAAGCGTTCTAGGCTAGCATTTTTTGGAGAACAAATTCTGCCTTTGCATGAATACCATATGATGCCTTCTATCACTTGTATCCCCCTTAATTCATCTCCTCTGATTTATTTATTAAGACAACATGCTTTGATAAGAGATGCTCTTCTGCCCATCCTTCCTGGTAGCTAGATCTCTAGATCTATTTGGTATGCCACCTTAGAATTTAAGTATCTTGCTTTGGGTTCTCAGTGGATTCGGGTGAGAAAATAGCTCTATTGTGCAACAAATTCATAATGTGTATTTTACAATGCTTTATTTATTCAGACAAATAAATCCTTTATTTTCATTTTTTCAGAACATGCACTGCCATAGAAGAGGACTGAACTGTATCTTGGCTACTAGCATGCCATTTGTCTACCTGAGAGGTCCATTTTATCTCCAAATCTGAACGTAATTTTCTATAACATGATATACTTTTAAAGGATTAAAATAACCTTTTCTACAAACCAAGAAAGCAATAAAGTACGCAACATTTCTAAAATTATTCAAAACTAGTTAGCTCCATAGAGGCATACTTCCCCCGCCCAGTCTCCTGGACTTGGAGACATGAAATTCATGTACAAAATGCTTATTAAGACAAAAACATTACTCCTGCACAAGAGAAAAGCCATGTTAAAGAATGCTATTCTAACAGATACAAAGTTTTGCACCAGGAAAGACTCAGTATATTTCCTAGCTGTACAGAAGCAAAAATATATAATTGAGGTTATTAAAGAGAGAGGAGAAAATTAGCAACATGCATGAGAAGGATATAGAAGGATATATGTGAAGCATTGTTTTGTACAAACCCACCCCACCTTTCACTGAAAACAGAGTATACATGGCAAACCTACATTTTTTCCTGTATCAAGTGATATGATAACAGCACTGAACAGCAGTTAATGAACTTGTGAACAACGCTGTTAAAGAATTGCTCTTTCCCTCTATTATTTTCAATGGGGCTTGAATATGTATTTATATGTATATAGAGTGCATACTTTCTAAATACTTTGCTGATAAATTTATCAACAAGGTAACTACATAAGTGTAACACACCTTTCTTAAAAGTTGAGTGCAACATACTGTTTAACAATACCAATCTGTTTGATAGCAAGGAGAGAGGGAGAGAAAAACCTGTTTCTTCAGGTTATGTGCAGCTAGAGCTTCTTTCAAAAATTCAAGTCATTTTGTCCTGTCCACTCGATACCTATGACATGGGAAGGGAACTATGATGGATCTTTGAGGCCGGTTTCAAGACATCTCCATCCTGACTTCCAAAAAAAAAAAAAAAAGAAAAAGGATGGACTCACTATTACAAGCCTCTAACACATTAGTATACGTATCTGGCTGGTGCTATACTTCCTCTTATCCTCCTGACATTTCAAGAGCTCTCTGCCAGATCTTACAAATGCTCTCCACTAAAAATAACTGCTGACATTTGCAAGTGGCATGTACTAATTACATTCAGAATAGGCTTTCTACATACGTTTATTTGTTTATCCTATTTTTTGTAAACCTTGGCTATGGTTCTTAAGAAATTGGCAAGTGTATTCCATACCTGTCTTAAATCAAACAAGTTGAACTATTATAATGGAAACATTTTTGACAGTAATGTCTAACATGGGGGTTTGGGTTGCCTTTCACTTATTTTGAAATACTTGCATGTCTATCCAGCATTCGGTGACTGAAAACAGTAGTAGTCTGCCTCATTGTAACAATTCAATTTCTGAAGGAGGGAATCCAGCACACTGAGTAACACGAAACTGGCTCCTGAAAGATGGCCTCACCTCCCTGTCAAAACGGCATGTTCAATATCATTGAAGCACAGAAACTTTATTTTAACAGCTTCCAAAGAATAAGGCTGCTAATAAGCCACTAGCAGTCTGAGGTATGTAGTCACTATGAGCACAATCCTAGTCTGTTCACTAGCAGAAGTGGGAATTTTCATGTATTCTTCTGGTGTACTCCGGCCCTTCAGATCTCAGATGTGAAAGCTTTGTTAGTAGTAGTGGCCAATTTGTACCTACTTTACTTTCCAGGGAGGTACAGGGACTGTTCCAATCATTATCAGGTTGAGTGAAGACACAACATCTGCTATGGGATTTTATGGAAGGAGTCCTGTAGCTCCCTACACAGGACCCACTTATTGTTTGGGTTACATTAAGTTAATAAACTTGTGACCTGCCGTTCAAATCCATCTCTGCTTTCACCTTAGTCTTCTGTATATCACAACCAATGTTCCAGCTTCCAATACTATAAGCAAGATTTACAAATACTGTATGTAAAGCTTACACATTGAAATTAAAAAATCATGAAGATGCTTCTATAAATGTCTGAGCAATTCAAAGTATATCATTTGTAAAATAACAAGTTATACTTTTTTTTTTTTCCCCTGAAAAGACCTTTCAATTCTCCTTGTATTGTATCATACAACTCTGAAACTTGAGGTAAAAAAAATAGCACCAATGCTAAGGTGAGCAGAGAAGCCATCTGGCGTCCCCCTGAGAGGATAATTTCAATTCCAGCTTGCAGCCTACAAGGAGGCCACAAACTGCCAGACTATATGGGGTGCATTTGGTCAGTAAAAAGTGATTGTCTCTCTCAGCCCTTATATGCCATGGGAGAGGCAGTGTATGTTAACTATGGGTTACTGGTAACAAAGATACAGCATTTCACACTCTTTGTTACATTGGTTCTCAGATGGTTCCGCCACAGCTATTGCATCTTCCCATGCAATATTCTCCTGAAACAACGTGATTTTCAGTACAGGTTCAGAAGATCTGAAAATCGACTGATAATAATATAGGTGTTTTCTTCATCTTTTTAAAATCAGGCTACTACTGAATATATGTAAAAATGCACGTCTATATTTGCTTTTTTTTTTTTTTTTTTTATAAACACTTGCCTTTCAGTTACATTAAAAAAGTCTAATTATACTCATCCTGTCACTATTCCTGCATTATCTCATTGATTGCAGCAGAACACAAATTATCTGCTGAGGCAGTGAATGAATCAGCACATTCTCAAACTGAGATGCCTTCCTAGGTTCTTACACCTAAATTAAGGTAAGAATTTTATTCTTCTTCCTCATTTAGGATACAGATATTCCTTGCCAGCTATGTTCCTTCAAGGGAAAAGTACAGGCTTATCAATCATGTAAATACAATGTCTCATTGCTGTCTGTTATTGAAAACTGTTAAGAGTTACTATATAAGAAAAATAAAATCTGTCACAAAGAGTTAAGTTGGAGGTGAAAATTCTCTGTAGTACGGAACATAAGAGATGTCATTTCATTTTATAACATACTGTCTGTTTTGTACCAACAAAGTTTTGTATAAACGTCACTGAAATACAAAGCACTTTCAGTTGAGTACAGACTGGGAGAATCTTCTTGATGGAGCTTATCTCAAAATCATTTGAAGTCCAGAGTGTCTATGCAAAACCATTAATCTCAGAATGTGTCTAAACACTATTCTGGAGACAGGCTGCAATTTACAGTTCTCTGTGACAGAAAAATCACTGGTAGAGCCCTGTCATTTAACCCCAATGATTTCTTCGGTAGGCACGGAAAGAAAGGTTTTCATACTGTCCTGTCATAGAAGGACTACAGAATCTGTCAAAACTGTGTAGCTTTACATAAAAAATAAAAGCGACGGGTAGGTTTTTCAGACATCGTGAAAAAAAAGTCAGCAAGGTGGTCTTTTAGATCAGTGTCATTGACAAAAACTTGCTACATGAAGTATAAAGAGAGCTTTTATATTTCTAGGGGAAAACATTTGGGAAAAATATTTCTGCCTTCTGCATCAGGTTTTTGTTCTACCTACTTTAAATGTAAGATGGAGCTCTCTAGTTTTATGCAAGCTGGCAGTATGGTTTCAGTCTCCAATTACCTAATGACACATGTTTGATAGAAGAGGACTCCAGAATGATGGCCATGCTTATCTGCCCAATATACACAAATCAAAGTTCTGAAGAGCCCAGCTGGCTAATAATCATGCTTGTTTAAAGAGGACATTCTCATTGGATTTACAGTATAAGCGCCCTGGTGTTTAATATGTGTTTCACCATCACAAAATAAATTCTATGTAACAAAGCGTCCATCTTAAAGTTTACAGGTATTTGCAATGCATGAGTTTTATAAAGCTTTGATTGCCTTCATATATCTATGTAGAATGTAGAGTCTGTTTAGCAAGATACAGTAAGCCATAGTGATATTTCTTTTTTTTTTTTGCACCTAGAACACTGCTTTTCCACTTGAAAATATTGTTTGAAGTTAAATAACTGGGAAGTCATATTTCACACCTGCCATCAATGCAATATTTTGGAGCAGTGTGCAAAGTAATTATGTTTCACTATGTAAAGTTCTTCATGTAAAACTCTGTTGCTAGAATACTATCTCACAGACACTATTCCTGGGTGTTGAAGAAAAATAATGTCAGAGACACACACATGGGGTCACCCAAAAGTCATCTAGTGCTTCCTGACTTTACTGGCCTTGCCTTTTCCTTGCCCAGGAAGACCTTCACCTGTTTTTATGAACATACAGAAAAAACATACATCACATTTTCCTTGCTGGGCAGAAGAACTGACAGTGACTTACCAGATAAGGAAACCCAGGGGTGGGAGTGAAGGATGCATTCCTGTACACCAAGGAAACTGTGCAGCTGGCCTCAAGAGTGGCTGAAGTTACAGCCAAGATGAAAAGATATATTCCATGTATCTTATAAAACCATATACTCCTCACACAAGTAGAAACTGGTTGAAGCATCAAGGAACAATGCAACATATTGGCAGGAAGGAAGAAGAGAAAAGACCTTTATCTATGATCCTCCTCAGAATCTACAACCTTCACAAGTATAGACCCAACTATTGACTCATCAATACCTCATTTGTTGCAACAGCACCCAGAAAAAACCTACTGAACTACATGGTGCACCACCTGCTATTCAAGCCTGGTCAGATGCTAGGGGCACATGTATAGCAAAGGAGCTCCTATGATTAATGATCTTTAAGAGCTCTGATACTGACCATCTCTGCCCCAGTTATGAATGGAAGAAAGAGAGATGAACTTCATCCAAAACAAGAAAACAAAGATAACAACAAAGATAATGTTGTAAAATGGGGACTGCAGTCAATGTATTTAAATGTCTTATCTGAGTTTGGTGGCCAGGGCAAACTATTTGAAGGGCGGCTAGACAAGAAATAACATGCATTTTTTCAGGCACATTGTTAAACTGCAGTGATAGCAATAAGCACACTAAAAACCTCCGATTATGAACTCACATCTTCTCACTCAAAATTAGTTATTCTTGATGTGATGCTGTGATGCTGAGTGTTAGTAGTATACTTTATTGTAGCTTTGCAGTGCATTGAGCTAGCAGCTACTATCTTAGACAGTCATAAATACAGTAACTACTACCTTTAAAGAGGATCATCAGTGTTGCACGCATTCAAGGCATAAATACCTTTTCATCTGAAAAATGCTAGTATACACATTCTTAACCAATCTGCTTTCTCAATACACTACAGCACAGGTTCACAATTTCCAAGAGTCATGTAAAGTGTAACACGTCACAACATGCCAAACAAAAAAAAAAAATCAATATTTTCTTCAGAATTTTAGAGCTGAAGGTTGTGAATTAAAGGGACTAACAGCATTTGTTAGAATTCAATAGCTTAAGAATGTTATACTCCCAGTTTTGAGCATTTCCTATGGAAAGGTACTACTTTTCCTGACATCTGACAGTGCAAAGTCATTCACTGATCTGGACAAATGCACACTGTGGCCAGGGCCCCTAAATTCTTTTGCTTTTGTAGCCTGTAACTCTCAAGTTCTATTCTTCCATTTTCCACAGCTTCAGGTTTTCTGTGTGTACAGAATTCTCCACTTTAACCTTAAATTTTTCTGTCCTTCTGGTGTTCACTGACAATCTCTGCGGCTTGCGCTTTATTCTCCTTCAGGGTTCATTCTTCTTCTAAATACTCATCATCCATTGCATTCTATAAAGAGAGTTCCCAGCAGTAGTTTTTAAAATAAAAGATAAA
>JANHGO010000001.1:48850159-48887092 GCA_024606505.1 Aquila spilogaster
TAAGCTGTGCATATTCTTTCACTCTGCACTTTGTTGTTAAAAAAGGAGGAATCCCACTAGGACCCATAAACCACTTTTAGATATCACTAATCTTTGCCATGGATTTCTATTTTTTCCATTTATTGCCAGCTGACTTATTAGATTTTTATATTTTAATGACATAGCGCAGCACTGTTAGGAATTATTGTGAAAAACATATAACAAAATCTAGATAGACAAAAGAGCATTTATTGCTTGAAGGGAAATGACATGTAATTCTCAGCATTTACATCTGAGATTAGACCTTTTTTTTCACATGATAGATACATACTTAGTAACAGGAATACTTGTGAAATCTCCAAAAATCACACCTGGATCTCCGGACTCAGGCACAGTTACCATATCTTTTAGATATTTGTGGAAGGTAGCTTGCATTGCCTTTTACATCAGGTTCAGTCTCAGTGACTAAATACGTAACTACCTTTGTCAACTGTGTAGCAAGCAGACTAGAGGAATATAATCCTTCAATTCTTAAATTTTTTTTTTTTAAACAGCATGGTTAACATTGTTGCTGACAAAGGGGATGTAAAATAGTACGTATCAAAGTTTCACTGAAAAAACCAAATTGGAATTGGACTGTGTATGGCACACCTCAGGCCTCACATTCAGCTTCACGTGCTGGAGTTGCAATTTTTGGAGACTTTCCCAAAACTCGGTAGGACCCTGTTAAGGATCCCTACTTCTATATAGACAGCATTACCCATGTGACTGATAGTAAGTAAATAAATGAAGCATATATTTTACACTGTTTTATAGTCTCTGAGACAAGTATTATCAAGTGAATTAAAATTTTAACATGGAGCCTGTATCTTCCATGTGTTTTCTACATCTGGATTTTGGTACTTACTATTAATTTACATGTTGCTGAACAATTCCTGGGAAGTCTATGCATAACCAACCAGTTCCCTATTTTTGGATTAGTTCCACCAGGTTCATTGACTTGTGTCATTCAAATGATTTGTCCTGGTTTTGTTTTTTTCCCATTAAAAGTCAATCAGGTCAATGACCATCTTACTTACACCCATAAAACTTCCATTCACCGTTCTGCTTGTCTTACTATAATGTTAAAATGAGTTTTGTGAGCAACATAATTTGTACAGTAGCCCCAAGCGTACTGAGCCACTGCGCAGCCTCTTCTTGCTATCTGTCAGATGCTGGAGAAAAGGATATGGATGACAACTGAACCTGAGACCAGTTTGCCATCAACTCAGAAGCGTAGCATGCATGAAAATATCCCTTTCTATTGCTATTAACTGAAGGAAATGTCTCAAACCTCTTCAAAACCTCATCAGAGTAGGCCTGGAGGTGTGGCAGGTGCACCTGCCCTGTTAAAGACCGAAACTTCTGGACCGTTGAAAGGAAGGAGTTCTAGAAGCTGCGGTTTGGGGGTCAAGCCACCCAGCTGCGTGGGAACTGTGGTCACATACACACCTTGGTCGAGGGATAGGAAAAGCAAGGCCCTCTGGTCGACAGACAAGGCCCTCAGCCAATGAAAAGCCTCGGTCAAGAGAAGTTTCTAGACTGCTGACCATATATGACCACAGATCAGATTCGACTAGGGTATAAATGGAGTCCCACCGGAGGGAAAATTGAGTCAGTCCTCCTCGGAGCAGTGGGTCTGCAGTCGGGGACTGTCCCCTTAGGTTGGGATGCTGCCTAAGGAAACTCCTTGAAGTTGAGAGCCCTCACCTTATTGGGTGAGTGATTGCGCATTTTGGGTCATTGTTCTAAAGCTTAGGAATTCTTAAGTCAGCTGTGTAGTATTAGTTCTGTTTGACAGACATCAGAACCTGTAGTTTACTAATATTTGTCTGAGTGCTAAACAATTTTGATTAGAATAAATCTCATTTTGAGTACCTGCCTTGTCTATTTTGAGAGATTCCATGACAGAAGGTCAAATCTCAGTTTCAGGAAACTTCACCCCTTCCTATAGAGATTGTGAAACTCCACCTCAAACCAGCAAAACCTCAAATGTTGTTTCTTATTTTACACAAAACATGCAGAAATCACAATTTTTAAACACAAAGGCAGAATGCTGGGCAGGGCGGGGGGAAGAGTTCTTTGTTCTTTTAGCAAAAATTCTCACTGATAAATTGAGTTATACTAGCTTCTGGTTCAGCTTGAAGTACGAACTTCAGGTTTTCTTGATTTCTATGCTTCTTGACTTATCTCCCTCGGGCTATTCAGGTTAGATGGATTCAGTAGACTAAATATAAAAATCACAGTACAAAATCTACCACAAATTAGCCTTAAAAAGTAGTTCAAAGAACCATAACAAACTATAAGAAAGGGGTTTTAGCCTCTTGAAGGGAAATAACAAAATGCTTTTCAAAACAATAATTCAGTGGCTCAAAAATAACTGAGCATCTTAAAATAACAGGGCTGCAATACTTGTGGCAACTCAAAGCATCAGCTGGACTACTTTTAGACACGTTACTACCATGCTGCAAAAGTGAAACTGACTGTCAACATTATTTAACATTTTGCTTAAGAAGGCAACAAAATCTTCAATTTTTTTCCTTCTCTTTTGGCATGCAAGTGATAAACAGTATGAACAAAAGAAACTGGGGAAAAAAAAAGGGGGAGACATTAAAGGAAAAGTCCCTGGTCTTTTTTACCTAATGCACTACTCAAAACACCCACCCCCTAATTAGTTCAACTGTACTCATAATATCTGACAAAACCCAACTTCTATTTCATTGTAAACAGTTTTCCTGAAAAAAAGAACTTGGTTTTCTACATAGAAAGTAAACATTACTATTCTGCTATCCAGTTAGTATAAATTTTGTTACAGACCAGCAATGATAGTATCTTCTAGAGTTTATTACCTGGGATATTTACTTTCTGATCCTTGATTGAACAACATCTCTGTTAATATCAACAAGCTGTAGAACTAAAACCAAGTTTTGCCAAACAGTAAAGGGTCCTAAAAGACAGTACTGAATATCATGGATTGTACCAATGTAGCACCTCCCTAGGCACAGTGTTTCTCCCATTGCTCTGTACTCTGAAAGTGAATCCATGATTTTGCCTGTTATCTCTGCAAATGCTCTAAAGGACAGAAAGAAAGAAACAAACGGTTCCTAAGGACAAAGGCAAGTTTTCATGTTTTCAGATAAAAAAATGATTATAGAATCATTTAGGTTGGAAAAGATCTTTAAGATCATTAAGTCCAGCCGTTGACCTAACACTACCAAGTCAACTACTAAACTAAGCGCCACGTCTACAACGTATGTATTTCCCAGAACACTTCATACTGAGTCACTTGATGACCTGTATGTATTAGGTCAGCCCTGCCCAGATGAAACAGAGTACAAACTCTGTAGCTACCATCTCTTGCTTGTGGCTATGCCAGCAGGTTGTGCTGAGGCTCAAGAGTAAGGGCTAATTTCCACTTTCTGCTGGAATCCCAAGAGGTTCCGGATCTTGCTCATGTGGCAAAATAGGAATGTGTTTTAGCAGTCACTTTCCACCTGGGACCATCTGAGCTTTACAAGGAGGCATCTCTTCACTTTATTCTGCTATTAAAGAGGTTAAGTTAGATATGCTCAGGAACTGCTTAATAGCCTGACAAAATTGAGCTCATTACTGATCAAACAGCTCTGGCCACTTCTGATTAAAAGTGTAATGTTGATTGTGATGATAACAGACTAAAATTTAACAGCTTTAATATCTTCATTGGCTTGAGATGTTGAATTCATAAATTAATACATCTCAAGAAGAGGATTTTAAACAGGGGCTGTACACTGGGGGTACACCAAATTCCTGATGACTGAGAATGTTAGAGACAGAGAAATTTCCCTTGATAAGCACAGCAGAAAATTGTGGAATTTTATCAGGAGAGGAGAATCCTGGCCCTAATCCATTCTTCCAGATCTATTTACACAAAGCACTGGGCTAAATCATGATCCTTCCTCCTTATGACATTCTGTGGCTGGTCTTTAGGGCTACTGCTCAGAAGCAAGACACGGGGTTTTGTAAAGGACCTAGAAACAGAATTTTTTCCACTTTCAAGGAAACTGTTTTCTAAAGACAGGAACTAGTACCATCACTAACCCTATCCTTGGATTTTGAACGGAAAGAGTGAGAAGTAGTCTGTACAAAAAGGCAGTGAAGTCCAGGAATTCAGGCCTGTGACTCCCAGGTTAACTTGATTTGTAGCTCAGGACTTCAGAGGGGGACCTCAGCTTTGATGGCAGAGAATGTTCAAACTCATCTTCACCACGGCCTACTGGTGGCTAAGGTATTTTTTTTTTAGAAATAATTTCTCAGATTTACAACTAATGTGCAAAACAGTGTAATTTTGTGTAAAGATGCTGGAGGTGTCTGCAAGTATAAAAACATCCATCCAATAACACAGGTCTCCATAACTGACTGACTGATTGCCATGAGAAGACAACAGTTCAATGATTGAGTACGATACCTTATTATTCGAGGACAACTTGAAAAAAATATTTCCACTGGCATGCCTCTCTACAGCTCATAAATATAGGTAGCCTGACAAAGATTTGATAGTAATGTGGAGGAATCATACCAGTATTTAAACAGTAATCATAGAGATGCATTAACTGTAAAAAAAAACCAAACCACAAAACACAACCAAAAAAACCCACCACCACCACTCCCCCCAAATAAAATGTGTGTAGTACCAGGGAGGTGGGCCTACTATCAGCTGGGAATTCAGCTCTGATTCCTATATCAACAATGCAAGGGCTCAAGATGCTGTCACATTTAGTGCATAGACAGAGTCAAGTTACAACAGGAGAGACTAAGTCACTGTAATCCCTATCTACTAAATGAAAAATTCCATGGATGTCCAAAAATATACACAACACAGCTGAAGCCATAAGCTCTTTGTATTGGGGTGAGAACACTGCAGTCTTACTGACACTCAACACTCTTATGTACATTGTCATGAAAGAAAAAGAAAAAAGCAAAAAAGAAAAAAAAGTTGTGACAATAATAACTTCTGCCCCAAAACTGTATAATCAGGACATCTATTAAATATAGAAACCTCTACCAAAACACCAACCTTTAACACAGTGTACAACACCATTTGACTGTCATGAATACAAATTGAAGCAAAATGCTAGCATTTAAGCCACTGAAGAGCAGTTGAAAATAAATCATCATAAAAAATGTAATGATAAAAATTGTGAGGAAAGCCTTTCATCTACCACCAAAATTAATGTTTTGAACAGGGCTATTGATTTTAGCTTATTGTTTACACTAGTAAATAGTCATAAGATAATGGTCTGGAAGAACAGGGATTTAAAAACATTTAAAAATTTCTTTCAGTGATGACCCTCTTGACACCAGGACCATTTGGGTTTTTTTATAGCTATAGTTGAGATCTACTGAGGACTTAACACTGTTGCTTGCAAACTGTTGACAACTGTAGGAACACAGACCTACCAAGAACAACTGTACAGGGTTTACTTGGTAAATGAAACAGACCTGGAAGTCATTATGGGGAATACCAAAAAAACCCACAAGAACCACCAGATGCATCATCACAGGACTCTTACTGCACCTGCAGCAGGAGTACTGACTGGTCGGTCGCATCCTTCAGGACACACAATGTTTGAATAGCGTACCAACATTGGGAGTAATTTGAAAACACTGCCTATGCATGGCTTCAGGTATACTGATGTAGAAGAAAAGAGGAATTCAATTAACTGATTGCATTAAAAAGAAAAAAAAAAAAGGAACAAATGAAAACACAGAATAACTGTATATATCTGGTGCTAGTTTTGTGTAAGAAAAATACAAACCATCTTCCATATGAATATTTGTGAGATCATGTATGTCAGCATTTACTTAGCACAACATGCCAGTCAGATGGAAGATATAAAGGTCCATTCTTATTCAGAGATCATAAAGAATTTTAAAAATGAGCTTTTGGAAATAAATGCCGAGTGTACTTACTATTAAGATGTATGTCTGTACGAACATGAATAAGAACTGGAAAGATCTATTACTGTATTCATTGATCTTGATTATTGCTGTCCTCATGTGCTCTGAATTGTTCCCTTTACTGAGAAGGATTTGAGTACAGTAAGGTACAGGTGAATTAGTGAAAGCTGCAGTAGTAGAAATTTAAATTTGTAAAATCAAACTGTTAGAATTACTGGCTTCCTTTGGCCTGTAATGGCTAAATGGGCAATGGAAGATAACATCTTACATTGGTTAGTTTTACAAGCACAAGTTAGCTTCAGCTCATAAGTCTTATCCAGGGATACATTTGTGTTTCTACATAAAAGTATATCCAAACAGCAGCAGGTTCAGATATTACAAAAACAGCCTTTCTGTTTCTCTCTCATAGGGATACTACAAAACACACATTCATGTTGGCTATTTTAGTTTAAATGCTTAGTCCAGGGCAAAGGAGGAGCACCTTTCAAATAGCTGAAAAGAATTTGAAGAACTGTCCCCCTGCCTCAAGTTTGACATGTTTTATTAGAGTAGCATTCATACATCCCTTCCAAAGTGGAAAACAGAATAAATTACATGCTAAAAAAAGCAAAGAAGTAGCAACACTGTATTTCAGTAGCATAGATATTGCCTTCATATGTCTGTTGCAACAAAGAGCCAACCAATAAATATTGTTAGGTACTCAGCTGAATACCAAAATTATATATACAACCTAGAATAAATGATATGTACCTACAATTCTCTACAAGTACTTTTTTATTCTAAAATGTGCACAATATAATCTAATAGTTCTCAGTCACAAACTGCATTTGATTAAAACAAAAATACATATAAGAACATATCTGTAAATGTATTTAAAACTAGCTTTATAAATGGTATTCTGGACATTTTTACTGCTTACTTCTCTTATGCCCAAAATGAGGGCAAAGTAAGATTAACTTTTTTGATTTTGCTAGGAAAATCACATCCAGAATCTACAAAGCTTTTTGATTAAAAGCTGCTATACCTACCAATGCAAGTCCTAACCTATGTTCTGAAAAGAAAACAATAAAGACTAATACTGCATAGAGGAAGTACATGGAAATTTTCCATTCCTTCCAGACCTTTATTTCAGTATTAATTAATTAATCTTAAAAAAAAAAGAAATTAAATATAGAGCTTTATTATCCCCTGCAGGAGAAAAGTTAAAGTGCTGGAGAGGGCTACTGAAGAAGGCTACAGTGGTCAGTTGTGTTGTACGCAACATTAGAACTGCAAATATCTTTTTTAGGTAATATCTCTTATGTTCACAGTTCCATAAGTGAGATACCCTACACCTCCTTACTTACACTGTCCCATTGTCAAGATTCAAGAAAAAACTGTATTACTCAGCAATTACAGAACACCTTTAAATTAAATATGACAACATAGCTAGGAAATGAGAAAGGGATAAAAGCTGGTAAAAAAAAGTCTGATAATGAAGACTCTAGTTCTGATGATTAAGCGATACAATATCTAAAGCCTCTTCCAGGTTATTGAGGTTTTTATTCTTTTACATGGAGAGACAGCAAGCGAGAAGGGGCGGGGGGAAGGGGGAAAGAAGAATCTGTGGTCTGTAAATGATCAGCACAAAAAATAAATTATGGTCAAGTAACTGAACTTTTCTGATGTGTAAATTGAATCATTCCCACATGCTGGTGTTTTATAATTAAAAGACCCTTTTCACTGTGGGAAATTTTACTGAATTTTGTATTAAAAGAAGAAACAAACCATCAATCAGGAGGAGGTAGGGGAACTCAAAGAGCTCAACCTATTAAACTTGAAGAGTGTAGTCGAATTCTGAATGACTTGCTCTAGGAAACTGTAGCTCTTTTAAGGCAGGATACTGTACAAACATTAATGAGCAGAACGTGTATCTGATCGCTGTTCTAAAATCTTTTGTAGTCATATAGAAGAACACACTTTCCATTTGGTGTCACAAGATGCAGAATATGGTTTTAAATGAACCCTTTTTGTGAGGTTCACAAGCTTTAAATTACTTGACTTTGGTTACCATTGAGAAAAATCACTGAGCTAAAACCAAAAGGAAAAAACCAAAACCCAGGCACTTGTTCAATTCAGTACAGTTGCTATGTAAGTACTGATTAGACAGATTAAAGTTTGCTTACAGCCAGATTGCTGCCAAATATAAACAATTCTGAGTGGGCACCAACAGCTGCCATTTCAGAGCTCTGGCACCTTATGTACTTTCAGCTGAGCTGAGGTCATGGCTACAAATGACATTTGCAAATTATTAATCTAAAGAGGGGCATCATTAAAAACCATCACAATATGGCATACATAGGCAACACTAGTTTCTTGTGGAAACTTGAGAACTCTCACAAGATATTTAATAGTTAATTTTGAGAATTTCATTATCTATTCAATTATGTTCTATTCTTGATAAGTCTAGTAACAGGGTAGATAATTTATCACCCTGGATCTTCCTTCTTGAACAAAATACTTGCAACTGTTAAAGTTAGCACTACATGAATTTATCCCATTTTATATTTTGACCTACACTGTTATTGCAACAACAGTAAATTAGATACAGCAGCATAAATTATTGATAACGGGTAAGGCAGCAGAACACTGTTATACAGAGCACATACTGGCCTATTGTAATTTTGTAGTTTGCTCTGTTCTGTCAGTTAGACAACTGTGTGTGATTTAAAAAGCACCAGTGCAAGGTATTGGTCCCACCAGAGCCTGAGGCTGTAGGATGTTTCATCTTACCTTCAGCTTTCTATGTGGTGTTATGCTGGTGGGTCTCCGATGATCCAGGAATCTGCAGTGAGAATAGATTATGAAGAATTTGGTCATCAACAATATTTTTATTTTTTAAATGTTTAATTACTATTACAAAATACCAGTAACTTCAAAAATCAAGACATTAAATGATAATTTTTTTCTGTACCATTATTTTTCTCTTTGCATTGTGATATACAATGTGTTCATAAACTGTGTATCTTTCCTAAAGTCTAAATGAGATGCAGATTATCTGTAATAAAATATTTATTATAGCTGCTGCTGGACTGACATGTTACTACACTGTAAAATGCAATTTTATTTGTTTGAACCATATGGAAGTGCTGATTGTATGTTGAATAGTAAATATAAAAATGGCATTTTGGAGATCCATGTTCATTGTACCTCATTTACTTTTACATTTGGTTCCTTCAGGTCACACATGAAAAGGTTCTTTCCTTTCTGCTACTATAGAAAATTGATCATGTGTCCTGAGAATTTAATGTAAATTTTAAGAGAAAGGTCTTCCTAGCTTTAGCATACATGATATGAATTTTCAACTGCAACTTAGCAATTTTGTTGATGTATGTACCAGCAAAATATTATAAATCCCCCTGCCATAGCTTTGCAAAGCCAATGTATTCAACAGTAATAAACGTAAAACATGGAAAAGATAATGATTATTTTTTAAAGAAAAATAAACCTAATGGCACTTACAATATATACAAAGAGCTATTTTCGGACAGTATTTTTCATCAGTATTACAACCTTACAGTGTTCTGAAGTTAACTACAAAATGATTTTCTGTTTTAATAATCAGGAATTTGGGAATATTTCACATATGAAGACTGAGCATTAATAAATTAAATGGATACATGGAATAAAGCCCTTGCCAATAACAATAGTATCTGAAAATCATGTTTCGTTCTTATCTCTCTTGCATTCCAATTATGTTCACATCGTACTGTCTGCCAAAAAGGGAAGAAAAAAAAAGTACAATGTCTTGAACTGCACAATTTTTGTTTCTAGAACTCCTCTTCAAACAAGAATCCAAACAGTCTACACAATTTTTCTCCGAGCTTTTAATAATGCTGCAATTTTGCAAGTGATAATAACAACTTATGCTGGTGGATCAAATGTGAAAAAAATGTACATTTCCTATATTTGTGTAAATATTTTTTCCCATGACAAAACATTTTCATTTCACTGTGCTTTCAGCATTTTAAAAATGTAGTGTGAAAGAGCATTTCACCAGTACTTTTTTTATTTCAAGCAAAATAGGTGACGTGTAAAAGCTCAGCATTTGCTGGGAATTTTTTGTTTGTTTTTTTTTTTTTTTTTTCTTTTTAAAAGGTAGGTGTTGGACTGACTGATCAAAGAATCAGAAGAAGGGGTATCAATACAATCCAAATAATGGTAGTGTACTTGTTTTGGCTGGGATAGAGTTAATTTTCTTCATAGTAGCTAGTATGGTGCTACGTTTTGGATTTGTGACCAGACCAGTGTTGATTAACACAGGGATGATTTAGCTATTGCTGAGCAGTGCTTACACAGCATCAAGGCCTTTTCTGCTTCTCACGCCGGCTGGCCAGCAAGTCAGCTGGGCATGCACAAGAACTTGGGAGAGGACAGCTGACCTCAGCTGACCAAGGGATATCCCTCACCGTAGGAAGTTGTGCTCAGCAATAAAAGCTGGGGGAAGGTGGAGGAAGGAGGAGATGTTCAGAGTTACAGTGTTTGTCTTCCTGGATAACTGTTATGCGTGATGAAGACCTGCTTTCCTGGAAATGGCTGAACATCTACCTATTGATGGGAAGTAGTGAATGAATTCCTTGTTTTGCTTTGCTTGTGCACATCGTTTCTGCTTTACCTATTAAACTGTCTTTATCTCAGCCCATGTCTTCTCACTTTTACCCTTCTGGTTCTCTTTCCCACCACACTTGGGGGCAGTGAGCGAGTGGCTGCGTGGGGCTTGGCTGCCTACTGGGGTTAATCCACAACAACCAGGAAAGTCATTCCTAATATTGTCTTCAAACTTCTGACAGGCAGAGATTAAGAAGAGGGATAACCATCCTATTTTTAGTTTCTAGGGAAAGCAGAGTGCATGCTATGTTAGATCATAATACTGATTGGCTCTACAGTCTGAAAACGTGGGTGGGTATTGGATTTGGGCATCCAAGTTCAACCTGAACCATGAAAGGCATTTCCTATGGTATCTGTAAATACAAAACTGGATAAATGCAAATTCTCCCACGCCATACTGAGACACAACACATGTCTCCCTAAGTTTATCCCCTGGATTGTAAATTTTTTTAAATTTTTTTTTTTAATACACGTGCAGACACATATAAAAATGAATACATAGTTTGACTGTACAGTTAATATAAACATGAAAGAAGCTTAAATGCTAAAATATAATTGTAGCAATATGGGGGCCAGGTACTGAAAAACCAAAGGCTCAATATTAAAAATGTACTAATGCATGGTGACCAGTTACCAAGTCATTGATTCACATCATTTGAGAATCTTTGTGCTTGTTATAACCAAGAACAAGACCAAATACAAAACAAACAGACTTGTGTCTAATTTCCCAACTGAGTGTCTAAGCATTCCTATTTGTGTCATCAGAGTATCTGCACCATAGATCTTAACATCGCCCGCTTCAGGGACCCTGAACCTCAGACAGTAAAGGAGCTTGAAGGCAAACCTGAAATGTTAACGTGTAGCGATCTATGGCAACAATCTTAAATTTCATCCTTGTGTTTTCTATATGCATTATCAGTTGCAGAATTTAATCTTCCACCTCTGGAGGGTGGGCTAATGAGTCCTAAGTGATGACTTCACAACTGTCAATACTAGATATTTAAATTCAAGAAAAAGCAGGAATTCTTATAACCCCACTCTCTTCAATATTTCCTATTTCTAGATTTAGGTGACCCTGTGCTCAAAATTCTTCCCTTCATGATTCCATTTCTTAGGTGCCTAACTGTCCTGATTCACTTAACTCATATTTCTGAACGTATTCCTAGCATTGCACACTTGAAAGTCAAGCTTGGTGACACTCACTGCCAACATATTTAACTCCCTTTGATGCTCTGATCTTCATTTACTGGAGCATGATCAAAGAGTGCTGCCCTCAGAAACTTGGGAAGAAAAACTGAAAATAGCAGCTAGTTAAAGTCCAACAAATAGCAATGGAGGCTCATCCCCGATCAGCTCCTTCTGAGGTGCTTGCATGAGGAATTCTTCAGTCTCACTGGAATCAGTCTGATTAATCAGTCTGCTGGTTTTAACAGGAAATGTACTATCAGCAAAGGGGTTGTGATCAGGAATTTTAAAATTAAAAAGTTGGGCTGTTAATCTATAGTAGTTCAGCTCATGCACAAACTTTCACAACAGACCTGGGACAAGAATCCCAGCATCGTGGAAGGCACTGCTGTGTAAGAAAAGGAAGAGGAAGTTACTGTTATCAGAATGTGTCAACTGCCAATCTTCAACAAGAAAATTAAAATTTCATCTAATTGTTCCTAACTAGCTTCTGGAAGAAGACAACAGAAGGTCATATATGATGATCCTAGTCCAGACAACAGGGCAGCAGTACAGTTGCCTGGCCTCAGCTGCCTTTCCAGGAGGCAGCACATCTCCCATAGGTCCTAATCCCTATGGGACAAGACACATACAGTTAGACAGTGGCATCAGTTTCTAGCAATCCACCAGAGACAGTGATTCTTGCTTTCCACCCACACAAAGTCAGTGGAATATTTATTATACGTACTGAGATGGAACCTTTCATGCCATGGAGAAAATGCAAAATAGAAGAGATGGTAAAACATCAATGCTACTTTATGTAAAAGTGACTCAAAAAAGCTTATAAAACTTTACTGCTGTCTGCCAGATAAAACACTGAAATGATCCAGCACATCCTATTTCTTTGACTATCAACTTTAAAGGTCTATTAACTTGGAACTTGAGTGATTATATTGCTATGTTAACTTCTATGAGAAAACATACGTTGATTTGAATTGAGGAAGAATACCTTGCACACCAGAAAAAGTTTTCATTTTCAGCACACTGACCTGGAACTTCATCTCCCACTCAGTTATATATTGAGATGGTAAAAATGGGTAGTGAGCTTTTCCATACAAACATTCTTTCTCCACCTTTGTTGGTAAGGACTCTTGAAAACCCTAAGTAGCAATGACTCAAGTGGTTGTAAATCGAGAAGGAGCTAGTGTAAGGTACAGTTGATATTGTTATCTAACAACATATTGTTATCTAACAACTATCTAGTGGCACAGAAACTAAGCACGTAAGTACCTTCTTGCAAAATGGGACCCACCACGCAGGATTTCAGTAAAAGTTATATGGAACAGAATGGATAGGGCTAGACATTTATCATCATCTCAAAGAAGCATCCTGGCTACTTATGTGAATAGTGCTCTTCTGTAAATTGTATTTGAGCCATGTCCCTAGACACAGCTGGAAAGACTCCTGAGCCAAAGATCATGTAGGGCATTTTTATTTACTAGTTTATTGAGTTGAATCATTGGCACAATTGATCCAAAGTTCTTGGTAACAAATGAATTAGAAACAGCCAAGAGTTGCAGTTCTATGGAGAATAAATAATGTTAGGTTCTCAGAACCAGCCTCATTTGATATGAATGAATGGACCTTACAGCCTATCACGGTAAGCAATAGTCTACTACCATAATCCCAGCTATGCAAGGAACCAGAGACCACAGTGTTTGTACTGAGAAGAGAAGCTCTGATGTAAACAACTATCTAAAACTGAAAGGTACAGTGAGGATAGATTTCTTGGGTGCAGGTAAATCCACTTGAGTACAACTCATGTAAAAAATAAAATTAAAAAAATTAAAGAATATAGTTATATACAAAAATACACATATGTATATATATAACTATAGTTTTAGATACATGTATAAAAACATAATCATACATATAGCTTGTATAGAACAAGTTTGCATAGAACAAATATGTATAAAATATTGTAGTTGTGTATAACAAGTTATATATGTGTATATATTTGTGTAAGCCTATAGTTTTATACATCTTTGATTATATACAGCTACATATATAACTGTTCTGTACAAACTTGTTACACTTGCTTGTGTGACAAAATTGGCACGCTCTATACACATTATTTTATAACATTGTCATAGTAAACCCCAATAACATAACTGTATATTAGTAATAAAGATTTACCTCCTTCTACACAAGCACATATTTTTTATTGAATTGCAACAGGAATATATTTATACGGTCTCTACAGAACATCAACATGCTGTTAATTCATTTGGTTATTAACAGTGATGTGCATCTACTAGAGCTTCTGACAGTAAATTTGAAACACAGTTTTGAAAGACAGCCTTGGAATATGCAACATTTTATGTTAAAATGTCATTACTTAGAAAATATGTACTTCAGCTCGAGTGACTGGGTTTTTTTGTCAAAGGTTGTTTAGTGCATTTTCTATGTCTATGATATCCTTTTCCATAGAACAGATTCTTAACATATTATTTTAATGTTCACAGTATTACTGGTAAAACCTGCTGTGATGCAACCTCACAGCTATAAAGATGCCAGTTACCTGTCATACATGCTTAAAATAATTGGTATCATAGGAAAAGTAATACAGCAAAAAGTAACATTAAAGAACAGGTGTCTCTGTGATATAATGCAGAGCATATGTTAAAAATGTGTAATAATTAGAGCACTGTGCATCCCTTTTCATATCAAACCTGGCATTGCTTAAACTATTTGTAAGTATGAATTTCATGCTGTAACTACTGTTTTTTGCGAACAAAAGACCTCTTTCTTCAATTACATGTTCACCCATACCATGCAACTTTTTGCGGGATAGAGTGTTGTGAAGTTGAAAAAGTCCACCATCAAAAACAAACAGAAAAACTAACTACACTTTCACTATGAAACATCTACTGGATTTTTCTTAATAGAAAGAAAGAGTAAAATATGCAAGAAAAACAGGGGTAAAGGTGAAAGAGTTTAAAAGTGAACGGAATATTTATTTGCTTAAATTATTGTGAACAAGACTACATTAATTTCTGCACTTTTAATAACTTTTCAATAAAGCTTTGAATAAGCATAAACCAACAATATGCCTTACCTTTTCAACTTGGATTTATTCCTTAGACAGAAGAATGTTTTTTTCCGTTTACATGGAACACAATTAATTTTGCTGCTGATGGCACTATGAAAAATGCATCCTATCTAGCAAGGTTGTACATACAAGAGTATCAACATATTTTCCTGAAAAGTCAAAAGATGACTGTGTACATGAAGACAATTTTAGGAATACAAAGACTACATCTTTACATTTACTTTAGATTAAGTTGTATCATCATTATCATTGTATGCATAGACCACTTTGCTGCCGCTCCCTTGATTCTGTATATTTAGATTATGATGAACATTCACATGAAGCTGAGAATGGCCAATGTGCATGGAATTACACGACAAGAACCTTTTTACCACAGATTGCTGCTGAATGCTTAGCAGGATAAATTTTGGCAGTTCTGAGAGAAACCTAACATATTTGAAAGCCAGTTGTCAAAGAATGTTAGTATTCAGATCTGTACTGTCTAAAGCCTCAAATTATTGTTAATTAAATGGAGTCTGGCTTTTAAAGAAACTCTATTTCTTCACTGATTAATCAAATAATTACTATTTTAATCAGTTTTGAGATTAAATTCTGGCCCATCAAAAGCAGTACTTCTAACAAGAGCCAACGAGATGCTGAAAATGAATGTTTTGCAATACCAAGACCTTCACAACTCTGATCCCAGCCCAAGCATGCAACATTTTTAAGTGATTTTTGCCCCCTCATTCCAGCTGCCAACATCACTGAACATGGTACATAGATTTCACCAGTTCCCATGTTTAAACCAGACATATGAACACACAGTAGTTAATTCAGACTCTTAAATGCTATTCTAAAATGTCAAACTTTCTCCTTCCCCTCCAAAATCCCAAGTTGCCTCATTTCTCTATTATGTTTTATCTATGTATTATCTGTGTGATATCTACTTATCTATTTCTATTGTACTGATAAATTGTAATGAACTGCAAATTTCCTTCAAATCATTTAATTTGTGTTGTGTCATATATTTCCACCAAGTCTTCAAGTTATGCAGAAATATAATCACTCTCTGATAGGTGATCAGGTTAGTATTAGGTAAGTTGTAATTAGAGCAGAAAATTCAGTGAAAACTGCTGTGTCATATATTTTAGAGGTAACATAAAAGCCTCAAACAAATAAAAATGAACTGAATAGAATGTAATTTATTCTTTTCAAAGATTTCTTGCAACGGATGTCACAAAAGTAATATCCAAGTCTAAGTTAGTTTTGAAATATGCAAAGTCAAATGAGACCTTGTTCACTAAAACTAAAAATAATCACTCTAGGCTAAACCTGTGTATGGTTTTGGATGCAATGTTCTTTGCACTTCTTAGTAGTTTTGAAGTCTTTTCAGAAAGGTGTAAAACAGTGAGGATGAGAAAAGAGGGGCTAAGCCTTTAAAGGTTTTGACGGTTTGCTCTTCAACACCTATAACTGGATTTACTGAAAGAAACCAAGTGAAATATTTAAAAAGCTTATGCTGATCTGCAAACATTTGCCTCAAGCATATATTTTTTTTATCAAACTCCTTAATAGTACTTTGAGAGGCTGTAAATTTTGTCTCCAGCTTTTTTTGGAAGTTTTGCATAGGACACACAAAAGAAGGTAGACCTTAAATCCAAGAAGTGTTTTGGGGAAAACCAGTGCCCTAGACAAATATGGTTACCGATAGACACCGGTGGGCTATAATTGCCCTTGTCAACCTTGAACACACAGTGACTAAATATCAGGGAAAAAAGTCAATATTACACCAACTGTGCACTTAACTACACTGTTTCTGTGTTCACATGGAGAACACAAAAATCGATTTATTGTGTGAGAGCTACAATCCTTTCAGAATTCAGTCAATCCACTGATTTATTAATGCTATTGATTACACTGAACTAAACATGTAATATGAAGACTTGCCACATCAAAATGTAGCTACCAGTTTCCAGTTTGAAGATTTGATTTTCATCTTTGGGTTGTGATTTATCCTTGAGACCAACTCTACTAATATAAATGGGAATTCTGTGAAAAGATCTACGCCAGTTATATTTCTCCAAGTCTGCAGAAAAGTGCTTGGTATTGCCTTTTACTTTCATACTTAAATATTTATACACAGAAACCCCTTTTCTAAGATCTGAGACAAGATGGACACAAAATATAATTGCAATTAGAGATATGCTGAGCTTCCAGAAAAAATATGTCTGGAGACTAAGTCATGAAGAATACCTGCTGATTCCTGGGTAGTGTGGGTACTTAACTCACCTGCATGCTGTGCGTCTAGTTACTGTTTGTATTTCACAGGAGAGATCCATTACCCATATCAACAGTGGGCAACCAATTATAACCAGAACATATTACTTCAACTATCATAATATATTAGGTTGCAAGTGGCAAATCATGAAGATGATCTACGATAATTAGAGCAAACCGACAGCAAGTTACGCACGTGTGCAATTCATCAGAAAACAACATTACATGCAAAAAATCAACAGTAACTGCCACATTAGGTAGACTGGAGTCTTCACCTTCCTCCTGCAGTTTGCAGTGACAGGAACACCAAAGACCAGCTTTCATTGTTTACCCCAAAGTACTAATGCTTCTGCTTTTGAATTATGATTTTACTGGCAGAATTTCTATTCCCCTAATGGAAAATATATACTTTTCTTTTTACCATAGAGATGTACACATTATTATGATTAAAATACCAATAGAAAAGAAGACCAAAATATAGTATTTTTCCCAGTCTGAAAAAGTTTGCTCAGACTATGTAATTTATGTTTTTTTATTGAAGTTGTTTAAGAAATTCATACGCTTCCTGTAAAAGAAAGCAAAATCTGATTAACTTTTTTCCATATAGACTCAACTGATACAGGCAAGAATCAATGAGTTCAGCTGGAATGTGGGAAAACATTAATGTTTCAAAGGGTTTTTAGATAAGGTCTCCAATTGTTATGTGCACATTACAGAATTAGAAACCTAATACAGGTGTCTGTGCACTAAGGTATACAGAACATATATTGCTAACAAAACAATTACAGTCAATGAGGCAGTCTGTACTAAATAAAAGTTAACTCTTTCACCATCACTGAACTAATTATAATGATACAGTGAAGTCCCATCAAGATCTTCTATACCTTATATTTCTCTTCCTACAGATGAGATAGAGGTTCTTGTAACTAAAGGTAGATCATTTAACCTTGTAGATTTTCTGATCTTTATTTTTTAGTTTTATTAAAAATAAATGTGGACATTAGAAGAAATAGAGCTTGATTTCTGTGTGATTCTTTTATGTGCATTTGGATTTGTGATATCTTCAAAGACAACAGAACTATTGTGCCGTGGCATAAATGACATGGCATTCCATTTCATTTTTCATGCTGAAAGATAGCATGGCTTTATATACATTATCAGTTTGATTCTCCATTGATATTAATGAAAGTTTTTCTACTAATCTGAATTAGCTGGTTAGATACTATAAATAAAATAATATGTAGGACTAGCTGAGAAGTCCTGAAAGTGTCACAACAACTCCAAAAAATTTAAAACCAACAAAAACCCATGCATGCTCCACAGCACTCTCAGTCTGAAAACTGATATTTAGGAAGTAGGTGTCACTAGGAAGTAAACTGAAAAGAAATTGAAGTATAGAAATAAAGACAATTTAGTTTTAATACTCTTTGGGGTTTATTTTGTATGCAAGTTTTCATTCAGCCACATAGAAATCTGGAAAAATTATATGTAACTATCCATGCTGCCAGTCTATTTGTCCTTCATTATCATGATGATTTTTAAAGATATTCTCTCTCTCTTCCTCTCATAAAGAGCAAATAAATAAAGATTACTTATTCTGTGGCAATTGCATAGTATTGCAGTATCAGGGTTGCAATTTTACATCACTGTAATTTGCTGTGTCTCGACTCAACATTGCTAATTAAGGGTACTTTAAAAGGTGCATCACTAGTGTACTGTGACCTCCTTTATTAAAAAAAGTTTTGGGGATTTCTCCAGTAACACATAATTCAACAGTCATCTCTGATGAGATGCTTCATCAGGGAGAGCTATTTGTTTGAAACAACAGCTGTGAATGGTACACAGAAGTGGAACGAGTGAAACTGTGTCAATAAATAAAACACAGTCTGTGTGGGAATACCCCTTTCTATACACTCAAAATGCTGGATTCTAAATTCTGCTTAGAAGGAGAACCTGGGAGTCATCGTGGCTAGTTCTCTAAAAGCAGCAGCTTCCAACCTCAGTCAAAAAAGCAGCATTAGAACATTAGAAATTATTAGGAAAACACAGCAGGAAACTTTTTTTAATGCTATAAATCCATCCACTGTATATTCATGTTGAACATTGAATTTCTGATCACTGCATCTCAAAAAAAACCCAAAACAAAAAACCACGCATCAGCCCTAGGAAAGAGGCAGAAAAGGCAGGAAGAATATGGAAGGATTCTGAAGCCCTTCTGTAGCAGAAGACAGTGGAATGGACCAGAGTTCTTCAGCTTGAAAAAGAGATCATTGAAAAGGGATGTGATAAAGGCCTATATAATGATATATAAGGAATTCTCGTTACCATGATCAATTCAGCTATCACGAGAGAAGGTCTAACAAACAAACACAAAGGTTTCCTAAACAAAAAACACAATTAAATTGTGCAAGTCACCATCACAAGATCATGCAGCCCAAAAGCATGAATAATTCAAAAGGCCTAGTGGATTCATCGATACTTATTAAACATAACGACCCAAATCTGAGCTCTGACATAACAGGACTTCAAGCCACTGACTGCAAAGTGGTGGGAGGGTATACACAGGTTATTGCCCCGAAATGCTTCTTGTACTCTTTCTTTAGGTGTCTCCTACTTGTTCGACTCAATGTGTTTGTATCTTAGGCATCAAAAGTCACATCACGCTAGACTAACCTGGTTCCTCTCTTTAATAAAATACCTGTTTTCTTTCTGGAAATAGGAAATACAGTAGCTCTCATCCATCACCATTAGTAAATTGATGGAATGCCACATTAACTGAGCTCAAGATAATAGAGGCTAGATAGGTAAGGAATTGTCTGAAGGTGAGATACCTGCTGGAAGTGGTGAAAGAAAGTCAAAAAGTTGTTTATCAGGGACTGATTTTTCCAGTTCTGTGATTTAATATTTTCATTAGTGGTCTTGGCAGAAAAAATAGTAGGAGCATGCTGATGAAATTTATTGATGACACAATGTAAGCAGAGGTGCTCCAATACAGAAGAGGGCTGTTATATCATAGAGGAAACAATGGATGACCTTGAGGACTGGTGTAATAGAAATGGGATGAAATTTAAAAATAGGTAATGCAAGATTATATATAAAAAGTATTTCTGTTAAGAACTGGAAGCTAAATATCTGGAAACAACTGAAAAGAATCTGTTGTATTAGTTGATTTCAAGACAACCATACACCCTGATATAACTCTGTAAAAGCTAATAAAACAGTAAAGGGTAATAAATTCTCAATTTTTTAGACTTATGCTTTCAGTTCTCTGCTTTATCCTGAAACTTCTTACATAGTGTGAATTATCCAGATTTCCTAGTATTAAAGTGCAAAATAACCATCTCTGATGTCATCAGTGTCCCAGTACTCATATGATCAGCATACTCATTCAAGAAATATTTGTTAGGTTCTATCAGACTTCAGTCACTACTATAGGAAAAACGCGCATTTGGTGTCAAACACAGAGAAATACTCAACTCATTTTTAAGTATACAGTGATTGTATACTCACTGGTGGCTTTGTCTAACTTCCAGAGTTATACAGATCTTTCTGAAACCTTTCTTGGTTAACGTCAGTACCATAAGTCACAGAAAATAAGTTCTTGATATCTTTCCATCACTGAAAGAAAACATTTTACAATACTGAAAAGCTAAAGACAGGGCAGGCATTTATAAATGTATAAAAAAGCTGACCTTTTAGAGATAGATCTGAATGTTTAATAGAAAATAATTTACCATCTGGAATACTTATGGCTCCTTATCCCACTTCCCTTGGAATGCTTTTGATTTCATAAGGAAATCCCCAGACTTATTTTCTAATGCTAATTTATTTTTTAATGTCATCACTTTCAATTGTCAATTCCATTATGACAAGTGATTTTATTAGATAAGTATTAGATGCAGAAGTTGTCTAAATGAATTACAAATCAGATCACCAAGAGGCATGCCATATAAAATTGGTATGTAATTTGCATAAGTTACATTCAAGTTATAGACAAGAGAACTTCTACAGGGGGCTAAGGTGCTACTCTCTAGTAGTCTGATTTGATTTATTTCACGGAACTGGCTGTACACACTTGCTCTGTTCCTATGCTCTTACCTATGCAATTTCTACTGATGATGGATTTGGAGAGATGTTCTTGCAAAATCAGATACCAAATTCAGCATATCAGAAGTCTGAATTGAACAACACCTATTTACCGATGGAAGCTCCGCTCCTTCCTCCAACAGTGTTGTGTCTGGAATTCAGTTTTGGGACCAGAAAATGATTAAGCCTTGGATGTTAGCACAAAACAAGAACAAGCTACAAGTTTCTAGATCTCAGGGCTGTAATGCATTAAATTTTCAAGGAAGTTTGTTACAAATAACATTGAGTGTTCCTACAAGACAGCTCTCCTTTAAAAGTTACCTTAAAAGTAGAGATTTAATAAAGTTCCAAACGTTTCTCCTAAAAATTCAAACATCTACTTTGCTTCTCTGGCTTGCTATCATTTATAATAAGAATAGACAAATTCAGGCTTTTATCTTACCTTCTACAGGAAAGAATTGTACATTTGTTCACAGTACACTGGCACTAACTGAAATTTTCAAGTAGAACTCTGTTACTGGTAGACTTTGTTTTTTTTTTTTTTTTCCCAACTCATTTTTTTAACTCTTGCCCTTTGTTACCAGGGAAAAGTTATATTGAAAAATGTCCTATGACTGGATTTTCAAAAGTTTACTTATTATAGAGGCTAATCTCAGAATTTTCTAGTGCAATGAAAACATATTTATGCACACATACACAGAAACACATGTACATGTGCACAATACATGGGATCTTTTTATCCTGACTTACTCTAATTTTATTTATAAGCTTGTTTCACCTTCAATTTAATAATGTTTCACCTTCAATTTCAGTTGGAAGAAAGGACTTCAGCCATGAAAGCTACCCGTTAAAGTTCTGTTGATTTTTGTTATTAATATAACAGTATGAAACGTGTCTCTGATTCAACATTTATATTTTGTTATGTCAGTCAACAGGTTATTGGATCTTCTCAATATGAATAATTTTTTGCTCCAAGAAAAGGACAAATTTGCCTAGTAAACTTCAAGTTGGCCTAGCAAAGCAAAAAAACCTCCTGAAAAATCACCTGTGGGGTAGGTTTGTAATTCAGTAGTCTGGAAACCTACGGCTAGTCAACTTCTTTCCTCTAGCAGAAGGTATAGACATGATGAAAGAAAATATTCTGGATGAATTATCAATAATCAAGTCACTGTGATGTAATATGAGGTCACCAATACACTACTATAGGGATTAAAAAAAAAAAAAAAAGCTGTAGCAAGTCTTTTACATTTGCTTCATATGAATACTTTCATTACCAAGAATTCTTTCTAATCACTTTGAACATAATTCCATTCCATGGGTGTAAAATAATTTCATAGTTTATATATAAAGTCCTTGTTGTCTATTTTTGAAGATGTCTATCAGTTATGCATCAGGATGTCAGTCTCTGGCATTCTTCAAATTCATGGAGATGCTTAAGAATGGAAAGTGAATTCAAGTTATTTTAATGGTGTCCAAAATTAAGTTTCTTATTCTCAAATGGGCTGATTCTCCAGTGTTTAATATTTATTCATCATTAAATTCTGTGTTCTTCAGAGGAATTTCTATCAAAAAAAGTTTTCACTTCTAAAGAATCCTAAACACTTTTAAAACTCTCTATATCTGTACAGCTTTAAAATACATGTATGGCTACTGCTGAGTTTCGAAACAGTATTCACTCTCATAAATTAGTATGTAATCCTATTCTGAGCATTCTGCATCTTTATGTGTTATTGATTTTTAGCCTATGCGGTGATGCTGGTTTAGAATTGAACTATCCATCCAGTAACATAAATTAGACATCAATTTGTCTTTTGTGTATTGCAAAACACTCATACTGAACCTCAAATGTATTTGCAAAGGCAAGGAGCAAATCACAGTCTAATCTGATAAAACCATGCTAATGCTTTGGCATCTCAGATTTTGTATAAGGAAAATTTACAGAATGTAAACATTAAGACAATTGTAAAATAGATCTACAGAAATGCTGTCAAAACATTGGACATAACTTTGCATACTTCATTCGATCAATAGGGGAAATTTCAGAAGACAATATAGAGAGGAAGATCTTCTGTTGAACTTCACACATCTAGACTTCCAATAGCTCAGTGATGAAAGACCAGAAACTCAATTACACAGTCAATACAGTGATTTATACATCTCCAAAGGCAATTCCAAAGATCTAGATTAGGAGTTTACATTTCGCTATCAATTACACAGGGCTCCCAATTTCATCGGGAGGTGTAAGCACTTAACTTTAGGTATTGAAGTTAGCAGGCTGAGCCTAGATCTTAAAGTCAGACACCAACCTGTTGATTACATCCTTATATTTTGTTCTTGATATTGCTTAAAAATGCTGGCATTTTTTCACAGATATTCTATTGTATGGGTTTTAGAGACATAAGTTACTGTTCTAGGAATTAGTTAATTAATTTATTATGTCCAGAGCAAACTTCCTTTTTACAGCACAGCCAAAAATGTCATTCTTTCTTATTTAATTACCAAATAATTAACCAAAGCACAGTTGCTTTACATTTCTAAAAAATACTAAAGATCCTGTCATTCAGTAAGTTTGTAACTTACAGTTGTAACTGACAACTGGGCAGAAGAGAGAGAATATGAACAGGGAAAATCCAAGTGTAGGATTCCAGGTAGTAGTCTCTTGAAAGATATTTAATGAGTACGGTTTAACATCTGTAGTCAGGAAAAGAAAAAAAAAACCAAACCAACCAACATTCCCCCCTTCCCCCTCCCCAGTAAAACCTTATCAACATGCCTATTAAGACAATGAGGAAAAAACTAATTAAAGTAAATTAGCTTAATGTGCACAGGCTGGATAAAGACAGATCACTTTTAAAAATCCAAGAAGATAATGGTACCCATTTGGGATATGTTTTTGGCATTTTTCATATAAATTGGACAGTTTTAGAGGATAAATATGGTAGAGAAGTCCTTACAGGCAATTATGTCTTTACAGTGCTGGTGGCTGACATCATAAAAGTATAATTTTAATTGCTATTAATTGTGTTAAGTCTACTTTTATTGAATACTTAATGCCATCTCTGACAGTTGTAGTAATTTATGTACTTTAATGAAGCTTCTTGGTAGAAGTTTGGACTTATAGGGTCATTTACACTATGTTCAAAATAAAGCATTTCATCAGCTAAGAAATACAGGTTATAAAGACACTGATTTTTGCCTTCTCAAAATGTGTTCATTTTCATTAGCCTTATATGGATGAGTATAAAGCCAATTTCTGTCTCATGTTTTAAATGTACCTGAATTTACTAAATATTTTTAAAAGAAACAGTTCTGCACAATTTTCCAATATGAAGCAACCTCTCTGTTTAATAAGAAAACTGAATTTAGAGAAGCTGATGAATGACTAAATGACACCAATTCACATTAATATTATGCCATTTGGGAATACAGAATGGGTAAAATAAAACCCTGAAATTGCTTTGGCATTCAACTACAAAACCAGTCATGACTTTAACTGAATAGGGTTGTCTGCTGGAAGAACTTGGCCCAGAGATTTAAGAACAGATAAAATAGTGGAAGAAATGCAAAATAATAAAGATAAACTGAAGAAATATTTAACAACATAATTTTATGTAATGCAGAGAAAAATAATGTTATCAACTTTACATTTCTGTACTAGAATTCACATTGCTCTACTGCCGACAGTTGTAGGTCTTTGCTGCTAGTGTGATTTGCATTATTAAATTATGAGAAATTAATTTACCTCAATCAGTGCTAGTTTCAATATTTGTGAATTAGTAATTGCCCCAGTCGCACTAATGGGACGATACATCTATTATTACTTTTCTGTCTGTTTTTATGCCTGTTTAAATTAGTAGCAGCATTATATACAAGATAAATTATTAAATGGGGTAGGAATGTGCCTCAGAGAACTCCCAGGTTCTTTGCAAATCCTAGCCCATTGTCAGAACTGTGCAAGGCATACTTAACAGAAACAGCTACCAAAAAAAAAAAAAAAAGGAAGAAAAATTAGGTAAAATATACTACTTTTGTGGCTCAGCTATCAGAGGATATTATAGTTAAGGTGATGCCCCTTAATGGATCTTGTAGCAGAGGGTTTCAAGTAACTGTGGACTGAGATTTCTGTGTGTTAGTTCTGAAGACATAGCCAAGTCAAATACAGCTGCTGGCTATCCATCATTGCTTTCACTTTGCTATCTCTGAATCATGTAAACCAAGTTAGAAGTCTTACAACTAGGATTTTGCAGTCCTGAAGGTGAAGTTATTGTCTTTGTAATTTGGTCCTTGTTGCAAAATTGGGTGGAATTCTCACAGTTAATTTTTAGACACTAAGGAATGGACACCTGTTGCTTTTGTTAAAAAAAGCCATCAAAACCCAATAAACCAGAAAGCTTTAGAACACTAGAAAGACAAAAATATCTAAAGGTTGTGATGTTTTAATCTGAAAACCAGATGAAATTTAAATTATTTTAAAATAAAAAAACCCTAAAGCTTATTACAATATTAGTAACAGATAACTTGAAAAAAATACTTTGTAGATATGCCAAATATTCTACATTTTTCACAACCTATGGTTGATTGCTCTATAGATATATCTCCATATACAATACGTGTACCTGATAGCTGTAGTATCTCTTAGAGCAGAGTGGGCTCTAAGATTTGCATGAAACCAGAATGCTTGATACTGCAAAAAACCTGGTTCTAGGAATACACCATTTAAGGTGGCTCTAAAAGAAAAGGGGTATTTCTGTTTTCAGTAAGAACTTTTAGTTTGTTATTTATGAGTATTTGATTATTCAATAGTTCTACCTGCATTTAAAGTGTTTCATTCTCAATTTATCCAAAACACCAGATAGTTTTGCTTTTTTGTCTATATCCAAACACATTTTTACCTGAAGACATCCCATAAGAAGAAAGATGCCCACAGGTCACTATAGATTTCCTATTCCTGGACTGCTGTATTAGTATTAGTTATGGTAGTTGTCCTCATATTAGCAAAGTGATCATTAATGTAGGATAAGACTGTGCTTTTGTAACATGTAAGGAACAGACATTTAATAACAGCTTTCAATTTGCTTCAAGTGTTTTTACATTATTTGAGCAGAAGTTTTATTTGACCAAGTTTGATTTCTCAAACAACATTAATCAAATTTGCCAGAAATGGAGCAGGCAGCCTGTTACTAAGCCACCCCTTTTTTTCCTTGCTTCTGTATCTTTCCTTTTTATAATAACCAGGGAGAAGAATCCTTTTTTTAAGAGAGTGCAAATTTTAGCCAGCCAAGGAATAACACAACATGCCAATGAGTGAAATGGCATAATAAGGAACAAATATGAAGGACTGTTGTTGAATTGAACACCCACCTTCCACTATAGCAAAAACGAAATTCATCTGAAAGGCCAAAGAATAACTACTGTTACAGTGCATAAGAAGAGACTCCTGGTTTTCCTGGTTTTTTGCACTATTTATGGTTTGTTAAATCTCAAGCATATGAAGTAGCATATATACACTGTGCTTTACATCTCCCAAAGTGACATTTGCAGCACATGGGGAAAACAGTGAGAAAATGGATATAGTATATATAATAAATATACTTAAATCTGTAAATTTTTAAGTATTCTGAATGCTTTTTCTCAGTGCATACAGAATTATCTGTGTATAATTTGAAGAAGTCAGAAAAAAAATTTGATAGTTTTTTAAAGCTGGCTTGAATTCGAGGTCTTTAGAAAATGAGAAAGCATACACTAATATTAAAGGTCAATAGTATCATCAGAGTGGTCTTTACTTGAAGTGTTTGGTCTCACAGTTCTCTTTAGCACTAGAAAGAACACTTAACTGCATGTCGGATTTTCCTTAAAACATAGATTTGCAAAATATGGAGATAATATGCAGTATAGGTGAAGCATGTGATTGTAACATATGCATTAATCTTTTTTCCAAATGGCATCTGGGAGATGATGAACTTTTCTGGATTTGAGATGACACTGTAGAACATGGTAAAACTATGGTAAGGCCGAACAAGAGAAAATATAGTACTGGACAAGACCAGGAATGAGACAAAAACTGGAAAAATATTGGGTTGTTCAATTGTGTATAAAGTTAGATACTGGGAAAGTTACATCAAAAGTACTGGAACAGGGTACCTACGACAAACATATTTTCAGCCATTTTTATGAGCTAAGTCCCCCCTCCAACATTACGAGGTACTGCAAAAGAGAATTAGAAGGGTGACAAGGATCAGAACTGAAAAATTCAGATCTTGGATTTTATTTAGTTATTACTTATGTTTATTATGAAGATCTAGTGATAGCTTTTCACAATTTTGCACGTGGCAATGCATTCATAAGGAGTACCTGCTTTATCTTCTTGCCTGTCTCCAAGAACATTTGCCTCAGTTTGTCTCTTTTCTATCCCATTTTCAGCTTCTACTCCCTTTTCCTTCTGTTTCTCAAACTCTCTCTGCCTGCATTTCAGTAGCATATCTACTAGTATATTTTTCACTTAATAGCTGTACATGTATCAAGTATTTTTATGAACCATCCCTTTTTCTATCAAGCAGCCAGTCAGGTAAAAGCCTATTAGGTATATTAGGTAATTTTGGAGTAAATGCTTATCTGAGTAAATATTTCTATATTATAAATTGCAGAAACTACAGTATTTTCCTGTAAATTACCACAGCTGAAGTTTCCATTGATTCTAGTAAGCTATACGGTTTTTGTTGTCTGCACTTGTATCACGACTGGCACTGATGATAGAATTAAAAAATTAATACATTTCTGAAACAAATAGATTTCATGACTTTTATTACAAGCAGAAAATTAAATGTGAAATAAAATCTATGTTAATCAGCATCAAATTTTCGTCTTGGAAAAAATACATATCCAAACACCTACAGTACCAAGTTGCTCCCATCGCACACATTCTGGAAACCTTGTTTGCATTTTAAGCTATTTGAGATTTTTATTTTTTTACTTTCAGATTCTATATAGAACTAACATGGTCAGAAATATCAGAAGGAAACAAGATGCATGTGAAGATGACAGATGAATTTCCTTTTGCAGTCTAAATAAATTAATTAGGTTTTGATCAAATATATGGCCCACAGTTCACTTTCTCTTCTCATGTCTACCCAAAGAAAATGTTCTCAACAAAATGAATATATGCTATCCCCAGCACTCAAAAATTCTCATAATATATCCAGGATTTATGTTAACAGAAAGGACAAAACTAAGAGGTAAAAGAAATGTATACGTAGCCAACAGCTTTCCAAATAATTTTTAGAAAAAGATATTTAGGAAAAGCTATTCTCAAGCTGTAACATTTCTTCTATTAACTTCTCCCTGGGAATATTCCATCTTTTATTACAAAGGATTGGAGGGAGATAGATCCAAATTTTTGACCTCCTAGTTCAATTAACCTCTCAATTATATTGCTGTAATTAAGAATAACTTCACTGAATCAAATGGACATATTAAACCAGGTGTAAATGAAAGGAGAATCAAATCCTCTATTTGTAACCTCCAGAGTAAAAGCCAATAAATTCATGTCAAGGCTGCAAATATTGCTGCTGGAAATCATAAAACTGAAACGATCTTCCCCAGTTATGGGTTTTTATGTATTTGATGGTGTTTATTGGAAAGACATGCAGGTAGACAATCAGGTATGCTTTACATGCAAGAGAAGGAAGAGGGCAAGGAGGAAGGAGAGCAAGAGAGAAAAATGTTCTCTAAGGGAGCTGACAGAATGGGAATGGCACAAAGGAACTAGTGGAAGATCAAAATAGAGTTCAGAAAAGTGAGAAAGGATTAAAGGGAGCCCAAGACACTTTGTGAGGATCACAGAAACATGAAGGGCGTGAGAGTGAGGAGATGTAGAGTGGCCACAAGGAGTATTTTACTGGCAGTCAAAATGTCCCAGTGATAAAACCATGAAACACGACAGAAAAGGAACTAAACACAGAAATGTGGGTCAGTTGACCTTAAACGTCCATCTGAAACACTTTAACAGGGAAGAAAGAGGAGTTCAGGAATGACTAATTCTGTATCTGAGGTGCCTTAAAGCACTGGGAGACTATTCCATTCTTAACACATTTCATTGAGTTTTTGATTTCCAGGATATACAGGGTGAGACAGTGGAATGCAGAGAAAAGTTCCTTATACAGAGATATTCACTGCAATACAGCCATGTCTTTATTTTTCAGATAGAGAAGAAACTAGAGCAGTTTTTCAGGAAGGTATTTTGATCCCAGTGGATGTTGATCAATAGACAAAAAGAGCTACGTTGATAAAAAACCACCTAAATCCACCCAAAAGTCTAACTTAAAGTATAATTGCTGCTTTTATACCCTTCTCTCCCCCCTTTTTTTATTTAATCAATTGGCAAGAAAGGTTTGACTCTTATCTGAACTAGAGATTACTACCTCAAAGAAGTACTTGTGCTATTTTGCAAACAGCCTAGTTACAACTGCACGGTGCAAAATTCGGCCCCGCTTCCTTCCCTGTGCTCTCAAGGTACCTACAGCAGACCCCACAGGTCCCAGACCTGCGGGGGCCTCCCAAGTTTACCTGCATTTGAAGACAAGGTGTAGAGCGCAGCACATAGGAGATGCTGCAGCTTCTGCTTATTGTGCAGTGAGAGAGACTGACACGGAGCAGCACTGCTGCCTCCCCCTTCTTGAGAGCTCTGTGGTAGTGTAAGATTATATTGCCAGTGTGGAGGGGATATGAATCGCTGAGAAAAGTCCTGAAGGTGTACTGATCAGCAGTCTTTCTGTAAGTAAGCCCAAATCTTGATAAGTCTCAAAAAAGCTGATTAACTTTACTGTGCCTATTCTTAGCTAAATACTCATTAGGTCACTCAGTCTCCACATGACAAAATAAGCAAAGAAAACATTACTCAATATTAGGCAATAAAAATAAAATTATAAGAAACATTCAAAACCATTATGTCTCCTTTTTCTTGTTTTTAAGCTCTCTAGGAAGCAGAAAAAAGTCTCAGCTTTGCTCATTGTCCATTCTTGAAAAGCCTGTCAAAGAATAGAGCAGAATCTTCAAAAATATGAAGATAAACATCCATAATAATAGTAATAAAGAACAAGATGTCATGTATCTTCTGTGAAGCACAAAGTTTAGTACATGATTTAAATGCTTGCTTATTGCTTTACAGATATCATTTCTTGATTTTGCAATATTCAAAGCATTTCAATATTTACAATTTTTTATTTGCAAAGTTTTTCTCCCATAATCTTTTTCCTTTCAAGACTTCCAAGTGTAACCACTAGTTGCCACGTTTACATGGCAAATTGTGGCTAACAGAGGAATTACTAGGAGGAGAAAAAGAAGCAGTGTTCATGCTTCTAGGGCTGACACCTGTAACCGAGGTGGTGCACATGGTAGAAAAGTGCCTTCTGAAATACCTAAAACTCCCAGAAAGCTTTGGAGCAGAATGAGGAGGGTCATATGTCAAAGGACAAAAACCCCAGCTGGTGCCTGTTACTTGGTAGCCCTGATCCCAGTGCAGCAGTTCTCTTTCCCCGGCTTTTGGCAGCTGCCTGGGGACTGCAGCACCCTGCTCTGCTCTCCTCACGCATTCAGAAACCTGATAGATACACAGCTGTTGCCATCAAAAGTGAAATTCATCCTGGGCTGTGTGCCAGCATAAGGGCTATGGCATTACTTAAGACCCACTAAAACCTTCAAAGGCTTAAGCAGCACTTAAAACCTTGTGGTATTTGGCAGAGACTTTTACCAATATCAGGGAAGGAGCACTAGGCTAAAAGCACAGCCCTGGAACCAAATTATTTCTTCTAAAACTAGTGAATGTCACCAGTGAAGAATTTCCTGAAGTACTGCCCCCCCGCCCCCAAGTTCTGAAGAACTCATGTTTGTGTTCTCAGAACATTAGAAGTATAGCTTGGAACTTCATTTTCTTTCAAACTTTCTTTAAAATTTTTGTTTAAATGGAAATATTTTTAAATGGTTTTGTTTAATCAAAATTATATGTTTCAGGATGCCGAAACAACTACTTTTCACTTTTTGATGATGAAAGACCTTTCAGTCTTTTCCTTTCAGTGTCATGAATACACAGTACAGTGTCGGTGTACTTGTTTTATTTCTGAATTGTTAACAGACAGTGAAAAAGTATTTGGAAGTTCACCTATTTTCCATCCAAAACTGGAACAATCCACAAGTGAGACCTTAGTTTTCTGTGTGTGTGTATGAAAGTGAGAACAGTTGGAAAACAATGGGATAGAAAAAACTGTATTTCCAACTTGAAGTGATAAATTATCTACTATATGTGCTAGGTCAGCCTTTTATGCTATAATTATCACCAGAAAATCTGGTAGAAGTCAAGTAGCATGCTCTGCTAACAAGTAACCATACAGAGCAGCTGTGTCCTGCCAGCAAATCTTTTAATAACTTACACATTCCATGTTTCAGTTTCCTGATTTGTAAAATGGGAGCAGTAGTGCCAATGCATCTTTAATAAAGGGTTTGTCACATACAGATAAAAAGCAGTCTGCATGCTGAGTATTTGTTGGCATCCAGTCAGTAAGGGATATATGGTCTTCATAACTTCCATGGTCCATAAAATCAAAAATCCATTCAGAATACTTTTAGAAGAATAGGGTTAACACTGATAAATGTCAATCAGGAGGCAGTCTGCTGTGTGGTTCAGACAAAATTCCATGTCAACATTGCACCAAGGTGTGACAGAGGAACTATGCTGGAACCATTCAGGCTATTCCTCTGAAACTGCATAAAAGGAAAAGGATAATTGGCCTCTTTTTAAATGCAATCTGGCAGTTAAGAACTTAAATCCTATTGTTTTTCAGGAGTTTTTATATCATGCTATTGTCTTACTGCAAGGTACTACACCTATCATTTCACTTTCATGATATATATTTTCCTTTATTCATTAAAAACATTGCATATTCTAAAAAACACAATGCGAAGGAATTTATATTTCTTTTTTCCTCATACTTCTTTCCTCCATGTTATAAATGTGCCTATTCTTTGGATTTATTTTGTGCTCATAAATCAATACTTTCATGCAGTAATAAAAATAACTTATTGTAATGGTAACAGCTCCAAAGGACTCCTGACTATGAGTGGCATTTTATTTAATTCAGATCTATGTTCCATTCCCCAACTAATGGCACACGGTGGGTTATAAAGTGATTAAAATTGTTGTCAAACTGGTCTCCTGGAAAGAGGGAGCCAAAATTCTTTTCCTGCAGTTGGTAGATCTGCAGGATCTATATTTGACTTCTACAGTTGGAAAGCAAAGAAAAGCTAGTACAGGAATAATAAGCCAGGAAATTATGGAAGAATGGCTATTTTTTCTCCAATGCCTCTAGTAAGCATGTTTAAGTAAACAACAAAAACAAAGCAATAATCAGTATTGCTGTTTTTTGAAGTTTAATGGAAATACGGACAAAGACATTTACCTACAACTACACAAGAAAACATTAGAAGAGGTAGGAGTATAACAGATCTTTGAGTCAAGTCTCTAGTGTCTCTATTACTGTATTTCTATCTTTAGTTCTTTAAGGGTCACTGGATTTCTTTCTTATTTTTTTAAATTTATGTTTACTCTTTTCAATATTGCTGAAACTTCATAATATTCCTGAGAGAGATGCAGACAATATTTTGCTATTTTTTTGAACTTTAGCACTTGCACTCCACTTCATGAACAGGATATTTCCCCAATAAAGAAGGGAAATGATTAGGAACACTGTAGTTAATTTATTAATTGAAGATTCCAAAAAAGAAGATGAAGTTGATTACTCTTTGTCTTAGCTTTTGCTAAGGCTAAAAAAAGCCTTCATAAATGATAGCTTGGAATCACCTTTGCAGCTGATTTTCAATTTGCTACACCGGTGTATAAAAGAGCTGCCACACAGAAATGCTTGTTAATTCTAGGTAGAATTACTCTATATCAGAAATTTCTAAAACTCCAGAGGTATTTTCCAGAGAACCGGTAATCTATGCAAGTTGTCATAAAAAGGAAATGCAATCAGCCTGCCTTCAGTTATGGCTTTCTGGCTTTTACTGTTCTAAGAGAAAGAGATCTACTACCTGTGGTCAATTAGAAGAAAAAACTGCTTCTGAGAGAAGCAATACACCTGGGTCCTACAATACAGCCAACTGTACATCCTTCTGTATTTCTATCTGTTGAAGTATCATATATACTGAGTGTAATAAACAATGTACAGATAAGAGCTGCAGTGACCTAGTGTGTGTTTATGCTTCAGCACCACAATTCCTCGCTTATCTTCCTAAGAGGCTGGATCAAGGTATAACTTTAATCTTTAACCCACTAAATTTAATTTTACCCACCTGTAACCTCAGCTTTTTCTCTGCAGAAAAATGTTATGTACACACTCAACATTCTTGATAAAAGGAAAACAAAGCTTCTGGACACTGACTTAAAACCTAAGCTCCCTCAGGCTTAACCTAAAATACAACATATTTGTTCAACATCAAGCAGTTTTTAAAACTCTCCTTGAGATTTCCCCCTTCCCCTCACAGCTTTTTCCATGATTCATGATATACCTTGTATCTGCTCACACTATGAATCTTTTGAAGTTCAGATTTGTAAGTCACTTTTCTAATAGACCAAAACCCACACTAATAACTGAAATAAAAATAAATCTGTAAAAAGAACAGGTATCTGCTTAAAGACTGTATATCTATAGCCATGTTTTTCATGAACCCTGAGCAAAACAAATTCTGCAAAATGGGCTTTTTAGCTCACCTTCTAATGAGGAATAAACCATGCATATTCTCAGAGAAATGGTGGAACATTTTTAAAGGCAAAAAAAGAATTCCTTTTTTGCAACAGTTCTTTTCAATACAATAGAATTTAACACTGGGGTTTTGTACTAAACAGATCTCTGCTGCTCCCTTGCTCTTGAGTGATGCTTCAAGAAAATCTGCAAATTGGATTGAGCTAAATTTCTTTCCTAACTTGTTAACTAACCTTCTATTTGCCACATTCAGACAAGGCAGCACTAACATAAGAGCAGTAATAATCACTGGGCAGAGAAAGCACCCAGGAATCTTAACTTAGACACAGGATGGTCTGGATTCAGTTCCAGCTTTTGATACAGGTTTCCTTGTGACCACTGGTAAATCTTACCACCTCTGCATCTCAGGATACCAACTGTAAATGAAACGAGCAGGTCTGTGGAGTATAATCGTGCCATTTTTACAGCCTTGTTAGCTTAACGTTCTTTGCAGGGCAATATGTGCTGAAGAGATGTGCCATGCATATGTATTCTGTAAGGGTTAATGAGTTCCAGCAGTGCTTCATATTCCCTTTTCCTGCTGTAACTTCTCTATACCTACTACTAGATTTAGGAAAATGCCCATCACTGCAGAACCCTAACATACAGAAATACTGTTGTGTAGAAGTTATACTGTAAGATCACTTAGGACTCGAAACTGGCCCAGGCCCTTGTGTCACTCATGAGTACATATTATAAGATAGCACCAAGAGAGTTAATGTGTACTTTACAAAAATTTGTTGTGCTTGTATATGTTAATTTTCATGTTTTCCTTCTGAATGTTTTTCCTATATCTATGTTTATTCTGTGACCTGTGGCTAATGCATGTTTTCTAGCTGAAAGCCAGCTAAGCCTCTGCTGGTACTTGTCATATGGTGACAATATTCAACAGTGCATACAGTATTCTAACAGCTTCATACAGATAAGGGAGGGGAAATGCATTAGCATTCATGGTTTTATCTCAGATTCTTTGCCCAGATTTCAGTGGTAAAAAAACTTGGAGAAAAGAGAAGGAATGAAATTGTGCTTCATGGACGCATTAGTGACAAAAGAGAAGGCACCAACAAGCAATTTCCTCAGACTGAATAGGTGTCAAACAAGAATTCTAGACAGAGCCATTGGGTCCAAAACAAGCAAATGAGGGGATGAGGCTCAGAACTAAATGTAAGTCATGGCTGACTAGCTGATGAAATAGGGATAGCAAAATCAGCCTTCAACCTTCAATGGATCTTCTCAAAGTTCCTGACACAGCTATCTAAAACAGAAGCTTCTCACCTGAAATCTTAGTGCCCTGCTCGGCACAAGCCTTACTACTATGAAAGTCTGCTATCATGAACATGATGACAGATACAGCTTCTTTACATTTTCCTTAAGAATGCTGTAGTTATGTTCTTTTAAGGCCTTTGCTTCCTAACAGCATGATTTATCAAATCTAAATTCCCTTAACTTTTAATTATTTTTTTTCTGTTGAATCCTTTACACTTAAAACAATTTGCTAAAGGCTATTCAAGGCAAATGGGAACTTTGCTTCCTCATATTTCCTCATATAGTTTCCATTGTTCTTGCATTACTTAAAAAATAGTTACTGCAGCATAAACTAATTTTGCTGTTAAGGTTACTGGACTTAATTCTCCTCTGTGCTGCACATTGTTTAATTACATCTGTGTAAATAAATACAATAGCCTAGCAACTCTAATAGTCACTTGTACTGTTATCAGCATTTTATGCATACTCCACTCTGATTCAAACGGCAGAACGCGAGACAGCTAGGAACCAGTTCTGTCAACTCCACTCCTCAGAAAAGGATTTATACTGAAATCTTGGTGCAGTGCTTTGTCTATTCACCTTCACTTCCACTGAGCTCACAAATAAACAAAACCACAAACAATCTATTATCTAATCGTCCAAAAATATTGAACATGCCACCGAGAAAAAGCTAAACATTCATTCATATTGATACTGAAGAGACTGATATTTTTAAAAGTAATGTACACACATTATGGATAAATATTAGTGCTTTTCATTTGTTTTTTTTAAGCTTGAAAAAGAGTCATCATTTATATGCAATTCTTAAAATAGTATAGAAAAGAAAAATGGATCATTTTAGTCACAGAATGAGACTCTTACAGACAAAAAATTGGAGATCCTCTGTTGCATTTTTACCTTATTATGGCAATACCACGCTGTAACTAGAAAAATTAAATTTCAAAAAGTACTTAATTAGAAAAAAACAATGAATGCATTGTAAGCATCCTGTGAATAGACAGATTCTGTTGGCCGCAGAGTTCATCTGAAAGAGATTTTGGAAAATAAGCAGAAAGTTGGCTGATTAAAACTTAACTCTTAAGAAAAAAGAATGATCACAAAAGCACAAAAAGAATATTCAGATGATTTCATACGGGTCATGCCTGAAGTATTTGGATTTTCAGGGTGTCCCTTCATACACTATGTTCTTCCTCTGGTCTGTGCAACAGGAAGGTGCCTGGAATTAGAGGACTGACATTTGAATGAGAGATGAGACATACTTGACAAAAAGTCAGTACCGCATAGTTCAAGATCTGCAGTGGTATTTTGTATGGGCTCAGCTCTGTGTTTTGAATCTCTTCTGGAACAGATAATTCTCCTTTTAAGATTGTGGTGGGTTGACCCTGGCTGGACGCCAGGTGCCCACCAAAGCAGTTCTATCACTCCCCCCTCCTCAGCTGGACAGGGGAGAGAAAAAAAATGTAACAAAGGGCTCGTGGGTCGAGATAAGGACAGGAGAGATCACTCACCAATTACTGTCATGGGCAAAACAGACTCAGATTGGGGAAAATTAACTCAAGTTATTACCAATCAACCGGAGTACGGTAATGAGAAATAAAACCAAATCTCAGAACACCTTCCCTCCACCCCTCCCTTCTTCCCGGGCACAACTTCACTCCC
>JANHGO010000001.1:48887192-48902715 GCA_024606505.1 Aquila spilogaster
TGGTCTAGCGAGCAGTGTCCCTGCCTATAGCAGGGGAGTTGGAACTAGAGGATCTTAAAGGTCCCTTCCAACACAAACAATTCAATGATTTCACTTCAGCCTTTATCTTCCTAAGAGGCTGGATCAAGGTATAACTTTAACCCATCAATTATATTTTCACCTGTCTGTAACCTCACTTTTTCCTATGCAGAAAAATGTTATAACCACACCCAAGAGTCACAATAAAAGGAAAACAGAATTTCTGGATACTGACTGAAAATCTCAGCTCCCTAAGGCTTAACCTAAAGCACGATATCTGTTCAACATCAAGCAGTTTTTAGAACTCTCCTTGAGATTTGCCCCTTCCATTCCTGGCTTTCTCCATGATTCATGATACACTATGTATCTGCCCATACTGTGAACCTTTTGAAGTTCAGATTTCTAAGCTGTCTCTCTAACAGACCAAAACCCACACTAATAAAGGAAATAAAAATAAATCTAAAAAGAACAGGTATCTGCTTCCAGGCTGTATGTTTGTATCCATATTTCTGATAAACCTTGAACAGAACAAGTTTTGCAAAAAAGACCACCTAGCTCACTTTGTAAAGAGGAATAAATCATGCATATCCTCAGAGAAATGCTGAAGATTTTAAAAGTAAAAATGAATTCATTTTTTCCTAACTCTTCTCTGAAATAGATTTTAACACTGTTTTTGTACTAAATAGATATTTTCTCTGCTGTTCCCTTACTCTCGAGCAACGCTATGAAAATCTGCAAATTGGACCAAGTTATATTTCTTTCCTAACTGGTTACCTAGCCTTTTATTTGCCACAGTCAAACAAGACAAACACATTCTCTGTATCTAATAGAACACACACAGAAATGCCCATTACTGCAAAACCCTAACAAACAGGGGCACTGTTGTGTATAAGCAGTACTGTTAAGATCACTCGAAGGACTTGAATTAGCCTCATGCCATTGTAAGAAGCTCATAATGTAAGGTGGCACTGAGAGGGTTAAGGTCTTCCTATCAAAATCCAGCGTGCTTGTCTATGTTAATTTTCATGTTTTCTTTCTGAAAGTTTTCCTTATATCTATGTTTATTCTGTGACCTGTGGCTAATGCATGCTTTCTAGCTGAAATCCAGCTAAGCCTCTACTGATACTTGTCATCTGTTGGCAATATTCAACAGTGCGTACAGCATTCTAACAGAATCATACAGTTACAGGCAAAACGCATCAACATTCACATTTTACCTCAGAATCTTTGCCCAGGTTTCAGTGGTGAAAAAACTTGGAAAAGAGAAAGAATAACATTGTGCTTCATTGACACATTCAGTGACAGAAGCAAAGGCCCTACAAGCAATTTCCTCAAACGGAACTAGTGTCAAATAGGAATTCTTGACAGAGTCACCACATCTAAACAAAGCAACAGAAGGAACAAGGCTCAGAACTGAATGAAAGCCACAGCTGATTACTAGCTGATGAAGTTCTGAGGCACAGAAGCATAAACCATCAGCAGACCTACTCAAAATTCCTGATACGGTTATCTCAGTACCAGGAGAGGTAACCTGAGCAATCTTAGTGTGATGCGGCTGAAAGCATTACTACTACAAAACCTTGTTTCCATGCATATAACAACAGATACGACTTCTTTACATTTTCCTTAAAAATGCTGTAATCATGTTCTTTTAAGGCTTCTGCTTCCTAATGGTGTGATTTATCAAATTTATGTTCCATTAACATTTTTTTCTTTTGAATCCTTTATACTTAAAGCAGTTTGCTAAAGACTATTCAAAGCAAATATGAACTTACATTTTTCCTCATAGTTTCTATTGGCCTTGCTTCACTTAAAAATAGTTAAGTCAGCATAAACCAATTCTGCTGTTAAGGTCACAGGACTTAATTCTCCTCTGTGCTGTACACTGTTTAATTACATCTGTGTAAATACAAAAGCCTAGCAACTCTAATAAGCACTTGTACTGCTATGAGCATTTTGTACATACTCTGCTCTGGTGCTGGGGACAGAATGTGAGACAGCAAGGAACCACTTTGGTCGACTGCACTCCTCAGGAAAGGATTTGTACTGAAATCTTAGTGCAGTGTTTTGTCAATTCACCTTCACTTCCACTAAGCTCACAAACAGCACTGAACCTGCCATCAAGAAAAAACTAGCTATTCACTTATAGCAACACTGAATGGTGATACTTTTAAAGTAGTATCCACACATTACGAATAAACATTAGTGCTTTTCATTTTATTTTTAAGCTTAAATAAAAATCATTATTTAAAGCACTTAAGAGTCTTTTAGGAAAGAAAAATATCATCATAGTCACAGAATGAGAATCTTACAGCCTAATATTTGAGATTTTCAGTTGTATTTTTATCTTATAGCAATACAATGCTGTACCTAGAAAAATTAGTTTTCAGAAAGTTATTCTAAAATGCTTCAGTATGTCACAGCACCCTGCAAACAGACCAATTCTGTTGGCTGCAGAGCTCATCAGAAAGATTGTGGAAAATAAGCAGAAAGTTGGCTGATTAAAGCAACCTTAAAAGTTCACAAACACACCCAAAAGAAAATCCAGATGATGTCATTCTTGTCACAACTGACATACCTGGATTTTCAGTTTGTCGGTTCACACACTGCTTTTCCTCTGGTCTGTGCAACAGGACAGTGCATAAGAGGACTTAGATTTGAATGAGAGATGAGCCAGTTTGGCAAAAAGGTATCGTCTCCAGAACAGCAGCAGTACTTTGTGTGGGCTTAGATCTGTACTCCGTACTTATTCTAGAATAAATATTTACTTTTAAGACAAAAAAGACAATTCAAGGTAATATAAACTCAGATCTTAACAGCCAACCTCACTTTGGCACATATCTATGGCTGTGCAGCAAACCCCCGTTCTTACTCTTAATCCTCTTGATTGTTCTTGATAATACACCACTAAGAACAAATCAAGTACAAAAGCAATTCCAGTTAACAAAATGAATAACAGGGACTGTAGGAATAAAGCTAGGTATTGCATTTCTGACCTAAAGTGTCAGCTCTGACTGATCCAAAGTGTCAGCTTGGATTCTTATTGCTATTGATTAAAAAACAAATAGAAAAATGAATTCCAGAATTTCAAATTTCATCAACTGGAAGATTTCAAAAAACACACATGATCTCTGCAGTTCTCACTGACTACAGATGGAACAGGTTTAAATACATCTCACTATATTAACATGAACGCAACAGAAAAAGGAAATCAACTCTTTCTAAAATGAATATCATTATGAACACAACAAAAAAAAGAATTCAATGTTTTTAGATCCAAGATTCTCTCTAGGTTTCTCCTGATGATCACATAAGGCAGTGGAAAAGGGCACAATACAACACAACTGTTGTATATTGAGTTGCAACATTTTCTTCAAGTCAGTGGACATTTACAGATTGCCATGCTTGCAACGATGTCATAAAAGCACAACAATAATCCTAATAAACAGACATGCAGATCCTCTTATCCAAATTGAATCAATTATTTCTTCTCAAACATACACATGTATAGCACCTACCATTTACTGTCTAGGTCATATGTTAAAAAAAAAAAAAACACAACATTTTTTACATATAACTTTATGTTCTTCCTATCTCGTTTAATTGAAAGCACGCAGTCCACAATGAGAAATTCCCTGAAGCCGTAACATTTTTCATTTAACTCTATTTGCTAGCCAGCTTTAAATTTGGAGGGAAAGCTCAGAATCTTTACGTGTTAAAATGGAAACCCAGCATTTTTCTTGCCCAGAAGTTATCTCCATGCAATACGGTCCTACTCTATTGCTGAAGAGACTGTCTTCAATTGTATTGCTTATGTTCCAGCATACCACTAAAATAATAAGAGCATACATTTAAAATAATCAATAATAACAGATACTGTACTAACTATAAAAATACCTCATGTTCTAGGTTGCTCTAAGCTTTCATTATATAGCAGACTTGCATCTTGCTTAGAACAGGAACCAATGTGCAGCCACAAACTAGCAGTAGGAGTTATTTGATTCTTAAAAGAAAAAACATTGTTGATCCAATTATGTTGAAATAGTGAATAGTATAATTGGTTATATATACATAGCTAAAACTTGGTGCTCTGACATGTCTTCCTCCTGGTGAGACCTCTGTATCCTTGAGGGTAGATACTCTGTTGGAATGACATTTGCAGGGAAGTTGCTATAACTAACAAGAAGTGGTTTCTGCTCAACTACTCTTGCTAGCAAAAGAAACTGGACTACCACACACCAATGAAAAAATATTTCTGAAAGTTATCAACAGACATTGATGTCCCCTTTTCCTGAATGGTAATCATGTAGAGAAATCCTGGTTGTCTGGAAACTGCTCTCTTCAGGTAAGGCTAAAATATTACAGACAATGAGAAACTCTCCCCACTCCTTAGCAAGCATCAGCCTTCTTTATTTAAACACAACTATTTCTCATTATTTCATGGAAAAAAGTTCCCATGCTTAGTTTCTTCTGCATCTGTTTGGAGAAGAGGCTGCCCACCATGTCAAGATGCATCACATGCAGCAATATACTTCCTGTTATAAAATACTAAGTTGAGATCACCAGAATTAATTAATTTGCAACTTGACTTCAAATTTAAGTGCACGCACAGGAAACAGCGGGTAGTCATAAAATGTTTTCAGCTGTTAGATAACCCATTAAGTTAGTGTAAAAGCATAAGAACTGCTCAGAAGTGGTGGTATCATTTTAAACAGTTTGCTACATTTGTTGCAACACCTTTTCCCACAATATTAAATATGTAAAAAGAACAGGAATAAGCAGTGTTTATTTTTACATTCCTAAGGTGGTAAGAAAGTTGCATTAAACTACAAATACAGACTTTGCTATACACATTCAGAAGGGTGATGCTTCCCTAACAGCAGTGCAAATAACCAATCTTCAGCACTAACTGCTAGAGCAAGTGATGCTCTTACGAGGACTAAAACACGTAAGTGTTTAAAATACACTACATGGATGTACTGTTATTTGCTGCAATAGAACTCCTCACAGCATCAGAAGTCATATCTAATAGTCTAAAATCACCACAACTGACAATGGCAGAGGAAACACCTGTGATAGCACATTCCACTTCTTTAGTTTGATTGTCCAAGCCTGCTAGATTTAAAATGTCTTACTTTTCAGAAACAAAAACACAGGGTTTTTTGGAGAAAGTTCACCAGCCAGTGTCACACAACCACCAAATTGCAGGGATTGGAAGGGACCTCAAGAGATCAAGTCCAAACCCCTGCTACAGTAGGTTCTCTACAACAGGCAGCACAGGTTGGCATCCAGACACGTCTTGGCTATCTCCAAAGAAGGAGATTCCACAAAATCTCTGTCACCCTTACCATAAAGAAGCTCTTCTGCATATTTGTACGTAACTTCCTATGTTCAAGTTTTAGGCCATTACTCCTTGTCCTATTGCTATGCACCACTGCAAATAACTTGGCCTCATCCATTCATAAGTCAAACCTCCTCCTACATAGGCTTCACTCTTACCAATTCAGTGAGCTCTCTGATAGAATCCTCCTCACCTCTGTTCATGCAGTACTCCTAGTGAAATCAATGTTTATTTGAAATCTGCTGATGATATTTGATGTTTGGAGTTTCTTTGGAGAATATCAAGTACTTGGGTACCAGAGTCTAACCACATTTCTGTGAAATCCCACTTGTGATATGATAGATTTTTGAAGGTAGAAATTGATTTTAACTAAATCAACAGATTTCAACTTTGTCCCCAAGGACAAAGATCAACCAAGTGTCTCAATAATACAGAAAGACAAAAGGGCACAATTGTACATCGATAATGGGCTGTAGAACCAGAATATCAGATTAAGACCTAAAAATCTAATCTGACCCTGAAAAAAACATACTCAAGATATCAAAGCTCCAGGATGGGCAATATCTTTTTTTTGCCATTAAAAAAATAACGTATATCAAACTTCCTTTTTCATGGAAGAACTTTCTCCTGTTAGTTGTACAAGATGGGATATTTCCTATTGTAAATAGATCTCCTCAGACAAGCCTTTGAAAGGGATAAAATGGGAGCTTTAAAAAGGGGTCCAAATTACTTCTGTTCTCCATTGTCCACCCCGACACAATTTCAGCTTAATCACCCTTGAAATAAAAGGCCACTTGCCAAGAGCAGATGCAAGTAGAATAAGAGTACAAGAAGTCTCCAATGATACACTTGCTCACAGTGTTTTCATTAAGCCAGTTTCCTCAGAAGAGTGATTAACTCCAGTACAGCAGAGGAAGAGACAGAAGGTTTTTTTCAGTGGTGTTCTGCTCACGAAGAAGCAAAATCGCTTCCGACAGGTTCTGGGCAATACTAGGCAAAGTACTCACAGGTACACCAATAGTCATATATAGAAAGAAGCATCCAACTCAACCAACTGGAAAAGGGGCTCTCTATCCACACAACACTCATTCTCAGGGAGCAGCTCAGGTCCCTGCAATACTCTCCTAGCAGTGGCTGGCCCTTACACGAGCCCAGGGACACTCTACCCTGGGTCCACCCCTCCTGGTCACCTGGAGAGCACAGGTGCAAACAATTTGCCTATGCTCCCTGGGCCAGCCATAGCCCTTCACCAGGTGCTCATTCACCAGCTCAAGCCAGAACCTAACAGTTCCCCTGCAAGTGGTTGCACTCTACTTTCCTCAGTCAGACTTAATTATTTTGAAAGTTCGCACTGATACTGTCCAAAAGGCTGGACGCTGTTAACTGGATTTCTTTTTTCTGCAATTAAGCTCAGAATTCCAATGAGCAAAAAGTCACCTATGAATCTATTACAATCTGGAGGATCTCAGCCCTTTCAGTACTACAAGGGCAGCTTGAAACTCAAATTGGATATGATCATTAGCTGTCTAGACTAGGGGAATTTCTGATACTGAGGCTATGATGAGCTTAGATTTACAGAAATGCTTACTGTACAAGTCTTATTGACAGATATACCTGACACAGTTTATAATGAAGTAGGAAGGCCTTTCCTTATTTCATAAATTGTCACAACATATTTCAAATCAAGAACTGCCCTTTTGAAAACAGGTACTGACGACACTGAACAACAGTCATATCTATGTGTCCCTTAGTGCAGAACTCTACTTTCTTTGTGTAATCTCTAATCTCTTTACAATGTTCTTATGTGGCAGTCAGAGATACCAACACTTGAATCCTATTTCAAGGAAACTGCATCTCTTACTACCTTTTCACAGTGTGGTGGACTAGGTTCAGAATGAGTGACATGTATAGTTCTCCCTAGCTGGAATCTCATGCTCTCAGCTTGTTTCTTGCTTGCTTCTTGCTCTACAACTAACCTACAGCTTCCCAGAGAATCCTAAATCTGACTGGGGTACCCAAAGCTCTGAACGTAATCTGAAAAAAGAGAATAAGAGTCTAATCCAGAATTAGAATTTAGTTTCATCAAATTAATTGCTGAATTAAAGAAGTTACAGAAAGTACTGGTCAGTCATAGTTAGCACTAGAGTAATTATTATTTATTGTCACAAAAATGGTAGCGAAGAACAAGCTCACTTCACTTTCTCATAGCAAGAAGTAAGTAAATTTGCAGTTCTAAAAACTGTTGAAGAACTGAAACCCATCAAGAAAACAAAATTATCACTTACCCACCAGGACCTGCTGTCAGTGGTTCAGTTTCTCAGCAAGCTTGTGAAGCTGGACAATTAGCTTTTAACGACTTCAAGGCTCCTGTATTTTCAAAACAACATATTTTCTAATCATTTCAACAGAGATGGCTGCCCTCAATTTTCTAAGGAAGAAAGGAGGATGGGAAAGAACTAATGGCTCTGACAAATGTGGTTTTTCTTTTTTTACACTACAATAGCTCATCTATCCTACCAGTGAAAAGGCGTGCCCCCTCATGCCTAGTAAATGTGTACGGTAAATTATTCAATAATAAAGTGGATTATCTTGCTCTCCTCTATAGTTTACTGATCTGCATCTTTTTGCAAGTCTTTGTTGACCTTAACAATGAAAGTGGTGCAAAAGCATATGCAATGACTGCAAATTTTCTGTTTCCTTTGGATTATTTTCAGTGGCATATCTGTTCACATCCTAACATGCCAAATATTTAGAATTCATCTTTGCAGGTAACATGAAAGGATTCACTACCTCACATGGGGAGGATGGCAGGAGAAAGTTTTCTTTAGCAACTGACATTTTTCCTCATTATTTTCTTTCTGCCTCTCAAGCATTTCTAGTTACATTGACTACATTGCCAGCCTTGGTTTCTTTACACCTTTAAGCTTCCAAATTTCAAACCCTTCAGGCTTTCTAGAAAAAGGCTGTGCACCTCAGAATATCCAGTGCGGCTGGGGAGGACCAATAAAGTACAGCATATAATAGCAGCGTGTGCTACAAGCATAAAAGACGTGAACTACCCTTAACTGTCATTCATAGATTTCATAAATTCTTCTTCTCAAAGAGGAAGGCCATACCCTACGTGGGGAAGAGAAACCGAAGCATAGAAGTTTCTGTGTCCAGTAAGAGACATGTGGCACAAACTTCCTTCAAGAAAAAAATGCTTAAAACAAGCAGTAGTGAGACATCCCACTCGCCTTGCACAACAGTATGTCTAGAACTGAAAGGAGTGGTGACTAGTGCCAGACTTGATAATTACTTACTGATACTGTGCTGAGCTCAGTTCAGAGTGTTCAAAAACCTGTGCTCTAAAACTGCTCTGTGGCTGACACAGCTCTCCTTTCTGTTTGACCATGATACCAACTTTCTATTCCAAAGCTTTTTACCACCTTAGGCACACATTCAGCTCATGATTCCTACTTTGCAGTCTGAACACTAGGCAATACTGGGCAAAGCTCCTTGTCCTGTACTTTACATTTTACAGTTTTTATGATTCATTTGAATGAGAAAACCAAAGCCATACATAATAAAAATGCTGACAAATAAACACAACAAAAATTGATTTTTGTTTATTTTATGACTGCACTGTTCAATTTTATAAAAATCATCCGAATGAAATTGTCCCCTTCCATCCCCCGACCCCCACTAATCAAAGATCAAACTGAGTTTTGGAAAAGACTTGTACTTGACTCAAGGATTTCCAAACAGAAAAAATTAATGTAAAACTCATTGTAAATGCAAGGCAAAAGCATAGTTTTAAAATCCACTTGAAATCAACTTCCAGCATTCATTTTTATAAATGAAACTGCATGGCAAAATGCTGAAGCTCATCCATAGGAAGCCATTTTTAAATTACCCTTGAACTGCCGATTTTTACTTCTCATATTGATTTCATTTGGAGTGGACAATAAACAATACTGTTGCTCTCGCTAGGTAGGTAGAAATGGATCAGTCACATCATCTACTACTTCTCATCAAAATCTGAAGTACTAAACAACAGAGCATCACTGGACTTAGTGGATTTAAATAGTTCAGTTTTTTGAGGGAAATGATTTTATTGTAACACAGAAGTATGATGTAGATGTCCTTGAGTTATTTAGGTGTTAAAAACAGTTCATCACTATCTCAGTTTAAATTGTTTCACACTCAAAATCGGAGTTAAAAGTGTGGTAATATATTAAGACATTTAACTTGCACTGACATTTTTCCATCTCTTTGAACAAGAAAGAAAGTAAAATCTGAGTTTCAGTAAATAATCAGGCACTCCCAGAGATACAAAAAAGTAACCCCCAGTTTTTTGTTGTTCTTAATATATAATGCAAAATTAAATGTACACACATCTGACAGCAATTAATTTTGCAATTCTCAGTCCTTTTTTTTTTGCTAAAGTAGCTTTATAAAGAGAATGCATGCTAAAGGCAAACATAACAGCAGATAAGGACACTGTGTGAGACTGCTTGTAGTCCAAACCCTTTGGATTATAAACCCAGATGTTGTGCAATATGGCAAAAAGATAAATACACAAACAATTCTGCAGTACATCATTCATGTAGGATGTAGGTGCTTTTACAGTGTTAACAGAAGAAAGAATTGTAGATGTATTATGAATTGTATGAGTTCTTATTTAAAATAGTGTTTTCTCAAGTCTTTGAAGAGGCTTACCAGCTATATTTTAATATTACACTAGCATAAATAAATACAAAATACACACTTGCTTCCTATATACTTCTTCAATTTTGAGAAGTCTTAAAGACTTCACTGGCCTTGCAACAGCCTCACTTTTGGGCACACATGAAGTGGCACCTTAAACATCATATTGAGCTGCCTCAAAGAAATCTATCTGCCAGAAGCATCAGACCTCTCTTTGGTCCCTAACAACATGGGTGGTCCTAAATAGCCTCACTAAGGTTGAAGAATATATTCACATTATTAATCTATGCAGCCAGTTAGGCTTTCACATTGTAATTAGTATTTGTACTGTTCAACTAACAAGGAAAATTTTTAGTTGCATATTGGATAAGGTCTGCCTCTCTACCTGTCTTGCTGTCCTGCCACTGGAGGCAGGACACTGTATTGCTCTAGGATACCCCATGAGGATCAGGAGGAGAATATATTTATCTGGGGATGTAGAAATGATAGAGTTGCTGGCTTGATGGAAACCACAGTTAAAAATATTATGAACAGCTGCCAAACAGGAAATCACTCACAAAGACATACTTTTTATAACACAAAAGAATCATTTAAAAAGACAACCTCTTCTAATATTGAAACAGCAGCTGGGTAGGATCTCTACTTTATGCGTCCCTTGTAAACCAAAATCCTGATAGCATGGGTTCACAGGTACAGCCTTGCCTTGAGGAAAAGTGTGTCATGCCATATTTAAATACTGTGTTTGTCTCAATTGTTTAAACAACGAATTATGTGTGAAAACATCATTAAGCAGTGACTGCCATGAAGTCTGCAGAACCACAGTGGTAATACAAATATAAATCCCACATTTGTTAACCCACCAAGTAGCAGAACAAGTAAACTACAGGAAATACTATACTTGACTTGCTATATTAGTCAATGAGGTGAAGGATAATGGAAACACAAATCTGACTTCTGTATCTTGTGGGGGACATATATTTGGATTTGGAAACATACATAACTTAAGTCTTAAAATTACAGAAGCCTGTTAAGTGAAACCAGACTCAATAAAGATCACAATTCTAATTATTTTCTTACCACAAGGCTATTTCTTCTCTTGCAAAAACTGTGACAGGGATGGAATAAACTATTCCAAGCCTTTAACAGTGAGACCTTTATAAAGAGTTTAAAATGCTGTGTTGGGTGTAACAAGCAGAGCTTAAGTGTTTGGGGTCTGCAGAGTAACCCGTGTGGGAGAGGGCCAGAGGAGGCCATGCACCCAGCTCTGTCATGGACGAAACTGCCCCAACACATGCTAAAGCATCTCAGGAACATATGGCAGCTTTGTGAAAACATATTTTAAGAAAGTGTGGCAAGTGCTAGGGGCAGGAGACACCTGAGCAAGGGAAGATCCTCTGAGGGGAACAATATGAAGCACGAGGGACTGAAGTAGAGGAGGGAGGAAGGAGAGGGGTCTGATGTAAAGGTGAGGTGTTGTCCCTAGGTTTCTGTTAATTTAATTACTGACATCAGTAATTAAAAACCTACATAAAGTGGCAATAAATTAAATGGGTTTTCTTCACTCAAGACTTTTGGTGGACAAATACCCAACAAAAGAAAAAAATAATTCTGAACGTTGAAAGACAATCGTGCATTACTTTCACTTTCTACCCTTTTCAGACCACACAAGGCTAAGGTTGACCATACAAATATACTTCTATTTATACAAAATGAAAACATTCGGGAAAACATCCACAGTTCTACAGATAATGGAAATCTATAAGCACACAGATACTTTAGTTTTTGACAAACTTACAGTTTTAGAATAAAGAAAATTGTAACTGTTTCCAAACCTCCCATGCTGCTATTTGTGAAATGGATGACTTGATTTTAATTTTTGGAATAAAAAATTATTCATTTTATAATAAAGGACACATTATGTTTTTTTAAAAAATCAAAGAAACAGATTAGTCTACCTGTTTAGTTGCACTGTGTCTTCTATAATGCCATTAGTAAAAAGTGAAGACTTTTAGTAAAAAGTGAAGACAATTTCATTGTGTAGAAACAATATTATTTGACATGCCGTTTAAACCTGACTTGTCTGTGAGATACATTCGGTGTCTGAACAATTAATGTGTGTTGAAAGATTAAGGTAGACCATAATGTATGGCCAATGGCTAAGTTACTGTTCAGGAGACAGGAGAGTTTAGTCTGAGACAGAGATACAGCCAATATCCTGAAGGAAAAGTCTTGAAGAGTAGAGGTTAAGAAAGCAAAATGTTGATTTGAGGTGATGGACTGCAGAGAAGAGATAGCTAGAAAATGTTCACTCTCACCAAGGCAAATCCTCAGTGTTGGTGAAGAATTTATCTTTAGAGTGAAGCAACAGAAAGATACAAGTCTGGGGACCTCTCATTTAGTCTACAGCCCTTTAGAGGTCCTTCATCCATTATTGCACTTCCGATAACATAAGAATCAATATAGAGCTATATGAAGAAATGGAATAAGATAATACCCGTTACTACCTTGGCAATATCAGGGACAACTGTTGGGAGGTATTACCCAGCTTACCTTAACTATAGTAAAAGAAAATAAGATGATCAAGAGACATCGTAGGCAAAAAGACTATCAGAAGAAATGTTTTCAAATAGAAAGGCAAAAAGCCTGCTGTTGCAGACTAGTCATGAAATGGATCTGGTTTCTGACTTAACAACTTTAAATTGTCTTTGAGGTTTATTCATTACAGTGGGATAATTTAAATTTGATAATGGATTAGGAACATTTTGTATTAGTGGTAAAATAAGATTTCTGAACAGTGTTCATCTGGCATTTAGCCTATTTTCATGATAAAAATTCTGATCTGCAGATGTCCTGTAAACTCCTTTGAAACTTACTTTCTGAATTCAGTAAAAAAGACTGTCCTTCACGGTTCTTTTTCCTATTAGCATTCTTGGGAGTGAATTTTCAATTTTAAACATGAACACCTACTCTCCCTTTTGTTTTTTGTTTCATTGTTATCCACATAATCCTAAAATGAATGAATTCCGTATTATCTAACGTGCGAATCTTCAATATCTTGTCTGCTTTACATTGCCTTTTACTTATCCATCACATTACGTCTTTAAAGTAAAAATTGATCTTTTCTTTAAAAATCTTTCTTTCCTTGAATTTTCTTGATTCCCAGGTTCCATATGTGAGACCAAAAGGGGAATTTAGAAGGTTGAACATTCCATGATTCTTAAGCCAGCATCTACTAAGAGACTTTTCATCATCTTAATGTAAGTAATTGTCACTGACAGTTAAAAAGAACTATCAGTAAACCAGACAGTGGAATGAGAAGCTGGACACTGGGCGATGTTTTCACTGCCAAAATACAACCAGTACCTGCTGGATTGTTTTAGCCAGAAAAAAAATTGTTGAGTTAAGCATAAGGCTAAATAGACAAAATGGCTCGTGAAGCTGTTCAAAAGATCAGTGAAGAGGTGCTCTTTTTGGCCTTCATCTTGTTCAGAGATTGACTTAAGGATCTGTCCAAACCTTCAGATAGGATACCTCTTCAAGATATATGATGGGTAAAAACCTAGAAAGAGTGTGATTGGAGATTCAGAGCAATTCAGAGGGAGGCCCAGGTTCCTCCTGGAAATTCCTTCATATCATCTTTTACATTCAAATTCCTAGGTGCCAAACAACTATCACCATGTTTTTTTGTCTCCTGTTCATGGAAACTGTCTAGTCATTCACTGGGATGAACTGAAGGCAAAGGAGTTTCTTGATCACAGCTTAAGCACTGACCATAAGTAACAGAACTGCTGAATGTTTTTTTGTTCCTAAATGCTAAGACTGAAACAAATGTATGGTGACCAGAAAAAGAAAGCTGTGCATGGTGTTGCATTCTCTTCTTTTAAAAAAGTAAACAACTATTTAAAATGCTTTCCAGCTAGTTGCAGCTTCGCTGCAAGGAATGTTTTTTTTCTAACAGCATTTAACAACACAAAATAATATCTGATACATGTAATTTTTTTGACTACTTAAGGAATAAACATTTTTTAAGAAGTGTTCTGAACTTAATGTATGTCTTACTTTTTCTTCCTTTCACACATATTTTGACGAATTGACTTCCCTTTGTGCAATATGGTTGTTAATGGGTGACCTTTCAGCAAGAGTGTATCTTCTTGGAGCAGTACTGCTTTTCACAACTGCAGAAATCTGATCAGTAATTGAGAATTGTATTATATTTGTCTCATGCGTTGATGTCTATCAGTACACATGACAAATCCAAGTGATACTGTACAGACTAGGGTGATAGGACCTGGAATTGCTGTTTTAACTCCTGTCCTGATAACCCTACGAGGTTGATTTGAGAGTCTGAAAAACAAAGTCAGGGGTATAAAGAGATTCCAGATATTATCTATTTTTGTATACATGGAAGGCACAATAAAATTTGGATATATTAATTAACCATCAACAACTGCAATCTAGATATTGACATCTCGTGATGCATCTCTATTTACTACAGCACAACGTAAACGTGCACAATAAACACTTGGAAGTAATTATTAGTCATATTTGACAATGATTTCTCACTTTTCATTATAGACTTTCAACCCACTAATATAAAAAAAAAACACCGAACAGATTTTTCTGATCATTGAGAAAATGCTCAGAAAATGCTCAGCTTTTCCCCCAAACCTGAGTGTTCATATTTTCACGATTTTCTAACTACAAAATATTAAATACATAATAATGTAGCCTTAGAAATACATTTTAAATAGATATAAAGCTCTCTCCACTCTCTCCTCTTTGTTTCTAATCCATGCACAGGATGGCAGACAGAATTATGATTGTTTAGAAACCTGAGAGACTGTAAGAATCTTTTTGAGAAAAAAATGTGGGAACTACTACTAGCTGGAAATTATGTTTGAATCTTTTTTCTTTTTTTTTTGAGTGCTGTCTGCTGAATCTATCAGTTAAGATGGACTGCACATTCTATCAGGTAGTCACCCAAGCCTTAATCCTAACAGTCATTCTACAGTCCAACCTTCAACCGTGATAGCAATTCAATTCACACCAAAATGGTAAGCACACTGAAATCAGCTTGAAAAATGAATTTCAGAGTTTAGAAAGTGAGGAACAATGTAAATTCTCTAACACACACTGGCTTTTTTCACGTAGTCCATTTCTAACACAGAACCTACTAAACTCTCCAGCCAGAGCACCTATTTTCCTGCACCTGTACATGTTGATGTGAGCCAGTAGGAACACAATGGATGACGTGTTTGTTAATGCAGAGATAACACATTAATACCATTGAAAAAGTGATAATAACATCAAAATGCCACTGTCTAATTTTTAAAAGCAAAATACTTGAGTTATCTATGTATATTCCTTGTCCAGAAATTACAAACCAGATAATTCAATATAAGACATAAATGCTGATTAGCTAGCTAGGAAAAAAAAAAAAAAAAAAAAAAAAGCCCCATTCAGCAAATGGCCTGT